>OX438537.1:25770657-26471157 GCA_949316355.1 Bruchidius siliquastri | reverse complement strand
TAACCTAACCTAACCTAACCTAACCTAACCTAACCTAACCTAACCTAACCTAACCTAACCTAACCTAACCTAACCTAACCTAACCTAACCTAACCTAACCTAACCTAACCTAACCTAACCTAACCTAACCTAACCTAACCTAACCTAACCTAACCTAACCTAACCTAACCTAACCTAACCTAACCTAACCTAACCTAACCTAACCTAACCTAACCTAACCTAACCTAACCTAACCTAACCTAACCTAACCTAACCTAACCTAACCTAACCTAACCTAACCTAACCTAACCTAACCTAACCTAACCTAACCTAACCTAACCTAACCTAACCTAACCTAACCTAACCTAACCTAACCTAACCTAACCTAACCTAACCTAACCTAACCTAACCTAACCTAACCTAACCTAACCTAACCTAACCTAACCTAACCTAACCTAACCTAACCTAACCTAACCTAACCTAACCTAACCTAACCTAACCTAACCTAACCTAACCTAACCTAACCTAACCTAACCTAACCTAACCTAACCTAACCTAACCTAACCTAACCTAACCTAACCTAACCTAACCTAACCTAACCTAACCTAACCTAACCTAACCTAACCTAACCTAACCTAACCTAACCTAACCTAACCTAACCTAACCTAACCTAACCTAACCTAACCTAACCTAACCTAACCTAACCTAACCTAACCTAACCTAACCTAACCTAACCTAACCTAACCTAACCTAACCTAACCTAACCTAACCTAACCTAACCTAACCTAACCTAACCTAACCTAACCTAACCTAACCTAACCTAACCTAACCTAACCTAACCTAACCTAACCTAACCTAACCTAACCTAACCTAACCTAACCTAACCTAACCTAACCTAACCTAACCTAACCTAACCTAACCTAACCTAACCTAACCTAACCTAACCTAACCTAACCTAACCTAACCTAACCTAACCTAACCTAACCTAACCTAACCTAACCTAACCTAACCTAACCTAACCTAACCTAACCTAACCTAACCTAACCTAACCTAACCTAACCTAACCTAACCTAACCTAACCTAACCTAACCTAACCTAACCTAACCTAACCTAACCTAACCTAACCTAACCTAACCTAACCTAACCTAACCTAACCTAACCTAACCTAACCTAACCTAACCTAACCTAACCTAACCTAACCTAACCTAACCTAACCTAACCTAACCTAACCTAACCTAACCTAACCTAACCTAACCTAACCTAACCTAACCTAACCTAACCTAACCTAACCTAACCTAACCTAACCTAACCTAACCTAACCTAACCTAACCTAACCTAACCTAACCTAACCTAACCTAACCTAACCTAACCTAACCTAACCTAACCTAACCTAACCTAACCTAACCTAACCTAACCTAACCTAACCTAACCTAACCTAACCTAACCTAACCTAACCTAACCTAACCTAACCTAACCTAACCTAACCTAACCTAACCTAACCTAACCTAACCTAACCTAACCTAACCTAACCTAACCTAACCTAACCTAACCTAACCTAACCTAACCTAACCTAACCTAACCTAACCTAACCTAACCTAACCTAACCTAACCTAACCTAACCTAACCTAACCTAACCTAACCTAACCTAACCTAACCTAACCTAACCTAACCTAACCTAACCTAACCTAACCTAACCTAACCTAACCTAACCTAACCTAACCTAACCTAACCTAACCTAACCTAACCTAACCTAACCTAACCTAACCTAACCTAACCTAACCTAACCTAACCTAACCTAACCTAACCTAACCTAACCTAACCTAACCTAACCTAACCTAACCTAACCTAACCTAACCTAACCTAACCTAACCTAACCTAACCTAACCTAACCTAACCTAACCTAACCTAACCTAACCTAACCTAACCTAACCTAACCTAACCTAACCTAACCTAACCTAACCTAACCTAACCTAACCTAACCTAACCTAACCTAACCTAACCTAACCTAACCTAACCTAACCTAACCTAACCTAACCTAACCTAACCTAACCTAACCTAACCTAACCTAACCTAACCTAACCTAACCTAACCTAACCTAACCTAACCTAACCTAACCTAACCTAACCTAACCTAACCTAACCTAACCTAACCTAACCTAACCTAACCTAACCTAACCTAACCTAACCTAACCTAACCTAACCTAACCTAACCTAACCTAACCTAACCTAACCTAACCTAACCTAACCTAACCTAACCTAACCTAACCTAACCTAACCTAACCTAACCTAACCTAACCTAACCTAACCTAACCTAACCTAACCTAACCTAACCTAACCTAACCTAACCTAACCTAACCTAACCTAACCTAACCTAACCTAACCTAACCTAACCTAACCTAACCTAACCTAACCTAACCTAACCTAACCTAACCTAACCTAACCTAACCTAACCTAACCTAACCTAACCTAACCTAACCTAACCTAACCTAACCTAACCTAACCTAACCTAACCTAACCTAACCTAACCTAACCTAACCTAACCTAACCTAACCTAACCTAACCTAACCTAACCTAACCTAACCTAACCTAACCTAACCTAACCTAACCTAACCTAACCTAACCTAACCTAACCTAACCTAACCTAACCTAACCTAACCTAACCTAACCTAACCTAACCTAACCTAACCTAACCTAACCTAACCTAACCTAACCTAACCTAACCTAACCTAACCTAACCTAACCTAACCTAACCTAACCTAACCTAACCTAACCTAACCTAACCTAACCTAACCTAACCTAACCTAACCTAACCTAACCTAACCTAACCTAACCTAACCTAACCTAACCTAACCTAACCTAACCTAACCTAACCTAACCTAACCTAACCTAACCTAACCTAACCTAACCTAACCTAACCTAACCTAACCTAACCTAACCTAACCTAACCTAACCTAACCTAACCTAACCTAACCTAACCTAACCTAACCTAACCTAACCTAACCTAACCTAACCTAACCTAACCTAACCTAACCTAACCTAACCTAACCTAACCTAACCTAACCTAACCTAACCTAACCTAACCTAACCTAACCTAACCTAACCTAACCTAACCTAACCTAACCTAACCTAACCTAACCTAACCTAACCTAACCTAACCTAACCTAACCTAACCTAACCTAACCTAACCTAACCTAACCTAACCTAACCTAACCTAACCTAACCTAACCTAACCTAACCTAACCTAACCTAACCTAACCTAACCTAACCTAACCTAACCTAACCTAACCTAACCTAACCTAACCTAACCTAACCTAACCTAACCTAACCTAACCTAACCTAACCTAACCTAACCTAACCTAACCTAACCTAACCTAACCTAACCTAACCTAACCTAACCTAACCTAACCTAACCTAACCTAACCTAACCTAACCTAACCTAACCTAACCTAACCTAACCTAACCTAACCTAACCTAACCTAACCTAACCTAACCTAACCTAACCTAACCTAACCTAACCTAACCTAACCTAACCTAACCTAACCTAACCTAACCTAACCTAACCTAACCTAACCTAACCTAACCTAACCTAACCTAACCTAACCTAACCTAACCTAACCTAACCTAACCTAACCTAACCTAACCTAACCTAACCTAACCTAACCTAACCTAACCTAACCTAACCTAACCTAACCTAACCTAACCTAACCTAACCTAACCTAACCTAACCTAACCTAACCTAACCTAACCTAACCTAACCTAACCTAACCTAACCTAACCTAACCTAACCTAACCTAACCTAACCTAACCTAACCTAACCTAACCTAACCTAACCTAACCTAACCTAACCTAACCTAACCTAACCTAACCTAACCTAACCTAACCTAACCTAACCTAACCTAACCTAACCTAACCTAACCTAACCTAACCTAACCTAACCTAACCTAACCTAACCTAACCTAACCTAACCTAACCTAACCTAACCTAACCTAACCTAACCTAACCTAACCTAACCTAACCTAACCTAACCTAACCTAACCTAACCTAACCTAACCTAACCTAACCTAACCTAACCTAACCTAACCTAACCTAACCTAACCTAACCTAACCTAACCTAACCTAACCTAACCTAACCTAACCTAACCTAACCTAACCTAACCTAACCTAACCTAACCTAACCTAACCTAACCTAACCTAACCTAACCTAACCTAACCTAACCTAACCTAACCTAACCTAACCTAACCTAACCTAACCTAACCTAACCTAACCTAACCTAACCTAACCTAACCTAACCTAACCTAACCTAACCTAACCTAACCTAACCTAACCTAACCTAACCTAACCTAACCTAACCTAACCTAACCTAACCTAACCTAACCTAACCTAACCTAACCTAACCTAACCTAACCTAACCTGAATATGAAGATCAATTAATACGTAGTATCTCATAGTCTTTGGAATAGCTGATTTGAAAATGGTGGATGTGGTTACGAAAAGTCATTTGGATTTCATATAAATCCTAAAATTTGAAGTTATTTAAATAGCTGTAATTGGTGTCTTGATATGCGTTAACTGTAAGCATTGTGACTACTAGAGAAAAACTTCTTCTAAAAGCCCTTCTCTTGGATTTTAGATTGAAAATCCTATATCGCTAATTCCTGAGCTTATAATAAGTAACAGGCAAAAACAACTAATGAACAACACTAAACTAAATGTAGACTTGGAGATATTTCAATACCTATCTACATCATCAAGCTGTTCTCTACATCGCGATCCATTCAGAAAATTCAATTTCATCAACATTTCTCTGTATTAAAGAGATGTTGAAGTCTTGATTTTTTCGCATATCACTGCTAAAGTCAATACTTCCCAGCCCCAGCACATACATAATAATTATACAACTGTCTGTGTGAAATGACCAGTGAAAAAAATACAGAAAGAACCCCCGAAATTTTCACGACGAATTCCAACCATATCATAAGAGAATGATTAGAATAGAATAGAAGCTAGAACGGCATAAGGTAATTACAGGTTTAATTGTCTGAAGTACTCTAGAGACACTGGTGTCTGAATTAGACCATGCCACGCCATCTACTAGACGTTTTTCGCAACAGAAAGTAAACTATATTCAATGATCAGTGCGTGATGAACGCGTGATCGATAGGTGAACATCTCACACCCACCGCTCTATTGGCCCGGATTGGTCAAGCTGACATACAACGCCATCGTTGGTGGCCAATCAGAGTAAGAGAACCTTCGGTGGCCGGTAAGGAATTCTTTTAGGCACAGGACTGCAATTAGTAACTCATATACTTCAGAGGCGTTTGGCTATTGTACGTTTTGTTCATTGGTTAACTTTGTTTCATTTGAAAATTTCTGACCCAGATACAGCTGACGAAATTGTCGATATTAGCCTTACCCCGCCAAAAAAAAGAGATAAAAAGCTGCATTTTAGCGCAAATGAAAAGCGAATTATTTTAAATATTTATAAAAAGCAAATGCAAGAATATGATGATTTGGCTATTATTATTATTGTATGCAGGGTAGCTGAGATTTCGGAAGTTAGTCGGTCAAGTGTTTACCAAATTGTAAGCATACGAAATATTTTAAGCATATTTCTGATAGAATGTCACCCTGTAAAGAGTCGCCCCATGCACAAATGTTGTTTACCTGATCTGTTACGGAGCGAAGCCACTTGACCCGGTGTTTATCTTATATGAACTGTGAAGATACAGGGTCTGAGGGCAGCTCGCATTTCGTTGTCAAACGTTGAACCTTGAGCAGTGAGCTTTGTGTGTGTGTGGGTGTGGTCTTTGGGTGTGGTTCTACCAAGTAGTAAGTGTACTTACTGAGTGCTTTCTATTATTCAACTGTACTGCATGGCATGAGATTAATCTAATTGTAGTTTCCATATGTCTATCGAGATGAGCTTCCTAAGCTAATGATAGTAAACTACTACATTTTAGTATTTATTGACTGATAGTTTTCGATATGATCATTCATGAATCGATAAAGATGAAGGGTAGCCAACTTACAATCTCTGCAGGTGGGACGCCTCTAGAGGTAGAGGTTGCTGTGAGGAGCAGCAAGGCATGCATTCAGATAACTTAGATTACTACAGGAGGGCCCAGTTATACTACAAGTCCCTGAACTGTCCCCCATAGTAAAAGTTGATCTTGAGTATGCATTCAGATTACTTAGATTACTGCAGGAGGACGCAGTTATTGGTACTGTTCCCCGTAGTAAAAGTCGATCTTGGGTATGCATTCAGATTACTTAGATTACTACAGGAGGGCTCAGTTATACTTAAAAGTCCCTGCACTGTTGCCCGTAGTAAAAGTTGATCTTAGCTGCCTGTCCATACACCAGCCCATAGGATTAGCACTTGATCAGAAGTGCAGGACCCTCCAGAAGGAACGGCGAGTAGCTGGTAGCTGTGCGCTCTTGTGAAGCCCTAACTATTGCACTCTGGAGGCAAGAGACCGCTCCCCCTACTGTGTGATACGGACATGGCGGAATCTTGGGAGGTATCTTGCACTACCATTACCTTCGCTCCAAAACACGTCGTGGGACACACATGAGTGATTCGACAATCCACGGGGACAGAATGCAGAATGGCCTGCATCGTCCATTGCTAGTGTGGATCCATATCGAGCCAGGCTACCATGCGGTAGGAGGCTACCGTTCGACTCGATATGGGAGGTAGATTGCACCCCCCTCTACCTGTGTCATTATTTAGGGCAGTGTCGCCACGACAAAGTCTTCACAAAGGTTGTGGAGGTACGTACCTAGATAGATCTATCGAACAGCCTGGTGGCGAGTCGACTGATGAAGCTAGGTAGCTTCTGTTGGCGGGTGTGTCTTAAGTGAAGCCAAGAGCACCTTTTTGCAGTCCGCGTGGCACCTTAGGGTTTGCGCTCTCCTCTGGTGTGCGCAGGTGCGGATGAGCACCATGTGGCGGTGCTAAGAGATTGCGCCCGATATCTTTCAGAGGAAATACTGAGATCATCCCCAGACTATGTTCGTGGCTCTTGATGTAATTCGAAGACATCCTGGGCATTACGGCATTGGTTGGTGATAATACCAGTATCATAGCAGCTAAGCTATATAATAACATTACAGTAGAGTTGTGCATGTCATGTAGCGGTTGAGTGTGGAGGGTACTCAAAGACGTTTTTCCAAACGCAGGCTTGACTCCGACAATTCGACCGTACAGCTATCGAGGGGGAGACTCAGAGATCTATCAGTCACCAAGTAAGTGAATTTCCAACACATCCTGACAGTAACGCTCAGACCGAGATATTATTGCATTGCCCCCGTAAGCAGAGTATATTATACAAGGGCGGTGCGCTGTAAAGATGATATCATTATTGTTATTGTTTCTCTTATTGCCATTTCATTGGCCCACACATTTCTCAGACTCAAGATGTCTGAATGACTCCTGAGCAGGGCATCAAAGGTTTTGCGAAAAATGATGCTCATAATTTACCTGACAACTTATTAAATTTTCATGGCCCTACAATTTTTCTCAGAAGTGGGATCTGACACTTATGTGCCAGGCCAAATGTTTTAAGATACATTTTCTATCACAAGCGACAAAAAAACGACTTATAATTTCTGAACTGTCTGGATATTATGTGTTGAAAGTTCTACTTCTTCGGACTTTTCGTATGATGCGATCCTATCATTTACAACTCTTGATAATAAAACTAGTATGTTGATGAACATGGTAATAGCAAAGGAAAACTTGGTCATAGTTGAGGCAAAACCATCAGCGTCAACAGAGGATAATATTGACATAGTCGCTAACCCGGAAAACCTAAGCAGTTTTCCATAACGCGGTGTCATGGAATAGATGAGTTTCATGGTTTCTTTGGTTGGTCGTAGTACTGTGTAATACACTACAGGTGATTATCGACATCTGAAGTATTGTTATGTTGTTGCATCTAAAACGACCGCAAAATAAAAATGAACATTCAAGGAAAAAGGGTCGCCAAATCTGACCGAGCAGGTACATCACTGGGTCGTACCAGACGCCCAAGAAATAAAACAGATGTTGGTAAGGGTCGAAGTTGTTATGAATACGTCAAATAGGAACATGTATTGCAATGGCAGAGGAGTGCCATTTGTTGTGATTTATATCACCACCGAAGACACACGCATCGAGGCTACGAAAAAAAAAAAATCAATAAAAGTCAGCGGCTGGCATGACTTGGTAATGATGGCAGTGCCCCAAATAGGGACATTTTATAGATCGCTCACGGAGATAGTTGTCCAGATGGGGAAATTCTCACCGAAAAATACCATATTTTCATTACAAAAAGAAAAACACAGTTATCATTTTGAGAAATTCAAAGTGTCTCTAGCCGAATACGAAGGTAACAGACACAGGCAAGGGCCAACCGCAGACCTGCGGAAGATCAAGTGTCTTGCATTCCAAGGTGAATAATACAAGTGCATCGAGAAACTATTTCTCGATTATTATTTTTCAACTTGTCTGATAATGTCATATCGTTGACAGATGCCCGCGTATTGGCTCACGGTTCACGATGACCTGAGCTTGCATTACTACGGTATATCTTGAAGTTGTATTGCTGCACGCTAAAATGATAGAATTATCGGAAGGCAACCAAAATAGTTTTGGAGTTCTTTTTACGAAGGAAGTGTCACGCCTTGAATCTGAAGAAATGTGTTTTTCTGATGAGCTTAGTCACATATCTCGGATTTCAGATAAGGCAATGAAAGGTGAAATCAGGCGAAGAGAAAACCAAAGCTGTGGTTAACTCTCGTTGCTCAAGCACGGTTGAGTAAGTCAAAAAAAAAACATCTTGGCCTAATAGATTGCTTTAGGTACGTTGTGAAGGATTATGCCTTGATAGCTAAGCCTCCCACAAGCCTCCTTAAGAAAAGTGTATCTTGGAGGTGAGGTGGAAAAGTGGAGGACTGGTGCAACAAGCTGCAAGACTGGGTGAGTCGACCAGCTTTGGCATTGTACATTTCAACTGTTGTGACTAAAAGTACACACTGATGCAAGGATGTTAGGATTGGGTAGCATACTATTGCAAGTTCAGCTTGATAGACGGCTACGTCCAGTGTCCAGTGGCGTACTACAACGGGCAAACTACTGATGGTGAACAAACATATCACTCTAGCGGTAGTGAAAGTTTGAGGATATGTCTGCTATATCTTCTGGCAATTAACATTACAGTGGTGATAGACTGTAATGCTTTGAAAACTGTTGGTAAAAAAAAAGCAAATAATTCCCAAAATTGCTAAATGGTGGTTGCAACTTCAAGAGTTCACTTCCAAAGTGAAGTACAAGCCTGGTGCTCGAATGGCACATGAAGTTGTTTGAAGCAGAAACTCAGTCGAATGTGTTGAAGAGTCTGCAGAATCAGAAGGTATGTTCAGAATCTATAGGTTACTATTTGGTCAACATACCGAAAGGATTCACGAGGTATTATCCAGAAGGTTATCGACGGATGTTAGTAGATGCAGGTCCATAAGAATTATGATTAACGAGACTGCCGAAGGTATCGTACTGCCGTTCAAGGGATACACAGTGGGTTGTATTCCATGGGATGCGTCATCATGTTGTCAAGACTGCTCATGATGACTTAGTCACTTTGCCGTAAACAAAACGTTGTAGTATTGTCTCACGGTACATGTAGATCACTTGGGACCATTCCCAAAAGGTAGGAAGGGAAATTTGTATGTGTTGGCACTAATTGATGGCATCACGAAGTTTGTTGCGCTGAAGGCCTGAAGTCGACAAAGATCAACTTCGTGATATACCATATTGGATCACTGTCAGTAACCTACGGAGTACCTAGAGTACTCATCACTGACCAAGGAAGTTCGTTCACGGCAAAGAAATTCAGGGATTTCTGTCACCACAACAACATAAAACATGTTCTGAATGCTGTAGCGACACCCAGGGCGAATGGTCAAGTAGAACGGTTAAACCGCACACTGTTGAATGCTCTACTTACCACAACATTGGAAGAAGATATGTGGGACAAGGAACTCCCAAATATACAGTTTGCAATAAACAACGTCCCAAATAAATCTACTGGGAAAACACCCAGTCAACTCCTTTTCGGGTTTGGGCCCCGAAGGGGAGTCGACATGGCACTAAAGGATGAGGTGAGCCAAATTCCCATACTTCTAGAGGATCTGGTTTCCACAAGGGAAGCCGCAGCTGCTAAGATAGGGGCAGCCCAGCAAAAGCAAAAGCTTAACTTTGACAAGAGGCGAAAGCCTCCGCGAAAATATAAAACAGGCGACTTAGTCCTAGTAGAAAAACAGCAACCATCTACCGGGGCGAGTCGAAAATTACAACCTCCCTATGGCGGACCATTGGTGGTAAAAGCAGTTTTGCCAAATGATAGGTATATTGTAACCGACATGACGAGATCGCACCGAACCGAACGGGGAACGAATTATGAGAGAACTGTCGCGGTGGACAAGATGAAACCTTGGTGCTCTCCAGGAGGTGTTTCTGATGAAACTGATAGTGAGAGTGGTGACGATGGGGTTCCACTCCCGGAGTCCCCGGATAGCAATTGACCACCTCGGGGCGAGGTGAATGTCGGATGGCCGAATGTAAGCATACGAAATATTTTAAGCATATTTCTGATAGAATGTCACCCTGTAAAGAGTCGCCCCATGCACAAATGTTGTTTACCTGATCTGTTACGGAGCGAAGCCACTTGACCCGGTGTTTATCTTATATGAACTGTGAAGATACAGGGTCTGAGGGCAGCTCGCATTTCGTTGTCAAACGTTGAACCTTGAGCAGTGAGCTTTGTGTGTGTGTGGGTGTGGTCTTTGGGTGTGGTTCTACCAAGTAGTAAGTGTACTTACTGAGTGCTTTCTATTATTCAACTGTACTGCATGGCATGAGATTAATCTAATTGTAGTTTCCATATGTCTATCGAGATGAGCTTCCTAAGCTAATGATAGTAAACTACTACATTTTAGTATTTATTGACTGATAGTTTTCGATATGATCATTCATGAATCGATAAAGATGAAGGGTAGCCAACTTACAATCTCTGCAGGTGGGACGCCTCTAGAGGTAGAGGTTGCTGTGAGGAGCAGCAAGGCATGCATTCAGATAACTTAGATTACTACAGGAGGGCCCAGTTATACTACAAGTCCCTGAACTGTCCCCCATAGTAAAAGTTGATCTTGAGTATGCATTCAGATTACTTAGATTACTGCAGGAGGACGCAGTTATTGGTACTGTTCCCCGTAGTAAAAGTCGATCTTGGGTATGCATTCAGATTACTTAGATTACTACAGGAGGGCTCAGTTATACTTAAAAGTCCCTGCACTGTTGCCCGTAGTAAAAGTTGATCTTAGCTGCCTGTCCATACACCAGCCCATAGGATTAGCACTTGATCAGAAGTGCAGGACCCTCCAGAAGGAACGGCGAGTAGCTGGTAGCTGTGCGCTCTTGTGAAGCCCTAACTATTGCACTCTGGAGGCAAGAGACCGCTCCCCCTACTGTGTGATACGGACATGGCGGAATCTTGGGAGGTATCTTGCACTACCATTACCTTCGCTCCAAAACACGTCGTGGGACACACATGAGTGATTCGACAATCCACGGGGACAGAATGCAGAATGGCCTGCATCGTCCATTGCTAGTGTGGATCCATATCGAGCCAGGCTACCATGCGGTAGGAGGCTACCGTTCGACTCGATATGGGAGGTAGATTGCACCCCCCTCTACCTGTGTCATTATTTAGGGCAGTGTCGCCACGACAAAGTCTTCACAAAGGTTGTGGAGGTACGTACCTAGATAGATCTATCGAACAGCCTGGTGGCGAGTCGACTGATGAAGCTAGGTAGCTTCTGTTGGCGGGTGTGTCTTAAGTGAAGCCAAGAGCACCTTTTTGCAGTCCGCGTGGCACCTTAGGGTTTGCGCTCTCCTCTGGTGTGCGCAGGTGCGGATGAGCACCATGTGGCGGTGCTAAGAGATTGCGCCCGATATCTTTCAGAGGAAATACTGAGATCATCCCCAGACTATGTTCGTGGCTCTTGATGTAATTCGAAGACATCCTGGGCATTACGGCATTGGTTGGTGATAATACCAGTATCATAGCAGCTAAGCTATATAATAACATTACAGTAGAGTTGTGCATGTCATGTAGCGGTTGAGTGTGGAGGGTACTCAAAGACGTTTTTCCAAACGCAGGCTTGACTCCGACAATTCGACCGTACAGCTATCGAGGGGGAGACTCAGAGATCTATCAGTCACCAAGTAAGTGAATTTCCAACACATCCTGACAGTAACGCTCAGACCGAGATATTATTGCATTGCCCCCGTAAGCAGAGTATATTATACAAGGGCGGTGCGCTGTAAAGATGATATCATTATTGTTATTGTTTCTCTTATTGCCATTTCATTGGCCCACACATTTCTCAGACTCAAGATGTCTGAATGACTCCTGAGCAGGGCATCAAAGGTTTTGCGAAAAATGATGCTCATAATTTACCTGACAACTTATTAAATTTTCATGGCCCTACAAAATTATTATGGAGTATATATTGCCAGGGTCTAAATCGGGAATACAATTGGAAAAAAAGTACATAATTTTTTCTTCAGTAATGAATTACCTACAGTTGATGAAATCTTAAAAGCAGTTAAGGATGGCACGGACTTGAAACGAGGAAGAAACAGTTCATTATTAGAAAAAGAAGAGATAGTTGTGTTAAGACGGGAATATCTCAGTAAAATTAGACAATTTCGTAACGAAAAATATATTCTTTAGATGGAACGTGGGTGAATGCTGGGCATACTCATGCAAAAGTTTGGGTGGATAGTTAGTTAGATCATCGAGACAAGTTTTCTTGGATGGACTTTCGACTGGCCTGAAAAATCCTACTGGTAATATATATTTAGATTAGCTGTAATACCAAGAAACCATGGAAAAAATTGAAATTATAGTTTGAATTTGCTGTTCAATATTTAATCATTATATTATCATTTATTTTTTCTTATACTGAGAGCCAACTTTACAAATTTGGATTTCTTGGATATCCGCTTTTTTGAATTTACAACGTTGCCAAGCTTAATATCGCAATCATTGGGGAACTGAAGACATTGTTATTAATGTACCTATTGTTCATTCGGATACTCAATAGTAATACCTAGTAGCTTAGGAGAATGATGAAAAGGATATTTTCTTTTTCATGCTCGGCATTTTCAATGAAGATATTGTTTGGGGTGAACGGGGCAAGTAATGCTTGAGTAAGAAAGTTTGACAGATAGTGGGATGGAAACTCTGCCTACGTAGTGCAACAATTGTAGGTCACTCAAATAATTGTTTTATTAACGATTTCGCCTATTCATTGTTATGGAAGAAAATCGCGTTGTAGGAAAATGTATGAGATAGTTATGATTGTTTGAGGCGTCAGTCCAGTCGGCAAATACTTCCAAAGCATAATCCATCAGTGAATTTGCCATTGAATAGCATGAGGAACCCTTATTTGCAAAACAACAATGAAGCTTCCTTAGAACCCTTGAAGGTTCCTCAACCCTATTATCTCGGTAAATAAAACACCATGAAAGAATAGTTTTATTTCGAAGAATTATTATACAATTTTTGTTTTTGAATAATGGTTAAACTAAATTGAATGGAACTACATCTAATCAGCGAAAATTATTGGCTATTATTTTATGGTGATAAAATTGGGATTAAAAAGTGAACTCATAGGATATATTATTAGAAGGTTTAGGTTACAAATTATGACATTATAATTTCTAAATCAGATTCTCTCATTCTGTTTTGTAATTTGATGAAGGCTGCCTAGGCATAGACATTCGTTTAAATGTCGATTTTTCTTTTCGATCTTTTTGAGCTCCATATCCTAAACTTTTGTCCTTGTCACTTTCTAATTACATTCCCCACGTCATATCTTCAGAATTTTGTGCCCCCTAAAACTTTGCACCCGATGCCTGGGCTACTAAGGCTTCTGCGCGCCACTGGAGTAACTTTAAAAAGGTACTCAGGGTCTCTAATTTTTTTTAAAATCCTACCTGTCTCCCAGTCTGTCTGTAAATTATCATTTTTGCGCAATTATTTCATATTAATTGCATGAGGGTGAATTATACCTAGTTCATCTACTTGACTTCAATACTTTTGTTATCAAAAGTCACGATTACTTATGTTTTCTCCCTGTACGTAATTCATATATAGTTGATATATATGTTTTGGGAACAGATATCCAATAAATACCAATAGTAGAATCCATAATCTCATCCCAAAGAAATAAACAATCCTACTAAAAACGTATACCGACTTCAACACTAATAATGAAAGTAGGTAGGTACCTATTCTAACTCTGATCTGAGTACACACGCCGTAGTACCAATTAATTTGGCGACTTTGCCGACTTCTTATTCTTATTCTCAGAATTTCATTATGGTAGCAAACTGAAAACTTTTGGAAGAGGAAGAGAAGATCTCCAACGTTGCCACGTTCAAAACTTAGGCTATTTGAATTGAACTTTGTACATTATGTGTGATTAACGATGGAGATGTTGAAAAGCAGTACACGAAGTTGACGGTCAATAGGCAATTCCTATTCCACTTTTGGTACTCGGCTAATTTTATTTTTTTGTTATTTTTATTATTGCGACTACTAGAATTTTGAATTTGACGGCTTGTCTATTGCTATTTTTTTATTTTTCATTTATTATTAATATAATCTCAGTAACCGCTAAATCCATTGTGAAATCCATATAGTGCGGCAAATTGAATAGCAAAAAAGGAAACCAAGAAGTATTTGAATATTCACGAACTTTGTTATATTTACCGAGTTTGCGATCATTTTTCCTGTATTTTTCAAGCGGTTAAAATTTTTTGGAAAATTCCGTACTTTTTTTTATACTTTTTTCATGTGACTGGTATTTGACAAAAGAGCCTGGGGACATCAATGAACATTTAATATATCGAAAGAGTTTTGAGGTAGTGCAAAATGTTTAGAAAGTGCGTACTTTTTAGTAGTGTCGGAATGTAGTGTGACATCTGGGAATAACAAATACATTTTTTAAGTTGTCAGAGCTTGTATGCGTACGTAATTTGAAAATCAAATCATAATTATAATATATCAAGTGGATCTGTTTTTGAGTATTATATGTGACATGGGAGTACGCTTTTGTCAAGTTAATTTTATATCCACTGAGCGAATCAAAAATAGGTAAGATATTCCATTATATATTTTTTTATGACCGTAATCCAACTAGTAAATATATAAGATAATAGATACAAGAAGAGTCATGGTCAAAGCTTTAGGAGCAAGATTATGAAAACCTTTATTTGTGTATTGCTGCATTATTCATATTTTATAAGCCTCTGATTCGAAATTAGGCTACATCCATTTTTACTCACAATACGTCACTCAGCTGCATGCGTATATATGCTGCAAGTACTTGCATGAACTCAATTTAGCAAGATCGCAAGAATGGATTGTCATTAAAAAAATAAAAATACTATAATTAAATCCCAACCATAAAAACAAGTTTCCTGACATGAACTATTAAACTATTATACATTGGCTTCAACATTGCACCAGTTTGTAATCCTACAACATGGCAACCGTGCACTCTAGATCAACGATGCGCCAATTCTAGGAACCCATTGAAGTAGCATGATGAAAGAAAGACTAGGTTGGTGAATTGTTTTAATAATTCCATATTGATAAACATTATATTCCTCAAAGGCTTTATTAGGCTTTTAGGTATATCACGATAACTTATTTCATTCATTTTTCCAGTGTCTGTAGGTTTCAGTAGACTTTATGCCCTAGGAAGTGGTATTTTATTAAGAAATATAATATGATTATATATATATATATATATATATATATATTTATATGTGGGAAGAATGAGATCTTTTTGTGGTGAATGTTAGTTAAGGTGAGATCACTTTGGGAATTGCAGAGAGCGTACGTGAGTCTGTATATTTGCGTGATACTTTCCACTTAGAGTGAGATCCAAAAATTTGGCAATGCGGCGGATCTCATCTTTGCGATAAAATAATTTCATTGGTGAGTCATAGTAGGATATATATTATTATGTATTTGTGTTTTGCTTTCTGTGCCTATGAAAGCAAGCGTATTCGGCCTGTTTTGAAGCGGCGGCTCTTTCCACTACAGCACGCGGTAGCAATGCGCTGAAGCATTTGTAGAGCAGATAGGATAATTTTGTTAGATGGAATTGAAACAGGATCCAAATAAAATTTGTATAGTTCTATTGTTTTAATCTGTAATTATTATAAACGAATACTTTAATTTGTATCCAAGTTTTCTCTTGGAACAGGAGAGGATACTTTTTTTTAAATTCGAGGCATTCATCCTTTTTGGGGGAAATCCTATTTTTTATGTGCATTTTGAAAAATTTCTTCATAGTAGCTTTTTGTTTTGAATCCCATGATCCTCGAGTTTGTTCCTTTTTTTTACTTGAACCTTGTGGTGCAATATTTCCTGGAACTAAACAAAAGTTATAGGTCAGCAAACATTCTTGGCATCATATTGTGAACATATAACAGTACTGGATCCGGCTGCATGATGTCTACATTCATCGCGTTTTTAATCAAAATGTAATAGATAAATCGTCCAGATATATATATATATATATATATATATATATATATATATATATATATACACCACTAAAATAGTTTTGGTTGCCTTTACTCACCTGACCGCAATCTCTTGGCAACCTGGTATAAACAGGTACTGCTCCGTTGAGTTTTGACATTCATAACGTTTTTTTAATCATTGATATATCAAATTAAAGCTAATTTTTTCCTCTATACGATGGTATAAAGTTCGCAGAACTTTTCAAGTTGGGTATATATCTATCTTTGAAATGATTGATGATTTAATTAAAAAAGAAATGAATTAAATTTTTCCAATAAAATCAATTATTTAATTAAAAATACTTGCGGGAACATTTTGTTAACCTTGCGGACACGTATTTCTCTATGAGTAGTGATTTATAAAAATTACATTTTGATTAAAAACGCGATGAACGTAGACATTATGCAGCCAGATCTTAGACTATAAGTACTGTATTCTATTAGTAGTGTTTCAATTGAGGGAATATTAAAGTAATGAGGAAATATACATTTGTAAAAATCTGAATGATTAAGTTATAGAGGTATGTAGAAAAGATTATCATAAGTTTACCATCTTCTAATTCTTCTGATTCGGAATTTTTGCACCTAGTGGCACTCTGGGATAGTCCATCTCGCTGATGTATCTTGTCTATGTTGGATTCTGCAAAAAACACTTACAAAAATTAAACCACAGATAATAGAAACCTCCACAAAGCCTACCAGTATCTCTATCTACTTCTGCAGCCATGATGTTATCTCTGTTTAGGTCATTTAAGTCCATATCAATCTCCTCCAGAGTTTTTCCGTGGTACTCGGCTCCTTTTCCTTCATCCATGATTAACAATAGTTTGGCTATTTTTGCTACAAAAAACCATGAACATATTTTAGTCCATTCCCGAAGAAAGTGCATATTTAAAATATATTGTTGTGTATAAAATATGTTCAAAAGTACCTTGGACATACCTGAGGACACATTAATTAAGATATAAACCAAAATGATAGACTTCAAATGAATTATGACGATGTAAATTGCAATTGAAAAAATTTCGGGGTGTTGGAATCGAACCTACGCTCATGAAAAATCTCACTGTAAAAATTGACGCTATAGACCACTCGACCAGTAACGCAGTTGTCAACAATGTTCTTTATTTGGCTATTTACTCTCATTATGTTTCCGGAAATGAAAAAGATCACAAGAATTTCATGTTCGAACAAAAATGTGAAGCATAAATTTGCTAAAAATGTATGTTTTCTCGAGAGAATGTTGGCAAAATTCAACACATTACTCACTATTTTCCATCATTTGAATTCGCTCCAGGGGTCGCAATCCTCCTCAAGATTAGTAATCGAGTATTCGTCATGTTCCACACTTTTAAGAATGCCGCTGCAACCTAAAAGTGGAGTTTAGTAAACGTGAAACTAAAAAGATGCAGAAATGTGATACTTACAAACATACACAGGTATGCTTAATAAAGAATAACAAAATCAGAAAGTCTATCACGTCCCAGAAGCTCTACAGAAAGATAGTTTTTTTTAATAAATTTCGGCAACATTTATTTTGAAGATAAAATAATTGTGTATTTAACACACTTTCACGAATAAAGCTATTTTTTACAATATCTCAAGTCATGGAATGTATTAAGAAGAATGAAATTGCTTAAGGAATAGAATATCTTAAAACATGAAATAAAATATTTTATATAACGTGAAATATCTCAAGGACATTTGTTAATGTTTTCTATGGGTTTCCTTTAGCAGTAGTTCAAACACAGTCGCTAAAAAAATATTTCCCATAGACAGACAAATAAAAAAATATTTAATAGAAAAATAGCTAAACAGCATAAATGGATTGCAAGACTTGAGGGCTGCAGTTTTGTATCCATAACAGAAGCTAGTTAGTTAGTTAACCCGAATAGCCTTTATAAACAGTCAAATCTGACAGTACGATGATGCTTTCATTATAAATCAAAACGCGTCACTGTAAAACGGTGAAACTGTGTATCAGATACACAATTATTCCATCTGCATGATGGTAGGAGGTTCACCAAGTGAGAGCATCTACAATCGGCCGGGTCGGGCCGTCACGCCGTCACACAGCACAGCACAGCTTTACGTAGCGTTTATCTCTAGACTGGTTAATCTAGAAGGCTGGCGTTGTGGCGTTCGTTTTGGCACCGGTGATGGATTCTCTTGTTCGCTGCTGCCATCGATTTCCGATTCCGCCTCTCGCGTACGTGACCAAATTGTTTTTATTGAACTAGATTTTTTCATAGGCAACTTGAATAGCTTGCAGCTATTCGAAAAAGAAAATATCAACGATTAAAAGTCAGTTCTTGAATTTTACAAGATGCTTCCCATATCGGGAAGAGGTTGGTACTCATTTCGAACACTATTTGAGATTGTGAAAATGAAATGAAATGAAATCAAATAGATTCACTCAGTATCCTTTGCTTAGTTATCCATTTAGAAAAAAAATTCTTGGAATAATGAAATCAGAATTTCACGACAGTTTTTCGTAGGTCCTCTAGCCTCCAAAATTACTATTGCATTTTTTTGTAAATTTAACCTTTCGAACAATGTTTTCCAACATACTAGAATTGATATTAAATTACTCTAAAGCACTAAGCAGGTAAGCATCAACTTTTATTGAATCCTCTACCATAAGACCTTTGTGAAATGCCATTAAATATTGTACTGTCAAAAGAGCCCGAACATTAGTGATTTCTCTTGAATGACAACACAAAATGATGGAATAAGATTTGATTATGAAAAAGGGCACTTTCTGAACCTCACAGCATACTTATCAGCCTGGCAATACGCCATATATGAGTGAAAATTGATGTTTCGCTCATTTCATAAGTTATAAGGACTTGCTATTCTCCACCAATAGGATTTGAGGATGTGAGACATTAGTTGATCGGTTTCCGAGTATATCAAATTCATGATAATCTAGGGATAATCTAGGGAAGGTATAACGATATAAGGTTGCACGGCATTTAAAATATACAGCGAAAATATGTAAAGTAGTTATATAATATATTGTATATGTAAAAATGATTCAAATTACTAATGACAGATAAATTCAATTTTAATGTCTGGAAAGGAGTTTAGCCGACGAACGAAGCGACAAAAAAGATATTATGAATGTTTGCAGTTGATGTCGTTACCGAGTTTTAAGTGACACTTAACTGCCATGTAGACGTTTGCGAAGGCCGTATAAGAAGCCTGATACACTTTATGAAATAACGGGTAGGTAATTAAAAAATGATGAAGTTTGAGAAGATAGAAGATCGTAGCAAATTAATAGCTACACATTAAATACGGTATATTACCAACATTCAACACGGAAAAGCTAAACAGATATTGTGACCGCGGAAATTTAAGCTTTCGTGACAAAAAGCTTTGACCTCCCATGCCAATATCTTTTAAAAAATAATTAACATTGAAAAAAATCGATTATGCTCGATAACTGTCCGAAACTCGAAAATATGAAGAAAAAAATGTTTGGAAAAATCATGTCAGATGTTTCCACTACCTTCTTCAAAAGGCATAGATCGACAGGCCAACGGAAATTACTGACATACATTTCCATGATGTAGGTATATATGTTCTACGCAATACTATCAGTTTGACAATAAGGATTTGGAGATAGATATTCATCGATGATTGAAACTGAATTTAAAAAATATCGAAACGCTTTGAATAATCTTCAAAATTTTCAAGTTTCCGGAAATTCCCATTATTGAAGTATTGCCAAACGTTATTTAAAATGGATTAGACACTATCTAAGAAGAATGTGATCAAAATCGTCAATAAAGTGAGACAACTGCTCGCGAAATGCAGAGTCAGCCTACTTGACGCAACCTTTTAAGATGCAAAATACCTGTTCTGTTCCCTATAAGTTAAGATGCAGTAATCTACAGAAAAAGTCATTAAAACATAAACCAAACAAATTGGCCTCCTTTGGAAAAATAATTTATCTACGCTCTGAAATGTCGTATAATTGTAAATTAGGTCTATTCATGTGCTTTATATTTGTTTAAAACACGGTTACAAAAACGCCAACAGACCGACGAAAGTGGTGCACAAGAAGGCATTTTAAGTTTCGATCCATACTTTTCAGTTTACAGCACCTGAAAGTTGGCATAAATATTTAAAATCGATAGCATTCCTATTCTTATATTTCCACTGTCTTTTTTAGGTACAGTGCTACTGGTTGATAGTTTCTTGGAATTTCCGTGGGCGCTAGATGCGATTTGATTGACTGATTGGTCAGTAATGCATAAAAGCCTTCGTTTGTAGGAAAGTTCATTTTTTACCATCATCGCTCTTAGCTTTGTTTTCGGTTTCGTCAGGAATAAATGCGATTATCCTACGGTATAATTAAAGTATGTCTGTCATTCGACGGTACTGAGACTGGAGCGTTTATAGTTTGACTATTTTTGGGCGTACTCGAAAAATATTTTTAGTGACTCATAACTTTTGAGAAACGCTAAAACTACGCATTTGCCTGTTTTTTAGACGTTGACCATTTAAGTTGATGGTTTCAAAAATTTTAAATACAAGCGCTCGGAACGTTTATCAAGTATGTGGAAGTAGGTATACCTAGTTAGGAAATTTATTCATTTAAAAATTTCTCCTATAACCAGTTCCAAAAATAGGTTTCTGATACCTTGGTTTATCATTACTTTTCTGTATACCTACCGGTGTTTTTTTCCACATCATATGTAGGTAACTAGGTACTCTGTGAAATCTAATATACTTTCCAATGACGTTTAGGCAACCACTGTAACAGTAGTAACTATATGTACGTCAGGCAGTCTGCACATCTGGGCTTGAAGTTTTTTGTTTTCATTTTTCAACTATTTTGCATGTTTTAGCTTTTGTCGGTTTGATAATATTTCATTTATTCTAAAGAATTGTTTCAGCTATAGTGTTTCCAAGCCCCTGGATGTGTCGTAAAAGTAAAATTTATTAAAGCTTTATAGAGATATCGCACTTAAATGATGATACAAAAATGAAAATCGATGGAATACCTACATACTAAGCATTACTGTAGTTTAGTGATAATCTTGTCATATATATTTTTGAATTTTTGGGTGAACTTTATTTCCTGGCGGTTTTCGTTTTTGGCAAAGTAAGTACGAGTTGAGCCATAGAGATCAGCAGAAGTTGTGTTCTAGCGGTCTGGTTAACCGTTACTAAGGTTTCAAAAAGATCGGAACTGGTGCTAATTCGAAAACGTCTGAGAACATTTTAAACGGATTTCCGCGAACGATAAGGAATAAATTAAATTTTAGTTGCAAGATTTAAATCTACATCTGTAAGCAATTAGTCGAGTTTCACAAATCCAGATTTTCTGTGACAAATTTAACTGGTGTTAACCCTTGGTAATTTAATCACCTCAGAGATTCGCTATTTGCTTCGATTTGGCATCCGCTAATTCAATTTTCTTGGTTAATTTGTTCTTTGATGAAAAACATCCTTGCGCTTTTATACATTTTTCAAGATAATATGAAAACTTCAGTTGTGGACAGGAGCCGTTTATATTACTTTCAACAAAGAACTATATGTTAAGCTCCTAACAAATTCAAAGTTTGTATGTAGGTAACAGGTATTGTGAAAAATAATATTTCTTACACATTCTCACGTGTGAAAATTGACAATCGTGAATATCTGGCCGAAATAATATAAAGATCAATTAATACGTAGTATCTCATTGTCTTTGGAATAGCTGATTTGAAAATGGTGGATGTAGTTACGAAAAGTCATTTGGATTTCATATAAATCGCTATATTAGGGTTTTGATCGTTGCTGATTTTGAATTTGAAAATATTTTCTTGAAAAAACAAAATGGCTGATCACATATAACACAATAAATTAAATTCGATGAAAAACTATATCCTAGGATTTTGAAGGTTGCCGATTTCAAATTTGAAGTTATTAAAATAGCTGTAATTGGTGTCTTGATATGCGTTAACTGTAAGCATTGTGACTACTAGAGAAAAACTTCTTCTAAAGGCCCTTCTCTTGGATTTTAGATTGAAAATCCTATATCGCTAATTCCTGAGCTTATAATAAGTAACAGGCAAAAACAACTAATGAACAACACTAAACTAAATGTAGACTTGGAGATATTTCAATACCTATCTACATCATCAAGCTGTTCTCTACGTCGCGATCCATTCAGAAAATTCAATTTAATCAACATTTCTCTGTATTGAAGAGATGTTGAAGTCTTGATTTTTTCGCATATCACTGCTAAAGTCGATACTTCCCAGCCCCAGCACATAAATAATAATTATACAACTGTCTGTGTGAAATGACCAGTGAAAAAAATACAGAAACAACCCCCGAAATTTTCACGACGAATTCCAACCATATCATAAGAGAATGATAAGGTAATTACAGGTTTAATTGTCTGAAGTACTCTAGAGACACTGGTCTTTGAATTAGACCATGCCACGCCATCTACTAGACGTTTTTCGCAACAGAAAGTAAACTATATTCAATGATCAGTGCGTGATGAACGCGTGATCGATAGGTGAACATCTCACACCCACCGCTCTATTGGCCCGGATTGGTCGAGCTGACATACAACGCCATCGTTGGTGGCCAATCAGAGTAAGAGAACCTTCGGTGGCCGGTAACGAATTCTTTTAGGCACAGGACCGCAATTAGTAACTCATATACTTCAGAGGCGTTTGGCTATTGTACGTTTTGTTCATTGGTTAACTTTGTTTCATTTGAAAATTTCTGACCCAGATACAGCTGACGAAATTGTCGATATTAGCCTTACCCCGCCAAAAAAAAAAGAGATAAAAAGCTGCATTTTAGCGCAAATGAAAAGCGAATTATTTTAAATATTTATAAAAAGCAAATGCAAGAATATGATGATTTGGCTATTGAAGAGGTTGTATGCAGGGTAGCTGAGATTTCGGGAGTCAGTCGGTCAAGTGTTTACCAAATTATTATGGAGTATAAAATTAAACATTCATTGCCAGGGTCTAAATCGTATCCCACAAGAAAAAAATCAAAGCAACCGATGACTTTGACGGGAATACAATTGGAAGAAAAGTACATAATTTTTCTTCAGTAATGAATTACCTACAGTTGATGAAATCTTAAAAGCAGTTAAGGATGGCACGGACTTGAAACGAGGAAGAAACAGTTCATTATTAGAAAAAGAAGAGATAGTTGTGTTAAGACGGGAATATCTCAGAAAAATCAGACAATTTCGTAACGAAGTTCGAAAAATATATTATTTAGATGAAACGTGGGTAAATGCTGGGCATACTCATGCAAAAGTTTGGGTGGACAGTTAGTTAGATCATCGAGACAAGCTTTCTTGGATGGACTTTCGACTGGCCTGAAAAATCCTACTGGTAATATATATTTAGATTAGCTGTAATACCAAGAAACCATGGAAAAAATTGAAATTATAGTTTGAATTTGCTGTTCAATATTTAATCATTATATTATCATTTATTTTTTCTTATACTGAGAGCCAACTTTACAAATAATTTTAATAAGCCATTAGTTAGCAGGCCAGTTAAACAATCAGGTTATACCATTTGGAACCGACTCCCAGCTCTACATCTGTTTTACGTTTTGATTTGTTAATAATTTGTCACATTGGTGGTGAGGACGGCTTCGTACCCGATGGTTTATGGGCATTTGAGTCAAAGAAAACAGGCGACTATCACGAAGAAATGGATGGTAAATCTTTCCAAATTTGGTTTTCAAAAACTCTGCCAAAACTTGAAGATAATTCAGTAATTGTGTTAGATAATGCACCATACCATTCCAGGAAATTAGAAAAAATTTCTACAATGTGTACAAAAAAGCGGATATCCAAGAATGGCTTAATTCTAAGTAAATCAATTTTGATGAAAATATGGTTGAAGCGGATTTAATAAAATTAGTAAAACAACATAAATATAAGTATAACTTAAATATTATTGGTGAAATAGCCAAAAAGAAAAATAAAACTTTTACGACTACCTCCTTACCACTGCGAACTGAACCCTATCGAGTCAATTAGGGCTAATATAAAACAATACCTAGCGTCAAACAACACGACCTTCAAATTTTCAGATGTTAAAAATCTGTTTCATGATGCCGTCAACAGAGTTTCGGCTGATAAATGGAAAGATTGCATTCATCATGTTCAGGAAAAAATTGAAATCAAAATGTGGGACATAGATAATATTATTGACATTCAAGATGAACCCCTTATAATAGATATCAACAATGTTAATGATACTTCAAGTTCTTCCACAGAGTAAATCTATCAGTTTCATTTTACTTATTGGCTTGCTTCATGCTCTTACTTATTCAAGTTGTTAGAACTACCTAATAAATGCAGTAGCAATTCATTAAATTTGAATTCATCAGAAAAGCTTAGTGTTTTCATGTTGCTGTTAAATTTATGATGTTTAATTGAAAATCAATGCAAATTACGCTGTCAGTAAACAATACCTGACTTAAGAAATTCGGATTCCTTAAAATTTGATTTCTTAACCAATTGCAGAAGTCTACTCGTAGTTGTAAATCCCTCGGTATTAGAGCTTGCACCCGTTGCATGTGATATGGATATAGCTGCTGATCTCTTAAAATTTGCCATACCGCTACATGGGTAATATTTAATTCATGCGCTATTTTCCGCGTACTGGTTTCAGGATTTCTCTCAATTTCGTTTAGAACTGCTTCCTACATCTGAACGGTTCCTACTATTGCAGGTCTTCCGATGACAACTGTAGACCTCTTAAAACTACCTGTTTCGGAAAGTCGGGCGTGGATTCGTATAAATGTTCTTACAGCAGGCACTGCGCGTTGGGGATATCGTTCATGATAGATACGTCTCGCAGCATGAGCGTTACCCTGAGCCATCCCATAACAGAAATGCATATCTGTCATTTCTCCGTTAGTAAATTGGACCATTTTAAGCGGAATATCAGTACACTCCTACTTGACAACAAACTCTAAACTGAATAAACTGACAGTTCTCAAGTTGTTTATCAATTATTGCAATTGTTTTTCACAGCACACTTACTAAATAGATGAACATTTATTTATTTACAAAAGCCTGCATCGATTCAATAATTTGCATTTTTCTCGAAAACGGTTAGCCCTATCGAGATGTACCAAGAGACCATTTTTACGTAGAAATCTCTGAAATACCATATTCTAAAATCAAAATGTCAAAAAAATTACCATTTAGAAAATGGGGTTATTTTTACCCTTAACTCCTCCCGTATGATACGCCTCTGATTAAAATTATGAAACCTGAATTCAGAATCAGATTCAGCGTCAAAAGTTTACCCATCGTACCTAATTTCGTAATTTTGTTATGAATGGTTTCAAGAATATCGAGGGAAAACCGTCTCCAGGGTGCCCCATGCAAAGGAGCGTAGCTCCCTTAGAAAGCATTTCCGGACCCATGTTTATATGACATTTTCTTTCTATTTTTCGGAGTACTATTCGTGGTTAAAGTTTGTTAACATTCTTAATTAACACCCTGTATAATCTAAAGGAATATTTGCTCTTTGGAAAGGCTTCATGAACAGATAAACATTTTTTGATAATAGAATCCATATTCGGACTGAATTCAATGACACATCACACACATTCAGATTTGACTGACTTTCCACGAAAACGTGGTATATTGTTAATGGATACGAAAATGGTGTATAATGTTTTTCCCAATTTTTATGGTAGATCTTGGTCTGAATTTCAGTTGTCCCAGCATCATATTCTTTGAAAAAAAGATTGAAAAACTGCGCTGACAATAATTAGGAAATTTGAAAAAAAAATTAAGCATAAGCATAAAGATATTTTGACTTTGTTACAAAAATCATCCTGTAATTTTTCTTCAAGCTACTGAATCAACTTCGAAGCTATCAACTGGTATCTATCAAGAACTATATAGGTTTCCAATAATCCGTTCTGCTAACCGTATTTTAACGTATGAAGGATTTTGATAACCACACTGATGCTGAAAGTTGATCTGCAACAGTCATTATACTAGGTGGCACAAAAGTATATATTTTTGCTTTATGTTCTAATACTTTGAGACTGAATATAAGCAGAATAAATATGAACAGGTTATGATATGAGAGATAATGGGATAAATATATCAATAATAAATTCCGGTACACTTCATCACATATATCGCATCTGTTGGAGATCTTTTCACGGATGCCAGCGATGCCGTTTTGCGAAGAAAGAAATGTAAGCAACTGAATTAACATAATCAATATACATCTCTATAAAAAAACTGTATTCGGCCAAGGAAAAAAGTGAACCCAAACATATCCACGCATATTGCACGTGATTCAACGTGAAACCGTCGAAAACACAACAGGTCCGCATTAAGATACTACATAACGAATTAAATTATCTAGAAAATTATAAGGAATAAAACATACTCATATACTCGTTCTAAATGAATAAATCAAAATAACGATTTTTTATTTAAGAAGACTGCAATCATTTTTTCCAAGCTTATATTAAAATACGTTAAAAACATCTTCCCAATCCATCATCTTTATTTAACTGCACAATTATAAAAATAATAACAACAATAGGCCGTCTGGCCACTAGGAGTACCATCTTCTGCAGCATTGCTGCATCTGATGGTATTCCGGTGCTACAGTAATGTCGTAGACCGTACTGCCAGCGACCGATCAGCTGACCGCTGTCCTTTTACCTAATTCCATCTCTTCCAACTCTAACCCTCTACTTACCTGACTTACCTTTTCCTGTTTACCTATCCTTACTTTGATTCCTGCTCCACGCTTTGGGACGAGGCGTGGAGATCCTGTTAGTCTCCGTGGTGTTTGTGCCGTGCTACGCGACCCGTGTCGTCGGATGAAGGGATCCTGGTGGTTGAGTGGGCGGTGCGTCAGATGTAGTACGTGCCGTTCGCAACACATCACTTTGGCCTGGATTTCGGCTAGACGGGCGGTCGGGGGCTAACCCACTCCCGATCAATCGGCTGTGCTATCCCGTCAGAGAGATGGCAGGGTGAGTCACCGAAGCTGACAGAAGGCGGACGGGGATGGCTACTATCCCTGGCGTACGCTGGAGCCAGTTTCGGGGGCTATATCGCTGAGGTAGCCCTGGCTCTATGTCCTAGTGGTACACTTCGACATAGCGTCCCAGATGAGGCTCCAAGGAGGGTGGGGAGCCTGAGTGACGAAATTTTAGTAGATCTATGGATGTAACCAAAGACAAAGAGGATCTTCAGAAAACGGGCGGTGGAAGGGGTACCCCAAACAAGCAAGGAGACGGTGGGAAACCTCCCCCGGTTCCTTCTTGTGAAGAAATTGGAGGATGCGAACGAGGAGGGCTTCGACAGAGCCAGTCCGTTCGCGGTCTCTAAGATGATATATGGACTTGTTGGTAAAGTAACGTCAATGAACACAGTAAAAGGTGGTCTGTTAATTGAAACAGTTTCGAACAACCAAGCTAGAAGGCTATTATCAGTCAAAAGATTTTTAGACACAAATGTAGAAGTTATTCCTCATCCAACCTTGAATTCCTCAAAAGGCGTGATATACTACAAAGCATTACTCAATTGCACCATTGATGAAATCAAAGAGGAGTTAAGTGCACAAGGGGTTATAGATGTACGCAGACTCAAAAGTAAAAGAAACGGAACGCTTACTGACACTGCAAATCATGTGCTTACCTTCAGCACTCATGTATTACCTAAAGAAATCGAAATAGGATTTTATACCAAGGTTAAAGTTAGGCCTTACATACCCCCACCTATCAGATGCTTTAAATGTCAGATGTTTGGACATGTCGCTCAGAAGTGCAAAAGTGAAAGCATCTGTGCTTGTGGGAGGCCTCTGCATGGAGAAGCAGAATGCGAAGATCCAAAAAAATGCGTCAACTGTGGCGGAGAACACTCGTCGGGATACAAGGGATGTCCCAAATTCAAGGAAGAGGAAGCAATACAAAAAATTAGAGTCACTGAAAAAGTTTCATATTTTGAAGCAAGAAAAAGAGTTCATGTAAATACTCCCAAACCCAATCTATCCTACTCTCAAGCTGCCGCTCGACCAGCCCCTCAGGTTAAACAAATTATAGAAGAAGCAATGCCACAAATCATTGCGGTAATAAAAAATTCAGTCATGGACGCACTGTCAAATCAGAATTATTTTAAGCATCCTGAAAAGCCCTCCACTAGTCTAACTAGGGATAGAACAGACTCACTGTCAACCAATGTGTCGATTGCCTCTGAAAAAAAGAGAATCAGAAACCCTGAGGAAACTACTTCCGGCGAGGAAAGCTCCCAAAGGGATAGCAGCCGTCCTGTAAAAAAGAAAAAAGGTTGGCAAAAAGGTCAACCTCGGAAGTGAAATTTGAAACACTGAGATACCTTTACGTATTTTACACACGTTATTAATCAGTTTTATCGTATATATAACTTATACATAATTTATTTATTTGCTGTTGAGAATTTATTTATGTGCTCGTTGAAATTTTATTTATTCATTTATTTATTTGCTTGTTCAATATATAATAGTTAGCTCTTTTACTTGCTCGTCTGTATTTTATAAATACCTCATTATATTTCTCCATTAGCCCATTTACATACTTTTATTCATGGACAATCCTGAATATATAATTCAGTGGAATATTAATGGCATAGTCTTTCGCTACTGTGAATTAAAAGCTATACTTTTGGAGAAACGTCCCTTCTGCATCTGCATTCAAGAGTCTCACCTACGCTACACTGATAGTTTCTCTTTAAGGGGATACAAAAGTTTCAGAAAAGATGCTGAGTCAGATCTCAGAGCACATGGCGGAGTCATAACTTTTGTTCGTGATTCCATACCAGTCACCCATATGAACTTAAATACGAACCTGCAAGCAGTAGCTGTTAGAGTAGTATGTCCCATGGCATTAACCATATGTAACGTTTACCTACCTGATCAAAATTGGACACAGGACGATATCTACAATCTCATAGCCCAACTCCAGACGCCGTACCTCATTGTTGGTGACTTTAATGCCCACAATACACTATGGGGTTCAGCAACCTTCAGTCCAAAGGGCAGAATCATTGAAGATATCATTGAAAACCTCGACCTTGTACTATTGAACACTGGTGAAGGTACCTATTTGAACACACGTTCCTGCAATCTGTCAGCTATAGACTTGTCGGTATCCTCTGCTTGTGTGGCTGCTCTGTTCCAGTGGAAGGTCCTTCATGATGAGCAATCGTCAGATCACCTTCCCATACAGATTGCATGTGCTAGCAGGCGCCAATCATACGACTGTCCTAAGAAATGGAAGATCCACCAAGCAAACTGGGAACGTTATGAACAGCAATCAAAGGTGTGTATACCATCAGACCTGCAGGAGCAGAATGTGGATTGTATGTTGTCGTCCATATCAAATGGTATTACACAAGCAGCTGAAGTCTGCATTCCAACAACAAGAGGTGGAAGCAATAGAAAGACAGTTCCTTGGTGGAACGAGGAAGTATCAAATGCAATTAGAGACCGAAAAACCAAATTTAATAGATTTAAGCGTAGACCTACACCTGAAAATCTCGTCGAATTCAAAAAATCTCGTGCTAAGGCTGGGTATACTGTCCTAAAAGCTAAAAAGGAATCTCTCAGAAAATACGTATCCACCTTAAACAGGCAAACCCCTGTATCTGAAGTTTGGAGAAGTATACGTTCTATCACGGGAAAAAGGCTTCCTACTACTACTGAAGCACTTTGCATGGATGGAGAGGTCTTAACGAATCCTATAGAAATAGCAGAGGTATTTGCCCTACAGTACGAGAACATAAGTTCTACAAATAATTATCCTGTAGATTTTCTGGCCATCAAACAAACTGAGAGTAATATTGACTGCTACTCATCAACAACCGAGGCATACAATGAACCTTTTACCATAAATGAATTTGAATCCACAATCAGCGAACAGCAATATTCTTCTCCTGGCATAGATAATATCCCCGATGAATTCATTAAACGATTACCGCAAAGTGGTGAACTCACACTGCCTAAAATGTACAATACGATATGGCAAACAGGACGTTATCCCACAGCATGGAAGGAAGCAATTATCATACCCATACCGAAATATAGCACAGATACCAGTCGACCATCGAATTATAGGCCAATTTCACTCACCAGCTGATCCACCTTAGATCAGCTCTCACAATTGGAACACTCTATCCAGCTCAGCTTCGCAGCCAGAAATCATCTAGTTGCTATATTTTTCGACCTTGAGAAAGCATTTGATGTAACTTGGAGGTATAACGTCATAAGAACTCTGTATCAGTGGAATATTAGAGGTAATATGCTATCGTTCATCAAGACTTTCTTAGAAAATAGACAGTTTAGAGTCAGATACAAAAACACCCTCTCAGAGAGACACTCATTGGAAAATGGAATTCCACAAGGCTCCACTCGAAGTGTATTGCTCTTTGCTCTTGCTGTAAACGACTTGTTTACCAGAATAAACCCTCAGGTCGGATGTGCTATGTATGTCGATGACATGGCACTTTTCTATTCCTCCTCATCAATTCAGGACATTGAGGAAACCCTGCAAGAAGCAGTCAATGTTATTACTAGAGAAGCAGGCAAGATAGGTTTTAGATTTTCTAGCACAAAAACACACTGTGTGCATTTCTGTCGATTGAGAAAGGAACACCGTGATCCAGTTATAAGCCTGAACGGGATCAATCTAGAATTCCGAAATACTGTTAAACTTCTAGGCGTCATCTTTGAGAAAAAGCTGTACTGGAAAGAACATATTCAGCAACTGGTATTGAAGTGTAAAAAAGCGTTAAACCCACTGAAAGCCTTATCGAATATAAACTGGGGAGCAGACCGGGAAATACTTCTCCGATACTATAAAGCGGTTATTCTATCTAAAATTGACTATGCTTGTCAAATATATGGAGCAGCTAGGCCCTCACATCTGAAAGCCCTAGAATCCCTTCAATGCACAGCCCTAAGACTAGCATTAGGAGCTTACAGAACCAGCCCATATCATTCACTTTGCGTTGAAGCTAATGTCCCACCTTTGCATATTAGAAGACAACAACTGCTTTTGAATTACGGACTAAAAATATGGCAGCAACCTAATCATCCCAACCACAGTTTTATATTTGAGAGCGAAGATCTTGATCTTTATATATCCAGGCCAAGCATAACGAGACCGGTGAATATAAGATTGCAGGAATTAATGAACGTACGAGGAATCTCATTGCCTCCTACTTACCCAGTGGGTCCGAGCGAGATCCCTCCATGGAAGATCCCTCCACTAAAAATCACTAGAGTGCAAGAATCTTCCAAAGCCGAGACCAACCCATTGGTCGCTAGAGTTGCACTAAATAGCCTATTCGAAACACATTCCGAATATGAGGTGATATATACTGACGGATCCAAAACAGAAACTGGTACAGGAAGTGCTATTGTTCATAACAACCAAAGCCACTTTTGGACTCTTCCGTCGAAATCAAGTGTTTTCTCAGCAGAATTATATGCCTTATGGCAAGCACTTCTCTACATCGATCAAACAAGTAATAGCAAATACCTCATATGCACAGACTCACTCAGCTCATTGCAAGCTATTCAACATTTATACTCAAAGGACCCTCAAGTTCAACGAATTCAAGCCCTATTAACACACCTATCAGAAATAGACAAGCATGTCTCATTTATTTGGATACCTAGTCACAGCGGTATAGCCGGCAACGATTTGGCAGACCGTTCAGCCAAATTAGCAACGTCTCAAGGGGAGTGCGCTAACATCTTTTGCCGTCCTGACGATTTGAAGCAGTTCATCAAAAGTGCTGTACACAATAAATGGCAAGAGGAATGGAATGCGACTAGGGCCACCTTAAAAGAACTGAAGCCAGATATTTGCTACACTCCCATCCCAAAAAGTCTCCTTAGAAGGGACCAGTCTATTCTGGTTCGACTTCGTATCGGCCATACACGCCTTACACACTCCCATTTAGTCATAGGAGCAGACACACCTCAGTGCCATATATGTGACACAACCCTTACGGTTCAACATATACTTGTTGATTGCCCGTGGTACGAGATTGAAAGGATAGAGTGCAAACTTCCTCAGGATTTAACCCAGATTCTGTCACCATCAGCAGATTCACTAAAAAACTTATTTCAATGGCTTAGGGTTACAAAAAAAAAAACAAGTAATCCCGGTGCAAAAAAAATAATAATCGTATAGCTACGCGGCTAATAACCATGTTGTTGATGCCGTTGAAACAATATAAAAAAAAATAACAACAATACTCTGTAAAAAAATACAGACAGCGTAATTTGCATTGATTTTTCAATTAAACATCATAAATTTAACAGCAACATGAAAACACTAAGCTTTTCTGATGAATTCAAATTTAATGAACTGCTACTGCGTTTATTAGGTAGTTCTAACAACTTGAATAAGTAAGAGCATGAAGCAAGCCAATAAGTAAAATGAAACTGATAGATTTACTCTGTGGAAGAACTTGAAGTATCATTAACATTGTTGATATCTATTATAAGGGGTTCATCTTGAATGTCAATAATATTATCTATGTCCCACATTTTGATTTCAATTTTTTCCTGAACATGATGAATGCAATCTTTCCATTTATCAGCCGAAACTCTGTTGACGGCATCATGAAACAGATTTTTAACATCTGAAAATTTGAAGGTCGTGTTGTTTGACGCTAGGTATTGTTTTATATTAGCCCTAATTAACTCGATAGGGTTCAGTTCGCAGTGGTAAGGAGGTAGTCGTGAAAGTTTTATTTTTCTTTTTGGCTATTTCACCAATAATATTTAAGTTATACTTATATTTATGTAGTTTTACTAATTTTATTAAATCCGCTTCAACCATATTTTCATCAAAATTGATTTACTTAGAATTAAGCCATTCTTGGATATCCGCTTTTTTGTACACATTGTAGAAATTATTTCTAATTTCCTGGAATGGTATGGTGCATTATCTAACACAATTACTGAATTATCTTCAAGTTTTGGCAGAGTTTTTGAAAACCAAATTTGGAAAGATTTACCATCCATTTCTTCGTGATAGTCGCCTATTTTCTTTGACTCAAATGCCCATAAACCATCAAGTACGAAGCCGTCCTCACCACCAATGTGACAAATTATTAACAAATCAAAACGTAAAACAGATGTAGAGCTGGGAGTCAGTTCCAAATGGTATAACCTGATTGTTTAACTGGCCTGCTAACTAACGGCTTATTAAAATTATTTGTAAAGTTAGCTCTCAGTATAAGAAAAAATAAATGATAATATAATGATTAAATATTGAACAGCAAATTCAAACTATAATTTCAATTTTTTCCATGGTTTCTTGGTATTACAGCTAATCTAAATATATATTACCAGTAGGATTTTTCAGGCCAGTCGAAAGTCCATCCAAGAAAGCTTGTCTCGATGATCTAACTAACTGTCCACCCAAACTTTTGCATGAGTATGCCCAGCATTTACCCACGTTTCATCTAAATAATATATTTTTCGACCTTCGTTACGAAATTGTCTAATTTTTCTGAGATATTCCCGTCTTAACACAACTATCTCTTCTTTTTCTAATAATGAACTGTTTCTTCCTCGTTTCAAGTCCGTGCCATCCTTAACTGCTTTTAAGATTTCATCAACTGTAGGTTATTCATTACTGAAGAAAAAATTATGTACTTTTCTTCCAATTGTATTCCCGTCAAAGTCATCGATTGCTTTGATTTTTTTACTTGTGGGATACGATTTAGACCCTGGCAATGCATGTTTAATTTTATACTCCATAATAATTTGGTAAACACTTGACCGACTGACTCCCGAAATCTCAGCTACCCTGCATACAACCTCTTCAATAGCCAAATCATCATATTCTTGCATTTGCTTTTTATAAATATTTAAAATAATTCGCATTTCATTTGCGCTAAAATGCAGCTTTTTATCTCTTTTTTTTTGGCGGGGTAAGGCTAATATCGACAATTTCGTCAGCTGTATCTGGGTCAGAAATTTTCAAATGAAACAAAGTTAACCAATGAACAAAACGTACAATAGCCAAACGCCTCTGAAGTATATGAGTTACTAATTGCGGTCCTGTGCCTAAAAGAATTCCTTACCGGCCACCGAAGGTTCTCTTACTCTGATTGGCCACCAACGATGGCGTTGTATGTCAGCTCGACCAATCCGGGCCAATAGAGCGGTGGGTGTGAGATGTTCACCTATCGATCACGCGTTCATCACGCACTGATCATTGAATATAGTTTACTTTCTGTTGCGAAAAACGTCTAGTAGATGGCGTGGCATGGTCTAATTCAGAGACCAGTGTCTCTATAGTACTTCAGACAATTAAACCTGTAATTACCTTATGCCGTTCTAGCTTCTATTCTATTCTAATCATTCTCTTATGATATGGTTGGAATTCGTCGTGAAAATTTCGGGGGTTGTTTCTGTATTTTTTTCACTGGTCATTTCACGCAGACAGTTGTATAATTATTATGTATGTGCTGGGGCTGGGAAGTATTGACTTTAGCAGTGATATGCGAAAAAATCAAGACTTCAACATCTCTTTAATACAGAGAAATGTTGATGAAATTGAATTTTCTGAATGGATCACGACGTAGAGAACAGCTTGATGATGTAGATAGGTATTGAAATATCTCCAAGTCTACATTTAGTTTAGTGTTGTTCATTAGTTGTTTTTGCCTGTTACTTATTATAAGCTCAGGAATTAGCGATATAGGATTTTCAATCTAAAATCCAAGAGAAGGGCCTTTAGAAGAAGTTTTTCTCTAGTAGTCACAATGCTTACAGTTAACGCATATCAAGACACCAATTACAGCTATTTAAATAACTTCAAATTTGAAATCGGCAACCTTCAAAATCCTAGGATATAGTTTTTCATCGAATTTAATTTGTTCTGCTATATGTGATCAGCCATTTTGTTTTTTCAAGAAAATATTTTCAAATTCAAAATCAGCAACGATCAAAACCCTAATATAGCGATTTATATGAAATCCAAATGACTTTTCGTAACTACATCCACCTTTTTCAAATCAGCTATTCCAAAGACTATGAGATACTACGTATTAATTGATCTTCATATTATTTCGGCCAGATATTCACGATTGTCAATTTTCACACGTGAGAATGTGTAAGAAATATTATTTTTCACAATACCTGTTACCTACATACAAACTTTGAATTTGTTAGGAGCTTAACATATAGTTCTTTGTTGAAAGTAATATAAACGGCTCCTGTCCACAACTGAAGTTTTCATATTATCTTGAAAAATGTATAAAAGCGCAAGGATGTTTTTCATTAAAGAACAAATTAACCAAGAAAATTGAATTAGCGGATGCCAAATCGAAGCAAATCGCGAATCTCTGAGGTGATTAAATTACCAAGGGTTAACACCAGTTAAATTTGTCACAGAAAATCTGGATTTGTGAAACTCGACTAATTGCTTACCGATGTAGATTTAAATCTTGCAACTAAAATTTAATTTATTCCTTATCGTTCTTGGATATCCGTTTAAAATGTTCTCAGACGTTTTCGAATTAGCACCAGTTCCGATCTTTTTGAAACCTTAGTGACGGTTAACCAGACTGCTAGAACATAACTTCTGCTGATCTCTATGGCTCAACTCGTACTTACTTTGCCAAAAACGAAAACCGCCAGGAAATAAAGTTCATCCAAAAATTCAAAAATATATATGACAAGAATATCACCAAACTACAGTAATGATTAGTATGTAGGTATTCCATCGATTTTCATTTTTGTATCATCATTTAAGTGCGATATCTCTATAAAGCTTTAATAAATTTTACTTTTACGACACATCCAGGGGCTTGGAAACACTATAGCTGAAACAATTCTTTAGAATAAATGAAATGTTATCAAACCGACAAAAGCTAAAACATGCAAAATAGTTGAAAAATGAAAACAAAAAACTTCAAGCCCAGATGTGCAGACTGCCTGACGTACATATAGTTACTACTGTTACAGTGGTTGCCTAAACGTCATTGCCAAGTATATTAGATTTCACAGAGTGCCTAGTTACCTACATATGATCTGGAACAAAACACCGGTAGGTATACAGAAAGGTAATGATGCACCAAGGTATCAGAAACCTATTTTTGGAACTGGTTATAGGAGAAATTTTTAAATGAATAAATTTCCTAACTAGGTATACCTACTTCCACATACTTGATAAACGTTCCGAGCGCTTGTATTTAAAAATTTTGAAACCATCAACTTAAATGGTCAACGTCTAAAAAAACAGGCAAAAGCGTAGTTTTAGCGTTTCTCAAAAGTTATGAGTCACTAAAAATATTTTTCGAGTATGTCCAAAAATAGTCAAACTATAAACGCTCCAGTCTCAGTACCGTCGAATGACAGACATACTTTAATTATACCGTAGGATAATCGCATTTATTCCTGACGAAACCGAAAACAAAGCTAAGAACGATGATGGTAAAAAATGAACTTTCCTACAAACGAAGGCTTTTATGCATTACTGACCAATCAGTCAATCACATCGCATCTAGCGCCCACGGAAATTCCAAGAAACTATCAACCAGTAGCACTGTACCTAAAAAAGACAGTGGAAATATAAGAATAGGAATGCTATCGATTTTAAATATTTATGCCAACTTTCAGGTGCTGTAAACTGAAAAGTATGGATCGAAACTTAAAATGCCTTCTTGTGCACCACTTTCGTCGGTCTGTTGGCGTTTTTGTAACCGTGTTTTAAACAAATATAAAGCACATGAATAGACCTAATTTACAATTATACGACATTTCAGAGCGTAGATAAATTATTTTTCCAAAGGAGGCCAATTTGTTTGGTTTATATTTTAATGACTTTTTCTGTAGATTACTGCATTTTAACTTATAGGGAACAGAACAGGTATTTTGCGTCTTAAAAGGTTGCGTCAAGTAGGTTGACTCTGCATTTCGCGAGCAGTTGTCTCACTTTATTGACGATTTTGATCACATTCTTCTTAGATAGTGTCTAATCCATTTTAAATAACGTTCGGCAATACTTCAATAATGGGAATTTCCGGAAACTTGAAAATTTTGAAGATTATTCAAAGCGTTTCGATATTTTTTAAATTCAGTTTCAATCATCGATGAATATCTATCTCCAAATCCTTATTTTCAAACTGATAGTATTGCGTAGAACATATATACCTACATCATGGAAATGTATGTCAGTAATTTCCGTTGGCCTGTCGATCTATGCCTTTTGAAGAAGGTAGTGGAAACATCTGACATGATTTTTCCAAACATTTTTTTCTTCATATTTTCGAGTTTCGGACAGTTATCGAGCATAATCGATTTTTTTCAATGTTAATTATTTTTTAAAAGATATTGGCATGGAAGGTCAAAGCTTTTTGTCAAGAAAGCTTAAATTTCCGCAGTCACAATATCTGTTTAGCTTTTCCGTGTAGCTATTAATTTGCTACGATCTTCTATCTTCTCAAACTTCTTCTTTTTTTAATTACCTACCCGTTATTTCATAAAGTGTATCAGGCTTCTTATACGGCCTTCGCAAACGTCTACATGGCAGTTAAGTGTCACTTAAAACTCGGTAACGACATCAACTGCAAACATTCATAATATCTTTTTTGTCGCTTCGTTCGTCTGCTAAACTCCTTTCCAGACATTGAAATTGAATTTATCTGTCATTAGTAATTTGAATCATTTTTACATATATAATATATTATATAACTACTTTACATATTTTCGCTGTATATTTTAAATGCCGTGCAACCTTATATCGTTATACCTTCAACAATAAGGCTTTTTGTAATGCTGGATACCTGTGCTGGATACTAAGCAGGCTTTGGATGGCATTTATTTTTGTAGAATAAGAATGGACCTAACAAGTAATAGAAATAATAAGGTAATTTGTGAAATACCTCCTATATATTTTTTTTTTACTAAACTATCAGGTATTTATATTATTACAGTATTATGTAGCTTCATAAGAATCACCGCAATACTCTCTCCATTAGATTATCATGAATTTGATATATTCGGAAACCGATCAACTAATGTCTCACATTCCTCAAATCCTATTGGTGGAGAATAGCAAGTCCTTATAACTTATGAAATGAGCGAAACATCAATTTTCACTTATATATGGCGGATTGCCAGGCTGATAAGAATGCTGTGAGGTGCCCTTTTTCATAATCAAATCTTATTCCATCATTTTGTGTTGTCATTCAAGAGAAATCACTAATTTTCGGGCTCTTTTGACAGTACAATGTTTAATGGCATTTCACAAAGGTCTTATGGTAGAGGATTCAATAAAAGTTGATGCTAAGCTGCTTAGTGCTTGAGAGTAATTTAATATCAATTCTAGTATGTTGGAAAACATTGTTCGAAAGGTTAAATTCACAAAAAAATGCAATAGTAATTTTGGAGGCTAGAGGACCTACGAAAAACTGTCGTAAAATTCTGATTTCATTATTCCAAGAATTTTTTTTCTAAATGGATAACTAAGCGAAGGATACTGAGTGAATCTATTTGATTTCATTTCATTCCATGTTCACAATCTCAAATAGTGTTCGAAATGAGTACCAACCTCCTCCCGATATGGGAAGCATCTTGTAAAATTCAAGAACTGACTTTTAATCGTTGATATTTTCTTTTTCGAATAGCTGCAAGCTATTCAAGTTGCCTATGAAAAAATCTAGTTCAATAAAAACAATTTGGTCACGTACGCGAGAGGCGGAATCGGAAATCGATGGCAGCAGCGAACAAGAGAATCCATCACCGGTGCCAAAACGAACGCCACAACGCCAGCCTTCTAGATTAACCAGTCTAGAGATAAACGCTACGTAAAGCTGTGCTGTGCTGTGTGACGGCGTGACGGCCCGACCCGGCCGGGTTTATATTTTGAAGAAATTAACTTCCTCTCTGATGCTCTATCAACAGCACGTGGTGGCGTGTCAAGACGCAAATATCCTTGACACACGTACAACTGCTGGTACTCGGAATGAGATTGTTTTGTTGAGGTGCATTTAATATTTGGGCGATATTTTAAGCTGGTTTAGATTGATGATTTGCTTTATCAAAATTGAGAATTTATACTAAATAAAATAAATGCAGATTGTAGATGCTCTCACTTGGTGAACCTCCTACCATCATGCAGATGGAATAATTGTGTATCTGATACACAGTTTCACCGTTTTACAGTGACGCGTTTTGATTTATAATGAAAGCATCATCGTACTGTCAGATTTGACTGTTTATAAAGGCTATTCGGGTTAACTAACTAACTAGCTTCTGTTATGGATACAAAACTGCAGCTCTCAAGTCTTGCAATCCATTTATGCTGTTTAGCTATTTTTCTATTAAATATTTTTTTATTTGTCTGTCTATGGGAAATATTTTTTTAGCGACTGTGTTTGAACTACTGCTAAAGGAAACCCATAGAAAACATTAACAAATGTCCTTGAGATATTTCACGTTATATAAAATATTTTATTTCATGTTTTAAGATATTCTATTCCTTAAGCAATTTCATTCTTCTTAATACATTCCATGACTTGAGATATTGTAAAAAATAGCTTTATTCGTGAAAGTGTGTTAAATACACAATTATTTTATCTTCAAAATAAATGTTGCCGAAATTTATAAAAAAAAACTATCTTTCTGTAGAGCTTCTGGGACGTGATAGACTTTCTGATTTTGTTATTCTTCATTAAGCATACCTGTGTATGTTTGTAAGTATCACATTTCTGCATCTTTTTAGTTTCACGTTTACTAAACTCCACTTTTAGGTTGCAGCGGCATTCTTAAAAGTGTGGAACATGACGAATACTCGATTACTAATCTTGAGGAGGATTGCGACCCCTGGAGCGAATTCAAATGATGGAAAATAGTGAGTAATGTGTTGAATTTTGCCAACATTCTCTCGAGAAAACATACATTTTTAGCAAATTTATGCTTCACATTTTTGTTCGAACATGAAATTCTTGTGATCTTTTTTATTTCCGGAAACATAATGAGAGTAAATAGCCAAATAAAGAACATTGTTGACAACTGCGTTACTGGTCGAGTGGTCTATAGCGTCAATTTTTACAGTGAGATTTTTCATGAGCGTAGGTTCGATTCCAACACCCCGAAATTTTTTCAATTGCAATTTACATCGTCATAATTCATTTGAAGTCTATCATTTTGGTTTATATCTTAATTAATGTGTCCTCAGGTATGTCCAAGGTACTTTTGAACATATTTTATACACAACAATATATTTTAAATATGCACTTTCTTCGGGAATGGACTAAAATATGTTCATGGTTTTTTGTAGCAAAAATAGCCAAACTATTGTTAATCATGGATGAAGGAAAAGGAGCCGAGTACCACGGAAAAACTCTGGAGGAGATTGATATGGACTTAAATGACCTAAACAGAGATAACATCATGTCTGCAGAAGTAGATAGAGATACTGGTAGGCTTTGTGGAGGTTTCTATTATCTGTGGTTTAATTTTTGTAAGTTTTTTTTGCAGAATCCAACATAGACAAGATACATCAGCGAGATGGACTATCCCAGAGTGCCACTAGGTGCAAAAATTCCGAATCAGAAGAATTAGAAGATGGTAAACTTATGATAATCTTTTCTACATACCTCTATAACTTAATCATTCAGATTTTTACAAATGTATATTTCCTCATTACTTTAATATTCCCTCAATTGAAACACTACTAATAGAATACAGTACTTATAGTCTAAGATCTGGCTGCATAATGTCTACGTTCATCGCGTTTTTAATCAAAATGTAATTTTTATAAATCACTACTCATAGAGAAATACGTGTCCGCAAGGTTAACAAAATGTTCCCGCAAGTATTTTTAATTAAATAATTGATTTTATTGGAAAAATTTAATTCATTTCTTTTTTAATTAAATCATCAATCATTTCAAAGATAGATATATACCCAACTTAAAAAGTTCTGCGAACTTTATACCATCGTATAGAGGAAAAAATTAGCTTTAATTTGATATATCAATGATTAAAAAAACGTTATGAATGTCAAAACTCAACGGAGCAGTACCTGTTTATACCAGGTTGCCAAGAGATTGCGGTCAGGTGAGTAAAGGCAACCAAAACTATTTTAGTGGTGTATATATATATATATATATATATATATATATATATATCTGGACGATTTATCTATTACATTTTGATTAAAAACGCGATGAATGTAGACATCATGCAGCCGGATCCAGTACTTTTATATGTTCACAATATGATGCCAAGAATGTTTGCTGACCTATAACTTTTGTTTAGTTCCAGGAAATATTGCACCACAAGGTTCAAGTAAAAAAAAGGAACAAACTCGAGGATCATGGGATTCAAAACAAAAAGCTACTATGAAGAAATTTTTCAAAATGCACATAAAAAATAGGATTTCCCCCAAAAAGGATGAATGCCTCGAATTTAAAAAAAAGTATCCTCTCCTGTTCCAAGAGAAAACTTGGATACAAATTAAAGTATTCGTTTATAATAATTACAGATTAAAACAATAGAACTATACAAATTTTATTTGGATCCTGTTTCAATTCCATCTAACAAAATTATCCTATCTGCTCTACAAATGCTTCAGCGCATTGCTACCGCGTGCTGTAGTGGAAAGAGCCGCCGCTTCAAAACAGGCCGAATACGCTTGCTTTCATAGGCACAGAAAGCAAAACACAAATACATAATAATATATATCCTACTATGACTCACCAATGAAATTATTTTATCGCAAAGATGAGATCCGCCGCATTGCCAAATTTTCGGATCTCACTCTAAGTGGAAAGTATCACGCAAATATACAGACTCACGTACGCTCTCTGCAATTCCCAAAGTGATCTCACCTTAACTAACATTTACCACAAAAAGATCTCATTCTTCCCACATATAAATATATATATATATATATATATATATATATATATATATATATATATATATATATATATATAATCATATTATATTTCTTAATAAAATACCACTTCCTAGGGCATAAAGTCTACTGAAACCTACAGACACTGGAAAAATGAATGAAATAAGTTATCGTGATATACCTAAAAGCCTAATAAAGCCTTTGAGGAATATAATGTTTATCAATATGGAATTATTAAAACAATTCACCAACCTAGTCTTTCTTTCATCATGCTACTTCAATGGGTTCCTAGAATTGGCGCATCGTTGATCTAGAGTGCACGGTTGCCATGTTGTAGGATTACAAACTGGTGCAATGTTGAAGCCAATGTATAATAGTTTAATAGTTCATGTCAGGAAACTTGTTTTTATGGTTGGGATTTAATTATAGTATTTTTATTTTTTTAATGACAATCCATTCTTGCGATCTTGCTAAATTGAGTTCATGCAAGTACTTGCAGCATATATACGCATGCAGCTGAGTGACGTATTGTGAGTAAAAATGGATGTAGCCTAATTTCGAATCAGAGGCTTATAAAATATGAATAATGCAGCAATACACAAATAAAGGTTTTCATAATCTTGCTCCTAAAGCTTTGACCATGACTCTCCTTGTATCTATTATCTCATATATTTACTAGTTGGATTACGGTCATAAAAAAATATATAATGGAATATTTTACCTTTTTTTGATTCGCTCAGTGGATTTAAAATTAACTTGACAAAAGCGTACTCCCATGTCACATATAATACTCAAAAAGAGATCCACATGATATATTATAATTATGATTTGATTTTCAAATTACGTACGCATACATGCTCTGACAACTTAAAAAATGTATTTGTTATTCCCAGAAGTCACACTTCATTCCGACACTACTAAAAAGTACGCACTTTCTAAACATTTTGCACTACCTCAAAACTCTTTTGATATATTAAATGTTCATTGACGTCCCCAGGCTCTTTTGTCAAATACCAGTCACATGAAAAAAGTATTAAAAAAAGTACGGAATTTTCCAAAAAATTTTAACCGCCTGGAAAATACATGAAAAATGATCGCAAACTCGGTAAATATAACAAAGTTCGTGAATATTCAAATACTTCTCCTTTTCGTTTTTTGCTATTCAATTTGCCGCACTATATGGATTTCACAATGGATTTAGCGGTTACTGAGATTATATTAATAATAAATGAAAAATAAAAAAATAGCAATAGACAAGCCGTCAAATTCAAAATTCTAGTAGTCGCAATAATAAAAATAACAAAAAAATAAAATTAGCCGAGTACCAAAAGTGGAATAGGAATTGCCTATTGACCGTCAACTTCATGTACTTGCTTTTCAACATCTCCATCGTTAATCACACATAATGTACAAAGTTCAATTCAAATAGCCTAAGTTTTGAACGTGGCAACGTTGGAGATCTTCTCTTCCTCTTCCTAAAGTTTTCAGTTTGCCACCATAATGAAATTCTGAGAATAAGAATAAGAAGTCGGCAAAGTCGCCAAATTAATTGGTACTACGGCGTGTGTACTCAGATCAGAGTTAGAATAGGTACCTACCTACTTTCATTATTAGTGTTGAAGTTGTAGAATTTGATTATTCAGGGGTAGGTATACGTTTTTAGTAGGATTGTTTATTTCTTTGGGATGAGATTATGGATTCTACTATTGGTATTTATTGGATATCTGTTCCCAAAACATATATATCAACTATATATGAATTACGTACAGGGAGAAAACATAAGTAATCGTGACTTTTGATAACAAAAGTATTGAAGTCAAGTAGATGAACTAGGTATAATTTACCCTCATGCAATTAATATGAAATAATTGCGCAAAAATGATAATTTACAGACAGACTGGGACACAGGTAGGATTTTAAAAAAAAATTAGAGACCCTGAGTACCTTTTTAAAGTTACTCCAGTGGCGCGCAGAAGCCTTAGTAGCCCAGGCATCGGGTGCAAAGTTTTAGGGGGCACAAAATTCTGAAGATATAACGTGGGGAATGTAATTAGAAAGTAACAAGGACAAAAGTTTAGGATATGGAGCTCAAAAAGATCAAAAAGAAAAATCGACATTTAAACGAATGTCTATGCCTAGGCAGCCTTCATCAAATTACAAAATAGAATGAGAGAATCTGATTTAGAAATTATAATGTCATAATTTGTAACCTAAACCTTCTAATAATATATCCTATGAGTTCACTTTTTAATCCCAATTTTATCACCGTAAAATAATAGCCAATAATTTTCGCTGATTAGATGTAGTTCAATTCGATTTAGTTTAACCATTATTCAAAAACAAAAATTGTATAATAATTCTTCGAAATAAAACTATTCTTTCATGGTATTTTATTTACCGAGATAATAGGGTTGAGGAACCCTCAAGGGTTCTAAGGAAGCTTCATTGTTGTTTTGCAAATAAGGGTTCCTCATGCTATTCAATGGCAAATTCACTGGTGGATTATGCTTTGGAAGTATTTGCCGACTAAACTGACGCCACTCAAACAATCATAACTATCTCATACATTTTCCTACAACGCGATTTTCTTCCTTAACAATGAATAGGCGAAATCGTTAATAAAACAATTATTTGAGTGACCTACAATTGTTGCACTACGTAGGCAGAGTTTCCATCCCACTATCTGTCAAACTTTCTTACTCAAGTATGACTTGCCCCGTTCACCCCAAACAATATCTTCATCAAAATGCCGAGCATGAAAAAGAAAATATCCTTTTCATCATTCTCCTAAGCTACTAGGTATTACTATTACACTGCGAACTGAACCCTATCGAGTTAATAAGGGCTAATATAAAACAATACCTAGCGTCAAACAACACGACCTTCAAATTTTCAGATGTTTAAATCTGTTTCATGATGCCGTCAACGGAGTTTCGGCTGATAAATGGAAAGATTGCATTCATCATGTTCAGGAAAAAATTGAAATCAAAATGTGGAACATAGATAATATTATTGACATTCAAGATGAACCCCTTATAATAGATATCAACAATGTTAATGATACTTCAAGTTCTCCTACAGAGTAAATCTATCAGTTTCATTTTACTTATTGGCTTGCTTCATGCTCTTACTTATTCAAGTTGTTAGAACTACCTAATAAACGCAGTAGCAGTTCATTAAATTTGAATTCATCAGAAAAGCTTAGTGTTTTCATGTTGCTGTTAAATTTATGATGTTTAATTGAAAAATCAATGCAAATTACGCTGTCTGTATTTTTTACAGAGTATTGTTGTTATTATTTTCATATCTGTGCAGTTAAATAAGGATGATGGATTGGGAAGATGTTTTTAACGTATTTTAATATAAGCTTGGAAAAAATGATTGCAGTCCTCTTAAATAAAAAATCGTTATTTTGATTTATTCATTTAGAACGAGTATATGAGTATGTTTTATTTCTTATAATTTTCTAGATAATTTAATTCGTTATGTAGTATCTTAATGCGGACCTGTTGTGTTTTCGACGGTTTCACGTTGAATCACGTGCAATATGCGTGGATATGTTTGGGTTCACTTTTTTCCTTGGCCGAATACAGTTTTTTTATAGAGATGTATATTGATTATGTTAATTCAGTTGCTTACATTTCTTTCTTCGCAAAACGGCATCGCTGGCATCCGTGAAAAGATCTCCAACAGATGCGATATATGTGATGAAGTGTACCGGAATTTATTATTGATATATTTATCCCATTATCTCTCATATCATAACCTGTTCATATTTATTCTGCTTATATTCAGTCTCAAAGTGTTAGAACATAAAGCAAAAATATATACTTTTGTGCCACCTAGTATAATGACTGTTGCAGATCAACTTTCAGCATCAGTGTGGTTATCAAAATCCTTCATACGTTAAAATACGGTTAGCAGAACGGATTATTGGAAACCTATATAGTTCTTGATAGATACCAGCTGATAGCTTCGAAGTTGATTCAGTAGCTTGGAGAAAAATTACAGGATGATTTTTGTAGCAAAGTCAAAATATCTTTATGCTTATGCTTAATTTTTTTTTCTAAATTTCCTAGTTATTGTCAGCGTAGTTTTTCAATCTTTTTTCAAAGAATATGATGCTGGGACAACTGAAATTCAGACCAAGATCTACCATAAACATTGGGAAAAACATTATACACCATTTTCGTATCCATTAACAATATACCACGTTTTCGTGGAAAGTCAGTCAAATCTGATTGTGTGTGATGTGTCATTGAATTCAGTCCGAATATGGATTCTATTAACAAAAAATGTTTATCTGTTCATGAAGCCTTTCCAAAGAGCAAATATTCCTTTAGATTATATATCGACCCATGCAACGAAGACTATAGTAACTCAAAAACGTGGGTTTTGACTTACTAATATGGCATCAATAGATTTTTTGGTGAAAATTAAAGTCGGTCATGAACGATAGACAACCAGTAAACAACTTCCGTGTATAGTTAGTGTAATAACCCACATTCCTACAGGCGAACACTATATTAAGTTAACTTACTCTAGTCTTCGTTGCAAAAAACGGCGAAAGGTGTAGTGGGTTTGATTTACTATAATTTTCGCCGCACAATTGGAGGTTAGGTTGATATTAATGACTGTAAACGTTAAGTAGTAGATGTGTGAAAATAGCTGTTTATAATCGAACCGAGATGAATTGTTTTGATGTACAAAAAGTCCTCATAACACCTCAATCTGCTGTGAGCGACTTCTATTACAAGAGCAAGCTCGCTACATATAACTTCACAATTTATGATATGGGAAATCGTGAAGGCTACTGTTATGTTTGGCATGAGGTAATTACGAAGACCAAACGGAATAAGCAGCTGTATTTTAATTTTTTTGAAAAAGCAGGATTGAAAGGGAGTCAAGAAGCTTATTATTTTTTCTGATAACTGTGGCGGACAAAATCATAACCGTTTTATTTTCTCAATGTTTTCTTATGCTGCTATGTCCCTGAACCCATTGATTCCTAAAAACAGGTCACACACCAAACGAAGGTGACAGGATGCACTCTGTTATTGAGAATGCCAAAAAGCGGCAATCTGCAATTTATACCACCGATCAGTGGATCATGTTGATTCGCATGGCAAAAGTGACTGGAAAGCCATATATTGTGAAAGAGATGGCACAAAATGACTTTTTTTGTTTTAAACAGAAGGTAAAATCGGAAAATTGGGATAGGATGATGGCGGAGAAAAGATAAAAATAAGCAAGATGAAAGAAGTACACTTTTCGTCAGAATGGCCTCATGAAATGAAATTCAAGTACGACTATGCTGACGAGTTAAAGACAGTAAAATTGAAGAAAAATCCTCGAAGGAACAGAACGGAAAGCGATGCTCTTAAAGACTTACCTATTCTATAATTTCTATTTTTCTCTTAAAGCCAAGAAAGGCAAGAAAATACAAAAGGGACGGAAGATCAATAGTGAAAATAACAGAGATATTGAGAGTGATAATAGTGACGAAAATGAACAAGATTATAATTTAAGTGATTCTGATTGACGTTATAGATGTTTGTTAAACATTATTGAAAAAAAGTGTAAGTCTATAAAATTTTGCAAAAAAATGGTTTTTTTGTTATGTTTGAGAGTTAGAATAGTCTTCGTTGCATGGGTCGATATGTTCCCAATGTCCTTAAGCCTGTATGTATTATTAGATCCATACATAAAGGCTCAGTTGATATATAATTCTTGTATTAATTAACCTTTTTCTACTCTATAATCAATAACTTACAACGTTCCGTGCAGTCATATGTATAGAATGCCGAAAATTTATCGACAAGCCAAACAGCAACATGCAATAAAAAATAATATCAGTAGGCAGACACAAACCATTCTATTTCTTTTTTGATAGTTTCCTGATTACAAAATCAAATAAATTCGCTACAATTTATACCTTTTCCTCAATTTTTAACTTACAATAAAAAGGCGCAACCATAAGATGATTTATGTCCTATTTTATGCTCGCTTGTGAGAGGAGAGTTCTGAATGTATACCGGATGGTTAACTAAAGTCAACGCAGCAAACATTCAAGTATTTAATTATCGATTTATGCTCGATAAGTAGGTATTGATGATGAAATAACATTCAAAATGAGTTCATGAAAGAACAGACTATATTTATTTATTATAAAGAAAAATCGGCGAAAACAAAAGAATGGAATAGTTCAATGTGCAACTATCGTCAAATAACAAAAAATAAACGCTCAAACCTATGTTTGGACATTTCCGAGAAATATGTGGCAGAGCTATCTATCATCGAATAACGAATAACAGTAAAACGGTCAAACTTTTTTTTGGCGTTGGTCTGTACAAATTTGGCCTCGGCAATTGCCAGTAATTTTAAACACAGATGATTCTTCGCACATCACCCTCTAAAAATTTGAGCATGTATGCGAGATACTCGTCGATCCCTTACGCAAAAAGCACGTTTAGGATAAATCGAGAGGCGAGAGTTATTATTGTTTTTTTCGGGCGCGTCTCAGTGAGGCCAGCGATACTGGTAACGTGTGATCATGTTTTTGATGTGAGAAAGTCACACTCGATCATGAAATCTCATCATTTTGTATTGTTTGAATTAAAAAGATCGAGAAACAAACAAGGTGAAATAATTTATATTACTAAAGCTCAGTTTTTGACTTGGCGGTCAATATAAGTGGTGAGTTATGCTGAAAGGGGCCTAGTGAGGTTTTATCTTCAGGCAGATAATTTGTTCTGTTTCTGTTTTATCGGCTTTTATTACAGGTTACGGAAAAATGGTGTGAATGAAGTTGATTCTGCTGATATACTTGACATTTTGGAAAATACAAATTTTTAAGAACCTGAAGTTTTTGGGGATGCAAAAAATTTAGTTTTTCACTGTTTTTTTTTTCAATTCATTTCCGAATATCAGCAGTTCTAGAATTTTAGCAAATCCTTATTTTTAAAATACTACCATGGAATGGGAAGTACAGCGTGAACCTGCTGGATGCAATTTTTGGTATTTATCTCCAGCACCGAACATAAACAGAGACAAGAAAGCTCTAAGCTCCGCCCCGAAATATGCCTATCTCTCTCGCTAGCTGACACTACTTTAACTTCATACTCTCCATACAATCATACATGATTACATGCCGTGGTAGATGCAGTCACCAAAGCACCGCGCGCGGTATACTTGGCAGGCTGACTTCCGGGAGACCGTCGCGTCGGCGGCCGGATATACCGAGGTTGTTTCAGATGATGGATGCAATTTTAGAAAATTGGTTAACAAACTTTTAAAAGTAACCACGGAAAACGTTTACTTCAACGTAGATAACTTGAGACTTGTTTATTTATATGACGTGCCACATCTGTTAAAGTCTACCAGAAATAATTTATTTCCCTACAATTACCGGTTACCAAAAGAGATTGTGAAAAATGATGATATGTGATGATGATGATATCTAGATACTTTTCATGCACACGATAAGAAAAAAGAATATAGACTTTGTCCTAAATTAACCAACGAACATCTTTATCCTGCTAACTTTCAGAAAATGAAGGTAAAATTAGCATCGCAAATATTTAGTCATTCTGTGGCAGCTGCTCTTGAAACTTACATAGGTTTCAAAGTTTTGCCTTCGAATGCAAGTGTCACAGCAAAATTCATTAAAACCATGAATGATTTATTGCTAGTTTCAAAAATATGTGGTGTGTTTTTGATTATCAAGCATGAATCAACTATTCTATTTCTGAGGTCTTCTTCATTTTGAACAGGGGTTTTGTACACTAATGACTTAAGGTATCCCCATAAGAAGTAATCCAAAGGATCGATATCTGGCGATCGGGGAGGCCAAAACTGTGGACCACCTCTACCTATCCAACGGTTAGGATAATTTTCATTCAAAACTTGACGCGCAACTAGACTAAAATGTGCTGGAGCACCGTCGTGCATGTACCACATACGACACCGTTCTCTAAGTGGAACTTCTTCTAATAATTCAGGTAGAACATGTACTAAAAACTGCTGGTATTGTTCCCCAGTAAGCCTATGAGGCAGAAAATATGGACCAATGAAGTGGTTTCCTATAATTCCAGCCCAAATATTGAAAGAAAACTGTTCTTGGAAATGATGTTCTATGAAGGCGTGTGGATTATCCTCAGACCATACGTGATTGTTATGAAAATTGATAAGGGCATTCCGGGAAAAACAAGCTTCGTCAGTAAACAATACCTGACTTAAGAAATTCAGATTCCTTAAAATTTGATTTCTTAACCAATTGCAGAAGTCTACTCGTAGTGGTAAATCCCTCGGTATTAGAGCTTGCACCCGTTGCATGTGATATGGATATAGCTGCTGATCTCTTAAAATTCGCCATTTCTCTCAATTTCGTTTAGAACTGCTTCCTACATCTGAACGGTTCCTACTATTGCAGGTCTTCCTATGACAACTGTAGACCTCTTAAAACTACCTGTTTCGGAAAGTCGAGCGTGGATTCGTATAAATGTTCTTACAGCAGGCACTGCGCGTTGGGGATATCGTTCATGATAGATACGTCTCGCAGCATGAGCGTTACCCTGAGCCATCCCATAACAGAAATGCATATGTCATTTCTCCGTTAGTAAATTGGACCATTTTAAGCGGAATATCAGTACACTTCTACTTGACAACAAACTCTAAACTGAATAAACTGACAGTTCTCAAGTTGTTTATCAATTATTGCAATTGTTTTTCACAGCACACTTACTAAATAGATGAACATTTATTTATTTACAATAGCCTGCATCGATTCAATAATTTGCATTTTTCTCGAAAACAGTTAGCCCTATCGAGATGTACCAAGAGACCATTTTTACGTAGAAATCTCTGAAATACCATATTCTAAAATCAAAATGTCAAAAAAATTACCATTTAGAAAATGGGGTTATTTTTACCCTTAACTCCTCCCGTATGATACGCCTCTGATTAAAATTATGAAACCTGAATTCAGAATCAGATTCAGCGTCAAAAGTTTACCCATCGTACCTAATTTCGTAATTTTGTTATGAATGGTTTCAAGAATATCGAGGGAAAACCGTATTCAGGGTGCCCCATGCAAAGGAGCGTAGAAAGCATTTCCGGACCCATGTTCATATGACATTTTCTTTATATTTTTCGGAGTACTATTCGTGGTCAAAGTTTGTTAACATACTTAATTAACACCCTGTATAATCTAAAGCAATATTTGCTCTTTGGAAAGGCTTCAAGAACAGATAAACATTTTTTGTTAATAGAATCCATATTCGGACTGAATTCAATGACACATCACACACATTCAGATTTGACTGACTTTCCACGAAAACGTGGTATATTGTTAATGGATACGAAAATGGTGTATAATGTTTTTCCCAATGTTTATGGTAGATCTTGGTCTGAATTTCAGTTGTCCCAGCATCATATTCTTTGAAAAAAAGATTGAAAAACTGCGCTGACAATAATTAGGAAATTTGAAAAAAAAATTAAGCATAAGCATAAAGATATTTTGACTTTGCTACAAAAATCATCCTGTAATTTTTCTCCAAGCTACTGAATCAACTTCGAAGCCATCAACTGGTATCTATCAAGAACTATAATATAGTTTTCCAATAATCCGTTCTGCTAACCGTATTTTAACGTATGAAGGATTTTGATAACCACACTTTGCTGAAAGTTGATCTGCAACACTCATTATACTAGGTGGCACAAAAGTATATATTTTTGCTTTATGTTCTAACACCTTGAGACTGAATATAAGCAGAATAAATATGAACAGGTTATGATGTGAGAGATAATGGGATAAATATATCAATAATAAATTCCACATTTTGATTTCAATTTTTTCCTGAACATGATGAATGCAATCTTTCCATTTATCAGCCGAAACTCTGTTGACGGCATCATGAAACAGATTTTTGACATCTGAAAATTTGAAGGTCGTGTTGTTTGACGCTAGGTATTGTTTTATATTAGCCCTAATTAACTCGATAGGGTTCAGTTCGCAGTGGTAAGGAGGTAGTCGTAAAAGTTTTATTTTTCTTTTTGGCTATTTCACCAATAATATTTAAGTTATACTTATATTTATGTTGTTTTACTAATTTTATTAAATCCGCTTCAACCATATTTTCATCAAAATTGATTTACTTAGAATTAAGCCATTCTTGGATATCCGCTTTTTTGTACACATTGTAGAAATTTTTTCTAATTTCCTGGAATGGTATGGTGCATTATCTAACACAATTACTGAATTATCTTCAAGTTTTGGCAGAGTTTTTGAAAACCAAATTTGGAAAGATTTACCATCCATTTCTTCGTGATAGTCGCCTGTTTTCTTTGACTCAAATGCCCATAAACCATCGGGTACGAAGCCGTCCTCACCACCAATGTGACAAATTATTAACAAATCAAAACGTAAAACAGATGTAGTGCTGGGAGTCAGTTCCAAATGGTATAACCTGATTGTTTAACTGGCCTGCTAAATAACGGCTTATTAAAATTATTTGTACAGTTGGCTCTCAGTATAAGAAAAAATAAATGATAATATAATGATTAAATATTGAACAGCAAATTCAAACTATAATTTCAATTTTTTCCATGGTTTCTTGGTATTACAGCTAATCTAAATATATATTACCAGTAGGATTTTTCAGGCCAGTCGAAAGTCCATCCAAGAAAGCTTGTCTCGATGATCTAACTAACTGTCCACCCAAACTTTTGCATGAGTATGCCCAGCATTTACCCACGTTTCATCTAAATAATATATTTTTCGACCTTCGTTACGAAATTGTCTAATTTTTCTGAGATATTCCCGTCTTAACACAACTATCTCTTCTTTTTCTAATAATGAGCTGTTTCTTCCTCGTTTCAAGTCCGTGCCATCCTTAACTGCTTTTAAGATTTCATCAACTGTAGGTAATTCATTACTGAAGAAAAAATTATGTACTTTTCTTCCAATTGTATTCCCGTCGAAGTCATCGATTGCTTTGATTTTTTTTCTTGTGGGATACGATTTAGACCCTGGCAATGCATGTTTAATTTTATACTCCATAATAATTTGGTAAACACTTGACCGACTGACTCCCGAAATCTCAGCTACCCTGCATACAACCTCTTCAATAGCCAAATCATCATATTCTTGCATTTGCTTTTTATAAATATTTAAAATAATTCGCTTTTCATTTGCGCTAAAATGCAGCTTTTTATCTCTTTTTTTTGGCGGGGTAAGGCTAATATCGACAATTTCGTCAGCTGTATCTGGGTCAGAAATTTTCAAATGAAACAAAGTTAACCAATGAACAAAACGTACAATAGCCAAACGCCTCTGAAGTATATGAGTTACTAATTGCAGTCCTGTGCCTAAAAGAATTCCTTACCGGCCACCGAAGGTTCTCTTACTCTGATTGGCCACCAACGATGGCGTTGTATGTCAGCTCGACCAATCCGGGCCAATAGTGCGGTGGGTGTGAGATGTTCACCTATCGATCACGCGTTCATCACGCACTGATCATTGAATATAGTTTACTTTCTGTTGCGAAAAACGTCTAGTAGATGGCGTGGCATGGTCTAATTCAGAGACCAGTGTCTCTATAGTACTTCAGACAATTAAACCTGTAATTACCTTATGCCGTTCTAGCTTCTATTCTATTCTAATCATTCTCTTATGATATGGTTGGAATTCGTCGTGAAAATTTCGGGGGTTCTTTCTGTATTTTTTTCACTGGTCATTTCACATAGACAGTTGTATAATTATTATGTATGTGCTGGGGCTGGGAAGTATTGACTTTAGCAGTAATATGCGAAAATATCAAGACTTCAACATCTCTTTAATACAGAGAAATGTTGATGAAATTGAATTTTCTGAATGGATCGCGACGAAGAGAACAGCTTGATGATGTAGATAGGTATTGAAATATCTCCAAGTCTACATTTAGTTTAGTGTTGTTCATTAGTTGTTTTTGCCTGTTACTTATTATAAGCTCAGGAATTAGCGATATAGGATTTTCAATCTAAAATCCAAGAGAAGGGCCTTTAGAAGAAGTTTTTCTCTAGTAGTCACAATGCTTACAGTTAACGCATATCTAGACACCAATTACAGCTATTTAAATAACTTCAAATTTGAAATCGGCAACCTTCAAAATCCTAGGATATAGTTTTTCATCGAATTTAATTTGTTCTGCTATATGTGATCAGCCATTTTGTTTTTTCAAGAAAATATTTTCAAATTCAAAATCAGCAACGATCAAAACCCTAATATAGCGATTTATATGAAATCCAAATGACTTTTCGTAAACCACATCCACCATTTTCAAATCAGCTATTCCAAAGACTATGAGATACTACGTATTAATTGATCTTCATATTATTTCGGCCAGATATTCACGATTGTCAATTTTCACACGTGAGAATGTGTAAGAAATATTATTTTTCACAATACCTGTTACCTACATACAGACTTTGAATTTGTTAGGAGCTTAACATATAGTTCTTTGTTGAAAGTAATATAAACGGCTTCTGTCCACAACTGAAGTTTTCATATTATCTTGAAAAATGTATAAAAGCGCAAGGATGTTTTTCATCAAAGAACAAATTAACCAAGAAAATTGAATTAGCGTATGCCAAATCGAAACAAATCGCGAATCTCTGAGGTGATTAAATTACCATGGGTTAACACCAGTTAAATTTGTCACAGAAAATCTGGATTTGTGAAACTCGACTAATTGCTTACAGATGTAGATTTGAATCTTGCAACTAAAATTTAATTTATTCCTTATCGTTCGCGGAAATCCGTTTAAAATGTTCTCAGACGTTTTCGAATTAGCACCAGTTCCGATCTTTTTGAAACCTTAGTAACGGTTAACCAGACCACTAGAACATAACTTCTGCTGATCTCTATGGCTCAACTCGTACTCACTTTGCCAAAAACGAAAACCGCTAGGAAATAAAGTTCACCCAAAAATTCAAAAATATATATGACAAGAATATCACCAAACTACAGTAATGATTAGTATGTAGGTATTCCATCGATTTTCATTTTTGTATCATCATTTAAGTGCGATATCTCTATAAAGCTTTAATAAATTTTACTTTTTTGACACATCCAGGGGCTTGGAAACACTATAGCTGAAACAATTCTTTAGAATAAATGAAATATTATCAAACCGACAAAAGCTAAAACATGCAAAATAGTTGAAAAATGAAAACAAAAAACTTCAAGCCCAGATGTGCAGACTGCCTGACGTACATATAGTTACCACTGTTACAGTGTTTGCCTAAACGTCATTGCCAAGTATATTAGATTTCACAGAGTACCTAGTTACCTACATATGATCTGGAAAAAAACACCGGTAGGTATACAGAAAGGTAATGATAAACCAAGGTATCAGAAACCTATTTTTGGAACTGGTTATAGGAGAAATTTTTAAATGAATAAATTTCCTAACTAGGTATACCTACTTCCACATACTTGATAAACGTTCCGAGCGCTTGTATTTAAAATTTTTGAAACCATCAACTTAAATGGTCAACGTCTAAAAAAACAGGCAAAAGCGTAGTTTTAGCGTTTCTCAAAAGTTAAGAGTCACTAAAAATATTTTTCGAGTACGCCCAAAAATAGTCAAACTATAAACGCTTCAGTCTCAGTACCGTCGAATGACAAACATACTTTAATTATACGTAGGATAATCGCATTAATTCCTGACGAAACCGAAAACAAAGCTAAGAGCGATGATGTAAAAAATGAACTTTCCTACAAACGAAGGCTTTTATGCATTACTGACCAATCAGTCAATCACATCGCATCTAGCGCCCACGGAAATTCCAAGAAACTATCAACCAGTAGCACTGTACCTAAAAAAGACAGTGGAAATATGAGAATAGGAATGCTATCAATTTTAAATATTTATGCCAACTTTCAGGTGCTGTAAACTGAAAAGTATGGATCGAAACTTTAAATGCCTTCTTGTGCACCACTTTCGTCGGTCTGTTGGCGTTTTTGTAACCGTGTTTTAAACAAATATAAAGCACATGAATAGACCTAATTTACAATTATACGACATTTCAGAGCGTAGATAAATTATTTTTCCAAAGGAGGCCAATTTGTTCGGTTTATGTTTTAATGACTTTTTCTGTAGATTACTGCATTTTAACTTATGGGGAACAGAACAGGTATTTTGCGTCTTAAAAGGTTGCGTCAAGTAGGTTGACTCTGCATTTCGCGAGCAGTTGTCTCACTTTATTGACGATTTTGATCACATTCTTCTTAGATAGTGTCTAATTCATTTTAAATAACGTTTGGCAATACTTCAATAATGAGAATTTCCGGAAACATGAAAATTTTGAAGATTATTCAAAGCGTTTCGATATTTTTTAAATTCAGTTTCAATCATCGATGAATATCTATCTCCAAATCCTTATTGTCAAACTGATAGTATTGCGTAGAACATATATACCTACATCATGGAAATGTATGTCAGTAATTTCCGTTGGCCTGTCGATCTATGCCTTCTGAAGAAGGTAGTGGAAACATCTGACATGATTTTTCCAAACATTTTTTTCTTCATATTTTCGAGTTTCGGACAGTTATCGAGCATAATCGATTTTTTTCAATGTTAATTATTTTTTAAAAGATATTGGCATGGGAGGTCAAAGCTTTTTGTCAGGAAAGCTTAAATTTCCGCGGTCACAATATCTGTTTAGCTTTCCCGTGTTGAATGTTGGTAATATACCGTATTTAATGTGTAGCTATTAATTTGCTACGATCTTCTATCTTCTCAAACTTCATCATTTTTTAATTACCTACCCGTTATTTCATGAAGTGTATCAGGCTTCTTATACGGCCTTCGCAAACGTCTACATGGCAGTTAAGTGTCACTTAAAACTCGGTAACGACATCAACTGCAAACATTCATAATATCTTTTTTGTCGCTTCGTTCGTCTGCTAAACTCCTTTCCAGACATTGAAATTGAATTTATCTGTCATTAGTAATTTGAATCATTTTTACATATATAATATATTATATAACTACTTTACATATTTTCGCTGTATATTTTAAATGCCGTGCAACCTTATATCGTTATACCTTCAACAATAAGGCTTTTTGTAATGCTGGATACCTGTGCTGGATACTAAGCAGGCTTTGGATGGCATTTATTTTTGTAGAATAAGAATGGACCTAACAAGTAATAGAAATAATAAGGTAATTTGTGAAATACCTCCTATATATTTTTTTTTTACTAAACTATCAGGTATTTATATTATTACAGTATTATGTAGCTTCATAAGAATCACCGCAATACTCTCTCCATTAGATTATCATGAATTTGATATATTCGGAAACCGATCAACTAATGTCTCACATTCCTCAAATCCTATTGGTGGAGAATAGCAAGTCCTTATAACTTATGAAATGAGCGAAACATCAATTTTCACTTATATATGGCGGATTGCCAGGCTGATAAGAATGCTGTGAGGTGCCCTTTTTCATAATCAAATCTTATTCCATCATTTTGTGTTGTCATTCAAGAGAAATCACTAATTTTCGGGCTCTTTTGACAGTACAATGTTTAATGGCATTTCACAAAGGTCTTATGGTAGAGGATCCAATAAAAGTTGATGCTTACCTGCTTAGTGCTTTAGAGTAATTTAATATCAATTCTAGTATGTTGGAAAACATTGTTCGAAAGGTTAAATTTACAAAAAAATGCAATAGTAATTTTGGAGGCTAGAGGACCTACGAAAAACTGTCGTAAAATTCTGATTTCATTATTCCAAGAATTTTTTTTCTAAATGGATAACTAAGCGAAGGATACTGAGTGAATCTATTTGATTTCATTTCATTCCATGTTCACAATCTCAAATAGTGTTCGAAATGAGTACCAACCTCCTCCCGATATGGGAAGCATCTTGTAAAATTCAAGAACTGACTTTTAATCGTTGATATTTTCTTTTTCGAATAGCTGCAAGCTATTCAAGTTGCCTATGAAAAAATCTAGTTCAATAAAAACAATTTGGTCACGTACGCGAGAGGCGGAATCGGAAATCGATGGCAGCAGCGAACAAGAGAATCCATCACCGGTGCCAAAACGAACGCCACAACGCCAGCCTTCTAGATTAACCAGTCTAGAGATAAACGCTACGTAAAGCTGTGCTGTGCTGTGTGACGGCGTGACGGCCCGACCCGGCCGGGTTCATATTTTGAAGAAATTAACTTCCTCTCTGATGCTCTATCAACAGCACGTGGTGGCGTGTCAAGACGCAAATATCCTTGACACACGTACAACTGCTGGTACTCGGAATGAGATTGTTTTGTTGAGGTGCATTTAATATTTGGGCGATATTTTAAGCTGGTTCAGATTGATGATTTGCTTTATCAAAATTGAGGATTTATACTAAATAAAATAAATGCAGATTGTAGATGCTCTCACTTGGTGAAACTCCTACCATCATGCAGATGGAATAATTGTGTATCTGATACACAGTTTCACCGTTTTACAGTGACGCGTTTTGATTTATAATGAAAGCATCATCGTACTGTCAGATTTGACTGTTTATAAAGGCTATTCGGGTTATCTAACTAACTAGCTTCTGTTATGGATACAAAACTGCAGCTCTCAAGTCTTGCAATCCATTTATGCTGTTTAGCTATTTTTCTATTAAACATTTTTTTATTTGTCTGTCTATGGGAAATATTTTTTTAGCGACTGTGTTTGGACTACTGCTAAAGGAAACCCATAGAAAACATTAACAAATGTCCTTGAGATATTTCACGTTATATAAAATATTTTATTTCATGTTTCAAGATATTCTATTCCTTAAGCAATTTCATTCTTTTTAATACATTCCATGACTTGAGATATTGTAAAAAATAGCTTTATTCGTGAAAGTGTGTTAAATACACAATTATTTTATCTTCAAAATAAATGTTGCCGAAATTTGTAAAAAAAACTATCTTTCTGTAGAGCTTCTGGGACGTGATAGATTTTCCGATTTTGTTATTCTTTATTAAGCATACCTGTGTATGTTTGTAAGTATCACATTTCTGCATCTTTTTAGTTTCACGTTTACTAAACTCCACTTTTAGGTTGCAGCGGCATTCTTAAAAGTGTGGAACATGACGAATACTCGATAACTAATCTTGAGGAGGATTGCGACCCCTGGAGCGAATTCAAATGATTGAAAATAGTGAGTAATGTGTTGAATTTTGCCAACATTCTCTCGAGAAAACATACATTTTTAGCAAATTTATGCTTCACATTTTTGTTCGAACATGAAATTCTTGTGATCTTTTTTATTTCCGGAAACATAATGAGGGTAAATAGCCAAATAAAGAACATTGTTGACAACTGCGTTACTGGTCGAGTGGTCTATAGCGTCAATTTTTACAGTGAGATTTTTCATGAGCGTAGGTTCGATTCCAACACCCCGAAATTTTTTCAAATGCAATTTACATCGTCATAATTCATTTGAAGTCTATCATTTTGGTTTATATCTTAATTAATGTGTCCTCAGGTATGTCCAAGGTACTTTTGAACATATTTTATACACAACAATATATTTTAAATATGCACTTTCTTCGGGAATGGACTAAAATATTTTCATGGTTTTTTGTAGCAAAAATAGCCAAACTACTCATGGATAAAGGAAAAGGAGCCGAGTACCACGGAAAAACTCTGGAGGAGATTGATATGAACTTAAATGACCTAAACAGAGATAACATCATGGCTGCAGAAGTAGATAGAGATACTGGTAGGATACTAGGAATTTTCCCATCAGCCAGAAACAAGTTATCTAATATACTCCACAATAAAAGAAATCCTATTAGAAGACCTGTTACTATAAACAATCTAATCTAAAGGGGAGGAAAGGAAATTACTTTTAGGATTTTAACAGGGTCACAAAATCTTCTCGCCCAGGGGCCTGTCTAGGCATTTTATTGTATTCACACACAAGAGGGCCACGGTAAGGAGGATGAAAAAACAAATATGGATGAGAACAGAGGTTAATACTATACTATATCAATCGGCCCTAAATTTTAATACCAGTATTTTTAATATAGGTAATAAAACAAAATATCACGTCAAAGTTTTGTGATGCCAGTAGGGAGCATGTATTGAAAGGGGAGGAAATATCGCACTTCAGTAAGCTGGAATATAGGTTATTGCAATGCGCCATATATTTAAGGCGTCTGAAGAAAATATGATCCAGATCACCCTCAACGTCGCAGATTTCACACAGGTTGGAAGGAATCAAGTTCAATCGAGCGAGATGTGAAGGAAATGAGCCATGACCCAGTTTCATACGAGTGATACAGGTTATGTATTTCCTTGGTATTTTAAGATTATCATGCCAGTGTGACTTGGGTATATTGGGTTGAATTGACGTATATCTTGATGGATGAACCAAGCAGAACTCTCGCCATTCGCTGGACCACGCTTTGAGCATCTTACTTTTGATGACACAATTGAAATCTTCAATCGATGGAGAGGCTTGGGAGGCTATTCCATCTACAATGCTCAATCTCGCTAATTCATCCGCCTTTTCATTAGGAGGCAGCCCACAATGTCCCTTAATCCATATGAGCTTGATTTCTACATCATTCATTTCTTGGTTAACCAGCAGTTGTTTTATATGTAGCACGTAGATATTGGGATGCGATTTACAGTAACTGATGTTATTTAGTGCTGTTAAGACCGATTGTGAGTCGGAGAAAATTGCAGCTTTCCGTATGTTGCAGCGTCGTCTAATATATAGAAGGGCCTGGTATATAGCCATAGCTTCGGCTGAGAATATGGAAAAAAGATCTGATAGCTTGAACATAGACGATGTGTCATCATTGGCGACATAAAAAGCACATCCTACTCCAGAAGCTGATTTGGATGCATCCGTATAAATGTGTACATAATCAGAGAGATTGCTATGTAGGGACAAGAAAATATTTCTGTTAATGGATGGATTTCCGCCAAAATTGGGGAAGACTATTTTGCTATTTGAAAGGAAGCGAAAGTAATCACTGTTATATCTGGTATAAAGACTTCTAAAAGCTACCAAATCTATATCAAGTTGCTGGAAGGCTATGCACAATGGCGGAGAGTTTTTTTCTGCCAGTATTTGTTAGTCAGGTCAAAGGTGTTCAGCTGACATATTTTTGAAGACAATGCCGTGTCCTGCGATATGTGTTTCATTAAAAGCTTTTCTGCCAGCATTACTCTACGTAAATGAAGAGGGGGTTCCAGAGTTTCCACTCTTAATGCCTCAACAGAGGAGGAACACATAGCACCCAAGCAAATTCTCAGAAACTTGTTCTGAATTAAATCTATCCTGCGAAGTAGTGTATTGCTTCATGATCCATAAAGAATGGAGCCATAATCTAGAATTGACCGGATATAAGATCGGTAGAACATTAACGCAATTTTTTGATCGGCATCCCACCAGGTTCTTGCAATCATACGGAAGAAATTGAATCCAACTGTGCACCTCATAATAATGTGGGAGATAAATTGCTTCCAACACAATTTCCTGTCGAGGATAATTCCAAGATATTTGACTTCGGATACTATTTTGAAGTTTACACCCCCCAAATCTGTATTATCATTCATGCTGATACGATGACGTGAAAAAGGACAGACTGAAGATTTAGTATCAGAGATAACAAGATTATTGGCGTCAAACCATCTCGCATATTCTGCCATTGCTGAATCCAGGATGTGTAGGCATTGGTCGATATTTTTTTCCTCAATATAAAGACATAAATCATCTGCATACTGAATCAGTTGAACATCTGTAGTAATAGAATGAAGGTCAGCTGTGTTGATGTTAAAGATTGTGGGACTGAGGACTGCACCTTGAGGTAGGCCTACAGAAGATAAGCGAGGACCAATTCTTTGGTTGTTACGATTCCTCACGTATACTAATCTGTTATGGTATAAGTTAGCAATAACATAGCAGGTTCTAGCAGGAATTCCATAATTTTCTAGTTTATGTCTTAGTAAACGTAAGTCGATGTTATCGTAAGCCCCCGTTATATCTAAGAAGGTTGCAACCAAGTAATTGTTCCTGGAAAAACAGCATTGTATATCAGTGACTAGCTTAGCAGTGGCATCCATCGAACCTGTGCCATGCCTAAATGCGTACTGTCCATTGGGTAGTTGATGAGTGGAAAGCCACCATTCGATGCGTTTTTTGATCATACGCTCAAAAGTCTTGAGTACACACGACATCAATGAGATTGGACGAAAGGAATCAGCGCAGTTAGGATCTTTGTTGGGTTTCAAAATGGGAATTACAACAACTTTTTTCCATTCCTCAATGTTGTCGCCTCTCAACCAAACGTTATTAAAAATATTTAACAGGATTTTTTTTGCATTGTGCGGCAGATGAAGAAGCATCGGGTATCGAATTTCGTCATACCCTGGGGCTGTGTTTGAGGATTTTTTTAAAATAGACTCCATTTCTATAATCGTCATAGGTCTGTTGAAGAATCCATCGTCAGTAGCAGGAGGACATGAATCAAAATTAAGACTTACAGATATGGGTGAGCATTTTGCGGCAAATTCGTACAGCCAGTCATCATTTCTACTTTTAGCCTGTATTATAGGAATTCGCTTCGGAATGCGGGCTTGTTTCCATAATTCACAAGATGGAGTATTTTTATTCAACTTAGAGCACCACTGAATCCAGCTATTTTTTGATTTGGTTTTAAAGAGTTTTTTTGTAGAAGCAAATATCTTTTTACATTCAGTGTAATTTTCAATTGAACTATTTATTTTGTAAGTATAAAGAGCTACTTTTCTTCTATCAATTGCTTCAGAACACTCATTGTCCCACCAAATTGGAGGTGCACGTTGACCGACCTTGAAGGGTCTGGACTGGAATACACACCTTACTCACCCTATTAATAGTGTCTATGAAGAATTTGTACTTATCTTCTGTAGATTTGATGCCAGGATCTACGGCAAATACGTCATTTAAGAGAGTATGATAAGAGGACCAGTTAGTTTTTTTTAAATTCCACTTATACTTGGGATAAATCGTTTCTCGTAAGTTTCTGGAGATACAAATATTCAGCTCGATAGAAAAGTGGTCTGAACCGAGAGTATCATCAGAGACACTCCATGATATGACCTGGGCAATGTCAGGGCTACAAATGGTGATATCAGGGGCAGATCTCTGAATGTGAGGAGCGGTTAGTCTTGTGGGAGTACCATCGTTCATGATGATCAGATTAGAAGTGTCACATAACTCTAAGATTTGTCTTCCCGTATTATTATCGTATGCGGAGCCCCAAGCCTGAGAATGAGCATTAAGATCACCTGCGAGGATAACAGACGGATGAGTATGTGAGAGGATTTCTTCCCAATCAGAGATTCTAGAATTAATGTTCGGTGGTTTATAAATTGAGAGGACTGACAAATTGAGGTTACAACTGGCGACATTCAAACCGCATACCAGAATTTCTGTATTATCGATTCGCATATCAATTTCTTGATACTGGATCCCTTGTTTGATTAGGATTGCTACACCTGCTCTACCATCTTCGCGATCTTTCCTAACTATATTATAACCTGGAAATTTAATGACGTGGCCTGGTTTAAACCAGGTTTCGCTGATGAGTGCTAAGTCTATGTTATTATGTGCAAGATAGTTGACAAGACTATTCCTATTGCATACAGCAGAACGAGCGTTCCACTGCATGATCTTCAAGTTATCTTCAGAAGGGTTAGTTTGTCTAGCCATTGTTTGGCGGTGTATATAAATAGGACTGTACTTGATTTTTAAGGGTTTCCCTATTCAAATTTTCCAATTCATCCAGGTTCTGTGCACTGCTAAATAACTGTAGGAGGAATGTGGATAATATAGTGGATATGCTCTCGAACATGTCTTTTTTGCTCGATACATTGGACTGGTAACATTCAGTTGATAAAATTGAAGATGAAGGGCCTGAATTGAAAGGGAAAGAAGGAACTGGGAAAGAAACAGGAGGAGATTGCGCTTTACGTTTTTTATTGGATTCGGAAGTTGAAGGTGGAGGAGCTTGTTTTAGTCCGCTGGAGGGCTGAGAGTAACTCTTTAAATTTGGAGTCCGACGGGGAAGAGCAGGAAAGTTTTCAAGTGGAGCGGTATTCAAAACTTCAAATCTATTGCTTGTCGCCACACCAGCGTAAGATCTATCAATGTTATCTTTTGCCTCTGTGAAAGACATGTTAGTTGTTGCCATAAGTTTTTTGATTCTCTGTTGTTTTTGGTAATTGGGGCAGCTAGTGGAGGTGGATTTGTGATTGCTGTTCTGACAATAAATGCAAAAGATTTTACTTTCATCGCAGTTGTGGTCATTAGCATAGTTTTGTCCGCATATAGTACACCGCGACTGAGTGCTACGGCATTGACTTGATACATGGCCAAACCGAAGGCACTTATAACATTGTATCACTCTCTGTACAAAAGGCTCTACTAAAAAAATTACGCTGTTTATGTTTACTTCCGAGGGTAAGACATTTCCCTCAAATGTAATAACAACCGTCTGCCTTGGGATAAATTTACGTTCACCATTTTCTGTAACAGTCCTATGGAGTCGTTTAATATCTAGAATGCCATTCTGTGAAACTATATTTCCTTTAAATATGCATCGTCAAAGTACGTATCCACACCTTTAATTATGCCTTTTCTTTGAAGTAAGTTATTAGGAATAAAAGCCTTCAGGTTCTCCTTTTTGAGGTTCGGGTTGGATACTAGACTATTTGCGTGAGAAGTTGACTTGACACCGACTTTTACCCTGTTAATTCCGACGCGGCTAATAGTTGTGATAATATTGCTACAATTTAATTTCTTATGCAGTACATGACCCACGTATAAGGGATGCAATCTACCAAAGTTTTCAGAATTAGTTTTTTCGATATAAACATGAACATTGTCGTGTTGATACTTATCACATCTGGTATTGAATAATTGTGGAGGGGTATCTTCCTGTAGAATGGGGCCTGGAACATTACGGGCTCTATCTTCAGAAGAATTGTCTAATCCAGTTCCTTCTACAGTCTCCGCCTGATGCGATACAGAAACAGGAGAATCTTCTTCGAATGTCAGATCGTAAACACCAACGTTATTAGACCCAATGTTTATAGTTTTTTCGGTGCTGCCGCCAGCCACGTCGGGCGGCGGCGGCATTGCGGCGGATACCTCACACACTCACGCGCGTATTTAGGAAATATTTCACTATTGTATGTGCAGATTCTGAACACTTGCAGAATATTCGCGGTAAATCCACTCGTCGATTTATGTCAAGAAAAACAGGTGTGCTCTGCTTGGCGTACAACACGAGACTGCAAAGTCAAAATATCTTTATGCTTATGCTTAATTTTTTTTCAAATTTCCTAATTATTGTCAGCGCAGTTTTTCAATCTTTTTTTCAAAGAATATAATGCTGGGACAACTGAAATTCAGACCAAGATCTACCATAAACATTGAGAAAAACATTATACACCATTTTCGTATCCATTAACAATATACCACGTTTTCGTGGAAAGTCAGTCAAATCTGAGTGTGTGTGATGTGTCATTGAATTCAGTCCGAATATGGATTCTATTAACAAAAAATGTTTATCTGTTCATGAAGCCTTTCCAAAGAGCAAATATTCCTTTAGATTATATATCGACTCATGCAACGAAGACTATAGTAACTCAAAAACGTGGGTTTTGACTTACTAATATGGCATCAATAGATTTTTTGGTGAAAATTAAAGTCGGTCATGAACGATAGGCAACCAGTAAACAACTTCCGTGTATAGTAAGTGTAATAACCCACATTCCTACAGGCGAACACTATATTAAGTTAACTTACTCTAGTCTTCGTTGCAAAAAACGGCGAAAGGTGTAGTAAGTTTGATTTACTATAATTTTCGCCGCACAATTGGAGGTTAGGTTGATATTAATGACTGTAAACGTTAAGTAGTAGATGTGTGAAAATAGCTGTTTATAATCGAACCGAGATGAATTGTTTTGATGTACAAAAAGTCCTCATAACACCTCAATCTGCTGTGAGCGACTTCTATTACAAGAGCAAGCTCGCTACATATAACTTCACAATTTATGATATGGGAAATCGTGAAGGCTACTGTTATGTTTGGCATGAGGTAATTACGAAGAGGCGACCAAACGAAATAAGCAGCTGTATTTTAATTTTTTTGAAAATGCAGGATTGAAAGGGAGTCAAGAAGCTTATTTTGCTGGATTTCAGCAAAGCGTTTGATACGTTAAACCATAATCTGTTGCTGTCCAAATGCAAATATTTTGGTTTTGATGAACTCTGTATTCAATTTATGAAGTTTTACTTAACAGGTAGGCATCAAAAGGTAATTATAGCGGATAAAAGTTCAACCATAAAACCTATTTCATCAGGAGTTCCTCAAGGATCCGTATTAGGTCCTCTTTTATTTTTAATATATGTATCAGATATGCATAAGATCATTCACAATTGCAACTACCAAAGCTATGCAGATGACACACAAATATACCATAGTTTTTCTATAGATTCCTTCTTACCTGCTAATCAGAAAATAAATGATGATCTTAATCAGCTGCAAGTTTATGCAAATAATCATAGCTTAAAGCTAAATCCTCAGAAATCCAAATGTATGATTTTTTGTCCAAAAATGAAACGCGATTTGCTGAAATCCAACATACAGGTAAATATTGCGGGTAACACTATACCAATTGTAGACAGCACAAAGAACTTGGGAATATATATGGATGAATCTCTTCGTTTCAGGGGTCATATAACATATGTCACCAAATCTTGTTACCTTACCCTCAAATTACTGTATGCAAATAGAAATCTGTTAACTCGCAGCATGAAAACGTCTTTGTCAGAATCTTTAGTGCTATCAAAAATCTCTTACTGTAATGTCATTTATTATCCCTGTATTGATCAACTTGACGCTAAAAGGTTGCAAAAAATTCAGAATTCTTGCTGTAGGTTAATATGTAATGTAAGAAAGTACGACCATATAACACCATCTATGATCACACTTAATTGGTTAAATATAAGGGATAGATTTACATATTCACTACTGTTACTTGTACAGAAAATTGTCACTACGCTGAGGCCATCATATTTATGTGAAAGATTAGTATTTAGGGGTAGAATACATAATCGTGATATTAGACATAAGAACACTCTCACAATGCCTAACCATGCTACTGCCATGTTCCAGAGATCTTTTACTTATAATTCTGTTAAAGCATTCAATACTTTAAGCATGCACTTGAAAGAGTTATTTATATCCAGCAATTTTAGGAAGAAATTAAAAATCAGTATGCTAAATAGACGCTAATATGGAATGAATACATTTATATATCTAGATTGTCTAGAATTTTCCGAGGGAATGAGGAGTTAGTTTAAAGTAGGGTTAGGTTAATTATTATTCTGACAGGTTAAGTAAGAGTGGCCACCAGGCTAAACTTCGCCTATTGTACCATATATTGCACAATAAAGACGTTTATTATTATTATTATTATTATTATTATTTTTTCTGATAACTGTGGCGGACAAAATCATAACCGTTTTATTTTCTCAATGTTTTCTTATGCTGCTATGTCCCTGAACCTGCAAATAATTCATCGATTCCTAAATACAGGTCACACACAAAACGAAGGTGACAGGATGCACTCTGTTATTGAGAATGCCAAAAAGCGGCAATCTGCAATTTATACCACCGATGAGTGGATCATGTTGATTCGCATGGCAAAAGTGACTGGAAAGCCATATATTGTGAAAGAGATGGCACAAAATGACTTTTTTTGTTTTAAACAGAAGGTGAAATCGGAAAATTGGGATAGGATGATGGCGGAGAAAAGATAAAAATAAGCAAGATGAAAGAAGTACACTTTTCGTCAGAATGGCCTCATGAAATGAAATTCAAGTACGACTATGCTGACGAGTTAAAGACAGTAAAATTGAAGAAAAATCCTCGAAGGAACAGAACGGAAAGCGATGCTCTTAAAGACTTACCTATTCTATAATTTCTATTTTTCTCTTAAAGCCAAGAAAGGCAAGAAAATACAAAAGGGACGGAAGATCAATAGTGAAAATAACAGAGATATTGAGAGTGATAATAGTGACGAAAATGAACAAGATTATAATTTAAGTGATTCTGATTGACGTTATAGATGTTTGTTAAACATTATTGAAAAAAAGTGTAAGTCTATAAAATTTTGCAAAAAAATGGTTTTTTTGTTATGTTTGAGAGTTAGAATAGTCTTCGTTGCATGGGTCGATATGTTCCCAATGTCCTTAAGCCTGTATGTATTATTAGATCCATACATAAAGGCTCAGTTGATATATAATTCTTGTATTAATTAACCTTTTTCTACTCTATAATCAATAACTTACAACGTTCCGTGCAGTCATATGTATAGAATGCCGAAAATTTATCGACAAGCCAAACAGCAACATGCAATAAAAAATAATATCAGTAGGCAGACACAAACCATTCTATTTCTTTTTTGATAGTTTCCTGATTACAAAATCAAATAAATTCGCTACAATTTATACCTTTTCCTCAATTTTTAACTTACAATAAAAAGGCGCAACCATAAGATGATTTATGTCCTATTTTATGCTCGCTTGTGAGAGGAGAGTTCTGAATGTATACCGGATGGTTAACTAAAGTCAACGCAGCAAACATTCAAGTATTTAATTATCGATTTATGCTCGATAAGTAGGTATTGATGATGAAATAACATTCAAAATGAGTTCATGAAAGAACAGACTATATTTATTTATTATAAAGAAAAATCGGCGAAAACAAAAGAATGGAATAGTTCAATGTGCAACTATCGTCAAATAACAAAAAATAAACGCTCAAACCTATGTTTGGACATTTCCGAGAAATATGTGGCAGAGCTATCTATCATCGAATAACGAATAACAGTAAAACGGTCAAACTTTTTTTTGGCGTTGGTCTGTACAAATTTGGCCTCGGCAATTGCCAGTAATTTTAAACACAGATGATTCTTCGCACATCGCCCTCTAAAAATTTGAGCATGTATGCGAGATACTCGTCGATCCCTTACGCAAAAAGCACGTTTAGGATAAATCGAGAGGCGAGAGTTATTATTGTTTTTTTCGGGCGCGTCTCAGTGAGGCCAGCGATACTGGTAACGTGTGATCATGTTTTTGATGTGAGAAAGTCACACTCGATCATGAAATCTCATCATTTTGTATTGTTTGAATTAAAAAGATCGAGAAACAAACAAGGTGAAATAATTTATATTACTAAAGCTCAGTTTTTGACTTGGCGGTCAATATAAGTGGTGAGTTATGCTGAAAGGGGCCTAGTGAGGTTTTATCTTCAGGCAGATAATTTGTTCTGTTTCTGTTTTATCGGCTTTTACTACAGGTTACGGAAAAATGGTGTGAATGAAGTTGATTCTGCTGATATACTTGACATTTTGGAAAATACAAATTTTTAAGAACCTGAAGTTTTTGGGGATGCAAAAAATTTAGTTTTTCACTGTTTTTTTTTTCAATTCATTTCCGAATATCAGCAGTTCTAGAATTTTAGCAAATCCTTATTTTTAAAATACTACCATGGAATGGGAAGTACAGCGTGAACCTGCTGGATGCAATTTTTGGTATTTATCTCCAGCACCGAACATAAACAGAGACAAGAAAGCTCCAAGCTCCGCCCCGAAATATGCCTATCTCTCTCGCTAGCTGACACTACTTTAACTTCATACTCTCCATACAATCATACATGATTACATGCCGTGGTAGATGCAGTCACCAAAGCACCGCGCGCGGTATACTTGGCAGGCTGACTTCTGGGAGACCGTCGCGTCGGCGGCTGGATATACCGAGGTTGTTTCAGATCATGGATGCAATTTTAGGAAATTGGTTAACAAACTTTTAAAAGTAACCACGGAAAACGTTTACTTCAACGTAGATAACTTGAGACTTGTTTATTTATATGACGTGCCACATCTGAGCAAGGTGATTATATATCAGCACACCTGACCAGGCAGAGAGGATTTTGAAGTCTGTGCGTTCGAGGGAGTTAAAGTTACCATGGTTCGTTGCCTGATAGTAGTCAACCTGGATGTTTCAAAAATATTACTAGGAATTTCCATCCTCTATATAATTTCACGTTCCTATTTATATGATATCTGTGTAAGCTATATGGATGATGAAATTCTGAAGTATAGTATTTTTTTAAATAATATATATTAGAGAAATCAGAAATTCACGAACTAAACGGAATGTATTTCAAATTTCTGATCATCTCTCTACGATTATTTGCAAGAAATATACTATTTGCTCCGTTTACATTTTGTTTGAAACATAGTGGTAGGTACATATCCATGGTCCTTGAACATGACATTGATACCGCAATATATATTATTTAAAAAATACTATACTTCAGAATTTCATCATCCATATAGCTTACAAAGATATCATATAAATAGGAACGTGAAACTATATAGAGGATGGAAATTCCTAGTAATATTTGTGAAACATCCAGGTTGTCTACTATCAGGCAACGAACCATGGTAACTTTAACTCCCTCGAACGCACAGACTTCATCAAAATCCTCTCTGCCTTTACCGGCCACCGAAGGTTCTCTTACTCTGATTGGCCACCAACGTCGGCGTTGTGAGATGTTCTCCTATCGATCACGCGTTCATCACGCACTGATCATTGTTTATAGTTTCTGTTGCGAAAAACGTCTATTAGATGGCATGGTCTAATTCAGAGACAAGTGCCTCCAGAGTACTCCAGACAATTAAACCTGTAATTACCTTATGCCGTTCTAGCTTCTATTCATTCTCTTATGATATAGTTGGAATTCGTCGTGAAAATTTCGGGGTTTTTTTCTGTATTTTTTTCATTTCACACAGACAGTTGTATAATTATTATGTATGTGCTGGTGCCGGGAAGTATTGACTTTAGCAGTGATATGCGGAAAAATCTAGACTTCAAAATCTCTTTAATACAGAGAAATGTTAATGAAATTTAATTTTCTGAATGGATCGCGACGTAGAGAACAGCTTGATAATGTAGATAGGTATTGAAATATCTCCAAGTCTACATTTAGTTTAGTGTCGTTCATTAGTTGTTTTTGCCCGTTACTTATTATAAGCTCCGGAATTAGCGATATAAGATTTTCAATCTAAAATCCAAGAGAAGAGCCTTTAGAAGAAGTTTTTCTCTAGTATTCACAATACTCACAGTCAAAGCATATCAAGACACCAATTACAGCTATTTACATAATTTCAAATTTGAAATCAGCAACCTTCAAAATTATAGGATATAGTATTTCATCGAATTTAATTTATTGTGTTATATTTGATCAGCCATTTTGTTTTTCTAGAAAATATTTTCAAATTCAAAATCAGCAACGATCAAAACCCTAATATAGCGATTTATATGAAATCAAAAATTTTATAGACAATGGAAGTCCGAAATCAAACTTTTGATAAATCCACCTTGTCTACAAGTTTCAAACAACAGTTATATGAAATCCAAATGACTTTTCGTAAAACCCATCCGCGATTTTCAAATCAGCGATTCCAAAGACTATGAGATACAACGTATTGATTGATCTTCATATTATTTCGGCCAGATATTCACGATTGTCAATTTTCACACGTGAGAAGGTGTAAGAAATATTATTTTTCCCAATACCTGTTACCTACATACAAATTTTAAATTTGTTAGGAGCTTAACATATACCTAGTTCTTTGTTGAAAGTAATATAAACGGCTCCTGTCCACAACTGAAGTTTTCATATTATCTTAAAAAATGTATAAAAGCGCAAGGATGTTTTTCATCAAAGAACAAATTAACCAAAAAAATTGAATTAGCGGATGCCAAATCGAAGCAAATCGCGAATCTCTGAGGTGATTAAATTACCAAGGGTTAACACCAGTTAAGTTTGTCACAGAAAATCTGGATTTGTGCAACTTGACTAATTGCTTACAGATGTAGATTTAAATCTTGCAACTAAAATTCAATTTACTCCTTATCGTTCCCGGAAATCCGTTTAAAATGTTCTCAGACGTTTTCGAATTAGCACCAGTTCCGATCCTTTTGAAACCTAGTGAGTATTCCATCGATTTCCATTTTTGTGTCATCATTTAAGTGCGATATCTCTATAAAGCTTTAATAAATTTTACTTTTACGACACATCCAGGGTCTTGGAAACACTATAGCTGAAACAATTCTTTAGAATAAATGAAATGTTATTAAACCGACAAAAGCTAAAACATGCAAAATAGTTGAAAAGTGAAAACAAAAAACTTCAAGCCCAGATGTGCAGACTGCCTGACGTACATATAGTTACTACTGTTACAGTGGTTGCCTAAACGTCATTGCCAAGTATATTAGATTTCACAGAGTCCCTTGTTACCTACATATGATCGGAAAAAAACACCGGTAGGTATACAGAAAGGTAATGATAAACCAAGGTATCATAAACCTATTTTTGGAACTAGTTATAGGAGAAATTTTCAAATGAATAAATTTCCTAACTAGGTATACCTACTTCCACATACTTGATAAACGTTCCGAGCGCTTGTATTTAAAATTTTTGAAACTATCAACTTAAATGGTCAGACAGGCAAAAGCGTAGTATTAGCGTTTCTCAAAAGTTATGAGTCACTAAAAATATTTTTCGAGTACGCCCAAAAATAGTCAAACTATACTAAAATGCAAGCTTTGTAAAACTTTGATTGAGTCTCTGTGTATTGCTTATCATTTCACCGAAAATAGAAAATTATGCTTCCTGAAGCAAAGTGGCGATGATAACGCCTACTCCGACCCCACATTTGCACTTGCACAGCAAATCTAGAATTCCTTCCCTAACATCAAAAGCCCTACGTTCAGGTGTTTGAAGTAAGAGCTCTAACAATCAGGTGTTATTTTTACTCATATTATTTCAATATAAATATATAAGCTAACAGCTATATTATTTTGGAATTTTATATCAGTGTGATAAAACCCTTGACCCCCCTACGAAAGTGTCTGTGGGCGGTGTTGTATAGGTGTTTTATATACAGGGTGTTCCAGAAGTCGACGTCAAGCCGAGATTAGGCGATCGGCCATGTCTTAGTCGTTATCAGAAAAATATCAAAAAAAATCTAAGTCATGCGTTTCTGAAATTATAGGCATTTTAAAAATCTAGACCCTAGGATGGTCTTTTAACTGCTGCTCATTCAAATTGTTAGTTTTTGTCAATTTTATTATTATTATGTAATCCTGAATATTGCGTTTGTTAGCTGTTGCATAAAACTGAAAGCCAACTGCTCCAGTTTGGAAGAAAATTGCAATTTTTGCCGAATCGAGAACCAAAAATTAATACTTTGCCATATACAGATACAGTTGAAGTGGTCAATAATGGTAGATTTGCCCGTCTGATAAACCGATCTTTTTTAAGACGATGTCGAGCTTGTATTGCGGCTGAAGGAAGACAATTTGAACATCTTTTGTAAATTTTTTGAATTTGTAAAATCTTAGATCTAAGTACCTAAACCTTTTAGAACATTTGTCGTACATTTAATAAATCTTAGCATCCTAATAATTGCTGTTTAAATTCAAACTTTCAAGAAGAAAATCTTCAAACCAAAAAAAGATGAGCTGTCATTACTATTACCCATGGTACACTTGGATTTTCCGAAAATATGATGTCTGTCTCTCTCACACTCCGAGAATCCTAGAGTCGGCCTTAGGAAAAGCCTTGGGTACACTAATATCACTTTAAGTAAGCAAACCAAAAATTGAATAAAACTGGGTATCTTACGAAAACATTCTTTTTTCATAAATGAAGAGATAATCGAGCAAGTGCCATACCATTCTGGAATCCTTACTAAATGATCCAACTTTTAAGATTACTTGCCAAGTTAGAGTAGTACAATTTTTTCTCAATATAGTCAGTTGAAACTGGGCGAAGTATTAATTTTTAGTACTTGATTCGGCAAAAACTGCAATTTCCTTTCAAACTAGAGTAGCTAGCTTTCAATTTTATACAACAGCTAATAAAAGCATTATTCAGGATTACACAATAATAATAAAATTGACAAAAGCTAACCATTTGTATGAGCAGCAGTTAAAAGACCATCACAAGGTCTAGATTTTTCGATTTTTTTTAAATGCCTATAATTTCAGAAACGCATGACTTAGATTTTTTTAAATATTTTTCTGATGACAACTAAGACATAGACGATCGTCTGATCTCGGCTTGACGTCGACTTCTGGGACACCCTGTATATACATTTCACTAACGCTCCAGTCTCAGTACTGTCGAATGACAGACATACTTTGATTATACCGTAGGATAATCGCATATATTCCTGACGAAACCGAAAACAAAGCTAAGAGCGATGATGTAAAAAATGAACTTTCCTACTGTCCTAATGCTCTACCAAACACGGAATGGGAATGGCCCGTATTCCGAAGAACATTCGCGCATTCCTTTCGACAAAAAACAAACGAAGGCTTTTATGCATTACTGACCAATCACATCGCATCCAGCGCCCACGGAAATTCCAAGAAACTATCAACCAGTAGCACTGTACCCAAAAAAGACAGTGGAAATATAAGAATAGGAATGCTATTGATTTTAAATATTTATGCCAACTTTCAGGTGCTGTAAACTGAAAAGTATAGCTCGAAACTTAATATGCCTTTTTGTGCACCACTATTTCGTCGGTCTATCGGTCTGTTGGCGTTTTTGAAACCGTGTTTTAAACAAATATAAAGCACATGAATATACCTAATTTACAATAATTATACGACATTTTAGAGCGTAGTTAAATTATTTTTCCAAAGGCGACCAATTTGTTCGGTTTATGTTTTAACGACTTTTTCTGTAGATTACTGCATTTTAACTTATAGGGAACAGAACAGGTATTTTGCGTCTCAAAAGGTTGCGCCAAGTAGGTTGACTCTGCATTTCGCGAGCAGTTGTCTCACTTTATTGACGATTTTGATCACATTCTTCTTAGATAGTGTCTAATCCATTTTAAATAACGTTTGGCAATACTTCAATAATGGGAATTTCCGGAAACTTGAAAATTTTGAAGATTATTCAAAGCGTTTCGATATTTTTTAAATTCAGTTTCAATCATCGATGAATATCTATCTCCAAATCCTTATTGTCAAACTGATAGTATTGCGTAGAACATATATACCTACATCATGGAAATGTATGTCAGTAATTTCCGTTGGCCTGTCGATCTATGCCTTTTGAAGAAGGTAGTGGAAACATCTGACATGATTTTTCCAAACATTTTTTTCTTCATATTTTCGAGTTTCGGACAGTTATCGAGCATAATCGATTTTTTTCAATGTTAATTATTTTTTAAAAGATATTGGCATGGGAGGTCAAAGCTTTTTGTCACGAAAGCTTAAATTTCCGCGGTCACAATATCTGTTTAGCTTTTCCGTGTTGAATGAAGGTAATATACCGTACTTAATGTGTAGCTATTAATTTGCTACGATCTTCTATCTTCTCAAACTTCATCATTTTTTAATTACCTACCCGTTATTTCATAAAGTGTATCAGGCTTCTTATACGGCCTTCCCAAACGTCTACATGGCAGTTAAGTGTCACTTAAAACTCGGTAACGAGATCAACTGCAAACATTCATAATATCTTTTTTGTCGCTTCGTTCGTCTGCTAAACTCCTTTCCAGACATTAAAATTGAATTTATCTGTCATTAGTAATTTTTAAAATTGAGTCATTTTTACATATATAATAACAAAAGTTTGATTTCGGCCTTCCATTGTCTATAAACGTGTTCGCCAGTTCACCTGAAGACGATTGAAGATAGCACATCAATCGAAACGTCGTGATACTCAAAATTTTATAGACAATGGAAGTCCGAAATCAAACTTTTGATAAATCCACCTTGTCTACAAGTTTCAAACAACATATATAATATATTATATAACTACTTTACATATCTACAGTATAAGTGTTATAAATATTTTTTAAGAGCAATATTAGCATTTCATGTCGGTGATAGTTCGGAACATCTAAGTTCTGAATATATGAGAGAAGGCATAGAGACCTGCGCAGCTGGTTTGTTTCAACAGTTTCACACAACCAACGGTTTCGTCGCTTATAAGTTCTATTCTATTGTCGTCGAAGAGTCAGTCCGTTCTTGTCTAAATCAGGTTTCAATTTTTCCGAACGATGAAGAAACGCGGATGGCGACATCATTCGACTCTTTAAATTGCTACGAATGTTCACTGAAATATTATATTTTCCACTACAACTGGGAACTCTGGGAACACTGTCTGTGTGTGCGATTCTTCTTTTTTCTCTAGTCAGAGGCATCAGCAACAATTTGAGGTTTCAAGGAGCAACGCTGGCTTTTATAGTGTCTTTTCCAGTAAGGAATTTCAGGAAAATGCTACTGATTTTCTTCGCGATATATGTGGTTTAAGCTTACTGTGAGCAATTCTTTGATATATAGGTCAGTATTAATCGGAAGAAATTATTTGGGTAGAACAGTAATTGTCATCGAATAGCTAGGCGCCAAAATTCGCATACGTTTTATAATGCAAAAGATCACGAGGAATTACAATTATTTAATTAATAGTACTTTGCAACAAAAAGTACGTTTTTTCAATACTGTATAATTATCTTCCGGACTGTAATAGAACATTTAGGTACATAGGTACCAGTGGACGACGGCAGTGTCAGGACTTTCCAGCGAATAACATGAAGGTTATATATAGGTGACATATTTCTCAAAAAATGCTAGGAATAGATGATGGAATCGCCCGATCGCCGGCGCGGCCTCGGCCCGTGCGCAACGAAGATTTTCTGATGTTTTTCTGCGAATTTACAACGTTGCCAAGCTTAATATCGCAATCATTGGGAAACTGAAGACATTGTTATTAATGTACCTATTGTTCATTCGAATACTCAATAACCTAGTAGCTTAGGAGAATGATGAAAAGGATATTTTCTTTTTCATGCTCGACATTTTCAATGAAGATATTGTGTGGGGCGAACGGAGCTACTAATGCTTGAGTAAGAAAGTTTGATAGATAATGGGATGGAAACTCCTACGTAGTGCAGCAATTGTAGGTCACTCAAATAATTGTTTTATTAACGATTTCGCCTATTGATTGTTATGGAAGAAAATCGCGTTGTAGGAAAATGTATGAGATAGTTATGATTATTTTAGTGGCGTCAGTTTAGTCAGCAAATACTTCCAAAGCATAATCCGTCAGTGAATTTGCCATTGAATAGCACGAGGAACCCTTATTTGCAAAACAACAATGAAGCTTCCTTAGAACCCTTGAAGGTTCCTCAACCATATTATCTCGGTAAATAAAACACCATGGAAGATTAGTTTTATTTCGAAGAATTATTATACAATTTTTGTTTCGGAATAATGGTTAAGCAAAATTAAATTGAACTACATCTAATCAGCGAAAATTATTGGCTATTATTTTATGGTGATAAAATTGGGATTGAAAAGTGAACTCATACGATATATTATTAGAAGGTTTAGGTTACAAATTATAACATTATAATTTCGAAATCAGATTCTCTCATTCTGTTTTGTAATTTGATGAAGGCTGTCCAGGCATAGACATTCGTTTAAATGTCGATTTTTCTTTTCGTCCTTTTGTCCTTGTTACTTTCTAATTACATTCCCCACGTTATATCTTTAGAATTTTGTGCCCCCAAAAACTCTGCACCCGATGCCTGGGCTACTAAGGCTTCTGCGCGCCACTGGAGTAACTTTAAAAAGGTACTCAGTGTCTCTAATTTTTTTTAAAATCCTACCTGTGTCCCAGTCTGTCGGTAAATTATCATTTTTGCGCTATTATTTCATATTAATTGTTCATCTACTTGACTTCAATACTTTTGTTATCAAAAAGTCACGATTACTTATGTTTTCTCCCTGTACGTAATTCAGATATAGTTGATATATATGTTTTGGGAACAGATATCCAATAAATACCAATAGTAGAATCTCAATCCAAAGAAATAAACAATCCTACTAAAAACGTATACCTACCCCTGAATAATCAAATTCTACAACTTCAACACTAATAATGAAAGTAGGTAGGTACCTATTCTAACTCTGATCTGAGTACACACGCCGTAGTACCAATTAATTTGGCAACTTTGCCGACTTCTTATTCTTATTCTCAGAATTTCATTATGGTGGCAAACTGAAAACTTTAGGAAGAGGAAGAGAAGATCTCCAACGTTGCCACGTTCAAAACTTAGGCTATTTGAATTGAACTTTGTACATTATGTGTGATTAACGATAGAGATGTTAAAAAGCAGTATACGAAGTTGACGGTCAATAGGCAATTCCTATTCCACTTTTTGGTACAGCGCTAATTTTATTTTTTTGTTATTTTTATTATTGCGACTACTAGAATTTGAATTTGACGGCTTGTCTATTGCTATTTTTTTTATTTTTGATTTATTATTAACATAATCTCAGTAACCGCTAAATCCATTGTGAAATCCATATAGTGCGGCAAATTGAATAGCAAAAAAGGAAACCGAGAGGTATTTGAATATTCACGAACTTTGTTATATTTACCGAGATTGCGATCATTTTTCATGTATTTTTCCGGCGGTTAAAATTTTTTTGGAAAATTCCGTACTCTTTTTTTAATTCTTTTTTCATGTGACTGGTATTTGATAAAAGAGCCTGGGGACATCAATGAACATTTAATATATCAAAAGAGTTTTGAGGTAGTGCAAAATGTTTAGAAAGTGCGTACTTTTTAGTAGTGTCGGAATGAAATGTGATTTCTGGGGATAACAAATACATTTTTCAAGTTGTCAGAGCTTGTAGGCGTACGTAATTTGAAAATCAATTCATATTTATAATATATCAATTGGATTTTTTTTTTGAGTATTATATGTGACATGGGAGTACGCTTTTGTCAAGTTAATTTTATATCCACTGAGCGAATCAAATAAAGGTAAAATATTCCATTATATATTTTTTTATGACCGTAATCCAACTAGTAAATATATGAGATAATAGATACAAGAAGAGTCATGGTCAAAGCTTTAGGAGCAAGATTATGAAAACCTTTATTTGTGTATTGCTGCATTATTCATATTTTATAAGCCTCTGATTCGAAATTAGGCAACATCCATTTCTACTCACAATACGTCACTCAGCTGCATGCGTATATATGCTGCAAGTACTTGCATGAACTCAATTTATCAAGATCGCAAGAATGGATTGTCATTAAAAAAATAAAAATACTATAATTAAATCCCAACCATAAAAACAAGTTTCCTGACATGAACTATTAAACTATTATACATTGGCTTCAACATTGCACCAGTTTGTAAACCTACAACATGGCAACCGTGCACTCTAGATCAACGATGCGCCAATTCTAGCAACCCACTGAAGTAGCATGATGAAAGAAAGACTAGGTTGGTGAATTATTTTAATAATTCCATATTGATAAACATTATATTCCTCAAAGGCTTTATTAGGCTTTTAGGTATATCACGATAACTTATTTCATTCATTTTTCCAGTGTCTGTAGGTTTCAGTAGTTTATATGCCCTAGGAAGTGGTATTTTATTAAGAAATATAATATGATTATATTATATATATTTATATGTGGGAAGAGTGAGATCACTTTGGAAAGTGCAGATCCGATTTTGGATCTCGCCTTTCTTTGCGTGTATATCGCGTTGTAATTGAAGTTGTCTCTGGCTTATGGGAAATCGTCCTAGTGCCAAAAAAAAAAAAAAAATTGAAGTTGTCGCCTTGGCAGTGTTCTTTATCAGATAATTCGTCGGACCTCCTTTTTGCTTGTTTTCTATATTTTATACGCTACTAGTTTGTGGGTAATCGAGACAGAGAGCGTACGTGAGTCTGTATATTTGCGTGATACTTTCCACTTAGAGTGAGATCCGGAAATTTGGCAACGCGGCGGATCTCATCTTTGCGATAAAATAATTTCATTGGTGAGTCATAGTAGGATAAACATTATTATGAACTTGTGTTTTGCTTTATGATAATATGAAAGCAAGCGTATTCGGCCTGTTTTGAAGCGGCGGCTCTTTCCTACAGCACGCGGTAGCAATGCGCTGAAGCATTTGTAAAGCAGACAGGGTAATTTTGTTAGATGGAATTGAAACAGGATCCAAATAAAATTTGTATACTTCTATTGTTTTAATCTGTAATTATTATAAACGAATACTTTAATTTGTATCCAAGTTTTCTCTTGGAAAAGGAGAGGATACTTTTTTTTAAATTCGAGGCATTCATCCTTTTTGGGGGAAATCCTATTTTTTATGTGCATTTTGAAAAATTTCTTCATAGTAGCTTTTTGTTTTGGATCTCATGATCCTCGAGTTTGTTCCTTTTTTTTACTTGAACCTTGTGGTGCAATATTTCCTGGAACTAAACAAAAGTTATAGGTCAGCAAACATTTTTGGCATCATATTGTAAACATAGAACAGTACTGGATCCAGCTGCATGATGTCTACATTCATCGCGTTTTTAATCAAAATGTAATAGATAAATTATATATATATATATATATATATATGATAACACTATCCCAAAATTGAAGAAAATAAAACAGTAAACTGGACTTTTACACCAAAATACTTTTATTGATTCTTAAGAACGCACGACAAGCAATCTAAAACGCAACTGGCTTCGTCGGCCGAGCTTAGCCGCTGACTCGGCTATCCTGCAAACGTGGCACATTTCTTGGTACCCGGTCTTGTTGCTTAATCGGCAGATAACATATATATATATATAGATATGAAAAGTTTGATTTCGGACTTCCATTGTCTATAAAATTTTGAGTATCACGACGTTTCGATTGATGTGCTATCTTCAATCGTCTTCAGCTGAAGACGTCGTGATACTCAAAATTTTATAGACAATGGAAGTCCCAAATCAAACTTTTCATAAATCCACCTTGTCTACAAGTTTCAAACAACATATATATACACCACTAAAATAGTTTTGGTTGCATTTACTCACCTGACCGCAATCTCTTGGCAACCTGTTATAAACAGGTACTACTCCGTTAAATGTTGAATTTTGACGTTCATAAGGTTTTTTCAATCATTGATATATCAAATTAAAGCTAATTTTTACCTCTATACGATGGTATAAAGTTCGCAGAACTTTTTAAGTTGGGTATATATCTATCTTTGAAATGATTGATGATTTAATTAAAAAAGAAATGAATAAAATTTTTCCAATAAAATCAATTATTTAATTGAAAATACTTGCCGGAACATTTTGTTAACCTTGCGGACACGTATTTCTCTATAAATAGTGATTTATAAAAATTAGATTTTGATTAAAAACGCGATGAACGTAGACATTATGCAGCCAGATCTTAGACTATAAGTACTGTTTTCTATTAGTAGTGTTTCAATAGAAGGAATATTAAAGTAATAAGGAAATACACATTTGTAAAAATCTGAATGATTAAGTTATAGAGGTATGTAGAAAAGATTATCATAAGTTTACCATCTTCTGATTTTTCTGATTCGGAATTTTTGCACCTAGTGGCACTCTGGGATAGTCCATCTGGCTGATGTATCTTGTCTATGTTGGATTCTGTAGAAAAAACTTACAAAATTTAAACCACAGATAATAGAAACCTCCACAAAGCCTACCAGTATCTCTATCTACTTATGCAGCCAAGATGTTATCTCTGTTTAGGTCATTTAAGTTCATATCAATCTCCTCCAGAGTTTTTCCGTGGTACTCGGCTCCTTTTCCTTCATCCATGATTAACAATAGTTTGGCTATTTTTGCTACAAAAAACCATGAAAATATTTATTAGTCCATTCCCGAAGAGAGTGCATATTTAAAATATATTGTTGTGTATAAAATATGTTCAAAAGTACCTTGGACATACCTGAGGACACATTAATTAAGATATAAACCAACATAATAGACTTCAAATGAATTATGACGATGTAAATTGCAATTGAAAAAAATTCGGGGTGTTGGAATCGAACCTACGCTCATTAAAAATCTCATTGTAAAAACTGACGCTTTAGACCACTCGACCAGTAACGCAGTTGTCAACAATCTTCTTTGTCTGGCTATTTACTGTCATTATTTCAAAATTCAACACATTACTCACTATTTCCCATCCTTTGAATTCGCTTCAGGAGTCGCAATCCTCCTCAAGATTAGTAATCGAGTATTCGTCATGTTCCACACTTTAAAGAATGCCGCTGCAACCTAAAAGAGTTTAGTAAACGTGAAACTAAAAAGATGCAGAAATGTAATACAAACATCAACATATACATTTAAGGATTTCAGATGTTGCTATTATTTTGTTTCGGATCTCACTTTAGCTACTTTTTGAATGTACCCATAAATAATAAATTGCAACTACCATTTCCAGCATATAACTGAATCATTGGCCTAATAACATCTATATATGAAAACAAATTATATTTCTTAAGGAAATTTTGTAAGGATCTCATCTTGTTTCACATAGCTACTTTATATGTTCATAGGATGGCATGAATCTGCGGGAATTGTTGTGTCTATATGTTGGTTTCCTATATATTGAAAAATTCAGTTTGCATTCTGTATGCTTATATTTAAGTCCAAAAACTAATTGATCCAGACAATTCTTCCTCTATTGTGTATTTGATGTTAGGAATGGAATTTATTAACTGGAGGAGGTCTGTTAACTGATTTTAATTTCCTTTAAAAAATGCAATGATATCATCTACATATCTGTACCAGAATAAAATATGATGGTTTTTTGCGGATCTCATTATTTTTTGTTCTATATTTCCCATGAATAAATCGGCTAAAAGAGGTGAAATGAGACTACCCATTGATAGCTCTTCATTCTGGATGTAATATCTATTGTACGAGAAGCAGTTTTGCGATATGAAAGAGTTTCTCCAAGTAAGAGCATCTATAATCTACAGGAAATATCTACATTAAAACATAACGATCGGTATTCACTGTAAGTGTTGGGACTTGGTTTACTGAAAAAATGTTCTCCAATCTTCTGGCCGTAGTTTATTTATTACATTTACATATAAAAACAACGCATCATCCAACGCCGGTTGCCATGTTGCCAAATGTGCGATGATGCCGCATAGACATTAAGTAGGTACGCCGTCGGATTCATATACAGCGTTTTGAATATTTGAACGAAAGAAAATTCGTATTCTATTCGAAAATTGAATTCACATAAAGTTCAACCTTGTTTCACTGCCGAATATTTTCAGGGCGTTGTCGCGTTACTATAAGGATCATGAATAATAAGGAACATTTTATTCGATCTTCTACATTTGGAATTTTCTGACGATGCGAAAGATTTAGTTTTTTATATTTATTCAATTAAAACCCAAGAATCAAAGGTTCAAAAATATAAGTAATAATTCTTCGTCTTTTTGTTCTTTCCTACTTATTTCTAAACTAAAAGCATTGCGTCATTGCGTGATTAGTACAGCGTGAACCTTTTTTTGACGCATTCAGTTCTGTGCGGCTATTGATAACGGACGGTCTTATTTACCTGCGAAATATTATGATAATAAGAAAGGGGTAATCAAAATGGTGGACACCTTCTTTTCAACTGAATACCTCATGCGAGCAATCGGAACTAAGTTCAGAATTTCAGATATCAAACACATGCAAAGAAAAGTGGTTGATACCAATATCAATAAAGTCACTTAATATGTGGATAGACAAATCGTTGTACTAACATTTGTAGGAAATCATATACCCGATAGTGTGGAAATTGATATGATCAGCTTTCCCGCTGAACCCTATTTCTATCCAGTCGTCCAGTGCTTTATGTGTTTACGATGTGGTCACACCAGTAAACAATGTAGAGGGAAAAATGAATGTCATAACTGCGCATGTGAGAACTGTTTGAAAATGTAAGAGGGATGTAAGGATTTGTATTCATCGTAAAAGCAGAGAACGTACATCCAGACTATATCCAACCTCTCCAGTTTATAAGAGACAGCATAACATTAAAAAAAACTACAGCACTGTGAAATGTCTCTTCTGAGATTGAGATCCTAGATTTTTATTGTGGATAATCCTTCATATGCTAAGGTATTGATGCAAAATAGGTTTTCTCTTCTAAGCAGTTTATAAAATTTTCCTGAATTACGCGAGCAGAGATCACCAATTGAGCCAAACATAATTAAAAAGCCACAACCTCTAAACATGTACAATCCTAATACAAGTCTAGGTAGGCCATGTAATCGTGAAAAGGTTTTTGACGCATCTGAAGTTACTTTTCTTTTTGTGTCCAAACATTTTACAGGTTACGCAGCAGATTCAGACCTGGAGCCTTTGCGTGAAACAATACGAAGCTCATCGGTAAAGCCTAGTTTTCTGCAATGGGACCACATACTCGTACACTGCCAGCTCAAAGTCAGAATAAGCAATGAGCATGAGCGAACCTATAAAAGCAGAAATATCGCCATATTCACTGACAGAGTGCTTTATCTGGTGCACAATTCGCACCAAAAATGTAATGGGCATTTTATATTTGGTTAAAATGGGAGGAGTTATTGATGGAAAAGTTCTGTATATAATGAAACAGATAATTATGGATATATTTGTATTAATACAATTTAATATTGAATTCTAAAATATAAACTAAACATATACAAAATCTTATGTTTACTGTAATAATTTAGGTAGTAGGTCAAAATAAGTAATGCACTACAAAACACATAGAATAAAACGTAAATTAAAAACTACGATTAATGCATAAAGACATTATCAACTAGAGCACGAAAATAAACTTTAATGATGTATAAAATGAAAATATATAACAAATAATTACGAAAAAAATTATTATAATAGCAAACACTTAGACTGTAAAACCATTATTTAAATATGGTTTTAAAACAATCAAATTTTTTGTCGAAAAATTATACATGAGTAGGTTTCAATCCAGGAATACATATGTTATTCATGGCTTACATCTATGAATTATTTCCTGTGTGAAATTTTGCCATATTCTCAATATGCATTAATATCACAGTGCTCGAACTAGTGAAAAAAGATACATTATGACATTTTCACCAAAAAAAGAGCTATCTTATGCATAATTATATTTTCTTTTTTCTAATAAATCACTTATACAAGCGGCTGACACTTGTAAAAACATCATACAGAGTTTTGATTAGCAAAATATTGGGCTATTAAAAGAGAAATCCTAGCAATTATTCAAATCGAACTTGCATAGTGCAGATGACCGTAAACCGTAAACCTCAGTATGACAAAGATGTGTGCTCAAACTATTGTTCAATAGTCAACTTCAACATCAATAAAAAATGTGTTATTGTTTAACAGTCAAAGTTCTTTACCTTTTCAAGCGGGTGTTCTAGTATTTTAGCGGTGAATGAGTTATATGCCATATGCCGACAGAAGGGTGATCTGAATGATTACAAAATACATGACTTAAACCCTAAACTGACTTTACTCATATAGTGTAAGGCTTAGCCAGGAACTTCTAATGAAAATTTACCCAAATCCGTACTTGTAAGCACTACAGCATTTTTTACTGCCACGATAATATTTTTAGATTAATTATCTTCACAATTGGCAGACACAAAGTGACGACTAGACAAGTTGTAGATTAAGAGTGTCTTAAAGTGACTAAAAGTAAGATTTGTGTTTTTTTATTGTCTTATTTGGCAGGAGAAGTTTTCAATAGGATCTTGATTCAACCATCAACAATTCAGGATATTCACATTTCCAGGCTCCAACATTCCAAATATATCTATGATCCCATTAATGGTGATCGTCCGATTCACTAATGATCGTGGCCTGAATCGTTCCTCACTACCGTCCGCTGCAAAAAAAGTAATATTCTGTAAATATAAGCGCATCAAAAAAAACTAGTAGTTTGAATAATGGTTATGAAAAGCTTTGACAATACAGCAGAAAATATTAAATTTACTGACATCTTTCAATAGATGTGATGATGTGATGATGACAAATTATTCTCCTTATCTGACATTCTAAATACGAGTATAAAAGACACATTTCTAGAACATTTCTAACTTTAGAATAATATGAGTAACATGCCAAATGAAAGCGCCTCATTAATTTGCATACTTATTATATTTTGTTGGTCATTTTGATATAATAATTCTGCAATTTAAAAGATATATTCAATAAAAATATTACTAGCTAATAAATACTAATATATAAGGCTGCTATTTTCAAATTCTCTAATTGACAACTGTCAAAATTCACTTTTTTCACTAAATTAATCAAATTTTTCATACGGAATGTATTACCATCTACAAAACGATTCACACTGCTTTTTGCTATATAAAATCGGTCAAAACAATACGGGTTAATTGCGAAACTCATTTTACATTAACAAGTGTACCAAGTCTGCAAGATTTCTTAAAAATTGTTTGCTTTCATCCATTCAGTCAGTTGAAGAGCTGCTAAGCAATACATTAACGTTTAATGTCATTATATTTATCTTATATTTTCAAAACTTGATTTGCAAAATACAATAATTCAAAAAGCGACAAGGGATTCGTATTTGAGGTTGATGTAGGTATTGATTAGCAATGCATATTTATGTATCAGAATTAAAAAATATCTTGTCCCCAAAAAATATAACTTTTGTATAAAAATGGTTTCTGATACTCGCGAACAGAATAGCAAAGAGCAAGTTTTCCACATAATGGCCTCATATGAACAGTTAAATGATACTTGATACAAAATGATTTATTTTACAGTGATACACTGAAAAAAGCATGTCTTAAATTTGTAGGAAACTTACAGATGAACTGTGATGAAATACTTTGAATTTCTGAAAAGGATTGTTCAAAACAACAAACTAATTCTCAAAATTCAATATAGCTTTACTCACTTGCTTTAGGGACTTGCTCCTCAGTGAGTTCTGATTCATTCAATTCAAGATTTTCCTGCCCTGTTGTGGTGGCGGCAAACATAGAAATTTCTTCCAACTGCTGTTTAGATGGCAATGCAGAAGTTGAAGGTTGATCTGAAACCACATAATTCAGTTATTGTAGTATAACATAGGTAAACTATTTTGAAGCTCTTTATGGTGACATTTCTCAACTATAAATAAAGGATGTTCAAATATTAGACTATATTTTCTCAAATTAATTTTTTTTAATGACACTATCTGAAGAATAATGATTTTAGATACGAACATATTTGTACCATTCCCATCAATATGAGATTCCTTTTGGTAATCCGTATTACTGTTATTCATTATAGTTTCTCCAAATTTGAATCTTAAGCAAACCTCAAGGTTGTCCATTTATAACAAATTCAAAGAAGCTTGTGTTGAGAATATTGACCGTCAAAACAAGTTAGATCCCCAATAATGTTTTGCTCAATGATTTGGTGACAGTAAAACATACCAACAATTTGTTCACTGACAGTAGATATTTGTGGCTCAGGAAGATTCACAGATGGCACAGCATCCTTTCTCAATCTATTATTGCCATAATTCTCTTCTTCAGTGAAGTATGCATGGCATACTCTATAACTATTATAAACAGCAATGGGGTGAAGAGATCTTAGTGCTGTATTTCCAGTAGGTTCCATCCATTTAAGAAAAACATACATGAATTTATCAGGGTTTGGAAATCTGTGCCTCACTGACAACCTGTCCTGGCAGTCTTTAACTGCACATTTGTGAAACTGAGGCGTTTCCCGAGATCTGTACTTTACGGTATGGAAAACTAGTATTGCTGAAAAAATAAAATATGGCAATGAAAATTTATTTGACGAACTGATGTTAAAACAGACCTTAAAGCTATGTGGATTAACATAACAATAATGGCCTCATATGGCTGTCAAATGATACTTTATAGAAAATGATTTTACAGTGATACACTGAAAACATATCTCAAATTTGTAGAAAACTTACAGATGAACTGTGATGAAATTTTTTGAATTTCTGGAAAGGACTGTTCATTACAACAAATTAATTCTCAAAATTCAATATAGCTTTACTCACTTGCTTTAGGGACTTGTTCCTCAGTGAGTTCTGATTCACTCAATTCAAGATTTTCCTGCCCTGTTGTGGTGGTGGCAAACACTTCCGCGCTGACGTTGTCCTGGTATCATCACACCCAGATTGTATTGGTCAACGGACGTCTCAAGACTGGACTGATGTGGACGCTAATACCACTACTGTAAGAAGTTTTTCAAATATATATATTTATATATATATATATATATATATATATATATATATATATATATATATACACCCATAGGTAATAAGACGAATTTCTCTAAACCCACCTAGACTCAATATAAACTCAATCATCATGTCTACACCAAGTAATTCTGACTTACAACTTACATTTGATATTATGCGATACTCAATCCCTAATTATCACGGATGATCATCAGACCTAGCAAAATTTCTAGATAATTCAGAATTTTTTTTACCAAAATACGCTGATACAGGCTTCATAAAAGAAGCATTCTCTTTTATATTATACCGAGTACACGGAGAGGCATCCAAATTAATCGAAACGCAAAAACCGACTTCAGTGACAGCCGTAAAAACTTTATTTCTTAACAGAGACAGATCTTGTGAATGAAAAGTTGTGTAGTTTTCACACAGTTTCACAAATAAAACTCTTAAACTCTTTATCTACACGATGGAAGAATTTCACCAAGTAAGAGAGTCTGCAATCTACAAGATACAAATCTCTCCGAAACGAAGAAAACTTGTGTGCAGATTTAGGATATCTATATCAGACTGACACTTATCTCAATTTTTACACTGAAGTTCAACTAAAATTAAGTGCTCTAATAGATTACGTCAACTTAGAATACGTAGGCGAAACAAGACGGGCAATGATAAACTGTTATTTAAAACGCCCATTAAACGTTTTTCTATCCGGAGTCCAATCCCCGTATTACGAATATTTAGAATCACCGTGATCCAAATCAATGAGAAGCTTGCCTCGAGCTTTGTCGCAAGTATGATAAACTCCCGAGAAACTAATATGAGAAAATTCCCAAAACAGGAGATAAATGGAACACCGGCGTTTCCCATACATCATAGAAATTCAATACAACCATCTTCTCTTACGTCTCAAAGATCATTTAATTTTGATTCACCAAGACCTAATGCATTTTTTAATTAATCACAGTTTCCTACAGGTTCCGTAAACCAACCTATTAGACCAACACCTTTGTTAACCTCTACTATAGCATCTAAAAGAAACCCAAATAATAATTTTAAAAACAATACGAAAATTACTATGATTATTCAAATTATGTTATCAAGAATACAACAGGAATTGATGAAATTTTAAATGACCAAGAGCGTGATAGTGATAATATACCTTTATTCGATATAATTGGCAGCATGCCCCTAAACGAACGAATAGATCTACGATTACAAAACACCCGACATACATCACCCGACAGTCACGTTAACATTGTACACTACTCCGAAAGAAACTTCTATAGCTTTAAAAATAGAATTCATATTACGTATAAACGTAAATATAAAGTGACCCGTAATACTGACAAAACCTTAGAAGTTTAAATTACCAAAGGAAACGAACATGACAAGCTTTTGCGGTTCATGAAAGAATACACACAATCTAATAAAACATATGGACTTTATACTGACTGCACTCAAATTATTTCCCACTCGAATCAAATCCTAGATGCCTATTTTTCGCATAGTGTAATTAAAATAATTAAAGCAGAATATAAGCCGGACTATTTAGACAATGAAAAAGCCCTTGAAGAAATTCCCATTTATCACAGTCAAGCACACAATGGAGTCAATGAGACTCACGAGCACCCAAAGATAAAATTTTGTACTCCTAATATGAACCAAGTAATAACAAATTATATTAACAAATGCGAACCTAGCAAGTATGACAGACGACCGATAAAACAAAAACAAAATGGACCTGTCTATATACGACACAGACAAGACGGCAGACCATAAAAAACCAACCAATGTTCCACAGAGAAACGGACCATACACAACACGAAGATCACATTATTTTGAAAAATAAAATTAAACATAGATCCCGAATGAAACTCTCACTAAGACATCATCCATTACCGGATTCTCCTGGTCCACCCCAGTAAACCTGAATCACTATTACAATGTTATTTTATTTCCGATCAAAATCCACATATTATTCAATTAACCAACAACAAATGTTTAGATACTATCTGCTCTATATCTATTAGCGAAAGCTCAATATTGAATATTAATTGCAGAAACAAAGTGAACAACCAAATTTTATTTCCTTCTTCACGAATGAAAACTAAAATATTACCAAGACAAATGTGACATGACATCTAAGACTACTATGCTTTAGAGTCATATTCCGTTGTATCCACTTATTGCCTCATGATTGTTATTGTAATACAATGTATTATTTACAAATTAGTGTTATAGGCTGCTGCAATATTATATCTACATGCAATGAAAGGCGCAATGTTATTCTATTCTGTTTCATTCATTTAACAGTAATGTTGATTAAAATATGCCTTAACACCCTTCAACAATGTTGCGATTTTAGCATTACAAATGAAATATCTCTCAAGTGTTACTTATTTCATACAGGTATAGGCTTCACTATGTATCCTTCATTTATCTATAATGTGAAAAAATATATGGAATTATATCAGATTGGAAGAAAATTGGCTTGACTATTATAATAAAAATAATGCTTTGACTACATCTGAAATAAGATTCATAAAAGATGATCAATTTAAATGGTTTTATATTTTTCATAAGAATCTTCACACTTGGAAAATGATGGACCTATCAATACAATACTTATTAGTACAATAATTGGTTTCAGTGGCTGAGTAGGCTGGAGCCTAGGGCAGCAAATATGGCTCAATTATCGACAAAACCCACTTGACATGCTTTCAATAATCTCATTTTAATTTTCCGACATAGCGGGATAACTTTCAACTAGTTGGCGAGCTCGGCTGCCGGGAACCGTTGCTTGGCATAAATACTCAGTTTTGTCACAACATTCAATAGAATTGTCCTCGTGCACCTTTTTAAATTGCGCCCAAAAAACTAACCAGCCTTTTATGGCGCCATCATACCGTTTAAACTCTATTCTGGGTAATTTAAATATACGCATACCTGAGTTCTCCACTGGATTTGAAACACTAGTACCATTATTTGTGCCTGGGTTACTTTCTCCACCTGCAACGGATACAGAGTCCTCCATCATATTGTTGTATTTAATCCTCAGGGTGATGAGAACTTTTTCTCATACGTGTCACAGGTTTCCATTTCAATTTCAAGCTCATGTTCAGATGCACTCTTTGATAACAACTCGTATATGTCACGGTCAAACACTATATAGAGGATGGAAATTCCTAGTCATATTTTTGAAACATCCAGGTTGTCTACTATCAGGCAATGAACCATGGTAACTTTAACTCCCTCGAACGCACAGACTTCATCAAAATCCTCTCTGCCATTACCGGCCAACGAAGGTTCTCTTACTCTGATTGGCGTTGTATGTTGGCTCGACCAATCAGAGCGGTGGGTGTGAGATGTTCACCTATCGATCACGTCACGCACTGATCATTCTTTCTAGTTTCTGTTGAGAAAAACGTCTAGTAGATGGCGTGGCATGGTCTAATTCTGAGACAAGTGTCTCCAGAGTACTCCAGACGATTAAACCTGTAATTACCTTATGCCGTTCTAGCTTCTATTCTATTCTTATCATTCTCTTATGATATAGATGGAATTCGTCGTGAACATTTCGGGGTTTTTGTCTGTATTTTTTTCACTGGTCATTTCACACAGACAGTTGTATAATTATTATGTATGTGCTGGGGCTGGAAATTATTGACTTTAGCAGCGATATGCGAAAAAATCAAGACTTCAAAATCTCTTTAATACAGAGAAAAGTTAATGAAATTGAATTTTCTGAATGGATCGCGACGTGGAGAACAGCTTGATAATGTAGATAGGTATTGAAATATCTCCAAGTCTACATTTAGTTTAGTGTTGTTCATTAGTTGTTTTTGCCTGTTACTTATCATAAGCTCAGGAATTAGCGATATAAGATTTTCAATCTAAAATCCAAGAGAAGGGCCTTTAGAAGAAGTTTTTCTCTAGTATTTACAATGCTTACAGTTCAAGCATATCAAGGCACCAATTACAGCTATTTACATAACTTCAAATTTGAAATCAGCAACCTTCAAAATCCTAGGATATAGTTTTTCATCGAATTTAATTTATTCTGCTATATTTGATCAGCCATTTCGTTTTTCAAGAAAATATTTTCAAATTCAAAATCAGCAACGATCAAAACCCTAATATAGCGATTTATATGAAATCCAAATGACTTTTCGTAACCACATCCACCATTTTCAAATCAGCTATTCCAAAGACTATGAGATACTACGTATTAATTGATCTTCATATTATTTCGGCCAGATATTCACGATTGTCAATTTTCACACGTGAGAATGTGTAAGAAATATTATTTTTCACAATACCTGTTACCTACATACAAATTTTAAATTTGTTAGGAGCTCAACATATACCTAGTTCTTTGTTGAAAGTAATATAAACGGCTCCTGTCCAAAACTGAAGTTTTCATAGGTATTATCTTGAAAAATGTATAAAAGCGCAAGGATGTTTTTCATCAAAGAACAAATCAACCAAGAAAATTGAATTAGCGGATGCTAAATTGAAGCAAATCGCGAATCTCTGAGGTGATTAAATTACCAAGGGTTAACACCAGTTAAATTTGTCACAGAAAATCTGGATTTGTGCAACTCGACTAATTGCTTACAGATGTAGATTTAAATCTTGCAACTAAAATTCAGTTTATTCCTTATCGTTCCCGGAAATCACCAGTTCCGATCTTTTTGAAACCTTAGTAACGGTTAACCAAACCGCTAGAGCATAACTTCTGCTGATCTCTATGGCTCAAGTGGTACTTTTGCCAGAAACGAAAACCGCCAGGAAATAAAGTTCACCCAAAAATTCAAAAATATATATGACAAGAATATCACCAAAATACAGTAATGCTTAGTAGGTATTCCATCGATTTTCATTTTTGTATCATCATTTAAGTGCGATATCTCTATAAAGCTTTAATAAATTTTACTTTTAGGACACATCCAGGGTCTTGGAAACACTATAGCTGAAACAATTCTCCAGAATAAATGAAATGTTATAAAACCGACAGAGCTAAAACATGTAAAATAGTTGAAAAATGAAAACAAAAAACTTCAAGCCCAGATATGCAGACTGCCTGACGTATATATATAAGTACTGTTACAGTGGTTGCCTAAACGTCATTGCCAATTATATTAGATTTCACAGAGTAGAGCCCGCGCGATATGTTATGGGCCGCGAAATGCACAATAGGAGAGGTTGGCGTTCCCATGGTAGGGCTATTCCCCTCATTTCTCTTTTCATTCTTCACCCTAAAAACATTCTCTACTCTAGCCGCCACCTGTATCGAGATCTTTGTGTGGGCAGTGGCGTACGTATAAGATTCACAGTTGAACGCGTGGTAGAGACATGATCCTGGAAATGTTCGTTGTCACTCACATCTGAACTTATCTGAATATATACAAATTTTAAATGCAGTTCCATCATGGGATATACAGTGTGTCCGAGATTCGAGTCTCTATATTGGGATCTCGCTTATTGTAAAAGATACAAAGTCGATTAAATTAGGAAAAAGTTGCGCATTTATGTGTCCAACAAAATGCCGCTTAGAAAGTTTGAAAATCCCAAATAGTTCCGGAGATATCCGGGAAAAACAAAAATTTCGGAAATTTATTTTAATTTTTCCAGGCTTTATTTGAAACCGAATTTCAAAATAAATTGCACATTTCCATTGGCACTTTTTCGCCGCTATCTAATGGTACATTCATATTTTCCATCCGACTCTTCGGTTTCTTGCCACCAATATCAACTTAATTTTTTCTTAAGGACGCCATATTGGATTTTTACACAGGTGAATAGAGTTTTTGATTCTTATTTCAATGATGTATAACATGTCATAGTTTTCATAGTATTCACCTGTGTAAAAACCCAATATGGCGTCCATAAGAAAAAATTAAGTTGATATTGGTTGCAAGAAACCGAAAAGTCGGATGGAAAATCTAAATATTGAACGATGTAAGTTTTCCTCTAAGAGTTACGCCATCATTGATTACAGCTTCATACACTGCTTTCATTGTGGGTCTTCTTTTATGGATGTTCGAAAATTTGTATATAACACTCCTTATAATCTCTTCATCAAATCTATCAACCGTTGACTTGGGACTGGCCTTGTTTATAGTTTTCCGTGGTGGAGTGAATTTTGTATCCGGTGGTTTAGTCGCATTCTCATTTACGACACGCTTAACAGTATTCAGTGATACACCTGTGGCTTCGGCTACTCTCTCGAATAGCTTGTTAAGAGGCACAATTAATTGTCCGGTTTCCTTGTCACGCTTCATATATTCATATACATTGAAGACAATTTGTCGACCTTGACTATGAACAACCTTTTTGCTGTTTCGTCCCTATTTTTGGAAAATTTATATTATTTAGGGGTATTTTATATGCAATTTCATGATAGCTTACATCTCGCACACAGAAATATCGTCCAGTAGTCTTAAAAAAATTTTTTTATATAAATCAAGAAACACTGAAAAAAATTGGGAAAAAAGTATAGGTACGCCTATGCTAATACACTGTCGCTCTAGCTCGCTAGCCATGTATCTATATTGACGATAGCAGACACACTGATGATAAACGAAGATATATTTTCAGTCACAATAGTAACGTATGTAGTGTATCGTTTTTACGCTCTGCGCAGCCAAGGTCACACCTCATGAGATTTCGTCCCGGCTATACATACGAACTCTTTTCATAAAGTCTGCCAGTGGAAACAGATTAAATAAAATGGCGAAACCAATCGTTTTATTTTTTATTAATAGATACAGATGTGAAACTCCTAATTACGGATTTTTTTGTCGTTCGCCGCAAACTCGAAATCGAGTAAAATTTTCAATATAAATGTAATTTCTGATGGCTGATTAAAGAAATCACATAATTATTATGTTTAAGGGAGAAACAATTTTCGAAATTTTCAATGAATTTAGGTTGAATTGATGCAGTGTAGGCGGAATCGTTTCAAAAAAATTGTAAGCGGTGCAAATCATATATTTTCCTAATATCTTGTATATCGCCCCCATGGGATGGAAATATTTTATGCTGCAATCCTTTCTCATAAGATGTACATTGTTGTATTTGTGAGGTGATAGTATTTTCAGTTTTATTCATTTTGAATTCGTCATACATCGAAATGTATCATATGTGGTTCAAACATTCTATTACACTTAGTTATCTTAGAAAAAGTTACAAATAGTACAAATGCAATTCTAAATGTTAATATTTTTTATACTTTTGATATTCTATTGAATTTTCATCATGCATCATTGTCGTCAGCATTCTGTTCTGCATCTCATTTACTGTATCAGTAAAATCCTATCAAAACTAAGATGAATAGTTTCAATCAAAATCTCCGTTTATGAAGCGAGAGTCTGTCGGTTATTAAACAGCAAGGTGATTATATATCAGCACACCTGACCAGGCAGAGACGATTTTGATGAAGTCTGTGCGTTCGAAGGAGTTAAAGTTACCATGGTTCGTTGCCTGATAGTAGACAACCTGGATGTTTCAAAAATATTACTAGGAATTTTGATCCTCTATATAGTTTCACGTTCCTATTCATATGATATCTTTGTAAGCCATATGGATGATGAAATTCTGAAGTATAGTATTTTTTTAAATAATATATATCGAGGTATTGCGGTATCAATGTCATGTTCAAGGACCATGGATATGTACCTACCACTATGTTTCAAACAAAATGTAAACGGAGCAAATATATTTCTTGCAGATAATCGTAGAGAGAAAATTTGATTTACTTCATGTATTGTTTTTGGAATGAAATGATGTCAAGTATATCTTGAAAATGAACAAGTTTGGATTCCTAAAAGTATCGTGAAGTGTCCTCAGATGATCAGAAATTTGAAATACATTCCGTTTAGTTCGTGAATTTCTGATTTCTCTGAATTATGTTATACCTACAAATAATCAATTCTTCGAAAATGTAGACAAGGTGATATTTAATGCTTTCCAAATTCCGCAGTTTCCTGCTTCCCTCTAATCTTACTTTACAGAAAGTACATAGTCTGAAATATTATTTAGTAAAATGTTTGAATTCCTAAAAAGCTTTTTGGAATGTTATGATTATAATATCATTAGGTACTTTAATATTATTATAAATCAAGATGCAGTGTAACAACTTTGGACTACTATTGGTGAGCCATTAAATGTAAGCCATAAATAATATTACTAATGTACCTATAAAAAATAGGATTCACACTTATAAGTGTTGCTCCAAATCATGAGAAAGGAATATGTTCGAATATAAATTTACAAAAAAATGCAATAGGAAATTGGGCTAGAGGACCCACGAAAACCTCTCGTAAAATTCTGGTATCATTATTCCAAGAATTTTTTCCTAAATGGATAACTAAGCGAAGGATACTGAGTGAATCTACTTGATTTAATTTCATTTCATTTCCACAAACTCAAATAGTGTTCGAAATGAGTACCAACCTCCTCCCGATATGGGAAGCATCTTGTAAAATTCAAGAACTGACTTTCAATCTTTGATATTTTCTTTTTCGAATAGCTGCAAGCTATTCAAGTTGCCTAAGACGCAAATATCCTTGACACACGTACAACTGCCGGTACTCGGAATTAGATTGTTTTGTTGAGGTGCATTTAATATTTCGGCGATATTTTAAGCTGGTTTAGATTGACGATTTGCTTTATCAAAATTGAGAATTTATAATAAATAATATAAATGCAGATTGTAGATGCTCTCACTTGGTGAAACTCCTACCATCATGCAGATGGAATAATTGTGTACCTATCTGATACACAGTTTCACCGTTTTATAGTGACGCGTTTCGATTTATAATGAAAGCATCATCGTACTGTCAGATATTTGTCTGTCTATGGTAAATATTTTTTTAGCGACTGTGTTTGAACTACTGCTAAAGGAAACCCATAGAAAACATTAACAAATGTCCTTGAGATATTTCATGTTATAAAATATTTTATTTCATGTTTTAAGATATTCTATTCCTTGAGCAATTTCATTCTTCTTAATACATTCCATGACTTGAGATATTGTAAAAAATAGCTTTATTCCTAAGAGTGTGTTAAATACACATTTATTTTATCTTCAAAATAAATGTTGCCGAAATTTGTAAAAAAAAATCTATCTTTCTGTAGAGCTTCTGGAACGTGATAGACTTTCTGATTTTGTTATTCTTTATTAAGCATTCCTGTGTATGTTTGTAAGTATCACATTTTTGTATCTTCATGAAATTCTTGTGATCTTTTTTATTTCCGGAAACATAATAAGAGTAAATAGCCAAATAAAAAACGTTGTTGACAACTGCGTTACTGGTCGAGTGGTCTAAAGCGTCAATTTTCACAATGAGATTTTTAATGAGCGTAGGTTCGATTCCAACACCCCGAAATTTTTTCAATTGCAATTTACATCGTCATAATTCATTTGAAGTCTATCATTTTGGTTTATATCTTAATTAATGTGTCCTCAGGTATGTCCAAGGTACTTTTGAACATATTTTATACACAACAATATATTTTAAATATGCACTTTCTTCGGGAATGGACTAAAATATGTTCATGGTTTTTTGTAGCAAAAATAGCCAAACTATTGTTAATCATGGATGAAGGAAAAGGAGCCGAGTACCACGGAAAAACTCTGGAGGAGATTGATATGGACTTAAATGACCTAAACAGAGATAACATCATGGCTGCAGAAGTAGATAGAGATACTGGTAGGCTTTGTGGAGGTTTCTATTATCTGTGGTTTAATTTTTGTAAGTTTTTTTGCAGAATCCAACATAGACAAGATACATCAGCGAGATGGACTATCCCAGAGTGCCACTAGGTGCAAAAATTCCGAATCAGAAGAATTAGAAGATGGTAAACTTATGATAATCTTTTCTACATACCTCTATAACTTAATCATTCAGATTTTTACAAATGTATATTTCCTCATTACTTTAATATTCCCTCAATTGAAACACTACTTCAGTACTTATAGTCTAAGATCTGGCTGCATAATGTCTACGTTCATCGCGTTTTTAATCAAAATGTAATTTTTATAAATCACTTTTTATAGAGAAATACGTTTGCTGACCTATAACTTTTATTAGTTCCAGGAAATATTGCACCACAAGGGTCAAGTAAAAAAAGGAACAAACTCGAGGATCATGGGATCCGAAACAAAAAGCTACTATGAAGGAATTTTTCAAAATGCACATAAAAAATAGGATTTCCCCCAAAAAGGATGAATGCCTCGAATTTAAAAAAAAGTAGCCTCTTCTTTTCCAAGAAAACTTGTATACAAATTTTAAAGTATTCGTTTATAATAATTACAGATTAAAACAATAGAAGTATACAAATTTTATTCCTGTTCATCCTGTTTCAATTCCATCTAACAAAATTACCCTATCTGCTCTACAAATGCTTCAGCGCATTGCTACCGCGTGCTGTAGTGGAAAGAGCCGCCTCTTCAAAACAGGCCGAATACGCTTGCTTTCATAGTCACAGAAATCAAAACACAGGCACATAATATATTCCTAGAATTGGCGCATCGTTGATCTAGAGTGCACGGTTGTCATGTTGTAGGATTACAAACTGGTGCAATGTTGAAGCCAATGTATAATAGTTTAATAGTTCATGTCACGAAACTTGTTTTTATGGTTGGGATTTAATTATTGTATTTTTATTTTTTTAATGACAATCCATTCTTGCGATCTTGCTAAATTGAGTTCATGCAAGTACTTGCAGCATATATACGCATGCAGCTGAGTGACGTTTTGTGAGTAAAAATGGATGTAGCCTAATTTCGAGTCAGAGGCTTATAAAATATAAATAATGCAGCAATACACAAATAAAGGTTTTCATAATCTTGCTCCTAAAGCTTTGACCATGACTCTTCTTGTATCTATTATCTCATATATTTACTAGTTGGATTACGGTCATAAAAAAATATATAATGGAATATTTTACCTTTTTTTGATTCGCTCAGTGGATATAAAATTAACTTGACAAAAGCGTACTGCCATGTCACATATAATACTCAAAAAAAAATCCACTTGATATATTATGAATATGAATTGATTTTCAAATTTCGTACGCATACAAGCTCTGACAACTTAAAAAATGTATTTGTTATCCCCAGAAATCACATTTCATTCGAACACTACTTTCGCACTTTCTAAACATTTTGCACTACCTCAAAACTCTTTTGATATATTAAATGTTCATTGATGTCCCCAGGCTCTTTTGTCAAATACCAGTCACATGAAAAAAGTATAAAAAAAGAGTACGGAATTTTCCAAAAATGTTTAACCGCCGGAAAAATACATGAAAAATGATCGCAAACTCGGTAAATTTAACAAAGTTCGTGAATATTCAAATACTTCGCGGTTTCCTTTTTTGCTATTCAATTTGCCGCACTATATAGATTTCTCAATGGATTAGCGGTTACTGAGATTATGTTAATAATAAATGAAAAATAAAAAAATAGCAATAGACAAGCCGTCAAATTCAAAATTCTAGTAGTCGCAATAATAAAAATAACAAAAAAATAAAATTAGCCGAGTACCAAAAGTGGAATGGGAATTGCCTATTGACCGTCAACTTCATGTACTGCTTTTTAACATCTCCATGGTTAATCACACATAATGTACAAAGTTCAATTCAAATAGCCTAAGTTTTGAACGTGGCAACGTTGCAGATCTTCTCTTCCTCTTCCTAAAGTTTTCAGTTTGCCACCATAATGAAATTCTGAGAAAAAGAATAAGAAGTCGGCAAAGTTGCCAAATTAATTGGTACTACGGCGTGTGTACTCAGATCAGAGTTAGATTAGGTACCTACCTACTTTCATTATTAGTGTTGAAGTTGTAGAATTTGATTATTCAGGGGTAGGTATACGTTTTTAGTAGGATTGTTTATTTCTTTGGGATGAGATTATGGATTCTGCTATTGGTATTTATTGGATATCTGTTCCCAAAACATATATATCAACTATACGTACAGGGAGAAAACATAAGTAATCGTGACTTTTTGATAACAAAAGTATTGAAGTCAAGTAGATGAACTAGGTATAATTCACCCTCATGCAATTAATATCAAATAATAGCGCAAAAATGATAATTTACAGACAGACTGGGACACAGGTAGGATTTAAAAAAAAATTAGAGATCCTGAGTACCTTTTTAAAGTTACTCCAGTGGCGCGCAGAAGCCTTAGTAGCCCAGGCATCGGGTGCAAAGTGTTAGGGGGCACAAAATTCTGAAGATATAACGTGGGGAATGTAATTACAAAGTAACAAGGACAAAAGTATAGGATATGGAGTTCAAAAAGATCGAAAAGAAAAATCGACATTTAAACGAATGTCTATGCCTGGGCAGCCTTCATCAAATTACAAAACAGAATGAGAGAATCTGATTTCGAAATTATAATGTCATAATTTGTAACCTAAACCGTCTAATAATATATCCTGAGTTCACTTTTTAATCCCAATTTTATCACCATAAAATAAAAGCCAATAATTTTCGCTGATTAGATGTAGTTCAATTTAATTTAGTTCAACCATTATTCAGAAACAAAAATTGTATAATAATTCTCCAAAATAAAACTAATCTTTCATGGTGTTTTATTTACCGAGATAATATGGTTGAGGAACCTTCAAGGGTTCTAAGGAAGCATCATTGTTGTTTTGCAAATAAGGGTTCCTCGTGCTATTCAATGGCAAATTCACTGATGGATACACTGATACAACGCGATTTTCTTCCATAACAATGAATAGGCGAAATCGTTAATGAAACAATTATTTGAGTGACCTACAATTGCTGCACTACGTAGGCAGAGTTTCCATCCCACTATCTATCAAACTTTCTTACTCAAGCATTACTTGCCCCGTTCGCCCCAAACAATATCTTCATTGAAAATGCCGAGCATGAAAAAGAAAATATCCTTTTCATCATTCTCCTAAGCTACTAGGTTATTGAGTATTCGAATGAACAATAGGTACATTAATAACAATGTCTTCAGTTCCCCAATGATTGCGATATTAAGCTTGGCAACGTTGTAACATCAGAAAATCTTCGTTGCACACTGCCCGAGGTCGCGCCGGCGACCGGGCGATTCCATCATCTATTCCTAGCATTTTTCCAGGAATATCTGTCACCTATAATTTATTCAACTATCATTTACGCCTGGTCACAACACTCCGTCACGGAAATTGTCCAGTGTCGTATTTCTCTTTATGATCTTGAATTGTTAAAAACAGATAATCGTTGATTTCTTGAGATTATTTTATTGGAAAAAAGGTAAAACTTTCATATAGGATTGACCAACCAGAGCATTATCAATGTACAATCTATCCAAAGACTACACACAGTGTCTACGCCTATACGGCCGATGCCGATACAGACCTGTACAATTCCCGTGGCTGCATGTCCAGAAATTAATAGCCGGTAGGCCAATTAGAGCGTCGCGATTTGGCCGTCCCCTGTTGCCGAATGTTCGACTTTTGTTGTGGCGCGGCCTAAATGATACTTGAATAGTCTATATACATATGTAAGAAACTGTTCAACTCGGCAACCTGGCCGAGATCTTTTATAGATCGTTGTCATTACCCAAGTCGCTGGCAAACGGTAAAATACGTTTTTCGTATCGACAACCGCGCGGAAAGGATTATTAAATCTGTTAAAATAATTTGTTTTCCCGAAATATAATTGTTGGGTATTTACCACTGGTGTTCTAAGGATAGATATTTTGAGACGACCGCCTTTTATCAAGTAAAAGTGAGATAAAACTAGAGAGTGCAGTTTTTCCGGCAAGACATTTGCGGTGCACTATTTGGAAAAAAGAACGTAGTTTTGTGTAGACTCAATTAGATGTTTCCGGTGAAGCCTAAAGTAAACTTTTACCGCGTTTTACATTGTTTTGTCCTGTTAAAACGATAGGTGGACACTTTGTTAAACGCCGAATCGCGCGAAAATTAGAGTCTTGAAGCCGCGTTTGAATTGGTGAGTGGTAAATATGATAGCGTACAGGTGCTTGACCGTGACATATACGAGTTGTTATTAAAGATTGCATCTGAACATGAGCTTGAAAGTGAAATGGAAACCTGTGACACGTATGAGAAGAAGTTCATCACCCTGAGGATTGAATACAACAAAATGATGGAGGACTCTGTATCCGTTGCAGGTGGAGAAAGTAACCCAGGCACAAATAATGGTTCTAGTGTTTCAAATCCAGTGGAGAACTCAGGTATGCGTATATTTAAATTACCCAGAATAGAGTTTAGGTATGTTAAGCTCCTAACAAATTTAAAATTTGTATGTAGGTAACAGGTATTGTGAAAAATAATATTTCTTACACCTTCTCACGTGTGAAAATTGACAATCGTGAATATCTGGCCGAAATAATATGAAGATCAATTAATACGTAGTATCTCATAGTCTTTGGAATCTCTGATTTGAAAATTGTGGATGGGTTTTACGAAAAGTCATTTGAATTTCATATAAATCGCTATATTAGGGTTTTGATCGTTGCTGATTTTGAATTTGAAAATATTTTCTTGAAAAACGAAATGGCTGATCAAATATAGCAGAATAAATTAAATTCGATGAAAAACTATATCCTAGGATTTTGAAGGTTGCTGATTTCAAATTTGAAGTTATGTAAATAGCTGTAATTGGTGCCTTGATATGCTTGAACTGTAAGCATTGTGAATACTAGAGAAAAACTTCTTCTAAAGGCCCTTCTCTTGGATTTTAGATTGAAAATCTTATATCGCTAATTCCTGAGCTTATGATAAGTAACAGGCAAAAACAACTAATGAACAACACTAAACTAAATGTAGACTTGGAGATATTTCAATACCTATCTACATTATCAAGCTGTTCTCCACCTCGCGATCCATTCAGAAAATTCAATTTCATTAACTTTTCTCTGTATTAAAGAGATTTTGAAGTCTTGATTTTTTCGCATATCGCTGCTAAAGTCAATAATTCCCAGCCCCAGCACATACATAATAATTATACAACTGTCTGTGTAAAATGACCAGTGAAAAAAATACAGAAAAAAACCCCGAAATTTTCACGACGAATTCCATCTATATCATAAGAGAATGATAAGAATAGAATAGAAGCTAGAACGGCATAAGGTAATTACAGGTTTAATCGTCTGGAGTACTCTGGAGACACTTGTCTCTGAATTAGACCATGCCACGCCATCTACTCGAGGTTTTTCGCAACAGAAACTATCTATCGATAGGTGAACATCTCACACCCACCGCTCTGATTGGTCGAGCCAACATACAACGCCAATCAGAGTAAGAGAACCTTCGGTGGCTGGTAATGGCAGAGAGGATTTTGATGAAGTCTGTGCGTTCGAGGGAGTTGAAGTTACCATGGTTCATTGCCTGATAGTAGACAACCTGGATGTTTCAAAAATATTACTAGGAATTTCCATCCTCTATATAGTGTTTGACCGTGACATATACGAGTTGTTATTAAAGAGTGCATCTGAACATGAGCTTGAAAGTGAAATGGAAACCTGTGACACGTATGAGAAGAAGTTCATCACCCTGAGGATTGATTACAACAAAATGATGGAGGACTCTGTATCCGTTGCAGGTGGAGAAAGTAACCCAGGCACAAATAATGGTTCTAGTGTTTCAAATCCAGTGGAGAACTCAGGTATGCGTATATTTAAATTACCCAGAATAGAGTTTAAACGGTATGATGGCGCCATAAAAGGCTGGTTAGTTTTTTGGGCGCAATTTAAAAAGGTGCACGAGGACAATTGTATTGAATGTTGTCAGTTGTGACAAAATTGAGTATTTACGAGTATCCCAAGCAACGGTTCCCGGTATCCGAGCTCGCCAACTAGTTGAAAGTTATCCCTCTATTGGGAAAATTAAAATAAGATTATTGAAAGCATGTCAAGTGGGTTTGGTCGAGAAGATTTGCAAATTGAAGTTCAAGTACTGTTAAAGCTTATTCTGTCGAATTCTACACCACGAAGAGTGGATATTAGTTTGCTCTATGACAGACTTGAGACCGGATTGCGAGTTATAACGGCCGAACAAAAACCAGACTGTTTGAAAAGTACTTTATTGCCTGAGAGACAAGAGGCGAATGAATGCCGGGCCGGGACCATCCAACATGTGGCTTTCATAGATAAACACTTCTTATCTGAGTATAACATAAACAAAACGAAGGGCTGTTTCTTGAGAGGGTTTCTTAATTCCTCACTCCTTAGGTTCGGATTCTCCGAGTTAAATATCAAAAATTCTTTCTTTTAGCAATTCTGTATGTTGACTCGATATAATATTATTCTTACTTAAACGTTTAAATTTATATAACACTAATTTGTAAATAATACATGGTATTACAATAACAATCATGAGGCTAGTTATGCAAGAAGTGGATACAACGGAATATGACTCTAAAGCTTAGTAGTCTTAGATGTCATGTCACATTTGTCTTGTTAATATTTTGGTTTTCTAGGCATCTAGGATTTGATTCAAGTGGGAAATAATTTGAGTGCAGTCAGTATAAAGTCCATATGTTTTATTAGATTGTGTGTATTCTTTCATGAACTGCAAAAGCTCGTCATGTTCGTTTCCTTTGGTAATTTAAACTTCTAAGGTTTTGTCAGTATTACGGGTCCTTTATATTTACGTTTATACGTAATATGAATTCTATTTTTAAAGCTTTAGAAGTTTCTTTCGGAGTAGTGTACAATGTTAACGTGACTGTCGGCTGATGTATGTCGGGTGTTTTGTAATCGTAGATCTATTCGTTCGTTTAGGGACATGCTGTCAATTATATCGAATAAAGGTATATTATCACTGGACTTCTGGTTCGACCGTGATCGTGGCAGCACGTGTGTTTATTCGCTAAAGTGAAAATTCTACCGGGCGTTTCTATGCCCTTGTTTGGTGCTATCTGTTTTTTACTAACTGTTGCCACACCTAGTCGTTAGAGTTCTGTTGCATAAAAAATAATAATAATAACTAAATAATTAAATAAATGAATAAAAATAAATAAATAACAAAAAGTCAAGAATAATTTATGTAAATTAACAATCTCCAGAGGTTGCAGCATGACCTAGAGTCAGACCAGTCTGCAACTCACCAAATGAGCTGACGAATTGCATAAACCTGCAAACCCCATTAACAATTGAAGAAGAAGAGAATTATGGTTTGTTTTGTTTACCCGGTTACGGCGAGTGCCCTAAGGCTAAGTTCTATTATGTGACTTTTAACTTTTCTTTGCACGATTTTTTTAAAATTTTTAGTCTGAATATTTGTACGGTTTGGTCGTTTAAGTTTTTGGCTTATAGATTATATGATAATATAATGTTATATATTATATTATAATATTATATATTATATTATAATATTATATATTATATTATAATATTATATATTATATTATAATATTATATATTATATTATAATATTATATATTATATTATATTATAATCTAGTGTCTTGGCAGATTGTTCTCCAAATACTTCCTATTTAAAAAGCCAGGTTTTTCATTATTTTTCATCGAAGCTCTCCACCAAACTGCTTACCACTTGGTTTACCACTTAGACCACTATTGAGTAGATTATTTGAAGCCCTAATTTATTGTTTCAACTTTGTTACACTATTTTCTCATATAATATTTTCTTTATAGATTGAGAATGGAAGATTTAGCCATACCTGGCCCTTCCCGTGTTATGGGAGTATTGTGTTGACTCATGAAGCCATATTTTCATATTTATATGAACAACTTATTCATTCATTATTATATTGTAGCTTGAGTTCTAGTCCGATGATGCCTGATGAAGCTATTGTGACTCCAGAAAATATGCTGTCATTTTCATCTTCAACTAGTATAACTGTCTCAGAGTCAGAGAATCACACAACTCCTTCAGCATTTGAATAAAACACAAGCAATACCAGCAGGAATGGTGCAACACAGTCTAAGCAAAGGTAACTGCTGAATTGATTCTTGTCAGCTATTTATTTTCTCAAGAGGAAACAGTGATTGTGTCTTGTGCCATACAGTTTTTATGAGAAAGTAGTATCCTAATCATTAATATAGTCTTTTCAGACAAAAGCAATATGCTGGAGATCTATCTAGTGATCACTTCTCGACTCCCAGAAAATGCAAAACAAATTATCGTGTCACGAAGAGCAGGCTTATGACACCGCAGAAGAAAGTGAAAACACTGCAAACTACTGTTGCTTTGAGGAGGAGAGAAAAATCACTGAACGGCTTACTGAAACTTTTGAAGCAGAAAATGTATATAACAGATACAGCTAAAACTGCATTGAAGGTATGGTGAAAATTGTTATAATCATGGATGATGACTTGATAGGTTAAATTCAATATATTTCTCACTTACCTTTGATAATACTTTCACACAAAGCAATTTTTCTATATATATTATATAAAAAAATCTGCAGCTTGGATAAATTCTTTGCTTAGTAGATCAAAATTAATCCTTTGTTTTTGTAATGGAACATTACTGTTTTGTTGTTAGATGTTTTGTTTCTATAGGCAAGGTCTATTTCAGAAGCCTCTGCCAGTAAGCTGCTGTGTGTAAAACAGGGTGGATCTGAGACATCCTAATATTATTCTAAATCCTTTGTAGAACACCGTATCAAATCATTTGAATAAAACACAAGCAATACCAGCATGAATGGTACAGCACAGTCTAAGCAAAAGCAACTGCTGAATTGATTCTTGTCAGCTATTTATTTTCTCAAGAGGAAACAGTGATTGTGTCTTGTGCCATACAGTTTTTATGAGAAAGTAGTATCCTAATCATTAATATATTCTTTTCAGACAAAAGCAATATGCTGGAGATCTATCTAGTGATCACTTCTCGACTCCCAGAAAATCCAAAACAAATTATCGTGTCACGAAGAGCAGGCTTATGACACCGCAGAAGAAAGTGGAAACACTGCAAAATACTGTTGCTTTGAGGAGAAGAGAAAAATCACTGAATGGCTTACTGAAACTGTTGAAGCAGAAAATGTATATAACAGATATAGCTGAAACTGCATTGAAGGTATGGTGAACATTGTTATAATGATGGATGATGACTTGATAGGTTAAATTCAATATATTTCTTGCTTACCTTTGATGATACTTTCACATAAAGCAATTTTTTATATATTATATAAAAAAATCTGCTGCTTGGATGAATTCTTTGCTTAGTAGATCAAAATTAATCCTTAGTTTTTGTAATGGAACATTACTGTTTTGTTGTTAGATGTTTTGTTCCTATAGGCAAGGTCTATTTCAGAGGCCTCTGCCAGTAAGCTGCTGTGTGTAAAGCAGGGTGGATCTGAGACATCCTAATATTATTCTAAAACCTTTGTAGAACACGTTATCTAATCATTTGATTAAAACACAAGCAATACCAGCATGAATGGTGCAACACAGTCTAAGGAAAGGTAACTGCTGAATTGATTCTTGTCATCTATTTATTTTCTCAAGAAGAAACAGTGATTGTGTCCTGTGCGATACAGTTTTTATGGGAAAGTAGTATCCTAATCATTAATGTATTCTTTTCAGACAAAAGCGATATGCTGTAGATCTATCCAGTGATGACTTCTTGACTCCCAGAAAAGCCAAAACAAATTATCGCGACACTGCAGAAGAAAGTGAAAACACTGCAAACTACACTTCTGTTGGTTATTCGAGGAGAAGAGAAAAAAATCACTGAACAGCTCACTGAAACTTTGAAGCAGAAAATGTATATAACAGATACAGCTGAAACTGCATTGAAGGTATGGTGAAAATTGTTATACTGATGGATGATGACTTGATAGGTTAAACTCAATATATTTCTCACTTACCTTTGATTATACTTTCACACAAAGCAATTTTTTATATATTATATAAAAAAATCTGCAGCTTGGATGAATTCTTTGCTCAGTAGATCAAAATTAATCCTTAGTTTTTGTAATGGAACATTACTGTTTTGTTGTTAGATGTTTTGTTCCTATAGGCAAGGTCTATTTCAGAGGCCTCTAACAGTAAGCTGCTGTGTGTAAAGCAGGGTGGATCTGAGACATCCTAATATTATTCTAGAACCTTAGTAGAACACCTCATCTAATATCTTCAATTTGTTTTCAGCACATACGGTTCATGAAAGACGCATCCAAATTACAAGTGGAATTTGATGAGGCCCATGAAAGACATCTGGAGGAGGAGGCGAGTAGTGGTGGGATCCACCCCTCACTTGAGCTATGCCAAGTATATTTTCAGAAGTTTTATACCATGATTGGCTGTTGTTAATGTGTATGTCCCATTTTAGGTTGTTTTGTAAGATAACACCTAAGTACATTTTCAATACATTTTGGTTCAGGTGCTAAGCTTGAAATATGCAAATATTATAATGCAAAATGTAGAAGAAAACTATCTCTTGAAGATCGTATTGTAAAAAAGATGCCAGATATATAGATTCAATAGCTAGTAAGATACATCAATATACCAACTGTACTTTTAAATCTGCAAAGAACAGTAGTTGATGTTGATATATTGTGATGCAATTTCTAGGTCTAACATGTGTGATTATTGCAACAGAAAATTTGAAAGTAAAAAATTACTAAATGATCATATTGTAAAGCAGCACCCCAGTTGAAAGAGGAACTGGGACTTGTAAATCCCTCATATCGACATCAACCATTATAGATGCAACAGTGATTTGAATAAATAAGATAAATAGCTTTGCGTATAGTTCAAAAATGTTTGGTAACATTAGATCATTTAATGATGACGAAAGATAAGGAAGTTAAATTTTGTCCCAGAGATTATTCGGCCGATGGATACGGTGTTTCTTCAAACCTTAGTTCGAAACAGTTGATCTAATGTTAAATAAACCAGTTTGGGTTGTTGGATATATATTTTGTATATTTATTAATAAAACATAAAACAAGACAGTTGTGTTTGAAAAACCCTAGAATTATTTTGCCTCGATTAAATTTTTCCAATCAAATTCTGATTAAAACTGAACTACTGCAAATCAGAACGAATCGCCAGAATTCCGCTATAAAGTTTTAAACTCGCAGATTTGCCATGCGTGCCTCGCTGCTTGTCGTTAGCCTGACCATCTAGTTTTCGCACTCATTAAGGCTGACTAATATCAAAATTCATCTTGTATATCTTATATACTATATATTAATAAAAATGGGAAATTTTAACCCCTTCAAACAAACTCATCAAAGAGTCAGGATGATGGAAATGTTGTCAGTTTTGAGGTTTAGTTATTGTCTAATAGATGGCGCTTTGCGAACCCGACTAATATGAAAATTCATCTTGTATATCTTATATACTATATATTAATAAAAATGGGAAATTTTAACCCCTTCAAACAAACTCATCAAAGAGTCAGGATGATGGAAATGTTGTCAGTTTTGAGGTTTAGTTATTGTCTAATAGATGGCGCTTTGCGAACCTGACTGATATGAAAATTCATCTTGTATATCTTATATACTATATATTAATAAAAATGGGAAATTTTAACCCCTTCAAACAAACTCATCAAAGAGTCAGGATGATGGAAATGTTGTCAGTTTTGAGGTTTAGTTATTGTCTAATAGATGGCGCTTTGCGAACCTGATTAATATCAAAATTCATCTTGTATATCTTATATACTATATATTAATAAAAATGGGAAATTTTAACCCCTTCAAACAAACTCATCAAAGAGTCAGGATGATGGAAATGTTGTCAGTTTTGAGGTTTAGTTATTGTCTAATAGATGGCGCTTTGCGAACCTGACTAATATGAAAATTCATCTTGTATATCTTATATACTATATATTAATAAAAATGGCAAATTTTAACCCACTTCAAACAAACTCATCAAAGAGTCAGGATGATGGAAATGTTGTCAGTTTTGAGGTTTAGTTATTGTCTAATAGATGGCGCTTTTGCGAACCTGACTAATATGAAAATTCATCTTGTATATCTTATATACTATATATTAATAAAAATGGGAAATTTTAACCCCTTCAAACAAACTCATCAGTCAGGATGATGGAAATGTTGTCAGTTTTGAGGTTTAGTTATTGTCTAATAGATGGCGCTTTGCGAACCTGATTAATATAAAAATTCATCTTGTATATCTTATATTATACTATATATCAATAAAAATGGGAAATTTTAACCCCTTCAAACAAACTCATCAGAGTCAGGATGATGGAAATGTTGTCAGTTTTGAGGTTTAGTTATTGTCTAATAGATGGCGCTTTGCGAACCTGACTAATATCAAAATTCATCTTGTATATCTTATATACTATATATTAATAAAAATGGGAAATTTTAACCCCTTCAAACAAACTCATCATCTCCATCTATACTATAGTGACAGAATTACCCATTTTGCAAATATTTAATACAATGAACTAATGTACGATTCAAAGTTTCGCATTCATTTAACATATTTTCACTTGGATATTATCCTTTTGACAGTTGCATTACTACACTAGGAGAGGAATGTTGAATGAAAATACGATTGTATTTATTTATTCATTTATTTCCCTTTAACGGGACAAGCCCATGATACAAACATTTACATCATAATTTAACAAGCATTTTCAAATTTCAACCCAAATGTGATAGTAAAACACTTTTTTATGTTAAAGAGTAAACCATTTAGCACACACCATTAATATAGGCCAGTAACATCAAATTGTAATAAATATTTGTCAGCCAAAGATCTAATTAACTTAAAATATTTTTAAATCATCAGCAAATGATAAGATCTTTGGATATTTTACAATATCATTTATAAAAATAATAAACAATAATGGACCAGATGCGTTCCTTGCCCTACATCCGATGTTACACAAATCAGTTTGAGTTTGATCAGTCAGAAACGATTTCAACCAACATAGTAAAGCACCGCTTATACCTTTCTAATTAACAACTCAGCATTAACCATATTAAAGGCTCGTATCAAATCTATAAATAGCATCAACAGAACATCCTTTCATAACACAACCAGTTACAAAATTTAAATAACAACTCAAATTTGTAGCAGAAGATCTACGCCTAATAAAACCATGTTCATCTGGTATAATATACTTTAACAACAAATATGATTGAAATCGTTTATGAATTAACATATCAAATCTCTTCGCAACAATACTTGGCATAGAAATAGGTCGATAATTTTTTACATCTGCTTTAATGCCACCTTTGTAAAGAGGAGTTATATAGCATAATTTCCACTGACTAGAGAAACTGCCACTTGACAGAGACTCATTGTACAAAAATGTTAAAATTTTACTAAAGAAAATAGAACAATTTTTTTATAATAATGGATGTAATAGATCTGGACCAGGTCCAGTGTTTACATTTAAGTTATTTATCGCATCAGACTTCCTTTTCAGTTAATACTATTTCATAGGAACCATTATAAAATTTGAAATCCACACTAGTTGCAGATAAGTTTAGATCAATGTACACACTACTGAACTTCTTTGCAAAAAGATTTACAATGTGTTTTCCATTACTAGCATTTTCATCAATATAATAAATCATAGATGGATACTGGCTTTTATTTTTAATAGAATTAACAAATTTAAAGAAATAACTACTATCATTTTTCACAGCATTTTCAACTTTTTCAATATAATTTTTATAATAGTCTATTCAAGCTTTCACAATTTGATTGTTCATTACAAACCAACTTATAGTAATAATCAGATTTATATTGTTTATAATGAGTATGATATTCTTTCTTTCTTTTTATCAATTTAATTAATTCAGAAGGAAACCACTGGACTCGATTAATAATTTTGGGACAAATTCATCAACTAATGAATGTATTAGCATATTAAATGTCTCGACTAATATCCAATTTGCTTTCTCAAAATTAAATATATACTCTTCAAAACGTAATTTATTATCATAAGATAATTTTAAAGTATAAATGACTGGTGTATGGTGAGAATCGCAGTTTATAATAGGATCAATACATTCATTCACAGAGATATAAATTATATTTGTAAAAGCTAAATCTGAAATATTTCCAGTTGAGTTGATGTAATTATTTAATTGGACAAACTTATACATATACATTTTATTAGAATTTGCAGCCAAATACTGTCATAGACAAATCAAGGAACTAAAAATATGTGTTCCTACTTTTCAAGTACATTTTGTAAGGAATAAATGCCAAAGACAGTGCTCAGTAATCAGTAAATGGAGATAAAACGTATGTTACAGATTGAATGTTGGATTGAGGGACTAATAAGTGAGTATGACAATGTTCCTCCAGGTCAGATAGTATCTATCCGTCTTGAATCCAATCAAGTTATTACATCTGACCATTCGTTCGATTTTGAATACCACCTACAGCCAGAGTGAACCGAACCCAACACAACTGTCGCGTATCCTTATCCAAATTATTACATGCATGATTTGGACTGGACTGACTAGTATTTCTAATGTTCCGTGCTGTACCCTGTATATACGTTTCAATCCTTCTTTTTTGATCTGAATAAAACGAAGCAGACTTTACCAGTAACAGCAGTTGTAATTGAAGCAGAAGTTTAAATTGATATCAATTTTTTTATCACTGAGGAGCGTTGCAACTTCCATAGCCTTTAAGAGGGGACTCTACCTAGAATGAAAGGCGATTCGCATGGGTTTCCAATATTTCGATTCCAGCGCTCATTTTTCAAGATAACGGAACTTTTTTTTTAAATGATAGAGAACATTTTAGATATTGTCGCAAGGTCGCTCGTATCAGCGGTAAAAATATGCTCATGTACAGTGCCACAATATTTCGGTTGAAGCACTTGATTTTGAACATACTGAAAATACTTTTATGCAGATTTTTCTTGATATTGATGGTTACCACAAGATTGAAAAGACATCCGAAATGAGTCAAAAAATGTCTATATTCATGTGACAATATCTATAATTTGGTGTCAAAAATTGCAAAAAGGGCTTTGCACAAACATAGAACCAACATTGCTCTAACAATTCAAAAAAAACGTTTTCATTATAAAATGAAAATAGACAAATTCTCAATGAGTATCAAACTGTTAGCTTTTAGAAAGGGTTGACCCATATATGATGATATACTGATGACTACTGACTACATGCATTCTTACCTCTTTCATGCTAAAGGAATCAACACTAGCCTGCATATCAAAGCAGCATATGATCATGTTAACATTTACATCTTATATCATTACCTAATGGAGCTCAATATTCCATAATAATAAGCTGCTGGAATGTTATATACTAGACATCCTTCAAAATAGGAAAATCTACATAATTGACAGCAGCAATAAAAATACTTGTGGTCCAAGACAAGCATCTGTAGGTATTCGCGCATGAGGCTCACCACTCACAGGCCATATAACTTTTTAACATCTACATACAAATACTATACGATATTATCCCAGAAAACAATATATAGTTACTTCGCTATGCTGATGACCTACCTAGTCATACACACATCAGGCAGAATCATAACAGTTAAGCAAGACAACATCAACACGACCCTAAAAATTGTATATAGGGAGTATATGGAACAACATAATTTTCAAAGTTTCAATTGAAGTGTGAAAATATCCTGGTTACTAAAACAGGAAGTTAGAATAAATACCATTAGAAACATTGAATCAAATGATCAACCTATCAAAAATGTACTTGGTGTTTTCTTACGATACAACCTAAAATGGGACATACACATTAACAACAGCCAATCACAGTATAAACCTTCTGAAAATATTCTTGGCACAGCTCAAGTGGGGGGTGGATCCCACCGCTACCCACCTCCTCCTCCTCCTCCATATAGCTTTCATGGGCCTCATCGAATCCCACTTGTATTTTGAATGCTTCTTTCTTGAACCACATATGCTGAAAACCGATTTAAGATATTAGATAAGGTGTTCTACAAAAGTTTGGCAGAGGAACAAGAACCACCACAAGAGACTATGACACTATGAAGGTTCTCAAAAGATAATTATAAAATATCATAAGAAAAACTTATAATACCACCGTGGAAAACATGATGAAAAAGAAATTCTCTGTAAACCAAACTAAAGATTTTTGAAACCTGTATGTAAAGGGTACCAGATTTCAAGTTGGTACATATTTAGATAACAAACAAAATAAAACATAATTCTATCACATCCTGGTAAAAAAGTTTTCCTTGTCAGGTACATTGTTACAGCCAGTTATAGATGGTCAATCCATGGTGACGTATATGGAAAAAAAGATGAAAAAGGAGTATATATTCGCAAATGGAGGAGGATTTATATGGCCTTGAATTTTTTCATTTTCCTCCAATGGCCATCAGAGGGTCATTTAAGGGTGTTTTTCCCGAGCATATTTAAATATTTTCAGTCTAATGCATTTATCAATTATATCTTTCAAGATATCATGTTCCCTTGCATGACAAAATTTTTCCAGCTGTTCGTTTATCTGGTCTCTGAATTTTTTTTTTGAAACAAATCTTTATTAAGAAAAGTAAACAATATTACAATAGTTAACAATTTTTTACACATAACTCTAAACAGTGCTTAAAGCACTGGCCTCGAGAAAACAAAACATGAACAAAATCAACAGTGAGGGTAACAATTAGCTTGTATTTGTACACTCATTAACCAGTTTTTCATTTTTTTTACAAAGTACCTGAAATCTGTTGTAGTCTTAATGTCTCTTGACAAATTATTAAAAGTTTTTGATGCAATACCTATAGGATTGTAAAGACCTAAGTTAGTTCTTGTATTTATTCGATAAATGTTATTTATATTTCTGGTCTCATAATTGTGAACTTGATTAGCTAATATTAAGATTGTACTTGATTTATGTTGTTTATTGAGTACTTTAAATATTAATTTAGATTGTTCAATTTGCAACACAGAGTTAAGATTGAAAGTATTAAGTTCTTTGTATGATTTACTTGGGTTAGTTAAAATATCATAATTATATAGTACCTTTAGTACTTTATTTTGCAATACCTGCATCTTATAATATAATATATAGTATATCATATCAGTATAATTATATTTTGTTTTTTTTATTCCTCATTTTAATCTGTAAAAATTACTGTTAGTTGTTAGGAGTAACTGTTACTGAATTATTTTTCAATTGTTCCTGTGATTGGGTGCAAGCCCGTCGGAATAAAGTTTATTATTATTATTATCTTCTGAAAATTGGTTTGACTACAAGTTCCCCATGTAGGGAGTAAAAATCTAAAGTGGGATAAGAAAAAAGCGTTGTAGATCAAGTCTTTAGTTTTTTCGTTAAGTAAGTTCTGCATTTAAATACTATAGAGATCATAGGTACGATTTTATGATTCACTTTGGTTATATGTTCAGTCCAGCTCAATTTATCATCTAAAATCAGTCCAAGATATTTAATTTTATACACTTGTTCTAGAGGTGTATTGTTGATGCATATACTTACATTTTGCAATTGTTTGTTCTTCTGCTTAAATATCATATATTTTGTTTTGTTTATATTTATTTTTAATTTATTGCAGTATAACCAATCTACATAATTCTTGTAGGTCACTGTTGATCTCCATACGCAACTCATGCTCATTTGCACCTGTATAAACCGATGCAGTATCATCTGCAAATGTGAAATAGCGTGCTTTAAGATTAACTGTTTTTAAGCTTAAGACATATAGGGAGTACAACAGCGGCCCCAGGACAGAGCCTTGCGGGACTCCATGAGTGTTTGATTTTATTTCACTTCTAACATTGTCTAGCTTCACAATTTGTTTTCTACCTTAAATCCCAAATTTTCCAGTTTGTTTATAAAAATGTCGAAACTAACTACATCAAATGCTTTTTTTAGATCTACATATACTAACTACAATAGCTAATATTTTATTATCTAATGCTTTCGAAACATGATTAATAAAATCCACAGTAGTACTTAGCGTGCTACTGTTCTTAAGGAAACCATATGTCATGGATCTGTCAAATTTGACTATAATGTTTTGAATAGTTCGTCCTTTTTTTAAGTGAAAAATTCAAGTTTACCATGTCTTTTTCCGAGAAAGGTTCTTCTGAAGACGCTGAAGCACTCGTTGATAGCTTGTCTATGGAAAATGCCTCACTCAGTGAAGAAAATCTTGCAGGGCTGAACAGAGATGATTTCCTTTAGAAGAAAAAAAATATAAGTAAGATGGTGCTACAGTATCTCAGAGAGGTTGTTCCAGACATGTCGCCTGGTCATTGGCATCGTATTTTATGAGTTAACAAATCGACTGCAAAATACAAACATAGGGGTTGAGTGGAAGAGCACATTTATTGTGAACTCCACCTCTTAGAGTATGTATGATTTCCATCATCATGTATATTTCCAATGAAGATTATCATTATAATTATTATTATTATACTGGAATTCATCTACTTGGCAAGTGTTTGCAATATATTCGTACGTTATTCATTAGTTTTTCTATGATCTTGGAAAATGTACTCAATACCGATATTGGTCTGTAATTATCCATGTTTTTTTACTATCTGACTTAAAAATTGAACTTATTTTATTTCAACTCTTCTGGAAAAACTCCTGTAGAAATAACATTATTTATCAACTTTGTAAAAAATTTTATCAAATTTTCCTTTAAATTAAATAGATCTCTAGCTGTAATCTCGTCATAGCCTGGTGATGAGCTTTTCTTTAGATCGAGTATGATTTCCTAGACCTCATTTTCATTTGTCTGCTGAATATACATAGTATTCTGAATAACAATTTCTTCACAATTTACTATACCATTGGGTCTAGTCCACTGACGATAGAACACTGATAGACCTCGTATGTTTACAAAAACTTTCGTCAGGCATTGATGCACAGTTGCCAGAATTCACCAAAGGACTACAATAACATTAATTTTTCTACATAACTAGTTCACAAGATCACACGAATATGTTCTACAATGAATATCTTAGCCATTGAATAGTAAGGAAAGTTAAAAATAGCTTCATAATTTAGAACAAACCTGCAATGTTAATCACACCTCACACACTAGCTGGCAACATGGCTTTATAGTAAATTCTGACTGCTACTAGCCGCTACGTATCAATTTTCATTCATAATTTTGCAAATTTGACGTCTGTCGGCGTTTGTAAGAACCGAACCGTCAACCGTCTACGTCAGGTCACTGTCAACCGCTTTGAACTTTGACGTGAGCGTTCGAATCAGACATCGTAGTTTTTGTTCATTTTCTCTGTTTGATCTGGTTTGAATTTTGCTTATTGTTGCCAAAATGATGATATATTGTTATGTATGTAAGCTGTTCAGCACCCAGGCTGAAGCTGCAGGTGTAACCTTCCATCAGTAAGTATAATTGTGTACTTTTTCAAATTCCCGCCATGTCAAATTTCGTGATTCATCCAAATGTCATCGATGTTTACAAACAAAAATTACGGTCACCATCAAGCGGCCACTCTCCCCTGTCCCTGCTGGTCCTCTCGCCCAAAGTCATGTTTGACTATAGACATAAATGAATTTATGAAAGAGATGCCAGGTCTTCAGTTGTTCTATTGTCGTTGGTCTAGTCATAGTCCTTTTCCAAGCCACTAACAATATTGGCACCAATATTAGCAAATTGATCATTCAGGTGGTTTGCAATTTCAGCTTTATTGTTTATTTCCTGATCGCCATTAATAATGCAATCAATTTGGGTTTTGCTTATTTCAATATTCACAAATTTATTTACAAATCCCCATTGGTTTTTGACGTTTGTACCTGCATTCTCCCATTGAATTTTCAAGTATCTGTTTTTTAGTGCTTTATTTTGTTATTGACTTATTTTTTCAGTTTTTTAAATTCAACTTCCCAATTCAAGTTACTAGGGTCTTTAACTTTTCATTTATATATTTTATCTCGCTGTTCAATCATTTCAAGAATTTCTTGATTTTTCCAGTCATTATTATCTTTTTATAAATTCTGAATCTTTTTTACATTCAGTAATCAGCTTAATTAGATCCTGAAATGATTGAACTTCGTTGTTTTTAATTTTTTGATCAAATTTAGCAATACATTTTTTATAATCTATTTTTTTACTTCTTTTTTATTTTTTTATGCAAGTACTTTTATGTTAGTTTCTATAGTTATTGATAATAAATTGTGATCAGATAAACTGTTACTTTCTATTTTGATTCTACAATATTTAAGTTATTGTACCTATCATATAAAACATGATCAGTTAAGGTGTTATGAATCTTAAAGTTATTTAATGTGATAAAATTCTTAAAATTGTATGTTTTTTTTATTTTTTGTTTTTTAATTCTTTAAATCTTTAGGTTATCTCCCTTTAGGGCTAATGTTTAACATGTTCAAGAATCATATAGCTACTACTGACTGGTACTATGCACATAGAGGTATTTAGTTACCTAGGTGCATAATTCACGTTTGGGATCATATATTAAATCTCTTGTTGAATATTTATATTCTGTAAGAAATAATGAAACAAACGTAATATATATATATATATATATATATATATATATATATATATATATATTGGTATTGGTATAACTAGCCACCTCATTTTTGTTGTGCAACAAATTAACATTGAAATCTCCAACGACTAGGAGTTCTCTTGGATATTTTAACAGAATTTCCTCAAGTGATGCTTGAAACTCTTGAGTTTGACAAATTTGGGGGCTTATAAACTACACTTATTTTTAGTGTTCGCTCACCCATGTTCACACACACCTAGTTTATTTTACTATCAGAATCCGATCTACCTATTTCAAAAAACTGAATTGTATCTTTAACATAAATTGAGGCTCCACCGCCTCTTTTGTCACAGCAGAAATGGACTGCATTGTAATTGCTAAGTTTGTATAAAAATGTTCCATTTACCTTTAACCAAGTTTCCGTTAACAGAAGTAAATCACAATCATTGTTCATCACAAAGCATTGTACATCTTCTAGCTTGTTCTGGAGACTCTGAATATTCATATAGTAAAATGGCTTCAACATTAGACAAATGACTAAACTTGTCAAAAAAACTGTAAAGCTTTATGTAGACTCTGGTATCTGGTAGACAGGCTAGTTGGTCATTTGGATAATTGCAGAATATTATCATACTCCCTGAAATAAACATAAATGTGCTTCAGTCAAATCTGAAAAAAGTGCTGCCATTTGCTTTCAAACGCCTCCATAGATGTATAATGGATTGAATAGTGATTTGCCACCATGTATAAACTTGAATTAATTATGTTGTTCACTACTATCAGTGTCCAATATTTTCCAGTTTTTGATTTTAGGCAAAAGATCTATCCAAATTTGTGAGGCGATACTTTTTATAAGGCACACAGAAATGTCCTACCTCACTGTGCTAATGTGCTATCAGAGTTGAACCATCCAACAAATCAAACAGGTGATCTATTTGACTTGCAAACTCTGCTGTTTGCAGTGCTACAACAAGTAAATCGCCAGAAATAACAAATGTTTCTAATGATCCTTCAATTGTTAGGCTAAGTATTTGAGCTGCCATTGCAACTCATTTTCATATATGAAAATGGCTGGGAATTCACTTACATAGCTGTTTGTTGTTTGTTTTGCTGATTAACACTGTAATATATTGAATAACCATATTTAACACCTCGGACTCTCACCGTTTACAAATTTCGTCTTCATCGAATTTTAGTTAACAGCTACCTACCTATAGATGGCCTACCTATAGATGGCCTACCTATAGATGGCGACAGGATGTGTGATTTTCGCCATCTATACTACTGTCTACTGTCCGGTAACTTTCTCGTATGGACTGTTGGCTGCACAGTTTCCTTCATGTTATATTGAACGTCTAACTTTCCCTGATGTATTAACATGCAGATGACGCCACATACACCATTTTCATTTTTCTTCTATTCTATACTAAAACAAACAGGTTCAGATTTAGCTATTTATTATTGTTTTTTGTCCCAGTTTAACACAAGGAATATGAAACAATAATGTTTTTAATTTTCAATTTGAAATCCAAATTAATAAACGTGAACAGAAAATATGAATATATTTTAACATACCAAATACAAAAATTATCAGAATACTTTGGAGTGTAACCTCTGTAGGGAAGTATACGAATATATTTCATCCACATTTGAGTTTTCCATTAAAAATTTAATCTGCAAACAATGATAATCTTTAGATAGATAAGTATTTGTATGATAAACATACTAATAAGTGTGGCTTGTGAATGAATTGTCACTATATTGTGTCTAATTGAAGCCGGTTTACCAATATAATATATTTTCTTCTTTATTTTATTATAAGAACAAGTCACGGAGAAGGATAGAATGATTTTGATAGTGCCCAGGGCCAATAATTAATTGAAAAAAAAGAGATTCTGCATATACCCCCAGTTATATTCAAAATTCTTATCTGTCTAATACTTTCACTATTATCGTTAATTCAATATTTCATGGTGCCTAACAAGTTCAAGCAATGATGTTACAAAATAAATCTAATATAATATCACAAACCTTTTCAATTTCTTGTAGTTTGTCCTTTTCTGTCAGGCTTACTGTTTTATATTTTTTTAGTATTACATAAAAATATTTCTTTAACAAATTAAGATCAGCTATGTTGCATTGTAACCTTACTTCATGTGATGAAACAATCATCTCCGCCTTATTGTACTTGCATGTAAATTGTATATTAAAATCACTTGAATAATCTTCAAAATTGGAGAACTGTTCAATTCCTATATTGTGATAACATTTTTTTAAAAATTCCCCTTTAAAGTCAGAAGACTTTGCTTGACAATCCAGAGAAAAGCTTGTTTCTGATTGAGCACGTCTCGCAACTCATTATTGTCATTGTATAAATTGTCTATTTGCAGAACTTTTTGGATTGCAGTGCTTTTTTGCCTGTTTTTCCTGTATATATCAAAATGATATGAGATATCAATGATCTGCTGATCTAGTTTTACACATTGTCGATTATCCTTTGTGATCAGAGTTATCTGTAGAATGGATTCAATAACATCCTCATCTACAGGAATAATTTCAATTATTGGGATAGTATTTCGTAGTTGGACAGTTTTACTTATGTGAATGTTGCTGTTGTTAAAACAGACCTTAAAGCTATGTGGATTAACATAACAATAATGGCCTCATAGTATTGTTAAATGATACTTGATACAAAATGATTTTACAGTGATACACTGAAAACATGTCTTACATTTGTAGGAAACTTACAGATGAACTGTGATTAAATTTTTTGAATTTCTGAAAAGGACCATGTTCATTACAACAAATTAATTCTCAAAATTCAATATAGCTTTACTCACTTGCTTTAGGGACTTGTTCCTCAGTGAGTTCTGATTCACTCAATTCAACATTTTCCTGCCCTGTTGTGGTGGTGGCAAAGATAGAAATTTCTTCCAACTGCTGTTTAGATGGCAATGTAGAAGTTGAAGGTTGATCTGAAAGCACACAATTCAGTTATTGTAGTATAATATAGGTAAACTATTCTGAAGCTCTTTATGATGACATTTCTCAAATATAAATAAAGGATGTTCAAATATTAGACTATATTTTCTAAAATTAATTTTTGTTTTAATGACACAATCTGAAAAATAATGATTTTAGATACGAACATATTTGTACCATTGCCATCAATATGAGATCCCTGTTGGAAATCCGTATAACTGTTATTCATTATAGTTTCTCCAAATTTGAATCTTAAGGAAACCTCAAGGTTGTCGATTTATAACAAATTCACAGAAGCTTGTGTTGAGAATATTGACCGTCAAAACTAGTTAGATCCCCAATAATGTTTTGCTCAATGATTTGGTGACAGTAGCAGTAAAACATACCAACAATTTGTTCACTGATAGTAGATTTTTGTGGCTCAGGAAGATTCACAGATGGCACAGCATCCTTTCTCAATCTATTATTGCCATAATTCTCTTCTTCAGTGAAGTGTGCATGGCATACTCTATAACTATTATAAACAGCAATGGGGTGAAGAGATCTCAGTGCTGTATTTCCAGTAGGTTCCATCCATTTAAGAAAAACATACATGAATTTCTCAGGGTTTGGAAATCTGTGCCTCACTGACAACCTGTCCTGGCAGTCTTTAACTGCACATTTGTGAAACTGAGGCGTTTCCCGAGATCTGTACTTTTCGGTATGGAAAACTAGTATTGCTGAAAAAATAAAATATGGCAATGAAAATTTATTTGACGAACTGATGTTAAAACAGACCTTAAAGCTATGTGGATTAACTTAACAATAATGGCCTCATATGGCTGTCAAATGATACTTTATACAAAATGATTTTACAGTGATACACTGAAAACATGTCTTAAATTTGTAGAAAACTTACAGATGAACTGTGATGAAATTTTTTGAATTTCTGGAAAGGACTATGTTCATTACAACAAATTAATTCTCAAAATTCAATATAGCTTTACTCACTTGCTTTAGGGACTTGTTCCTCAGTGAGTTCTGATTCAATCAATTCAAGATTTTCCTGCCCTGTTGTGGTGGTGGCAAACATAGAAATTTCTTCCAACTGCTGTTTAGATGGTAATGCAGAAGTTGGATGTTGATCTGAAATCACATAATTCAGTTATTGTAGTATAACATAGGTGTGTCGTGCACTATAAAAGCGAGAAGGCACTTCCGCACTGACGTTGTCCTGGTATCATCACACCCAGATTGTATTGGTCAACGGACGTCTCAAGACTGGACTGATGTGGACGCTACTGTAAGAAGTTTTTCAAATATAGATTATATATATATATATATATATATATATATATATATATATATATATATATATATATATATATATATATATTTGTCAGACTGGACGACAACGTATAGACACCCATAGGTAATAAGACGAATTTCTCTAAACCCACCTAGACTCAATATAAACTCAATCATCATGTCTACACCAAGTAATTCTGACTTACAACTTACATTTGATATTATGCGATACTCAATCCCTGATTATTACGGAGGATCATCAGACCTAGCAAAATTTCTACATAATTCAGAATTTTTTTACCAAAATACGCTGATACAGGCTTCATAAAAGAAGCATTCTCTTTTATATCATACCGAGTACACGGAGAGGCATCCAAATTAATCGAAACGCAAAAACCGACTTCATGGGCAGCCGTAAAAACTTTATTTCTTAACAGAGACATATCTTGTGGATGAAAAGTTGTGTAGTTTTCACACAGTTTCACAAATAAAACTCTTTATCTACACGATGGAAGAATTTCACCAAGTAAGAGCGTCTGCAATCTACAAGATACAAATCTCTCCGAAACGAAGAAAACTTGTGTGCAGATTTAGGATATCTATATCAGACTGACACTTATCTCAATTTTTACACTGAATTTCAACTAAAATTAAGTGCTCTAATAGATTACGTCAACTTAGAATACGTAGGCGAAACAAGACGGGCAATGATAAACTGTTATTTAAAACGCCCATTAAACGTTTTCCTATCCGGACTCCAATCCCCGTATTACGAATATTTAGAATCACCGTGATCCAAATCAATTAGAAGCTTGCCTCGAGCTTTGTCGCAAGTATGATAACTCCCGAGAAACTAATATGAGAAAATTCCCAAAACAGGAGATAAATGGAACACCGGCGTTTCCCACACATCATAGAAATTCAATACAACCATCTTCTCTTACGTCTCAAAGATCATTTAATTTTGATTCACCAAGACCTAATGCATTTTTTAATTAATCACAGTTTCCTACAGGTTCCGTAAACCAACCTATTAGACCAACACCTTTGTTAACCTCTACTATAGCATCTAAAATAAACCCAAATAATAATTTTAAAAACAATACGAAAATTACTATGATTATTCAAATTATGTTATCAAGAATCAACAGGAATTGGATGACATTTTAAATGACCAAGAGCGTGATAGTGATAATATACCTTTATTCGATATAATTGGCAGCATGCCCCTAAACGAACGAATAGATCTACGATTACAAAACACCCGACATACATCACCCGACAGTCACGTTAACATTGTACACTACTCCGAAAGAAACTTCTATAGCTTTAAAAATAGAATTCATATTACGTATAAACGTAAATATAAAGTGACCCGTAATACTGACAAAACCTTAGAAGTTTAAATTATCAAAGGAAACGAACATGACGAGCTTTTGCAGTTCATGAAAGAATACACACAATCTAATAAAACATATGGACTTTATACTGACTGCACTCAAATTATTTCCCACTTGAATCAAATCCTAGATGCCTATTTTTCGCATAGTGGAATTAAAATAATCAAAGCAGAATATAAGCCGGACTATTTGGACAATGAAAAAGCCCTTGAAGAAATTCCCATTTATCACAGTCAAGCACACAATGGAGTCAATGAGACTCACGAGCACCCAAAGATAAAATTTTGTACTCCTAATATGAACCAAGTAATAACAAATTATATTAACAAATGCGAACCTAGCAAGTATGACAGACGACCGATAAAACAAAAACAAAATGGACCTGTCTATATACGACACAGACAAGACGGCAGACCATAAAAAACCAACCAATGTTCCACAGAGAAACGGACCATACACAACACGAAGATCACATTATTTTGAAAAATAAAATTAAACATAGATCCCGAATGAAACCCTCACTAAGACATCATCCATTACCGGATTCTCCTGGTCCACCCCAGTAAACCTGAATCACTATTACAATGTTATTTTATTTCCGATCAAAATCCACATATTATTCAATTAACCAACAACAAATGTTTAGATACTATTTGCTCTATATCTATTAGCGAAAGCTCAATATTGAATATTAATTGCAGAAACAAAGTGAACAACCAAATTTTATTTCCTTCTTCACGAATGAAAACCAAAATATTACCAAGACAAATGTGACATGACATCTAAGACTACTATGCTTTAGAGTCATATTCCGTTGTATCCACTTCTTGCCTCATGATTGTTATTGTAATACAATGTATTATTTACAAATTAGTGTTATAGGCTGCTGCAATATTATATCTACATGCAATGAAAGGCGCAATGTTATTCTATTCTGTTTCATTCATTTAACAGTAATGTTGATTAAAATATGCCTTAACACCCTTCAACAATGTTGCGATTTTAGCATTACAAATGAAATATCTCTCAAGTGTTACTTATTTCATACAGGTATAGGCTTCACTATGTATCCTTCATTTATCTATAATGTGAAAAAATATATGGAATTATATCAGATTAGAAGAAAATTGGCTTGACTATTATAATAAAAATAATGCTTTGACTACATCTAAAATAAGATTCATAAAAGATAATCAATTTAAATGGTTTTATATTTTTCATAAGAATCTTCACACTTGGAAAATGATGGACCTATCAATACAATACTTATTAGTACAATAATGGATTTCAGTGACTGAGTAGGCTGGAGCCTAGGGCAGCAAATATGGCTCAATTTTGGACAAAACCCACTTGACATGCTTTCAATAATCTCATTTTAATTTTCCGACATAGCGGGATAACTTTCAACTAGTTGGCGAGCTCGGCTGCCGGGAACCGTTGCTTGGCCTAAATACTCTATTTTGTCACAACATTCAATAGAACTGTGCTCGTGCACCTTTTTAAATTGCGCCCAAAAAACTAACCAGCCTTTTATGGCGCCATCATACCGTTTAAACTCTATTCTGGGTAATTTAAATATACGCATACCTGAGTTCTCCACTGGATTTGAAACACTAGTACCATTATTTGTGCCTGGGTTACTTTCTCCACCTGCAACGGATACAGAGTCCTCCATCATTTTGTTGTATTTAATCCTCAAGGTGATGAACTTCTTCTCATACGTGTCACAGGTTTCCATTTCACTTTCAAGCTCATGTTCAGATGCACTCTTTAATAACAACTCGTATATGTCACGGTCAAACACTATATAGAGGATGGAAATTCTTAGTAATATTTTTGAAACATCCAGGTTGTCTACTATCAGGCAATGAACCATGGTAACTTTAACTCCCTCGAACGCACAGACTTCATCAAAATCCTCTCTGCCATTACCGGCCTCCGAAGGTTCTCTTACTCTGATTGGCGTTGTATGTTGGCTCGACCAATCAGAGCGGTGGGTGTGTGATGTTCACCTATCGATATATTATATTAGGACTGTTACGGTGGTTGCCTAAACGTCATTGCCAATTATATTAGATTTCACAGAGTAGAGCCCGCGCCATATGTTATGGGCCGCGAAATGCGCAATAGGAGAGGTTGGCGTTCCAATGGTAGAGATATTCCCCTCATTTCTCTTTTCATTCTCATCCTAAAAACATTCTCTACTCTAGCCGCCACCTGTATCGAGATCTTTGTGTGGGCAGTGGCGTAGGTATAGGATTCACAGTTGAACGCGTGGTAGAGACATGATCCTGCAAATGTTCGTTGTCACTCACATCTGAACTTATCTGAATATATACAAATTTTAAATGCAGTTCCATCATGGGATATACAGTGTGCCCGAGATTCGAGTCTCTATATTGGGATCTCGCTTATTGTAAAAGATACAAAGTCGATTAAATTAGGAAAAAGGTGCGCATTCATGTGTCCAACAAAATGCCGCTTAGAAAGTTTGAAAATTCCAAATAGTTCCGGAGATATCCGGGAAAAACCAAAATTTCGGAAATTTATTTCAATTTTTCCAGGCTTTATTTGAAACCGAATTTCAAAATAAATTGCACATTTCCATTGGCACTTTTTCGCCGCTATCTAATGGTACATTCATATTTTCCATCCGACTTTTCGGTTTCTTGCAACCAATATCAACTTAATTTTTTCTCAAGGACGCCATATTGGATTTTTACACAGGTGAATAGAGTTTTTGATTCTGATTTCAATGATGTATAACATGTCATAGTTTTCATAGTATTCACCTGTGTAAAAACCCAATATGGCGTCCATAAGAAAAAATTAAATGAACAGATTTCCTAACTAGGTATACCTACTTCCACATACTTGATAAACGTTCCGAGCGCTTGTATTTAAAATTTTTGAAAACATCAAATTAAATGGTCAGACATCTAAAAAAACAGGCAAAAGCGTAGTTTTAGGGTTCCTCAAAAGTTATGAGTCACTAAAAATATTTTTCGAGTAGGCCCAAAAATAGTCAAACTATACTAAAATGCAAGCTTTGTAAAATTTTAATTGAGGCTCTGTGTATTGCTTATCATTTCACCGAAAGTAGAAAATCATGTTTCCTAAAGCAAAGTGGCGATGATAACGCCTACTCCGAGCCCACATTTGCACTTGCACAGCAAATCTAAAACTCCTTCCCAAACATCAAAAACCCTACGTTCAGGTGTTTCAAGTAAGAGCTCTACCAATCAGGTGTTATTTTTACTCATATTATTTCAATATAAATATATAAACTAACAGCTATATTATTTTGGAATTTTATATCAGTGTGATAAAACCCTTGACAACCCCCACGAAAATGTCTGTGGGCGGCCTTGTATTGGTGTTATATATATATATATATATATATATATATATATATATATATATATATATATATATATATATATATATATATATATATATTCTAAAATGCAGATGACGTATTGAAATTAATATGAACGGTCCTCTGATGGCGACCGAAATTGATATACTACTTTTCAATTTCTCATTCTTATAAAGCGAAAGTGGATCATTAGGTATTTTTTTTGGAATTCCTTTTTATTCTAAATGACATTTTAAAAATGTTGTTATTCTACATGATATTACTGAAATTTAATATTTCATATTTCAGTACCACCCCACACCTGATACATACAGAGTACTACATTAGTATTTGGATGGTCAATAACTCCATTGTTATATGCTCGCTATCAAAAATTGTCTAAGAAAAGTTCTACGCAGTATTGAGGTGCATAAACTAAAATTATTACAGGAGGCATCAAAAATAAATTTTTTAATAACTCCTATATTTTTGCAACTTTCTGATTGATTTGATATAACATAATATATGATTAGATTACATTATACAGAGTGATTTAAGAGATATAAATAGTTTGATGATAAAATCGTATCCTCATCAACACTCTGTAGTTCGACACAATTTCTGAAGAAAAAGGAATAATTGGTTGCTGTTTATGTTTTTGACTATAGTAACGGTGTATTTGAGGTGCAGAAATTCTATGTAAAATAGCTTGTTATTCTATTACAAATATTTTTTCACGAGACGAAACGGTAAAAAATTTTCTATCACAAACCGAAACGGCATTCCGGTCCAATTCGAGCCCTGCTTATATCCGTTTCCTTCATTACACTTACATTATGTTTTGTATACGGTGTGGCTTAAAATTCGAACACCAATTTTGCAATTTTCCAATCTTATCTTAAATGGAACGTCCTGTATTTTATATGACATATTTTTTAACCATTTTGTATACCTAAGTAGAGCGTGTATTTTGAGATATTTCAAGATATTTAGTGAAATTTTAGTTTTTTGAGAAATTTAATATTATTTCTTTTGTCATATCCAATGACAATTTTTATTTGACAAGTACTTAAACCTTAAAACAATAACTACTTACTAAGATATTCAATAAAGTATATTTGAAGTAAAGGCTGTTGATTAGGAGACGATTTTAACATAAAACCATCCATATTTCTTAGATCATCCTAAACAATGTAGTCAAATGTTATATCAAATTAATGTGTGCTATATAAATATGGAACAGAATATAGGGGTTCCTATTGAAAAATATGTTTCATTCATCATGTGATCAAAATTCAAAATAGTTTTAGGTTATGTACCCAACTATCTTAGACAATTTTTGATAGCTAGCATAGCAATGGAGTTATTGACCATCTAGACACTAAAAACTCACCTTGTATATCACAAACCTGCCGCCAGTTACGATTATAGAAATTGATACTGAGCTGGAATAAAAATGCTGCAAGTTGTTTCCTATTTTGATTGTACAATCCATGTCAACCTTCCACAGCTGGCTATAACAGTTACATAGCTTGCTTATAGACATGATAAATATTTACACTAAAGGCGGGTCCAGACACAACGTCTTATCGAACGATAGAACGTTCATGCAAATCGTTCGACAAAAAGTACAAAAGATGACGCGTAAACACGTTTCCAACTAATCGGTCAAATGTTAGTTTCGCGACGTTTTCGGTAATGGACGAAGCGTTTCTTTGGTCGCTCTATGCTATTTGCAGTGCAATAAAAAGCAGGAATAAACAAAAAAGTCGAAGATTAAGATGGTCGAGGAAATGGTTGTTAAAAAGACATGCATTTTTTCATGGCAGATTATTACGTGAACTTGAACCAGATAATTGGCGTAATTACATGAGGATGGATACTGAAACTTACAACCATTTGTTAAAATCTTTTACTCCTTACATAAGAAGGCAAAACACCTGCATGAGAGAAGCCATTTCAGTTCATGAGAGACTTAGTCATATTTCATATGCCTGTGACTCCTTATTCCGATCATTATACTCGGCACTTTCAACTTGCCACAAGCAAGGAAAACTACGATAGAGTTCAATAAATTCTCTTAAAAACTGTCGAGAGCACTGACGAAGATCAGACATATCGCTATTAACTTTTCAAATGCAAAGTATATTTAAATACGCATAGAGATAGCAACAAGAAGTGCGATACGTACTACGAAAATGTACTAAAACAATGTCCGATAAAACGGAAGTTTGTCCACACGCGCCAACTTGTCGAATCAAGTTTTATAAAATGATGCCTCGCACTTCAGATTTTCGACTTATCGTACAACCTTATTTCGATCATGCAAGACGTACGTTTTGTGGTCCACACGCCCCGTTTTACTTGATACGACTTGTCTGAATCGATAAGACGTTCGATAAGACGTTGTGTCTGGACCGCTCTTAAGAGATGATAATAATATATTATTCTACCTTCCAAGAATGTAGAGGAGACTTATATTATGAATATTATTCAGGATATGAGTACCATTGTTTTTAGATGTAAACGTCACTGAGGACACAAGTCAACAATATTGGACTTAGGTGAGAGCTTAAAAAAGATCATTGTACGCTTTTATTGGTAAAATATCATCAGTTGTCCTATTCACCATTTATGAACTGGTAGATTGAAAATAAAAATAAAAAACTTTTTAATGTGTGGTAATATTTCTATTTAGGTATATAGGGCATTTGCGAAAGAAGTTTCACATTTAAGTTGAATGATAAGATTTTTCAAAACCGTCATGGAATTGGCTATATCGCAAAAATACAGGATTGAGGGCTAGTTTAAAAAATATGCTGGAGATTTTTACGACGGTGGCAAATGCATTCATTGAAATAAAACAGCTTATTTTGAAATACATTTTGACACGTTGAGAATATCTATTTTCAAAAGCTTGATTTCGGACTTCCATTCTCTATAAAAAAAATTTAGTATCACGACGTTTCGATTGATATGCTATCTTCAATCGTCTTCAGGTGAACGTATCGTTGACTCACCCTGTACAGCTATTGAAAATGATCTACTTTCCTTTCAATGCGTATGTTCGGTTAGAATTGGAAAATACAGGACATCACAAGTGTCAAACCTCTATAGGGCAATAAATACAAGCTTTTTTGTTTCCCCAACCCATCATCCCCATCCCACCTCAATAACATTCCCTCCCAAAACATTTTGGGAGATGATCAGGGACTCTTAAAATTAGGTTGGAGCATTTTTTTTTAATGAATATTCTGCCGTCACTGGAACAATTTCCAAAAATGATATACTTTTCTGTCATCGTTACAGTAGCAACAATATTTCAAAATTTAATTACAATCAATTCAGTAGTTTCCGAGTTATATAGATAACAAAGGAAATATGTGTACAAAATTTTCCAGAATAGAAAATTATTCGTTTTCCTTTGAATGCGTATGTTTTCCTAGATTTGAAAAGACATGACATTACAAGGGCAATAAATAAACAAAATGCGTTCCTCCTAACCCCCACCCCCTCACACCCCAATTTCCTTCCTACTACTACTACTACTACTACTATCTCAAATTCGAATATTTTCGCGATTACTATACTTTTCCCGCTATGCGAGAGAAGTAAAATGTGTAATTTATATGCCTACTAGAGGCCATACTATTAAATTTCACAAAAAACTAGTATTTCATTAAATATCTGAAGAGCCGCTCTACTTAGGTATAAGGAATGCTCAACAAAAATCAAAGCAGCATTATATCTGATATAAAATACAGGGCGTTCCATTTAAAATAAGAAAGCATGATGGTCCAGGTTTCGAATCACCCTGTACACATAATATAATGTAACACATTCCTACACTCAAACAGTCGATTATTCCCTTTTCTCTGAAAGTTGCGCTAACTACAGGTTGTTGATTGAGATAGGATTTTAAGATAAAACTCCATATCTCTTGAATAGCCCTGTATAATATACCTAGTTGAATGTTATATCAAATTAATTATAAAGGGCTATGCGAATGAATATTGAATTTAATGTAGGGGTTGCACTTTATTGATTTGTCCTGTAATTATAAAACTCACAATAATCTTAAGTTTGAACCTCAGCTCTCGGTACAGCTTTGTCCTCGGAAAATTTTTGATAGCTAGCATAGCAAGGGATTTATTGACATTTCGCATACTAAAAACTCACCCGTTGTATAAAAAAAGTTACATCAGGAATCCATATAAATGTGAAGGAAAGTTTGTATGCATTTGCTGCTGTTGTAGTGACAGATATTCCGCAAAGATATATAGAAGCAAAAAGGCGTACACTCCTTCTCCTAGTCTATGATACACATTTGAGTTATAACATCCCCGAATGTAATATCTACTTGGCATATAAAAGAGTTAATTCAGCTGAAAAGATGATTTGGACAGCGAGCACTCATACATGTTTACAACTCAATGCTTATATTACTACATATAATAAAAGTGTACTTAGATTGGTTCCGGGTTACTGTCATTCGCAAAATTCTTTCACTTCGACTAGTGCTCATCTTGCTGTTAGTTATAGCGAAACGAAAATGATTTGAAAATTATCCGTTAAATCTAGACGAACCCACAAAAACATGTTGCCAACTCTGCCGGCTGCCAAGTTTCGCGTTACCTATATGAGCCTTCAATATACAGAATATACACGAAATGAACCTCAATGTCGTCATCGTCAGTTGAGTGGAGCTGCAATATACGTGCCAGTTGGAAAATGGTAATTTTTGGCGCATCACAGTTTTTTTGTCTAATGTGTAGATGGCGTACATACACATAATTTTACATAGTTATTTCATGGTGGTGAGTTGACAGCCATATATAGGCGTTCACTTTACCGCGGCTGCCATCTTTACCGTCGTTTTAACATGGGGGGCTGTTGACTTGTACCAGAGATGTATATATATATATATATATATATATATATATATATATATATATATATATATATATATATATATATACACTAATAGATGCTGGGATGCTGCTCACTAAACAAAACAAAATTAGGCTGCTGCAATATTATATCTACATGCAATGAAAGACGCAATGTTATTCTATTCTGTTTCATTCATTCCACAGTAATATTGATTAAAATATGCCTTAACACCCTTCAAAAATGTTGCGATTTTAGCATTACAAATGAAATATCTCTCAAGTGCTACTACAATATCTCATACAGGTATAGGTTTCACTATGTATCCTTCATTTATCTATGTGATATGTGATCTATAATGTGAAAAAATATTTGGAACTATATCAGATTAAAAGAAAATTGTCTTGACTATTATAATAAAAATAATGCTTTAACTACATCTGAAATAAGATTCATAAAAGATGATCAATTTATGGTTTTATATTTTTCATAAGAATCTTCACACTTGGAAAATGATGGACCTATGAATACAATACTTATTAGTACAATAATGGATTTCAGTGACTGAGTAGGCTGGAGCCTAGGGCAGCAAATATGGCTCAATTTTCGACAAAACTCACTTGACATGACATTCAATAGAATTGTCCTCGTGCACCCTTTTTAAATTGCGCCCAAAAAACTAACTAGCCTTTTTTGGCGCCATCATACCTTTTAAGCTCTATTCTGGGTAATTTAAATATACGCATACCTGAGTTCTCCACTGGATTTGAAACACTAGTACCATTATTTGTGCCTACTTTCTCCACCTGCCACGGATACAGTCCTCCATCATTTTGTTGTATTTAATCCTCAGGGTGATGAACTTCTTCTCATACGTGTCACAGGTTTCCATTTCACTTTCAAGCTCATGTTCAGATGCACTCTTCAATAACAACTGGTATATGTCACGGTCAAACACCTGTACGCTATCTTATTTACCAATCACCAGTTCAAACGCGGCTTCAAGACTCTAATTTTCGCGCGATTCGGCGTTTAACAAAGTGTCCAGATAATTTAACGCCTTTGTAACCGACCCACGGAGCAGTTTACGGCTTTTTCTTTTGTTTTCGATCTCGCTAGCCATTTTTTAAACTCGGTCAAACCACCTATCGTTTTAACAGAACAAAACAATGTAAAACGCGGTAAAAGTTTACTTTAGGCTTCTCCGGAAACATCTGATTGAGTCTACACAAAACTACGTTCTTTTTTTCCACTCAGTGTACCGCAAATTTCTTGCCGGAAAAACTACCCGTCTTTGAGGCCTCGACTGTTCGGAAAGCAAATAAAACTGCACTCTCTAGTTTTATCTCACTTTTACTTGATAAAAGGCGGTCGTGTTAAAATTTCTATTCTCTGAACACCAGTGCTAAATACCCAACAATTATATTTCGGCAAAATACAAATTATTTTAGCCGATTTAATAATCCTTTCCGCGCGGTTGTCGAACGAATAACGAAAATCGAAAAATTTTGTAACTGTGACCGACGTCCAACTCTCACCAACTTGGCTCTGAAACCGATCTCGGCGAGGTTGCCGGTTGGTGGGATTGCCGGGTTGCCGCGTTTTTCTTACATACATAGATGATCTACAATCTGAAATGTACTGAAGAATATCTTGACAGAATAAATAGTTTGCTAGATTTGAGAGCTTCAGTTTTGTTTCCATTATAGGATCTAGTTAGCTAGTTGGCAAGTAATCTGGGTAGCCTTTGTTAAAAGTCAAATCTGACAGTTCGACGATGATTTAAATATAAATCGGAACGCGTCACTGATAGAAAAAGAGTTTTACCTGCGAAACTGTGTGTTAAATAGGTACACAATCCTTTTATCTCCATTGATTGTAGCCTATGCTTTTCAAAGTGCAGTTTCCTCTTGTGATCTAGTGCATGGTGCTCACAGATGAGGTGAAATGCTCATTGTCTACAATTTAGGTCTTCAGCCCTTTGAACCAGAGCCCGAAGTTGCCATTACACAAAATCGACTGTTAATGTGTCCCTCTCCCTCTGAATTATTTCGATAGCTTTGCTCATTCGATTAATTTATAGCGTAAGTCTAACTGGAATTACAACGGCGGCTGATGTTATTTTTCATAGCTGATTTTAATGAATACATACCAAAGCCCTTTTAATTGGGCGATACGTATTTATGTTGTTCGATTTTAAAGAGTGAAACTGAAACTGCAACTTTCAAAGGAGACGATTCACGATCCACAGGAATGCTTAATAAAGAATAACAAAATCAGAAAGTCTATCACGTTCCAGAAGCTCTACAGAAAGATAGTTTTTTTTTACAAATTTCGGCAACATTTATTTTGAAGATAAAATAATTGTGTATTTAACACTCTTTCACGAATAAAGGTATTTTTTACAATATCTCAAGTCATGGAATGTATTAAGAAGAATGAAATTGCTTAAGGAATAGAATATTTTAAAACATGACATATCTTGAGAAATAAAATATTTTATAACATGAAATATCTCAAGGACATTTGTTAATGTTTTCTATGGGTTTCCTTTAGCAGTAGTTCAAACACAGTCGCTAAAAAAATATTTACCATAGACAGACAAATAAAAAAAATATTCAATAGAAAAATAGCTTACAGAAGCTAGTTAGTTAGTTAACCTGGATAGCATTTATAAAGAGTCAAATCTGACAGTACGATGATGCTTTCATTATAAATCGAAACGCGTCACTGTAAAACGGTGAAACTGTTATCAGATACACAATTATTCCATCTGCATGATGGTAGGAGTTTCACCAAGTGAGAGCACCTACAATCTGCATTTATTTTATTTATTATAAATTCTCAATTTTGATAAAGCAAACCGTCAATCTAAACCAGCTTAAAATATAACCGAAATATTAAATGCAGATCAAAAAAACAATCTAATTCCTACCTACCAGCAGTTGTACGTGTGTCAAGGATATTTGCGTCCTGACACGCCACCACGTGCTGTTGATAGAGCATCAGAGAGGAAGTTAATCTAGAAGGCTGGCGTTGTGGCGTTCGTTTTGGCACGGGTGATGGATTCTTTCGTTCGCTGCTGTCATCGATTTCCGATTCCGCCTCTCGCATACGTGACCAAATCGTTTTTATCGAACTAGATTTTTTCATAGGCAACTTGAATAGCTTGCAGCTATTCGAAAAAGAAAATATCAAAGATTAAAAGTCAGTTCTTGAATTTTACAAGATGCTTCCCATATCGGGAGGAGGTTGGTACTCATTTCGAACACTATTTGAGTTTGTGAAAATGAAATGAAATGAAATCAAGTAGATTCACTCAGTATCCTTCGCTTAGTTATCCAATTAGAAAAAAAATTCTTAGAACGATGGAATCAGAATTTTACGAGAGGTTTTCGTATTGCATTTTTTTGTAAATTTATTATTATATACATTTTCGAAGAATTGATTATTTGTAGGTATAACATAATTCAGAGAAATCAGAAATTCACAAACTAAACGGAATGTATTTCAAATTTCTGATCATCTCTCTACGATTATCTGCAAGAAATATATTTGCTCCGTTTACATTTTGTTTGAAACATAGTGGTAGGTACATATCAATGGTCCTTGAACATGACATTGATACCGCAATATATATTATTTAAAAAATAATATACTTCAAAATTTCATCCTCCATATGGCTTACAAAGATACGTGAAACTATATAGAGGATGGAAATTCCTAGTAATATTTTTGAAACATCCAGGTTGTCTACTATCAGGCAATGAACCATGGTAACTTTAACTTCCTCGAACGCACAGACTTCATCAAAATCCTCTCTGCCTTTACCAGCCACCGAAGGTTCTCTTACTCTGATTGGCCACCAACGTCGGCGTTGTGAGATGTTCACCTATCGATCACGCGTTCATCACGCACTGATCATTGTTTATAGTTTCTGTTGCGAAAAACGTCTAGTAGATGGCGAGGCATGGTCTAAATCAGAGACAAGTGTCTCCAGAGTACTCCATACAATTAAACCTGTAATTACCTTATGCCGTTTTAGCTTCTATTCTATTCTAATCATTCTCTTATGAGTGCGTAATTTAAGTAGTGTCGGAATGAAATGTGATTTCTGGGGATAACAAATACATTTTTTAAGTTGTCAGAGCTTGTATGCGTACGTAATTTGAAAATCAATTCATATTCATAATATATCAAGTGGATCTCTTTTTGAGTATTATATGTGACATGGGAGTACGCTTTTGTCAAGTTAATTTTATATCCACTGAGCGAATCAAAAAAGGTAAAATATTCCATTATATATTTTTTATGACCGTAATCCAACTAGTAAATATATGAGATAATAGATACAAGAAGAGTCATGGTCAAAGCTTTAGGAGCAAGATTATGAAAACCTTTATTTGTGTATTGCTGCATTATTCATATTTTATAAGCCTCTGATTCGAAATTAGGCAACATCCATTTTTACTCACAATACGTCACTCAGCTGCATGCGTCTATATGCTGTAAGTACTTGCATGAACTCAATTTAGCAAGATCTCAAGAATGGATTGTCATTAAAAAAATAAAAATACTATAATTAAATCCCAACCATAAAAACAAGTTTCCTGACATGAACTCTTAAACTATTATACATTGGCTTCAACATTGCACCAGTTTGTAATCCTACAAGATGGCAACCGTGCACTCTAGATCAACCATGCGCCAATTCTAGGAACCCATTGATGTAGCATGATGAAAGAAGGACTAGGTTGGTGAATTGTTTTAATAATTCCATATTGATAAAAATTATATTCCTCAAAGGCTTTATTAGGCTTTTAGGTATATCACGATAACTTATTATTTCATTCATTTTTCCCGTGTCTGTAGGTTTCAGTAGTCTTTATGCCCTAGGAAGTGGTATTTTATTAAGAAATATAATATGATTATATTATATATATTTATATGTGGGAAGAGTGAGATCACTTTGGAAAGTGCAGATCCGATTTTGGATCTCGCCTTTCTTTGCGTGTATATCGCGTTGTAATTGAAGTTGTCGCCTTGGCAGTGTTCTTTATCAGATAATTCGTCGGACCTCCTTTTTGCTTGTTTTCTATATTTTATACGCTACTAGTTGGTGGGTAATCGAGACAGAGAGCGTACGTGAGTCTGTATATTTGCGTGATACTTTCCACTTAGAGTGAGATCCGGAAATTTGGCAACGCGGCGGATCTCATCTTTGCGATAAAATAATTTCATTGGTGAGTCATAGTAGGATATGGGTCGGCAGAGAAACAGTTCGGTCCAGAAATTAGTGTGTAAGAAAAAGTCAGAAGGTGAAACACAAATGTAAGAGTGAGTGCGCGAATCTTGCAACGCGTGGCAACGCTGGCATAGTAAGTGTACGGATCTGTGGCTGCCGAGCATCGAACATCTTTCATCTCTCTTTTGCAGGACTCGTAATCAAACCTGCATTTGTGTCCGTTATAGTCTAGTCAAATTAGCAGTTTCAATTATCAACATTTGTAAACAAGATCGGCAACAAATTCTGGACGGTATCAAGATATTTTACCATACACTTGTTCATGATAAAGTGGCATAGTATGCTATAGTGGTTTTACGGAAAACCCTACATTTATAAAATGAATGCGTAGGAAACGTATAAGTACTGACTAATGTAATTAGCTACAAAGTGTTTTCTTGTCACTTTGACATTTTTTTTTGTAACTATCATCCTAAAGCTTGTGATTTTTCATCATATTTAAGATATTACTGCATGACTATATTTAAAATGAACTATTTAACTATATCTTCAATATCGATACAAAAAAATTAAAGCTCATAACACATTCTACATCACAAATAATGCGAACAAATGTATTTTTCAACCAGTTAGATATATTTGCGAACCAGAATTTATCATTCAAGGATATCATGAGTAAGGAACCAAAACTGTTGAGACATTCCACAAATTCTTGGTAAATGTTGCCCATACTTCACACATAGCAATAACACTTGTGACATGTTAGAAAACATTTCCGCTCTCAGATGAATGATAACATAAGAATCAATTTATTAGAATGACGTCAATTTTTAAAAATCCTAATTTCGTAATTTGACTGTATTATAAATACGCTCCTCCCGTCACCGCGCACGCGACCTACGTGTGTTGTTGGTCCGTGAGTGGGGACATGTCATTTATCTTTTCTTTTATTTTTGTCTTCAGTATCCACCTGACGCGAGAAGGAGGTTGTAGTCTAAGGATGTCTGAAATGAATTACTCGCTCGGATTCATACGCACTGATTTTTGCAATAAAAGTTATTGTTACATTTTCCGTACAGGGTACCATATTCAAACGGAAAATGTAATAATGAACTCGGAGTGTGATATTTTGTCACCTTAGTGAAAAACAAAAACACTTAACGACAAAAATAAAATATAAACTTCCTCAAAATAAAATGGAAAAAATAAACAAAACTCTAACGAAAATGAAAAAAATCATCCAATTGAGGGTTCGAATAGACCCCCTTCTTGCATTTGGCAATACCCCAACCTATGATAAAACTCATTTCTAACATTGGCTAACATTGTAGGAGTAATCGAGCTACAAGAATCGATTATTTTGAGTCGTAACTCCTCCAATGTATTCGCCCAAAGTACGAGATTCACTTTCTGTTCGCGCGTGTAACCCATTGTCGGAAGTGTTTCCGTTTCGCACCAACGGTAGTCTAGGAAAGAATGATCATCGGATCGGCGATCGGAATCACCGACACACGATGAAATGGAGATCATAAAGCGCAAAGCGTTAGTCTTGTCCGACACACTGTTGTCACATACTTCCTAGGTGTTTGAGCGGAAATTTATCGCAGTAAACGCCTCACATCACGACGTTTGTTGAAGCAATCAAGCCGATTGATAATCACCGTAGATAAAATCAATACTTCATATGAAGTTTTGCGTTGACAGTACTTGATTCACTAATAAGCGAAAGATGAAGATCAAATAGTTCAAGAAACATTTTTTTTAGGATTTAACGCTATTGTCTATTTTTGTGAAAAATATCTATCCAGGAATTAATATTTTTTCCAGTGGGTAGGTACTGAACGATACATACATTGCGGCAGTCACGTCGGTAGTACAAAATTTATAATAGCACAAACACTGCATTTTGAAATTAGGAAAATTCATTTTTACACGGAGCGCGTATTTTCAAAATAAAGCATCAACGTTTGAAAGTAGGATTCACTCCAACGGGCCTGTATCGCGATTTTGTAACTGCGAAGCACGGCATCCACTCATTACGCCATGCATGTGTTATACTTCTGTTGATTAGACGAATTATTGATCCAATTTACGACTGTCCAAAAATGAGCCGAAATAGTTAAAAAAACTGTAACGGCTAACTTATTACAATATTCATGTTTTGTACCTTTGGGAGAGAGCAATAATCGTATAATTGATCGGATTCATTATTTCTGGAACATTCTATTTTTTTTCACTGTTACATGAATATTATTAATACAAAAAGAAATACTTCACTCTCTTCATAGCGTGCAAAAGTACCTACTTTATGTCTTTGGATTTCCGATCGCGCCGTCTTCAACGGAATCATGCCAAAAAGATATAAAACATGTTCACTTCCAAAACTACTCATGACTAGGGCAGCGTTGCCACGCGTTGCAAGATTCGCGCACTCACTTTTACATTTATGTTTCACCTTCTGACTTTTTCTTACACACTAATTTCTGGACCGAACGTTTTCTGTGCCGACAGTGTATTATTATGGACTTGTGTTTTGCTTTATGATAATATGAAAGCAAGCGTATTCGGCCTGTTTTGAAGCGGCGGCTCTTTCCTACAGCACGCGGTAGCAATGCGCTGAAGCATTTGTAAAGCAGACGGTAATTTTGTTAGATGGAATTGAAACAGGATCCAAATAAAATTTGTATACTTCTATTGTTTTAATCTGTAATTATATTATAAACGAATACTTTAATTTGTATCCAAGTTTTCTCTTGGAAAAGGAGAGGATACTTTTTTTTAAATTTGAGGATTCATCCTTTTTGGGGGAAATCCTATTTTTTATGTGCATTTTGGAAAATTTCTTCATAGTAGCTTTTTGTTTTGGATCCCATGATCCTCGAGTTTGTTCCTTTTTTTTACTTGACCCTTGTGGTGCAATATTTCCTGGAACTAAACAAAAGTTATAGGTCAGCAAACATTTTTGGCATCATATTGTGAACATAGAACAGTACTGGATCCGGCTGCATGATGTCTACATTCATCGCGTTTTTAATCAAAATGTAATAGATAAATTATATATATACACCACTAAAATAGTTTTGGTTGCATTTACTCACCTGACCGCAATCTCTTGGCAACCTGTTATAAACAGGTACTACTCCGTTAAATGTTGAATTTTGACGTTCATAAGGTTTTTTCAATCATTGATATATCAAATTAAAGCTAATTTTTACCTCTATACGATGGTATAAAGTTCGCAGAACTTTTTAAGTTGGGTATATATCTATCTTTGAAATGATTGATGATTTAATTAAAAAAGAAATGAATAAAATTTTTCCAATAAAATCAATTATTTAATTGAAAATACTTGCCGGAACATTTTGTTAACCTTGCGGACACGTATTTCTCTATAAATAGTGATTTATAAAAATTAGATTTTGATTAAAAACGCGATGAACGTAGACATTATGCAGCCAGATCTTAGACTATAAGTACTGTTTTCTATTAGTAGTGTTTCAATAGAAGGAATTTTAAAGTAATGAGGAAATACACATTTGTAAAAATCTGAATGATTAAGTTATAGAGGTATGTAGAAAAGATTATCATAAGTTTACCATCTTCTGATTTAACTGATTAGGAATTTTTGCACCTAGTGGCACTCTGGGATAGTCCATCTGGCTGATGTATCTTGTCTATGTTGGATTCTGCAGAAAAAACTTACAAAAATTAAACCACAGATAATAGAAACCTCCACAAAGCCTACCAGTATCTCTATCTACTTATGCAGCCAGGATGTTATCTCTGTTTAGGTCATTTAAGTTCATATCAATCTCCTCCAGAGTTTTTCCGTGGTACTCGGCTCCTTTTCCTTCATCCATGATTAACAATAGTTTGGCTATTTTTGCTACAAAAAACCATGAAAATATTTATTAGTCCATTCCCGAAGAGAGTGCATATTTAAAATATATTGTTGTGTATAAAATATGTTCAAAAGTACCTTGGACATACCTGAGGACACATTAATTAAGATATAAACCAAAATGATAGACTTCAAATGAATTATGACGATGTAAATTGCAATTGAAAAAAATTTGGGGTGTTGGAATCGAACCTACGCTCATTAAAAATCTCATTGTAAAAACTGACGCTTTAGACCACTCGACCAGTAACGCAGTTGTCAACAATCTTCTTTGTCTGGCTATTTACTGTCATTATTTCAAAATTCAACACATTACTCACTATTTCCCATCCTTTGAATTCGCTTCAGGGGTCGCAATCCTCCTCAAGATTAGTAATCGAGTATTCGTCATGTTCCACACTTTTAAGAATGCCGCTGCAACCTAAAAGAGTTTAGTAAACGTGAAACTAAAAAGATGCAGAAATGTGATACAAACATCAACATATACATTTAAGGATTTCAGATGTTGCTATTATTTTGTTTCGGATCTCACTTTAGCTACTTTTTGAATGTACCCATAAATAATAAATTGCAACTACCATTTCCAGCATATAACTGAATCATTGGCCTAATAACATCTATATATGAAAACAAATTATATTTCTTAAGGAAATTTTGTAAGGATCTCGTCTTGTTTCACATAGCTACTTTATATGTTCATAGGATGGCATGAATCTGCGGGAATTGTTGTGTCTATATGTTGGTTTCCTATATATTGAAAAATTCAGTTTGCATTCTGTATGCTTATATTTAAGTCCAAAAACTAATTGATCCAGACAATTCTTCCTCTATTGTGTATTTGATGTTAAGAATGGAATTTATTAACTGGAGGAGGTCTGTTAACTGATTTTAATTTCTCATTCATCTGTACCAGAATAAAATATGATGGTTTTTTGCGGATCTCATTATTTTTTGTTCTATATTTCCCATGAATAAATCGGCTAAAAGAGGTGAAATGAGACTACTCATTGATAGCTCTTCATTCTGGATGTAATATCTATTGTACGAGAAGCAGTTTCGCGATATGAAAGAGTTTCTCCAAGTAAGAGCATCTATAATCTACAGGAAATATCTACATTAAAACATAACGATCGGTATTCACTGTAAGGGTTGGGACTTGGTTTACTGCAAAAATGTTCTCCAATCTTCTGGCCGTAGTTTATTTATTACATTTACATATAAAAACAACGCATCATCCAACGCCGGTTGCCATGTTGCCAAATGTGCGATGATGCCGCATAGACATTAAGTAGGTACGCCGTCGGATTCATATACAGCGTTTTGAATATTTGAACGAAAGAAAATTCGTATTCTATTCGAAAATTGAATTCACATAAAGTTCAACCTTGTTTCACTGCCGAATATTTTCAGGGCGTTGTCGCGTTACTATAAGGATCATGAATAATAAGGAACATTTTATTCGATCTTCTACATTTGGAATTTTCTGACGATGCGAAAGATTTAGTTTTTTATATTTATTCAATTAAAACCCAAGAATCAAAGGTTCAAAAATATAAGTAATAATTCTTCGTCTTTTTGTTCTTTCCTACTTATTTCTAAACTAAAAGCATTGCGTCATTGCGTGATTAGTACAGCGTGAACCTTTTTTTGACGCATTCAGTTCTGTGCGGCTATTGATAACGGACGGTCTTATTTACCTGCGAAATATTATGATAATAAGAAAGGGGTAATCAAAATGGTGGACACCTTCTTTTCAACTGAATACCTCATGCGAGCAATCGGAACTAAGTTCAGAATTTCAGATATCAAACACATGCAAAGAAAAGTGGTTGATACCAATATCAATAAAGTCACTTAATATGTGGATAGACAAATCGTTGTACTAACATTTGTAGGAAATCATATACCCGATAGTGTGGAAATTGATATGATCAGCTTTCCCGCTGAACCCTATTTCTATCCAGTCGTCCAGTGCTTTATGTGTTTACGATGTGGTCACACCAGTAAACAATGTAGAGGGAAAAATGAATGTCATAACTGCGCATGTGAGAACTGTTTGAAAATGTAAGAGGGATGTAAGGATTTGTATTCATCGTAAAAGCAGAGAACGTACATCCAGACTATATCCAACCTCTCCAGTTTATAAGAGACAGCATAACATTAAAAAAAACTACAGCACTGTGAAATGTCTCTTCTGAGATTGAGATCCTAGATTTTTATTGTGGATAATCCTTCATATGCTAAGGTATTGATGCAAAATAGGTTTTCTCTTCTAAGCAGTTTATAAAATTTTCCTGAATTACGCGAGCAGAGATCACCAATTGAGCCAAACATAATTAAAAAGCCACAACCTCTAAACATGTACAATCCTAATACAAGTCTAGGTAGGCCATGTAATCGTGAAAAGGTTTTTGACGCATCTGAAGTTACTTTTCTTTTTGTGTCCAAACATTTTACAGGTTACGCAGCAGATTCAGACCTGGAGCCTTTGCGTGAAACAATACGAAGCTCATCGGTAAAGCCTAGTTTTCTGCAATGGGACCACATACTCGTACACTGCCAGCTCAAAGTCAGAATAAGCAATGAGCATGAGCGAACCTATAAAAGCAGAAATATCGCCATATTCACTGACAGAGTGCTTTATCTGGTGCACAATTCGCACCAAAAATGTAATGGGCATTTTATATTTGGTTAAAATGGGAGGAGTTATTGATGGAAAAGTTCTGTATATAATGAAACAGATAATTATGGATATATTTGTATTAATACAATTTAATATTGAATTCTAAAATATAAACTAAACATATACAAAATCTTATGTTTACTGTAATAATTTAGGTAGTAGGTCAAAATAAGTAATGCACTACAAAACACATAGAATAAAACGTAAATTAAAAACTACGATTAATGCATAAAGACATTATCAACTAGAGCACGAAAATAAACTTTAATGATGTATAAAATGAAAATATATAACAAATAATTACGAAAAAAATTATTATAATAGCAAACACTTAGACTGTAAAACCATTATTTAAATATGGTTTTAAAACAATCAAATTTTTTGTCGAAAAATTATACATGAGTAGGTTTCAATCCAGGAATACATATGTTATTCATGGCTTACATCTATGAATTATTTCCTGTGTGAAATTTTGCCATATTCTCAATATGCATTAATATCACAGTGCTCGAACTAGTGAAAAAAGATACATTATGACATTTTCACCAAAAAAAGAGCTATCTTATGCATAATTATATTTTCTTTTTTCTAATAAATCACTTATACAAGCGGCTGACACTTTTAAAAACATCATACAGAGTTTTGATTAGCAAAATATTGGGCTATTAAAAGAGAAATCCTAGCAATTATTCAAATCGAACTTGCATAGTGCAGATGACCGTAAACCGTAAACCTCAGTATGACAAAGATGTGTGCTCAAACTATTGTTCAATAGTCAACTTCAACATCAATAAAAAATGTGTTATTGTTTAACAGTCAAAGTTCTTTACCTTTTCAAGCGGGTGTTCTAGTATTTTAGCGGTGAATGAGTTATATGCCATATGCCGACAGAAGGGTGATCTGAATGATTACAAAATACATGACTTAAACCCTAAACTGACTTTACTCATATAGTGTAAGGCTTAGCCAGGAACTTCTAATGAAAATTTACCCAAATCCGTACTTGTAAGCACTACAGCATTTTTTACTGCCACGATAATATTTTTAGATTAATTATCTTCACAATTGGCAGACACAAAGTGACGACTAGACAAGTTGTAGATTAAGAGTGTCTTAAAGTGACTAAAAGTAAGATTTGTGTTTTTTTATTGTCTTATTTGGCAGGAGAAGTTTTCAATAGGATCTTGATTCAACCATCAACAATTCAGGATATTCACATTTCCAGGCTCCAACATTCCAAATATATCTATGATCCCATTAATGGTGATCGTCCGATTCACTAATGATCGTGGCCTGAATCGTTCCTCACTACCGTCCGCTGCAAAAAAAGTAATATTCTGTAAATATAAGCGCATCAAAAAAAACTAGTAGTTTGAATAATGGTTATGAAAAGCTTTGACAATACAGCAGAAAATATTAAATTTACTGACATCTTTCAATAGATGTGATGATGTGATGATGACAAATTATTCTCCTTATCTGACATTCTAAATACGAGTATAAAAGACACATTTCTAGAACATTTCTAACTTTAGAATAATATGAGTAACATGCCAAATGAAAGCGCCTCATTAATTTGCATACTTATTATATTTTGTTGGTCATTTTGATATAATAATTCTGCAATTTAAAAGATATATTCAATAAAAATATTACTAGCTAATAAATACTAATATATAAGGCTGCTATTTTCAAATTCTCTAATTGACAACTGTCAAAATTCACTTTTTTCACTAAATTAATCAAATTTTTCATACGGAATGTATTACCATCTACAAAACGATTCACACTGCTTTTTGCTATATAAAATCGGTCAAAACAATACGGGTTAATTGCGAAACTCATTTTACATTAACAAGTGTACCAAGTCTGCAAGATTTCTTAAAAATTGTTTGCTTTCATCCATTCAGTCAGTTGAAGAGCTGCTAAGCAATACATTAACGTTTAATGTCATTATATTTATCTTATATTTTCAAAACTTGATTTGCAAAATACAATAATTCAAAAAGCGACAAGGGATTCGTATTTGAGGTTGATGTAGGTATTGATTAGCAATGCATATTTATGTATCAGAATTAAAAAATATCTTGTCCCCAAAAAATATAACTTTTGTATAAAAATGGTTTCTGATACTCGCGAACAGAATAGCAAAGAGCAAGTTTTCCACATAATGGCCTCATATGAACAGTTAAATGATACTTGATACAAAATGATTTTACACTGATACACTGAAAAAAGCATGTCTTAAATTTGTAGGAAACTTACAGATGAACTGTGATGAAATTCTTTGAATTTCTGAACAGGACTGTTCAAAACAACAAACTAATTCTCAAAATTCAATATAGCTTTACTCACTTGCTTTAGGGACTTGCTCCTCAGTGAGTTCTGATTCATTCAATTCAAGATTTTCCTGCCCTGTTGTGGTGGCGGCAAACATAGAAATTTCTCCCAACTGCTGTTTAGATGGCAATGCAGAAGTTGAAGGTTGATCTGAAACCACATAATTCAGTTATTGTAGTATAACATAGGTAAACTATTTTGAAGCTCTTTATGGTGACATTTCTCAACTATAAATAAAGGATGTTCAAATATTAGACTATATTTTCTCAAATTAATTTTTTTTTTAATGACACAATCTGAAGAATAATGATTTTAGATACGAACATATTTGTACCATTCCCATCAATATGAGATCCCTTTTGGTAATCCGTATTACTGTTATTCATTATAATTTCTCCAAATTTGAATCTTAAGCCAACCTCAAGGTTGTCCATTTATAACAAATTCAAAGAAGCTTGTGATGAGAATATTGACCGTCAAAACAAGTTAGATGCCCAAAAATGTTTTGCTCAATGATTTGGTGACAGTAGTAGTAAAACATACCGACAATTTGTTCACTGATAGTAGATATTTGTGGCTCAGGAAGATTCACAGATGGCACAGCATCCTTTCTCAATCTATTATTGCCATAATTCTCTTCTTCAGTGAAGTGTGCATGGCATACTCTATAACTATTATAAACAGCAATTGGGTCAAGAGATCTTAGTGCTGTATTTCCAGTAAGTTCCATCCATTGAAGAAAAACATAGATATATTTCTTAGGGTTTGGAAATCTGTGCCTCACTGACAACCTGTCCTGGCAGTCTTTAACTGCACATTTGTGAAACTGAAGCATTTCCAGAGATCTGTGCTTTCCGGGATGGAAAACTAGTATTGCTGAAAAAATAAAATATGGCAATGAAAATTAATTTGACAAACTGATGTTAAAACAGACCTTGAAGCTATGTCGATTAAGATAACAATAATAGCCTCATATGACTGTTAAATGATACTTGATACAAAATGATTTTACAGTGATACACTGAAAACATGTCTTAAATGTGTAGGAAACGTACAGATGAACTGTGATGAAATTTTATGAATTTCTGAAAAGGACTATGTTCATTACAACAAATTAATTCTCAAAATTCAATATAGCTTTACTCACTTGCTTTAGGGACTTGTTCCTCAGTGAGTTTTGATTCACTCAATTCAACATTTTCCTGCCCTGTTGTGGTGGTGGCAAAGATAGAAATTTCTTCCAACTGCTGTTTAGATGGCAATGCAGAAGTTGAAGGTTGATCTGAAACCACATAATTCAGTTATTGTAGTATAACATAGGTAAACTATTCTGAAGCTCTTTGATGACATTTCTCAAATATAAATAAAGGATGTTCAAATATTAGACTATATTTTCTAAAATTAATTTTTGTTTTAATAACACAATCTGAAGAATAATGATTTTAGATACGAACGTATTTGTACCATTGCCATCAATATGAGATCCCTGTTGGTAATCCGTATAACTGTTATTCATTATAGTTTCTCCAAATTTGAATCTTAAGCAAACCTCAAGGTTGTCGATTTGTAACAAATTCAAAGAAGCTTGTGTTGAGAATATTGACCGTCAAAACAAGTTAGATCCCCAATTATGTTTTGCTCAATGATTTGGTGACAGTAGCCGTAAAACATACCAACAATTTGTTCACTGACAGTAGATATTTGTGGCTCAGGAAGATTCACAGATGGCACAGCACCCTTTCTCAATCTATTATTGCCATAATTCTCTTCTTCAGTGAAGTGTGCATGGCATACTCTATAACTATTATAAACAGCAATGGGGTGAAGAGATCTTAGTGCTGTATTTCCAGTAGGTTCCATCCATTTAAGACAAACATACATGAATTTCTCAGGGTTTGGAAATCTATGCCTCACTGACAACCTGTCCTAGCAGTCTTTAACTGCACATTTGTGAAACTGAGGCATTTCCCGAGATCTGTACTTTTCGGTATGGAAAACTAGTATTGCTGAGAAAATAAAATATGGCAATGAAAATTTATTTGACGAACTGATGTTAAAACAGACCTTAAAGCTATGTGAATTAACATAACAATAATGGCCTCATATGGCTGTCAAATGATACTTTATACAAAATGATTTTACAGTGATACACCGAAAACATATCTTGAATTTGTAGAAAACTTACAGATGAACTGTGATGAAATTTTTTGAATTTCTGGAAAGGACTGTTCATTACAACAAATTAATTCTCAAAATTCAATATAGCTTTACTCACTTGCTTTAGGGACTTGTTCCTCAGTGAGTTCTGATTCACTCAATTCAAGATTTTCCTGCCCTGTTGTGGTGATGGCAAACATAGAAATTTCTTCAAACTGCTGTTTAGATGGTAATGCAGAAGTTGGATGTTGATCTGAAATCACATAATTCAGTTATTGTACATAAATTCGCATTTAGAAATCCGAAAAGAAAGACCCAGTGCAGGACTCGAACCCGCATCTCCCGATGTCATGTCGGGCGCTCTACCAACTGAACCAACTGGGTAGCTGGTCAGTCGTTACAGAGCGCGGATGATATGTTAGGCAGAATCCCCCACAAAGCCATCCTTCCGAATTTCAAATTGCGCGCGTCGTTCGTATCTCGAGGTGCCGCAGCGCCAGTGTTTGGGTTGGTAACTATCTCCGACCGCGATTTCTGACAGCAGACCTCTTGTTTCGAACAGCCATAGTCTTTCACTATGCAGAGGTAATCGTGATACACAACTTGCTTTTCTCCGCAAGATGGAGTTTTTGATACATAAATTCGCATTTAGAAATCCGAAAAGAAAGACCCAGTGCAGGACTCGAACCCGCATCTCCCGATGTCATGTCGGGCGCTCTACCAACTGAACCAACTGGGTAGCTGGTCAGTCGTTACAGAGCGCGGATGATATGTTAGGCAGAATCCCCCACAAAGCCATCCTTCCGAATTTCAAATTGCGCGCGTCGTTCGTATCTCGAGGTGCCGCAGCGCCAGTGTTTGGGTTGGTAACTATCTCCGACCGCGATTTCTGACAGCAGACCTCTTGTTTCGAACAGCCATAGTCTTTCACTATGCAGAGGTAATCGTGATACACAACTTGCTTTTCTCCGCAAGATGGAGTTTTTGATACATAAATTCGCATTTAGAAATCCGAAAAGAAAGACCCAGTGCAGGACTCGAACCCGCATCTCCCGATGTCATGTCGGGCGCTCTACCAACTGAACCAACTGGGTAGCTGGTCAGTCGTTACAGAGCGCGGATGATATGTTAGGCAGAATCCCCCACAAAGCCATCCTTCCGAATTTCAAATTGCGCGCGTCGTTCGTATCTCGAGGTGCCGCAGCGCCAGTGTTTGGGTTGGTAACTATCTCCGACCGCGATTTCTGACAGCAGACCTCTTGTTTCGAACAGCCATAGTCTTTCACTATGCAGAGGTAATCGTGATACACAACTTGCTTTTCTCCGCAAGATGGAGTTTTTGATACATAAATTCGCATTTAGAAATCCGAAAAGAAAGACCCAGTGCAGGACTCGAACCCGCATCTCCCGATGTCATGTCGGGCGCTCTACCAACTGGTAGTTACCAACCCAAACACTGGCGCTGCGGCACCTCGAGATACGAACGACGCGCGCAATTTGAAATTCGGAAGGATGGCTTTGTGGGGGATTCTGCCTAACATATCATCCGCGCTCTGTAACGACTGACCAGCTACCCAGTTGGTTCAGTTGGTAGAGCGCCCGACATGACATCGGGAGATGCGGGTTCGAGTCCTGCACTGGGTCTTTCTTTTCGGATTTCTAAATGCGAATTTATGTATCAAAAACTCCATCTTGCGGAGAAAAGCAAGTTGTGTCTCAGTTATTGTAGTATAACATAGGTGTGTCGTGCACTATAAAAACGAGAAGGCACTTCCGCACTGACGTTGTCCTGGTATCATCACACCCAGGTTGTATTGGTCAACGGACGTCTCAAGACTGGACTGATGTGGACGCTAATACCACTAGTGTAAGAAGTTTTTCAAATATATATATATATATATATATATATATATATATATATATATATATATATATATATACCATTTTTCGATTTCTGTATGAGGGACAGTAATAGAGAATGAAATTTTATTAACTATTAATAATTAGTCAAGTAATGATGCAATTAAAAACATTTTTTGCAGTCTGATTCATCGCTACTAATATTTTCATTTTCAATCTCGGCAAAATCGTCATCATTATTTTCTTCTTCTGTCGTTTCTATAATGTCTTCCACTGCTAGTGACGTTTGGTCCCCAATAAAACCTGTCGGTTATTCGGTTATAAATAATCATATGAAAACCAACCGCAGTTTTCAGGCCTAAGTTTAATGCACTCCGGTTCTGTTGCATTCAGCCACATTGAGTTTACAAAAATTGTGCGTAAAATTTTTTGTTGTAGTGATATCCACCATGGTGGTATTGTGTTCGAGTCACAGCTGCAATGTCCCGTCTTTTTCTATCGCACGGTATAGCTTGCTCGGACCTCTCGCACGCAGGAATATTTAGATTTTCAAAATTCGACAACCGTAATTTTTGCCAAGTGTTATCTTTTATTTGAAATAAGATTCATTGACTAAGCACATTTGTGAACATTAGTAATTTTGATTACCTGTTTATACCTGGCAACCCCATAGTTTGGCCAGGTAAAAAATAGGCAACCAAACGACTGCATCATCTACAAACATAGTACTTTTGATTAGTACATGATTTTTTTATTTATCTGATTGTCGAAATTAATTTTATAAATCAATTTTTTGATTGTTTATCAAAATTAGCCTGGCCAGGAAATTCTTCGGCAACCCTTTCGAACAATGTTTTCCAACATACTAGAATTGATATTAAATTACTCTCAAGCACTAAGCAGGTAGGCATCAACTTGTATTGGATCCTCTACCATAAGACCTTTGTGAAATGCCATTAAACAGTGTACTGTCAAAAGAGCCCAAAAAATAGTGATTTCTCTTGTATGACAACACAAAATGATGGCATAAGATTTGATTATGAAAAAGGGCACTTTCTGAACCTCACAGCATTCTTATCAGCCTGGCAATCCACCATATATAAGTGAAAATTGATGTTTCGCTCATTTTATAAGTTATAAGGACTTGCTATTCTCCACCAATAGGATTTGAGGAATGTGAGACATTAGTTGATCGGTTTCCGAGTGTATCAAATTCATGATAATCTAATGGAGAGAGTATTGCGGTGATTCTTATGAAGCTACATAATACTGTAATAATATAAATACCTGATAGTTTAGTAAAAAAAAAGAATATATAGGAGGTATTTCACAAATTTCCTTATTATTTCTATTACTTGTTAGGTCCATTCTTATTCTACACAAATAAATGCCATCCAAAGCCAGCTTAGTATCCAGCATTATAAAAATCCATATTGTTGAAGGTATAACGATATAAGGTTGCACGGCATTTGAAATATATAGTACAAACAACTGGAAAAAATAATAAAGAAAGTTGAGTTCCAATTCGGATATTTCTATAAGCTCAACCCTGCTTTTCAGAAATAATTGTAAAATGAAATTATCAAACATGATAAACAAAAACAGGTGAGCTGAAAGCTGACTACCAGGGGGGTATTCACTATACCATTGGTATTCACTGTCACTCTTATGAATTTATGATGTACCTTAAGTCACGTCCAAACCGCTGGAGGCCGCCAAATTGGATTTCGACAGTTTCCTCTTGTTTTTACTATGAAATCTCCTGTCGAAATCAATTTTTTATGACATTGTATTTTTATTACATACACCCCATACCCTTACATGCTTACGCCATCTATTCTCAGGACATTGAACATTGATGTAGACACAGCCAGACGGCGGAAGACTTTCTTTTTATTGCATGCTCTTGTTTCGTCTATTCCACTGCAGGCTTGCTAGCACAAAAGGAATTTCGATTTCTTATCAGCATTTCTTGATTCACTGTGTCACCGTCAGGGTCAGGCGGCGGGCAGCATCGAGGCGTAACCAGGGGTTAGAAAGTTAAATTATTGTTTTCTTTGTATATCTGATCTGTTCAATTTATTCAACAGAGTCCCAAAAGGATACGTCGTTGTGCTGTTCCAAACTGTAACAATGAGGATGCTCGAAGGTAAGCGATTCATGCTATTTATAAATGATATATACTTTTTCTAACATCATGTTCGTATTGTGATGTAAAATTAGTATTAACACAAGATGAATCATTTCTGCATGAAATATCTATTATTTGAATGCATGTTGTTTTCACCACTACGTATGGCTTTGTGTTAGCGTTGTTAACAGTTTGTTTCTTGTGAAACCATCAGATGAAGCCAATCTGATAATATACAGATGAATCGACAATTATGAGTAATTAGTTATTGTATTTTACGTAGACGTAAAGGTACTGTGTGGACCATTCCCTGTCTTTGGCAAAACATTGTGTTGAAGGTGAAGTTTGATGGTCTAAAGATACATTCTTTTATTTCAGATATTACATTCCATCTAATGAGTATCTACGAAGACTCTGGCTAGAAAGGATTGGTAACCCCAACCTTGCTGAGGATGACAACCATTCGAAATTGAAATATGTTGCAGTTTGTGAGCAACATTTCGAGCCACAATGTATTGAAGAAAGTGGCAAACTGAGGCCCTATTCCTTGCCCACCATTGACTTACCAAGTAAGTATCTCACATCATATTAGTTTTGTCTTGCTGTATCAATCTGTTATTGGTTAATTAAGTGCTATCAAATATTATATGAACTCTTTTTGCCAATACCTAGTGTGTAAAGTACATGAATTAATTTGACAATTTCCACATATAGAATGTTTTGATATGTAGATATTGTGAGTAGAGTGACTACCAAAAACAATGATGTCACAGAGGGTTAGGCTATATGACTGCTGTATTTTGACATTCTACACTCACAATGCAAGAATAAATCTACTATGACAGATTATAGTTGGTAATTTTTTTAAGATGCTAGTATTAGTAGAAAAACTGTTACAGATATTGGAGAGGATTCAGCTGGTTGTTTTGCTATCCAAGCTAAAGAAGAGGGTCATTCCAGCTTACCAGAAAACCTCAAAGGTATGTATTTTCATGAGTAGAAATTGTTTTACACATTACCAAATCTACATTATTATAAACAATTATTCATTTTTCAGTAATGTTAGTGGAAATAAAAACACCAACGACTTTCTCTAGTGACAGTCCTGTGGAAAGGCCAAAGAAGCCTGTGAAAGTATACACAGGTCCTGTTAAGAAGTGTCTCTTTCCACCAACTGAGGATATGCAAGATGGGGTGCAGCCAGGACCATCATCTGCTACATTTGATGATGTACCAGTTGACCCAGGACAATCATCCTCCTCCACATTTGTTGAGAAAGATACTTTGCAGATTGAGGGTAAGAAACATGTTAATGTTAACTGGTGTATGTGTGTGTGTGTGTAACGGATTTATATTCAGCATTTAGATTTAACATTAAATTATTAAATGTTACATCAGTGTGCAGGATTAAACTAGGTTTGACCCGTTTCATATATTTGACCTAATTTTTGATGAGAAGTAGATGAGGTGAAAGATGAATTGAAGTATAGGTGGATGAATCAAATGATTGATTAATGGATTGAGGGGAGAAAGTATTAGGAACAAGAGTTAATGTGTAGAGTAACAATCAGTATCGATAGATTTGTAGTAGTGAGTATAATTTTTGCCAATGTTCACTGGTATCTGGGTGTTGTTTTTAAAATTGTTTGTATACCATTTATGTTTTTATATGTTAACATTGCTCAGTTTACAATAAATTATAAATATGATTCCTTGAAATATATTTCTGATTGTGAAAAACAAAAAAATGGATCCAAACACTTGAAACAGTAAGGTAATAATAGCTCAAGCATCTATAACTTTGAAACTTATGGGATCTTATCATTTTCTGAAAAAATATCTAGCTTGTATTTGTTGTTGGAGAAGTGAACTTATTTAATCCACTTTATATGCAGTCACACAATACTGAAACTTTACAACCTATTGAAGGATACATTTTGTTTTAGGTATGCATCCAAAGTTGTTTATGAAGAAAAGACAGAGGCTCAGTCAAGACCAAAATGTTATGCATAACAAATTGAGGGTCTTGAAGAGGGCAGTAGAAGCAACAAAAAAAAGAAAGCCTAAAAAAACGGATACTGATGTTGGAACAGCATCCACAGGTATCAAAATGTATGAGAACATTGGATCTGCCACGAGACGTTTCATTGAAAGTCAGATTAGAAATCAAAAACTTAAGGCAAAAGGTAGAAGGTACACTCTGGACAACAAATTTTAGCCCTTTCAGTTTTAAAAAAAACAGGTAAGGGATATAGATATTTGTCTGAGCTTTTCAGTCTTCCCTCTCGCAGGACTTTGCTCTCACTATAATAACCAAGATTCCGTTCAAATGCGGCATTGATGAGAATATTTTCCAACAACTTGAGACAACTGTGAAGGGCATGAAAAGCTCAGACAAATATTGTATATTGATGTTTGATGGAATGGCATTACAGACTGGGCTCTAGTACAACTCTAGTGGGGTTTTTATAGAGAGATTTGTAGATTTTGGAAGGTCTGAACGGAGAGCATGCTATGCTGATCATGCTCTTGTTTTTATGTTGAAAGGCATACATCGCAAGTGGAAGCAACCCATTTGTTTTTTGTTTCTGTCAGAGTACAACTCCAACTGTGGATCTGATCAGAACAATTAAAGATGTGGTAAGACATGTTTGTCAAACTGGTCTGCACATTGTTGGTACTGTGAGTGACCAAGGTGCTACTAATGTTGCTGCAATCAGATCTCTTATCAATGAGACTAATGCATACTGTTTATCAAATAACATTGAAAGCAGATTTCAAGGTTCAAGGCTTCCTCCAGTGTTTTTATAAATATATTAAATTTTTCATCTACACTCATACTGTTATCATCTATAAATTTCCATTCAACTGCACTCACCCTATTGAAAAATAAGTTCATGCCCAGTTGTGTTATGGGGCGACACATTATTTTGTCCTCAGCCAAAGCTCTCTGCTCTCCTCCAACGTAAGACATACATACTGACACCCATGATCTGACAGACCTGTATGTCTCACCTTGGCGGAGAGCAGATTCAGTGCTGAATCTACATAGATGTTATCAATAACATTCTGTTCTCGGGTGGGCTCATATATTGTTTGAACTAAGTTAAACCAGTTTAATATGTTATTTAGCCTTTGGAACCTTGAATTTGTTGAGTTAAAATCTACATTGAAATCGCCTGCGACAATTGTTGTTTTGCCTATGCCTATCTGGTCAAGAACACCCTCTAGACAATCCAAGAAAGTGTCAAAATTGCCTGAAGGGTCACGATATAGAGTTAAAATGTTAATATTAAAATCATGACGGACATTTACAACAAAGTTCAAATTTTCTCTGATAAAGATCATGGTCCCACCTCCATTATAATCTTTTCGAGCTGAGTGAGCTGCCAAATTGTACCCACTTATATGAATGATACTAGTTTCCATGTCTGTCAACCAGTGTTCAGTCAGGCAGATTAAAACCACATTTTGGTCCATGATTTTAGCATCTAGTTCTCCCAGCTTCGTCCTTACTGAGCTTATGTTCACATTCATTACTCTTAGTGTAGTCTGTTGTCTAGCGCTGTTGTCGGGAATTTCTCCTCACCTGCCCTTGGCTCTGTAGGTTGATAAAATGGTTAATTGTTGTACCTTGAGGCCACAAGTCCGCATTTAGTAGCTGGGGTCGTTGATCCATTGGCACTGCTAGTTTGAAAGAGCTTCTGTATTTTTCTTATTGGTCTTGATCTTATTACATTTACACCCGGAGTCTAGTTTATTGAGTTTTAAAAATTCCATAACATCATTTTCTGTTGTTTCACGTGCTAGACCTGAAAGGAACAGAAATCCCATCCTCTGTGCAGATTTTAAGGAACAATTTGTGCTTTCACTTGTACCTTTTAGTGGTTCTGGTCGTTTTCTTACGTTCGAATCCAGATTTTTTCGCTTCTGCTTTCTGTTTACAGTTTTCCATTCATCATTTTTAACGGTCGTGTCAGTCATCTGACCAATAAGAAACCATATTTGTTGAATCTATCAATATTTTAGGCTCCTACAAACTTTTATCCTGTAAACAGGCACCATTTAGTGTCAGTATCATTATGATTTATTTATTTCTCCTCTATATACATAGTTTGTCTTTTCAAAAAAAAGTGGCAGAAGCAGTCACAATGTCAGAAAACTCACAGATGCAACAAATATAGTTTAGTTGATTGATCAGATGAGCAGAATGAAATATGCTAGACCTAAGATGTTTTGTGCGTTAACTTATTCATGTTGAGTCAGTTTTTGATTCCTAATTGATTATTTCAAGTACTTAAAATCCATGTGTTCATCATATTGTATTTTAGGTTTGTAAAGACTGATGTCACTAATTTGACGCAATATTTGTATATAGATAGACATATATTTGTTTTTTAATTATATAGGTATTGTATATGGGCTAAGTGGCAGAACAGCTTTAGCTAAACTTCGCCCGAATAAAGACGTTATTATTATCATAATTATTATTATTATCACAATTATTATTATTATATAAATATTTTTAGTATAGCTTTTTAATTCCATAACTTACATTGAGGCAGTGGCAATGAAGATATCTATGGAATCCTTTTTATTAGTATTATACATGCTTAATACGAACATTGAGAAATATTATTTGTCCTAAACAGTCTAAGAACAAAACAGCATTTTTTAACATTTTTTTGTTCTCAATACTCGAAGAGCAAAAAAAGTTTTTCTGCTTAATTTCAGATGACCATCCCGGGTGTGGGGGAGTTTTCACCAATAAATTATCCACTTTTCTTAGGCCTTTTACATCCTATTCATCTGGCTCTGGAGGGATTAACCCCCAAAACTTCCCCCGCCCTCCGCTGCGGTCGCCACTGTATTTTGGTATGCCTTATGTGAAATATTTGGCATTTATTTTATATGATACTGAGTCTTAAACATTATTGTTTTTATTGTTGCACCAATATGATTAGTATTGGAGTATTTACCACCTAATATTCGAATTATATAACATCATAAGATTCTGATATTATGATGAAACATTACTTCTGATAAATAAATGATGGTTTTGCTTTACATGGCTTGTTTTTGTATGCCTTCTGTAGCTGACTTTATTTGAGATTGGAATCTATTTGGAATCAGACAAATGGTGTCACCTGTCAGGAGTACGGGTCGTGAAGATCTTAGTTTCATTTCTAGAACGCAGACTTCTGATAGTTTGAAACCGGTTGTTCCATTCTAACTGTTATTTTTTATGTCCTGTATTGTTTGTTCTCACTGGTCATTAATTAATATCCTATTAATGAAATTTTTGTGTTGATTAGATAATCATGAACATATTTCATCATATTTTTTTATATAACTTGCCACTCAGAGTAAACTTCATATCATATCACTTATATGTCAGTACCGTGTCATGTCCATTTCTAGGATTTATGAATAAATTCTTAATTTTTTTGTCGCAATAACACAAAAATTTCATTAATAGATCATTAAAATAATGATCAGTGAACAATACAGGACATCAAAAATCACAGAATGGAATCACCCTTATACAATATTTCAAAAAGCACGCTCTTTGCCTACCTGCTTAGTACCTGAGAGTAATTTAATATTAATTCTAGTATGTTGGAAAACATTGTTCGAAACGGTTGCCGAAGAATTTCCTGGCCCGGCTAATTTTGATTAGCAATTAAAAAATTGATTTATAAAATTAATTTCGACAATCAGATAAATGAAAAAATCATGTACTAATCAAAAGTACTATGTTTGTAGATGATGCAGTCGTTTGGTTGCCTATTTTTTACCTGGCGAAACTATGGGGTTGCCAGGTATAAACAGGTAATCAAAATTACTAATGTTCACAAATGTGCTTAGTCAATGAATCTTATTTCAAATAAAAGATAACACGGCAAAAATTACGGTCGTCGAATTTTGAAAATCTAAATATTCGTGCGAGCGAGAGGTCCGAGCAAGCTATACCGTGCGATAGAAAAGGACGGGACATTTCAGCTGTGACTCGAACACAATACCACCATCGTGGATATCACTGCAACAAAAAATTTCACGCACAATTTTTGTAAACTCAATGTGGCTGAATGCAACAGAATCGGAGTGCATTAAACTTAAGCCTGAAAACTGCGGTTATGGTTTTCATATGATTATTTAAAACCGACAGGTTTTATTGGGAACCAAACGTCACTAGCAGTGGAAGACATTATAGAAATGACGGGAGAAGTAAATAATGATGATGATTTTGACGAGATTGAAAATGAAAATATTAGTAGCGATGAATCAGACTGCGAAAAATGTTTTTAATTGTAACATTACTTAATTAATTATTAATAGTTGATAAAATTTCATTCACTATTACTGTCCCTCTTACAGTAATAGAAAAATTGTTTATAATTTAAATTATATATATAATTTCTGTAAATTCAGAGCTCTATGTACCATCGAGTTATATGCAGCTACTTTATATGTTCATAGGATGGCATGAATCTGCGGGAATTGTTGTATGTGTATAATTTGATTTCCTATATATTGAAAAATTCAGTTTGCATTCTGTCTGCTTATATTTAAGTCTAAAAAACTTAATTATTCCAGACAATTCTTCCTCTATTGTGTATTTGATGTTTGTTATGAGTGGAATTTGTGATCTGGAGGAGGTCTGTTAACTCATTTTAATTTCCTTTAAAAGGTGCAATTATATCATCTACATATCTGTACCAGAATAAAATATGATGGTATTTTTCGGATCTCATTATTTTTTGTTCTATATTGCCATGAATAAATCTCTTAAAAGAGGTGAAATGAGACTACCCAATGATAGCTCTTCATTCTGGATGTAAAATCTATTGTTGTACGTGAAGCAGTTTTGGGATATGAAGGAGTTTCTCCAAGTAAGAGCATCTATAATCTACAGGAAATATTTACATTAAAACATAACGATCTGAATTCACTGTAAGGGTTGGGACTTGGACTACTGCAAAAATGTTCTCCAATCTTCTGGCCGTAGTTTATTTATTACATTTTTAACATTAGCATTAATTGCTTCTGCGGCCGATGCAAAACGTAAACGACGTTAGAGTTAGAGGTTAGAGGAGACACAGGACACAGACACTTCCGTTTACATATAAAAACAACGCATCATCCAACGCCGGTTGCCATGTTGCCAAATGTGCGATGATGCCGCATAGACATTAAGTAGGTACGCCGTCGGATTCATATACAGCGTTTTGAATATTTGAACGAAAGAAAATTCGTATTCTATTCGAAAATTGAATTCATATAAAGTTCAACCTAGTTTCACTGCCGAATATTTTCAGGGCGTTGTCGCGTTACTATAAGGATCATGAATAATGAGGAAGATTTTATTCGATCTACATTTGGAATTTTTTGACGATGTGAATGATTTAGTTTTTTATATTTATTCAGTTAAAACCCAAGAATCAAAGGTTGAAAATTCTAAGCAATAATTCTTCGTCTTTTTGTTCTTTCCTACTTATTTCTAAACTAAAAGCATTGCGTCATTGCGTGATTAGTACAGCGTGAACCTTCTTGACGCATTCAGTTCTGTGCGGCTATTGATAACGGACGGTCTTATTTACCTGCGAAATATTATGATAATGAGAAAGGGGTAATCAAAATGGTGGACACCTTCTTTTCAACTGATTACCTCATGCGAGCAATCGGAACTAAGTTCAGAATTTCAGATATCAAACGCATGCAAAGAAAAGTGGTTGACCCCAATATCAATAAAGTCACTTAATATGCAGATAGACAAATCGTTGTACTAACATTTGTAGCAAATCATATACCCGATAGTGTGGAAATTGATATGATCAACTTTCCCGTTGAACCCTATTTCTATCCAGTCGTCCAGTGCTTTATGTGTTTACGATTTAGTCACACCAGTAAACAATGTAGAGGGAAAAATGAATGTCATAACTGCGCATGTGAGAACTGTTGGGAAATGTAATAGGTATGTAAGGATTTGTGTTCAACGTAAAAGTTCATAAAAGACAGCATAACATTAAAAAAAACTACAGCACTGTGAAATGTCTCCTTTGAGGAAGCTGGATTTATTGTGGATAATCCTTCATATGCTAAGGTATCGATGCAAAATAGGTTTTCTCTTCTAAGCAGTTTATAAAATTTTCAAGAATTACGCGAGCAGAGATCACCAATTGAGCCAAACAAAATTAAAAAGCCACAACCTCTAAACATGTACAATCCTAATACAAGTCTAGGTAGGCCATGTAATCGTGAAAAGGTTTCTGACGCATCTGAAGTTACTTTTCTTCTTTATATTCGGTTAAAATGGGAGGAGTTATTGATGGAAAAGTTCTGTATATAATGAAAGAGATAATTATGAATATATTTGTATTAATACAATTTAATATTAAATTCTAAAATATAAACTAAACATATACAAAATCTTATGTTTACTGTAATAATTTATGTAGTAGGTCAAAATAAGTAATGCACTACAAAACAATTAGAATAAAACGTAAATTAAAAACTACGATTTAATACAACTAGAGCACGAAAATAAACTTTTATGATGTATAAAATGAAAATATATAACAAATAATATTACGAAGAAAATTATGACAATAGCAAACACTTAGACTGTAAAACCATAATTTAAAAATATTTCTAAAACTATCAAATTTTTTGTCAAAAAATTATACATGAGTTGGTTTCAATCCAGGAATACATATGTTATTCATGGCTTACATCTATAAATTATTTCCTGCGTGAAATTTTGCCATATCCTCAATATGCATTAATATCACAGTGCTCGAACTAGTGAAAAAAGATACATTATGACATTTTCACCAAAAAAAGAGCTATCTTATGCATAATTATATTTTCTTTTTTCTAATAAATCACATACAAGCGGCTGACTTTTTTAAAAACATCATACGCAGTTTTGATTAGCAAAATATTGGGTTAATAAAAGAGAAATCCTAGCAATCATTCAAATCGAACTTGCATAGTGCAGATGACCGTAAACCTCAGTCTGACAAAGATGTGTGCTCAAACTATTGTTCAATAATCAACTTCAACATCAATAAAAAATGTGTTATTGTTTAACAGTCAAAGTTCTTAACCGTTTCAAGCTGGTGTTCTAGTATTTTAGCGGTGAATAAGTTATATGCCATATGCCGACAGAAGGGTGATCTGAATGATTACAAAATACGTGACTGTAGGCTCCAAACATTCCAAATATATCTATGATCCCATTAATGGTGATCGTCCGATTCACTAATGATCATGGCCTGAATCGTTCCTCACTACCGTCCGCTGCAAAAAAGTAATATTTTGTAAATATTAGCGCATTAAAAAAAATAGTAGTTTGAATAATGGTTATGAAAAGCTATCTTGACCCGAAAAAATAACTTTCGTATAAAAATGGTTTCTGATACTCGCGAACAGAATAGCAAAGAGCAAGTTTTCCACATAATGGCCTCATATGACTGTTAAATGTTACTTGATACAAAATGATTTTACAGTAATACACTGAAAAAAAACATGTCTTAAATTTGTAGGAAACTTACAGATGAACTGTGAAGAAATTTTTTGAATTTCTGAAAAGGACGATGTTCATTACAATAAACTAATTCTCAAAATTCAATATAGAGTTTTATTTGTGAAACTGTGTGTTAATTAAACAATCTTTATTCTGCATGATGGAAGAGTTGCAACAAGTAAGAGCATCTGCAATCTACATGGTACATTTTTGTTTCTGCTTACCTACAAAATGCCTGTGTCATTTCTCAGGAGCGATTAAACCACACCATGCATTCCATCACGTTCACTGGCTGGAGAACCCACCGCCACTATAGATAGTATAGTATCGTTTAGGATACTTACATTTTATATAACATATTTCACATTCCTTAACAAAATCCAATTTTTACTTTCATATTATCCGCTTGCATTTTTTGACTTGAACTCGTCCGACCATGTTTCTTAATTACCTTTCTAGTTTCTATACAAAATGGATATCTTTTCAGGACTCTGTTGTAAGTAGGTAGTTTGACTCAAATGCTACATGTGTAGAAAATATCTGATACTATGAGGGCAGTGTTGAATGAAAATACGATTGTATTTATATATTTTATTAGAATTTGCAGCAAATATTGTCATAGACAAATCAAGGTACATAAAAACAGTTAAATACATAACTTGTACAAGTTCTTAACGTAATCTAAGATACTAAAAATATGTGTTCTACTTTTAAGTTCATTTTGTCAAAGAAATAAATGCCAAAGACAGTAATCAACAAAATCAGTAAATGGATAAAACGTATTTACCGATTACATGTAGGTTTGAGGGACTAATAAATGAGTATGACAAAATTTCCTCTGTATTGAATCCAATCAAGTTGCATCTGACCATTCTTTCGATTTTGATTAACACCTATAGCTACAGGACATACCAGAGTGAGCCGGAACCGACACAACTAACGCGTATTGTAAATCCAAATTATTACATGCATAAACTGGGCTGACTAGTATTTCTAATTTTCCGTGTTGTACGGCGCACCCTGTATATACGTTTCGATCCATCATTTTAGATCTGGGTGCAATAACAAAAACCAAGCAGACTTTACGAGCAACAGCTGTTAAACACCAAGTTGTAATTAAGGCAGAAATTTACAGCATTGGCGCCCACCGTAGGGTTCGGAAGAGAATTTAAATTGGATATTTCGAGACATCAGAACTGGTTGAAGATATCAAATTTTTATCAATAAAGGGCGTTGCAACTTTCGTACCCTTTAAGGATAGGCTCTTTAACACTGATGAGTAACCAAGTCGCAAAGGGGGCAGAATTAAGTGGAGCTGTTTCCTCATAATAAAATCTACTTGATAACACATAGGTACATGTTTTTTAAATGTGTCATGGTTTGCGCTTGTTGTACATACCGTTTATGTACACTGGAAAAACAGTGATATATGTGTGACGGGCTAAAAGAGATAGGTGGAGAGGTTAATCTGATATAGACATCTTTTTATTTTATCACTCTTATGACATCAAAGCTAGTTATTAGTTGTCTTTATGAACGTTTACATCCTCCATCACTTTTGGCGCACCCTGACAAAGTGAGATCCAAAAAAACATTGTCTAATAGGTATGTAGTTTTATTCTAGTGTGAAAAAGCCCGAATTGGAGTTAAGATAAACTGAGTTTCATTATATTTTTGATAACTGGGTAGTGCTTCAAAGCGCCAACAGAAAGTAAGAAAATAATCTTTTGGATCACCACATAGTTTGAAGCCTGTCATGTTCAGAAAATATTGTAGAAAGTTTAAAAATAGATGTGTGAGTCTTAGTTATTTACATAAACAACTACATTACTACATTTTTTGTTAATACATATTGCAGTTGTACAAACTTAAACGTACAGGGTGAATAACTCATCTTTCTTTCACTGCAGATCAATTTTGATACATATATATTTTGGGGGGCTGAATGTTTACTTAGGAAAGATACATATCAAAACTTATATAAGTACATCAGAAAATTCTAACCTTGTTTTACCGCTGCCATAAAATTTTGAAAGGAATCTAGTAGTGCATCTGACTACTATACATAAGTATAGTGTACTCGCACTAGGGTATTATTGTACAAACCATAGAATAGATGGAACATATACAGTGCCAGAAAGCTAGCATGTATTAAGAAAAGTTAAAACATGAAAATCGAAACGTCTTCATTTCCAGTTCCAGATAGCGCGGAGAATAATGATAAGTTATAGAAGAGATCTTCAGAAACTACCAGAGGATTGTCCAAAAAAATTTCTATATAAGAGACTGAGTGGCAAATCAACTGGCAAGCTGGCAGGTGGAGAGCTTCAATACAAAATAATGAAAAGCACTGACCTTCTACGTAGGAATCAGTACTATTGCTACTACTAGCTATAGTTAAGAGTAAATGAAGTAGATGAAGATGGAATAAATGCATTTGTATATCCCATTTCTGATGTAGAAATCGATGAGCAATTCACCCTGTGCACGAACAAAGTAAAGAATAACAATCTCTTATTAATAATACAGAATATCTGCACGAACTATATATAGGATCATCATCATCACCCATATATGTATATAAATACAATGAAAAGAAAAACATAGCAATAATAAACTTAAGGGCTATTAAATACTTTTTTGTTTGTTATGTACACTTACAGAGTAAATAAATTCATATATTCATTGAAAAAAAAAACAGAAATTTTTGGGGAATGTTAACTTTGGTATAATTATGTTGGTAAAGGTTTTGTTGTGTTTTTTCTAACCATACATATAATATAATACAGAGAAGTGTATACATACAGGAAGTACCAACATTATATTGAGGAAATCTCAGAGCGTGAAGTAACAAAGAAAAGGAAAAAGCAGAGAGTAGCTTCAAAAAAATGAATATAGTAGGTTAACTTTTTATTCATATTGTATGTGATTTTTAGTTAAACATATATTATCGTGCTCTGAAATTCCCAACTATAATTAGAGATACCCTGTACATTAATCGTACTATCAATAAATAAACTAAAACATAAAATCCTCGCAAAGTTCATATATTCTTCAAGAAACAATATCACATGAAAACGAAAAGGTTTTTATTCTTTATGAGTTGACTTTGTATGTTTGTATGTGATGTCATTAATCTACATTTTTTTCAAATTCATAGAAAGACCTTAAAAAGCTAAAAACGTGAAACTGGAGAGAGACAAGCTTTAATATCCATGAAAATTATTTCAATAAGTTCATGATTTAAGATTTTGTGTTCTAAGATATATTGTACACAGTTTATCAAATTTAGCAAAGAACCATTAAGAGAATCAAGACAGTAAGTAGTCTATCTATGGATTGGGAAATATTTGCAAACTCATTGTTCAGTTAACACAATAATCTAAGACGCGGTAGATCATATGATATATGTGATACCTTTTACAATATCACATATCTAATGATTCGCCTCCAAGAAATCATTAGAAAACTTGTACAATAGTCCATTTTCAATTCACGGAATGTTAATGGATACATTTCTTGTTTAACTGAAATTAACTAGAAAAAAGTAAATTTTGTGCTGAATATTCACTTGCGGTGTCTATAAAGTTCCTTAGAAAACCCTTCTGGAAGGAAGTAATTATGAGTTTTAAATATTAAAACGATAATTACTATGGCTATGCTCAAACAAAAAGGTTTTTCCTGGACGAAGAATGGGTTATAACTAAAAATAATACTTTTTGCACATAACTCAAACACAACGTGACAGTGGGATTTCAGTAGATTTGATGTTTATGTTATGGTGCTTGGAAATTTTATAAATGTAGGTAAACACAATTCGGATCGAAGAAAAACTTTTTCTTTTAAACCATCGACAAATCCTTCATATGTTATTACTTTTTCATGGAAACATACTATACAAAATTAACTTCTATACCTCTATGAGTGAAAACTCAACCCAGGCTCATAGAGATGGGGTCTGGAATGGAAGGGTATATGAAATTAATCAATATTCTTTACTGTTTTTCTCCATTCTTCAGTTTTTAGCAGGTTTCAATGACCTGCTCCTTTCCGGGTCTGGATTCTCTCCTGCCATGACTGACTGAAAATTGGGTATAATTTTTGACACACAAACAACTGACAATAGAAGTACATTTGCCCACCAGTTTAAAAATAAGAGTTTTTCATAAGATCCTGTACACTGATTATCTCAAGGTGAAATATTTTTCTCAGCATATTTGGGTATAAATGTGGATTCTAAACCGGAGATCTATCACCAGTAGGCGTGTAGTCCTTTAGGAGTTCCCTAAGCCTGATGATTTCCTTTGTTGCGACTGCTAGGTCGCCCTGAAGGCCAAGTTCCTTCTCTCTAAGCCTTTTTATGTCACGCTGGCAGTTCTGAAATAAAAAATGATATTGAAACATTGAAATACCATGGTGGTGGCGTTATTCTGCCACGTTGCGGCGTATATCTAACAGTATAACCGATATAAAAGTAAAAAAAAAAGGGAAACGTAAGTGTGTGAAACTGTAAAGTCTTCTCCTTACCACATTCTGCCTAAGTAGGTCTAACTTATCACACTTTAATCTAGTGACTTCCTGTATGAGCTGTTCTGGCGTGGGTCCGCTCTCACGACTGCATGGCCTTTCTGGTTGTGCCACTGACTGGACAGATACCAGTTGCTGTTGCTGCTGCTGCTGTTGTAGGCAGACTGTGCAAGAGGCCTTGTTGCCGTTTGCGGCTGTTTCGGCGCTGCTCATGCTCTCCAAGCCGGTGTCACTGTCAATGTACCTGAAAGAGAGAGAACATACTTTTAATGATTTAGAGAAACGATTCCATCCTGTTTAGGGACAGGCAAATGGAATTTTGGACGATAAAGATTGTGGCATAATGAAGGGTGGCCAATTTTGAGACCTCCTCTACTCTATCACTACAAACACCATACCTGAAGGTTGTAGAGACTATGATTTAGGGCGACCATCAAATCAAAAACCTTGCCACAGGTGTAAGATCAAAAATCTTGTTGGATTTGCACTATTACTGAACAGAAAATGCAAGTTTGAACTGTTCGCCTGCCAAACAACACTACAAAACATTCAAACTCGAATGAATATAGTCCATTCCAAAACTTACCCTCCAGCCAGATGTTCCTCAAGGTCCTCGCTGGTGAGGGAGCTGTCGTCACTGCCGGCCTCTGACAGCGCCGGCCTGGGCGAACGATGCGCGTGGGCGGTGAGGTCGGGCGAGGAGGAGGCGGTGGAAGAGTCGCCGCCCCCGTTACTATTGCCGCCGATGCTGTTGTTGCCGCCATCGCGGGTGCCGCCTCCGGTGCCGCTATTGCTGCTGCACACGCTTGCGTTGCCTAGGCTCTTTTTCGAAGCGGCAGAAGCGGAGGAAAGCGTGTGGATCGAGCTCTTCGACGTTGAACGGCCACTCTGGAAATACAAGTTTGCACTCTGTATTCGGCTTATATGTTCTCATCCTTCCTTCTAGATTACAATTTAGTTTGGCATCTAAGGCGATTCAAAGTATTCAACTTCAGATGCAAAGCGGAAACTTAGATTCAGGAGTCTTGATGAACTTTACAGATCATAATCGGATAATTAAAAATAGGCGCTACAATACATCAAATACTGATTTTGATGTTAGGAAAAATTGACTTATCGAACGTAGGGTTCTCGTTGAATACAACATATTACATCAAATTCTTTCGCATAGCGTTTTAATAGTCAACTATTTCGAGAACTGTATTTTGGATTTGCCATGAACTCTTTTTTTATATGACATACTTTTTTGATCCAGCTTTCTAGGAAAACAGTTTACGTTTGCCGAAAAATGTACAGATCATATAATTCGCGTAAATAAACGAAAAACTTCATACATACCGATGGCGTAGACTCTGATATTGTAGGTTGACTTCCCTTCTTGGATAACCTGTCATGATTATTTACCCCCAAATTGTTATCCACACTTTGGCTCGTCTTTACACGGGCACTCCATGCTTTCTTCACTGTATCGATGAACCTGAAAAACAAACGATTTTAAATCAATTGAATATTGGTGAATGTACGGATAACAAGATGTATCAAACAGAAAGAAGGGGCAAACTTCAAAAAACAGAAACAGTTGTACAGATATTTTTCTTGGAAAATCCAATGCATGATATTTGTTTCAATAACAAATACATTTATCAAATTAGTATGAAAATTTCAGTTGTAGTTGATTGCAGTTGATTTTTACTGCTCATCTGACAAACAATTGGCATTTTCAAGTCATCGTAGGGGAATGAAGCCTGTGAATTTCTATTTTCTTTGATTTTGAACCTTCTTCTCAAAATCATTGTCTTAATCCTAGGTTGATGCACTAATAAACAACACTGAGGGACAGCTACATTTACATAGTGTGAATATTAAAGTTTAATCACAGTATATTGTTCTTTAAAAATGCCTTCCATACCTGCTGCCAGGTCCTGAATCACTTTTGGGTGTTCCAGGCGTCGGTAGATTCCCGTTTCCTCCCAAAAACTCCGCCGTCTTCACTTTGAGATCATCCACCAAGGTCTGCAACAAACTGCTCCTCGTCCTTAACTCCAACTTCGCGAATTTATCAGCCTTGTAACAAGCGTTCTCGGCATTTATCAGTTTGGTGAGGAGGAACTCTTGGAAGTCAGCTCCTTTTCTGAATATGGCTGGTGTGGGTAAAGTCGGACCGAAGAACGGGACATCGTCTCTAGCTGTAACGCTCACTTTGTACCTGAGAAAAAAGATATGAATATTAAACTCGATATGAAACTAGCTTCACTAATGTTGCTTGTCAAGAAAAAACTGTAATAAATGCTGTATTCCCATGTCGGTTCTTTTTAACTTGATTATTTATACCGAAAAACGGAGCCTTAAACAGTGGGAAGTAGTGAAGAAATCTACTTCACTTAAATGTTTTTTCCTCAAAAATTCAGTAATATTTTCATCTCCAACATAATTGGAGAATTTCATTACATCTGAAATCTAGATAATATTCTGTTGTACTTTGCGACTTCATCAAACTCGGTGATTAAATTAGAAAACACAAAACAAACAATTCGAGACTTTTGGCTTCTAACTCTAATTTTCGGCTGCCGAAGGTTTTGTTTTCTCTCTCACTGTCTCTAGTTAATTGTTCCAGAAATAATCTTCGCTGAGGAAGTTTTTGGAGAGCGAGAGCACAGATGGCCCTTCACGTCTTTCATAGTTAAATAAGAAAGGTTCCTTTTCTCTTCTCCTCTCTTTTAGTGTTTGCAGTTCCCACTTGTCTCCTTTTAGTTTTAACTGACGGCCAAAGAAAACAAAGCGTTGAAGCGCGTGAACATAAATGCAAATTTTACTTGAATTCTGTTTACACTACTCGTTTTCGAGTATAGTGGTCATTGTATGTGTTGAATAAAAAAATGGCGTCAAGTAGGTTCACTATGTATTTCCCAGGAAATAAAATCACACTATGAAAATGAAGATCTGAACCGGATTTTGGACTTGTTGATCTTTCAAACTGTCATAACAGATATTGAAACGGTTGGTTCAACACTAGTGACGAGGTGAAACGACTGCACTGCTCCAATTCAACCAAAACGCACGGTTTTTTCCACCTCAATATACTCACTGTTTTAGTTTCTACGAAACTGTTCAGAACTACTGGGAACGTGGCGGTTGATGTGGCAATCTATTCTATGGAAAACTCGGTCAAACACGCTTTTCCTCTGCCAGTGCGCATAAATATTTCTGTGCTACCATTATAACAATACAGAGAAACACGAAAATGAATGTGCACAGGCGTTTGAATGTGTTATCGCGCAGAAAATTTACATTCAGATCGTAATTCAAAAACGAAAATTGAACGCTTTGTGTTCCGTTTTATTTGTTCACTCTGGCTCGGTGTCGTTGATAATTTCCTACAGGATAATGAAAAATTTTGTCAAGTAGGTTGACGATGCACTTCATACGCAGTGGTATCTACAATAAAATATTGATACTTCTGAAAGATCTTAAATCTAGTATCTGCCTGTGTTAAATTTCATGTATGATAGAACGTCTACACTACACCCACCCCACCAAAAATTGTTAGTGAAATGAGCAGGGGAATGGAAACAAAAAAGAAATTTGGGCAGGGCTTAATTTTTTTCGTTTTTATCACAACACCGCCCTCACTGAAACGATTTTCAAAAACTACAAAACATTTTCGTCGTTGTCGCACTAGTATACTAGTGTTAAGAATTTAATCAAAATCCATTAGAGTTTAGAGGGACCAAGGATCAAAGTCCAGATAGACAGACAGACAGAAACACCTACTGGAAAGAGTGACATTTTTTTTGAGGTAATGAATCATCGAGAAAACAATATTTGGAATTGGCCATTGATCGTGGAATTAGGATTTAAAAATGATATGTTCATTGGATAAGCTTCATTGACGTTTCGGCTGGAATAGCAGCTTTTTCTAAAGTAATAAATTAAAATTAAAAACTCATTCTTAAAAAACATGCTTTTATTCAAATGTACGAAATGAAATGTGATGTAAAATGCGAACAAAATACTTTCCTCGAGAAGTAACACGAATTGAAAGAATGGTTAAATTCATTTGTTTCATGAAAAATCAATTTTGATGTAAATCCTCATCTTTAGTTTCTTAAACTTACCTTGTATTAGGTGTGTTTGGTTCGATAGGCTGCACAACAATAAAAGTATGCAAAAAATGCGAGGCGATCATATCAGGAGTGAATGGAGTGTTTTCTTCCTGGAATACTACAGCGACGATGTCGTTCCCGATATGCCTCTTCCTCTGCAGCTGCTGGGGGTCGTTTTCTGTGTAAGGGAGCAAGGTCGATACATGGAACATGATTTCCCGTTCTTTGAACACCTCGTATACCGCGGTGTCGCCGGTGTGGCCATTCTGGATGTCCAGTCCTCCCCGGTAACTGAGATGCAAAAAGGAAATTCATAAAAAAGTGATTACCTCAAAAGCAAAGCTGACATTGATGCTTAGCCGGCGTATCAACGATGACTAAATCAGGCGTCAGCTAGTTTTTGTGGGTGGAAAAAATGACTGCTAAAAGTTTCAAAATGGCGGCCAAGCGCCATCGTTAGTTACTTTTATTCAATAGAAATATTATGCCATTTTCGAAATCTGTTCATAATTCTCAACATCCTTCTGTAAAACACTTTTCTCCTAAATTTGATTGTTTTCGAAATATTAACGTTTGAAAGGTGACACTTTGTAAAATCTTTTTTATTTTTAAGGCTAACTGTTAACTGTCGAACAGTCTGTCGGGCGAATTATTTTATACAAAATGTGACCAAAATCTAGTCCAATAAAAGCCAAACAATAGAAGAATTGACAAATGTTATTATACATAATTAAACTGGCACACGTTTTAGAAAAGGTCTTGCTCATAATCAATAATGATGTCTCACCCTTTGTGGTCTTTGAGTTGAATCCGCCTTCCCAGCAGATTCAAAAACTCATCGAAAGCAGGAGTGGTAAGGTTGTTACAGAACAGTTCCTCTTCGTCCGTTTGTCCGAACCTCTGGTGAAGGACTCCGAACTTGAAGTACGACACCAGGACATGTTCGTCGTAGTTGGCTATGAGCTGCGAGGCTTTGGGGTGCAGCACTGGTGAGAAGTTGTCCACGTTCAGCTGTTCATTCAAAAGTTTTGCCATTTTGGCTGGGTTCGGGCTTGGGCCTAAACATAACAATTAGATTAACTTGTCTTGTAGTTTATCAATGATTCATTTTGTTACTGTTGGTCTATTGAGCTTTCAATATACATATACAATAATGTAGTCAAGTAAAACGACTCAGTAGTCATCGGTAGTCATAAAGGCAAGATCATTGATGTCGTGTGACGTCAAAATTTAGGTGAATTTTTGAGCCCCGTAGTAAGTTTTGATTATGTCTCAACACCACAAAACTGATATAGAAGTTTGAGGATAGTTAGATGTTTTATTATTTAACGTCTATTTATACATTAATAGACTGAAATTCAAAAATATAACACTACTATTATGATCGACTATGATCCTGTATCATGTCCGCCCCCCCCCCCCAACATCAAAATAAAAATCAGTGCAGTGAAAACTGAGACTACGCGGTGACAGAACTGCCAATGGACAAACTGACAGACAGATCGAGGAAAATGAGACAAAGTGAACTGATGAATCTAATTATTGAATTTTAACTAAAGAATATATTCTTTCAGACTGTAGTGGTCTTCGAACCAGAAATAGTGAGGAACTATTCAAACATTTCTTACCTAAACAAGACGAAGGTACAATTTCATGCATGGTTCCCGTTCGCAAACGTAAAAGGATACGTGTGTGTTCTTGATTCGCTACATTTTCTGTCTTTATCGACAAAAGCACAGGTCCCAGATGTTCATCGTGGCCTATAAGGGAAGAATGCTCCTGAAAATAAATAGTTCCAATAAGTTAACGATAATTCAATTCGTAAACCGATTAGAGTTGCGTGAAATGTTGGTGGATGAGACTAATTTATTATAAAATTACGCAATTTATGCATCAAGATCCACAAATGAAACATTTGTTTGTGACGCGTACCGCTTCAATCTTTAATGCATCTTCAGACTGTCAACAAAGGCCACCTAGATTATCTGTCAAATATTTTTTTTCTTGTTTTTTTTCTGTTTTGTTTTTTTTTCTTCATCTTAGATGAAATATTTGTTCGCGACTGTAGTGGAAAACCTCAAACGTAGCTGTCATTCATGTCATAAAATCATCGATTAAGATATGTTATTCCTTAAGATATTTCAAGAGTAAGTTAACACGTACATGTACCCAGAAATATATCGAAACATATAGTAGTGTATCGATAAAAATGATTTAAAAGTTTCACAAACTGAGAGCATCTACAATCTACACGAGATCCATTTAATTTAGTAATTCGAAGTCCGAAATCAAACATTTGATAAATCCACCTTGTCTACAAGTTTCAAACAACAGTTAGTAATTAGATTTCATAGCAGTTCTTTCATACTCTGGTGTTGAAAATAAATGTTAGTATGATAAGTGAATAGTAAATGTGAGATGTGACCAGGGATAAACTTGTGATCGACAACAAAATTTATGGAATTCAATTTTAACTTGTCTGGTAAACCATCAAAGTTCTGTCGTCATAGTTGAAAAATATTCTTTCCTTCTCCATGCAGCTTAATAACTTTTTTCCGACTTTTTCGCCACTTATTTTATTCAATATTAGACAATACCACCTTAATCAGATCAGAATAGCAATGAGGCTAATTTGATAATTGATATAAATCGGCCCCTGGTGACGCTGTGTCGAAAATAGCCAGAATGGGGGGTCCTGTTTACCGAAATAGCCACTAATGAATCTTTGATTACCCCCAATAGCTCGCTGCTGACGGTGAAATTCCATGACCTTTCTCCCAAAACAGCGATCGATGGGGACTAACTAAAAATTGGATCAACACCGGAAAATGTTTGGCTGTGGATCGATCATCGGAGGAAATTGCGGAAAATTCCCACACGAAAATTGATGAAACATGGATACAGGACAGTGCGTTTATTTTCAAGGTATTTCAATTCGTTTTATTTTATCGCAACTGAGGAGGATGAATGTTGATGTCATACCTAGTCAAACCATATCAATTCTGAAAATATTCAGCCTTTCACGAAGGGCGAAGCCCATCGCTCTCCTGAAGGGCTGCAAGAGGATAAATGTCCATTCACATCGATTCTGAAACATTGTAAATTGTGAATATCGTAGAACAATCTCCTTGGCATCCCATTGAACAAAGCTAAAGTTCTCCAAAAGAACGATTTTTGGAAGAGGAGAAGTTTGACCTGGTGAGGATGCGACCTTTTGATCTGCCAAGGGTTGTTGTACTCATGACTCTTGTGTTATTATCCATGGCAGCTCGAACGAACAGTTACCATGGTAGAATCTATATAATAAAGGCAGATCAGCCATTTTTCTTCGATGTTCCAGACTGTGGAGGTGCCTTGTAAGGTCCGGCTCATGCGAGCAGAATGACAGAGATGGTCTGGTCGACAGTCGACTAATCTTTCGATGTCATCGTTGATCTGGATAACATGTTGCATAAAAGGTCTCTGGGGACGGTAGTGGTTTGCCTCATTCCACGCAGGATATAAGAGATATATCGTCTGCGAAATTTTAGATTAGATTGGATGTTATATTGAAAAGCATCTTCATGTACAGTAAGCAGAGCGTAGGAGCTTCGGAACACGGCGTTGATGTTAAATACATCAGCATTATCCATCCATTACAACAAATAAGAATCGATGAAACTATCCAAACCATTGGCATATACCCGCTGGCAGCTAATGAATAGGCAGCAAGTGTCTCTGTCACAAACTATGAAAAGCTTTCGATATATCGATCTATGCTCGGAAGCCGTACAACTTGTCACTGATAATGTTGTTCCCCTTAGAAGAAATGCTGCCAACTGTCCGCCATCATGCGCCATTCCTCTCTGTACACAATGGCGATAGCCTGCAGTCGCCCATCATGGCCGATTGTGTACTGGGGCCTTAAAAGACAATACATATGGTCCGCTACTGCGTGTAGTTACAGGGCACGGCTAGATCTTAACATGAATCCACCCAGATAATTGAGCCTGTATGGTGAGAGATGTGCTTGCTATTCTTTCTTTCCTTTTACTTCTATTTTCTGCACAGGTTTTCTAGTGGGTGCGTGTGGGAAGATAACTCAAACGAAAAAGTACCCAACAACAGGTCGAGATTTATTCTATAAATAGCTTTCTCACTTTGCTTGTTTGTTTGTTGTTTTCTTCTTCTGAAGCGCGAAGATATGCTCGCAGGTTCACGGTTCGCTGCTTGAATCTTCGTGATGAGAAACAGTATTGAACAGAAAGTATTTACGTTCAGTTATCAACGGTTTTTCAAGTTTGAACTGCCCATTTCATATACGTGACCATACAAACAACATCGTCAAAATCTGGGGGTCTAGCTTAGTGTGCTGAAATTGTACCCAGAATAATGTTTCAGTATGTAATATAGGTACGTCATCCTAAACATTTTTGAATGCACTGAAATCACTGAAGACACATTTGGGAGTTTGGGCTATCCAGGAGTTGACAGTCATCTTCGCCCCTCTTAGTCCGCCAATATTGGTTTTTGGAATGGAACATTACCGGGGAGGGTATTTCGCTGTACCAGTACCATGAACTAACATTATTTTTCCTATAAATTGTCAATCAAATTGTTTTGCTTCTCAAAATACAGGTATATATTTTTTTAAATGGATTAGTTGATCAATTACAATTTTTTATTAAACGAATTGTGGTCAGATTCCCCTTTCAGGTATAAATAATAGCGATCGCTTGAAACTATCTCAATTAAAACCGAAGCGAGGTATAAATAGCGAACTAATTCAACTTAGAGTCACACAGATCTACTCGAGAACAACATAGTGTCGTGGCGGGAGAAACTCAACGATATCACGTTGGAACGGAAAGGAGTTTGGAAAGCAAAACAAAAAATGTACACGTCGGGCTTCTCTCCAGCGGAGGAAGTTTCCCTTGCCGAGAGCTATTGTCGAGAGAAACTGTGTCAATAGAAAAAGTTGAGAGTGGGGAGGAGAGTAGAGCAGATGCCGCGCTTGACAAAGGTACCGAAGTATAATGGATGTTCTCGGCTATATTTCACAAATATTGTGAGTTAGTGTGTCAGGGGTTTTGTTATAAATTGCCACCTGACAATTTATCAAATGCCAGGGTGATAATAGAATCGAAAAAAAGGATAGATGCTTTATTATGCTATAATTTAGAAATTTAGATGAAGAAGAAAGATGAATTCCTTCAAAAAAGATTCCAATAAGAAAACAGAAAATTACTGGTACGATCTGCTGTTGATCATGACAAAAAATAAACATATTTGTAATTTACAAAAGTCAATATTACAACATATAATATAATTTTCTCAGCAAATTGAAAACCACTCTTGAATGATGTTAGTCGAAAGGATTTATTTTAACACACAATTATATTGTAAACTGATTTGCAGCTTACACATAAACAATCTTAACAAATAAGAATACCATCATGAAACATAAATTTTGAACCTCCTTTAATTGCCCGAAAAACGAAAAGGTACCAAAAATGAAGTATGGTACTAAGATATCTGAGCTCAAAAACGATCAGGGAGGCTTTAAAATGCCAACTAGAATACACAACTAAAGTACTTTTTTTGAATACGCTTAGCCAAGATTAAAGAATCTCCGTACTCATATCAGTAACTGAAAAGGGCGTTCAACGCTAGGGTGAATCAAAACAAAAGAGTTACAAAGCGTGTATAACAAACGCTCGTTTTCTCGCTCAGAAAGAATCGCCCTTTCTTCGAATGGTGAACAGTTTGAAAGACACGATAGTGGATGAAACAGAAGAGAACAGCCCGTTAAGACCTCAATACTGCTGACGATTTAACGATTTCCCGGTCCTCAATCCTACTCTCAATATAAATAGACCAACAGGGAACTGAAACGCAATTTTCGGCAGATAGTGTATCGGCACGGCGTTGCCTCTTCTATTTGTTTGTCCTTCCTACAATAAAAGGCTATGGCTGCACGGTACGGAAAATCGTCATCGGATCTGCTTGAATTCACTACCCACTCACTGCTGCAACGAGATCAATGAAAAATCCAAATGTCCCATACAAAGGTGTTCCAATGAATGAATGTTTTCAACAACAGCTGGTTATTGAAAGAATTATATATTATGTCTGAAGATGATTTGAATTATGCATAAACCGAAAAATACGTAATGAAAAATTAGTAACATTTTTCTACCTATACAACCTCAAGAAACGCATATTAAATGAATTGTCTTTTGAGCTACACAAATTTTCGATCGCACCCTCTATCCATCAGAAACTTGTGAAATATGCCAAGATGAATTTTTGACACTTCTTGAAGCTTCTGATTTCCCAAAAAAACATTTCCCAGCTAATAAGATATTTCAAAGAAAAATGAAGCAATAGCAGGAATAATAAGCCGCATCACCTTTTGGAATGTCTACAAAACAGGTGCAGCGGTGACTTGGATAATTCAATCACAGACATGCAGACAAACATACAGTCAGACAGATCACCGCAAATACGTGGCATTTAGAAGATGTATATTCCGGAAAAATAACAAAAAAACTCTCATATTCACTTATATTTGATTGTAATTCGAAAAACGGAAAGTCACTAAACTGTAAGCAGTCTCATAATATCTTGGATCCCAAAATAAGGAAGGAATGAACGTCAAATAAAACCACCAGTTTGTTTTTATATAACACGATAGATTGTGCCATTGTTCAACATGGAATCATTGTGTCACTTTGTCATATAGAAAATCATCATGCTTATTAAAAAATGTATTTAATAACAACCAACCATAATGGGCACGTATCACGTTTAGTTTTTTTTTACATGGCATGTAGTAATGATACATGCACCTCGTTTGTTGGTACAAAGTAGGTTAGAAAAAGGTATATAGTGGGAAAATTATTGTTTTGCATTCAATTACACCCACAATTAATTAAAGTTAAGATATGGCGTTATTTTCATCTAATAACGAGTAACAGTTGATAAATATTGTACCGGTAAATCTTATGATGTTACAAAATGCCTGAGGTGTATCAAATATTTGTAATATATATAAAACCTATTAGGTGCACGCGGGCTGGGTAAAATTGCTTTTAGAGCGCACCCCTTTTCCCGTCAGTCGTCGTTTTCAAAGCTGAACCACATGATATCTTATCAATATTCTTTTGCTCTTCTGAAAAAGCACGTGGGTTGAAGGTTGGAGATGTTTATTACGATTAGAGTCAGAACACAGACGAAAATATAAACACTGATGTTGTTTTTGTAACATCTCTTTTGTCTCCCTGAAAGAGTGAAGTAGACTGAAAAATATTATGAAATACTTCTTGAAATACCATAAAATTTGGCTGTTATCAAAGTTACTGTAAAATTTTTAAACGACGCGTAATCCAGTACTGAAACGACGCGACCCGATGAAACAAAATGTAGCCCGTATTTTCTGAGCGGTGCATGTTTTCTTCTGGGGCCAAAGTAGTTTGCGTCGTAACTTAATACCAATCCATGCATCACTCCCCCCACTCCCACACACACCTAAACTGCCACCATATAGAGTGCGAAAACCACCACTTGAATAATCAAATGACATATTTCGGTAATTTTTTTGCTTCTTTGCTTTTCTTCGTGTTCAGTCTGACTACACTATAACACTACAGACCTAATCCTCTATTTCCACTTTTTCATTGCCTCCTATGACGTACACGCAATCGATTGGAATAATAGCCATATTGTAAAAGAACCATTATCAGATTAATTTTATAGGTTATCCACAGAAAATGCCTATTATATTACTTTATGCCATGTATATTGTTATGCAAAGAATAGGCAGGTCACTGACCTACAAATATAGGTAAACGAACATGCATATATAGTGGTGGTTATTGAATGTAGATTTCTTAAAGTAGACATCGGGGTCAAACGAACGAGAAGACGATCGGACTCAGATCGGTTTTTAAAGCAGTTCGAAATCTCGTCAGTTTTTGGGTCGAGGGTACACAGTAACAATTCAGTGACCCACAAAAAGGAAAATTGCAGTGGTGCCCTGGCTTCAAATCAAATACGAATATTGTGTGCCAATTGTGGACATATATACACGTTGTTTATTACCATGGGAAAATAGGTATAAGGATAAATTCACCAAGGGTAGATGATAGTTTAACAAACTAGAAAAACACGCTTTGATAGTAGATCGAACGTAAAATTAAACTGAATTATAGTTTAAAAAACTATAAACCCCGCTCTGATGTTTAATTGAAAAAAAAATGGAAGAGAATTCTTAATATAAGAATAAAATGATTTACGAGAAAATTCATGTCATTTTGATGAAGGCGTGGCTGCTTGATATGAATTTTTATAATGTCTAACTAGATCTATTTCAAAATTCACAGTTAGCGTAAAAATTCAGTACAAAGCAACCCACACATTTATCCTAATGAATTAATTTTCTCCTTATTCATTGTATTCTTTTGATAATTATTATTTATATGAAATTTTATACCACATCATGACTTAAACATATGAAATGAATTTGTGCGACACTGAATCGTATCATCATGGAGAAAACGTTTCCAGCGTTATTTTAAAAACTCTCCATTATCCTCATTTAATTTCCCGAAAATCCCCACCCTCTCAAACTTCAAGCGTGTAATCTAAATTGTGAGAATCTTCCCAAACTTTCTGCCGACAAAAAAACTCTCCGGAAATTGGGATTGTGATTAAAATTCAAAGTGCGGTGTAACAAATTGAACAGGGAATAAAACGGGATATTTATCAGGAAGCCAGAGTGGCGGAAGAAAAGAGGCCTAATTGGTTTAGAATATTCTTTTTCAATGGAGTAGTCATCTTTTATTTATGGAAAAATACCGCCAGTATGGTACTTTATTAAGTGGAGAAGTTGTATTTTCCAAGAGAAAGCAATCTTTTTCGCCAGTCATTTTGAAAAGATTTGTTGGACTATTAAACATAGCATTTTATAAAAAATATCACAATTGGCAGCTGGACTGATGGCATAAGATATATAATTTAAGTCGCACGTTGGTCTGATAGCCGCGGAGATGGAGTAACGATCAATACTTGATTCAAGCTTGGGGGAATTAATATCATCAATAACATGTCAAGGCACGATAATGTTGCTGGCCTCGCTAGGTCGGCGTCCCAGAAAATGGTGGTTCTCTTCTGCACCAAAAAATTGTATTCTCCGGAACAGTTACTGCTACTCTGCAAGGCCCAGATCAAATCATTGCTGGAGTACAGCTCGCGGATGCGCTGCAATGCACTCCCTAAAGCTTTTGGACACAATCCAGAAAAGCCTAATCGATGCGTCTCACCTTACAAAGGACCTATATAGTCTAAAACATCGAAGTACGGTGGTAAATCTATCGATCGGGCCGTCTAGCATAATAATACCATGAGTCGCCAGTACAGCGAACACTAAAGAAGATCAACGGGGGCATCCTCACTAGGTCGAGCTTACAACGCCAAGAATGAGGTTCTTCCAAAAGTCGTCCTCTTTGAGAACCTGGGCGTTGTGGAATGAGCTACCGGAACGTTTTAAGATCAATGTGAATAGCCATTTATCGTCTCGTAGGTCTGAAGCAGGCCACGAGTACAGTGGAGAGTATACACTCAGGACTAGTCATGAATTGTTCACATAAGCGGCTGATAATGGTACTAATTGAAAGACTTCATGCTTGTTACATGTTGATGTTGAACTTAACTGTATTGTTCATATCTGATATACTGCTAACTTAATCACGGAATGTGACAATTGTCACGGCACCAATTCATTATTTATCGTCGCCCCAATTCCAGATATGTACGGAGACAATTACCGATCACTAACGAGTTCTTTTGTTTCGTCCCGTCAATCTGGTTCCAATTACCACTAAACACTAAGCAGCACGACGGCGACGTGATAAAACGAAATCATCACCTAAAAAGAAGCATATGATATCGCATCCGGTGTTAATGAATTTCGAAGTATACAGTGTCAAAACCGCCGTCGCTGGTTCACAATAGATAGATGCTTTGTTTTTGTCTGTGTATCTGTGAGAGACCGTGTGGGAATGGGAACCTTCCCACACGCACTCATTGCATCGAGGAACAATGAGCTCGGAGAAAAATATTGTTCACGGAAGAAAGGGTAGATAGCATCTCTCGTTTCGAATGTTACCTGTAGGTAAAGTGAGCTGGTTGTAACGAACATTATTGTTGATCGACATAAGGAATAAACTGCTGATCAGGCATTGCCGGCCAGTGGGCTACAAAAAAATATTCAATAGATATTTTTGGATATTCGATCATTGAAGTTAAGTAACTATTTTCATACATCATTTATGCACAAAATCTGTAGTCATTGTAGATCCCTGATGATTCTTTAGGAATAATGAATATAAACATAGTGAACAATGGAAATATATTGTTCAAGAGAAGTTAAATAGTATTACTCTTTCCGGTTTTTCGATTTCCAACATATATATTTATTTGTCATTTTGCCAATCACCTTCCCCTACTACTTTTGGTGATGGTCAGAGGTCATAAGTCGCAGAAAAAATCAAAATGTTGTCATTTTTTGTAGCATGTCATCTTGAAAAAATTATGTGCTTGACATTATTATAAAACATCTTTTTTGGGACTTTTTGACGTTCTGGGGAGCATTTTACACATTTTTATGAGATGATTCAATAACATTTTGAAGACAATATAATGATATCGTTTTGTAGTTAGCAATCGTACATTAAAAAGTAATCATACATTAAAAAAATATATCCTTGGTGATGTATTCCCCCCAAGACATGTTCTGAGACACATGCCAAATTGCTGATTACAATATTGTCCTTGCCTATGTTTATACTGCACTCACCCTTGCTTTTTTGGCTATCGCCATCACGTCCCATCATAAAAAATCTATTCAAAAGTTTTAAAAGACGACGAAGAGATATGGGTAATTATTTACATGTTTCCAGACTATGCACCTATAAATCTGCGGCGTAATCTTCCCTTTGAGTCAGTTCTTATAAGACTCACGAATGGACACTGTGTTTGTTGCTTACATGAAAAGATAAGAATCCAAACTTGAATCCGACTATGCGCCATCGGAATCGCGGTGGTTTTATAAGTAGATTTATTTGCCCTGTTGCCATATTTCCTAACTATAAATTTCCACATTGGACAATTCATTGGAAAAAAATTTACCTGAATACAGGAACGTACATAGATATTGAAACAACATTAATTTCTGCCAGTACAGCTTCCGAAAGCAACGTCACCCACATATGTCGAACAGAGCAATAAAGCTTCATGGAAAGTTTCGAGTCGTTGCATTCGATAAATCGAAAGCTTTCGAGTTTTCTCTCTTATTTGTGGTGGCGGATGAATTTGTTCCCATTCCATACATTTTATCCTGGTTCATGCTTGACCGAGCAAATCTAGCATACTATTTATCCTGCTAGCTATATTTCTATTAAATTATTTTTTCTTTATTTTGTCTGTCTTAGGGGAAATATTTTTTGGCGATTCCATTTGTACTACAAAACCTTACCTATCGCCTTCAAATCTAGTGTAAATGCAGTCGCCAAAAAATAATTCCCATAGGAGACAAAAGAAAGAAAAAATGAATAAATAATAAAATAGCTAGACAGGATAAATAGTTTGCTAGCTTTGAGAGCTATAGTTTTGTATTCAGGATATGATCTAGTTAACTAGTTGACAAGTAATCTGGGTAGCCTTTGTTGACAGTCAATTCTGACAGTCCGACGATGATTTAAATATAAATCGAAACGCGTCAATGAAAGACAAAGTGTTTTATTCGTGAAACTATGTGTTAAGTACACAAACTTAGTATCTGAAAGTTTAAAGTTATACGCGGCAACAGCGTGTTTCATTTCGCAGAGATCGCGGAAAGGACAAAAAACGCGAAGGCGTAGACGTTCCAAAGCCAAGGCGGGGTGCTTTGAAGTTCCATTCAAAGGATACCCGATCCATGGCCATGGCATACAGCTAAAGTGCTACGATGAATTCCGAAGGGTGTACGATATCGGTACGTGATGACAGGCTGCTGGGTAGCCGCCATAATCGACTCCTAGCTATTCCTTTTCATATATACAAAGCCATTTTTGAAATGTTCGTCACTTGCAGCAATACTGCGTATCTGGTAAGGCTTACATTTTATTATCGAAGATTGCCACTAACGTCTCACGCAAATTACTATGATTTTCAATAAAATATTATATCAATGAACAGTGGTGCCCTATATTGCCACATGTGAGGCTACCCCTGGACATACTGACGACTATCATTCATTATAGTTACATAATAATATATAACAACATAATATAAAGCACTTTGACTGCTTCATTTTCTCAAGCTCAATAAAAAAGTTTTTACGACAAAATTTAGCAGAGGAAACCTTTGATAGATGAAAGGAACCTTCAATTCATCAATTTTTTTAATTGGCCTCGGAGTAATAAGTGAGAAACAAAAAATATCAAGAATTTTCATACATCGCTTTTTCAAGTTTCTCAAGTATCGATCATTTGAAAAAAATCTGTGAACACGATGCTTTTAGAATGAAAGTAGAAGGCGTCACTGAAAAAAACGACTTGTGAAACGTGCAGGAATTGGACAATTTTGTTTTCAATTTTATCTTAACAGATGAAGAGCCCAAACTTGAATTTATGCACAGCTCTGATTTCATGATACCAGAAAATAATATTTTTCATGATAAGTGGTACAATTACAGTATGTGAAGTACCGACTCCATTTTCTATTATACTATTGAATAATGTTGGGAATATGAAACACATAATATGGCTCAAATATTTAGTAGCAGACTAAGCATTCATGGAATAAGAAAAACATTGGAGGTTTTCATCAATATACCTGAGAATAATCAATTGTTTGACATGTCGATTGGTTCTAAATAACTAATCTGCAAAACGCCTATAGACCTTCTAGTGTATTTGGGTGAGACGTCACACTTCACACTCACCATAAGCGAAGATGTGCAAGGTTAGTTCGGTCCGTATCGTAGGTACCTGTAGTATAACCGCATATAATTTATGGGGCGTTGTCAACCCGTACCTCGGCCAGAATGCGAATGCCAGCTTGTATATTTATTTCCTGCTTGTAATTCAACGGACTAGCGGAAAGAATGAGTTCTGTGGGAAAAATGTTACGGTCAGAAGAAAATTATACTATATGGGGATCGGCGTTCGCTGGTCTGCGTTCACTGCTTTATGTACAGTCACGTAATATTTAATTCATGGTCGGATATCGACGAACGAGACTTGCAACGGGAAAATGGAAAATTATTGTTTTGTGCTCGTCTTGAGCTCCGAGATACATGCTGGCATTACATCGATTTATTATCAGGATATCATTCGTGCGTATGCTGTTTGATGGGGTAGAATCTTTTCGAACATCATAACAGTATTTCAGGCCCTTTCTTATTCGGTCTTTGTACAAAGTGGTTTTAAATGAGGAGACATATTTTTTCAGTCTGAATAGATGTACACATGCTTATTTAGAAACTGAAAAAACAGGGGCAAGGTGAGATTCAACCTTCCCCTGTTGCCGGGCCGATGCTCTCATCAACTGAGCTACGTGAGCACGTCTCTCGATCCATCTGAAATGACAATGCTACTCTGATGAACATTATTTTTCTCTGGATGTTGGATTGCACACGTGATTCAGATCTAGAGACCTACGCAACAAATTGAGCCCAAACGATATGGTGATACTTGTTATATTGGTGAAAAGATGCGACGCGAACACCACGTGCAAAACCAGAGTTCAAAAGTGTCAAAGTATTTTTTTTATTGTTTGTTATTTTCGGTTGTTTTTTAGTGTTTTGTCTTTCCCTACAATTTTTCGCGTGAATCTATTCAAACTCCCAGGAAAAAGTAAGATAAAGGTTTAATCCAGCGAATTATACAATTATTAAATATATAGTCGTACACAGAAACGCCGAGCAATTTGTTGAAAGTTTGTGAAATAAAAATACTGCAACGTAAGCAGCAACTAACCGCCGAAGTTTCTCATGCTACGGTTAGGAAGTTTTATAAGACTTGGCGTGTAGGAAGAAGGTGGAGGTGAATGTACGGCAATTGAATATATATTGTCATGCATGTTACTTTTTTATAGCTAGTAGCTGAGATAAAAATCAGATTAAGGGATCATATAGAAAACCTTGAAGTCGCTGCATGGAAAACATTGAATATTAGTCTTACCCTTCCCACGAAAAACCTTCTGTAGCACTTTGCGGTGTCGTCCGTTTCGATTTTGGCCCGCCACGTGGGGTGAGGGATGATAGGCATGCCCCTGTGATCCATCTGCTCCTCGTGGTCGGTCCCGTCTACCCAGTAGCCCCCTTTGTGAGGCACCGCGATCATAGGGTATGGGTCTGGCCTGTCCAGGATCTCCTACAAATGAAAATGAAAAACTCTTTATTTTTCTTTTAATTCATGTTTTATAAACTCTCTTAAAACATATTTCAGATCAATGACATTGCAAATGAGTCGGTTGATGTTATAATAAATGGCGTCCCAGAGGGTTCAGCACAAGGACCAATCTAAATCGACTAATGCGCTTATACAGAAAAGAAGTAAGGAATTTATTGACTGTGCTATTCCACAGTACTAAATCATAGGAGAATCCGAATAATAAATTTTTCATAAAATAGAAATAAGTGATGAGGTCGAAACATCAAATGATATAAAAGATTGACCAATTTTATCAGGGAAACACTTAATTTTTGTAACAAATGCCTGACCGTGATTTGGAAACTGAACGTCCTTCACTACCGTTTTGACCACATTATTAGACTTTTTCAAATTAAATTTGATATTATCTCACCTGCAGCAACCTCTTTGACTGGGCCGGTTGTTGTGGTGATGCGGGGGGTGTCTGTATCTGGTGGAGTGAGGAGGGGGCGGTGCCGCAACTCCCCGTTACTCCGCCTCCGTTGGGCGTGCCCTTGACATTGTTGTTCACAGATAGGCGATCCGCGATCGCGGCGATCGGATCCTTGGCGCCGGTGGGTGTGGTCACTTCCGATGGCGCGTGGCTCCCCGGTCGACTGGAGGGCTGAAAATGAAAATTTCAGGGTTAATCGAAGCTGTAGCGGAAAGCATTCGGAAAATTCGATAAAAAAGTATAACGTAAGGTTGGATGTCTCTCTAATTCCGGTCAGAGGTAAAAGCTAAGCAATTAATCAATAATAATGGTTTCAGTTAATCAAGAAATAATGTAACACCAGAGAGAAAAATAAAGTTCATTCATTAAAAATATACAATTGATGGAAGACGCCACTTGCAGGTTCTGTCAAAACAATAGGAACTTCTGCGCACCTTCTGTGTCAGTGTGACGGCACGATTCGGCAGATATTTCAAATAGTAGGTCATACAATTCCAGAAGTAGACTAAAATATAATAAGCCTTGTGTTGAAGTTGTGGAGTCTTTTTTAAGGTCATGGCTGGACGTTGTGCTGTTGACTGCAGTTATTAGAGAAATTGGAACATATTTGTTTGGGTCGCCATTAGGTCTTAGACTATTAGCCTAATTCAATCTAATCCACTTTAATGTTCGTGGTCATCCCAAAGACCATTTTCTGATAAAGTCTCAACCCACCGTCTTTGACGAACTGTCGCGCCGCCCTTTTATCCGACATAACGTACGAAAAAAACACACGTGTCAATCCGAAGTAAAAAATCACCAGTCACACTAAAATGGATGTGCGCATATCGCCTCTACCCATCCCAAAGCCGATAGAAAATGTAAATTGATGATAACGACAGCCAAAAAGCCATTGAGTGAGCCGTGGATTAGATTACCGCATACAGAAATATCAAGGCTCATGTGAAGTTTCACTGCTTTACATTCATTCCCACACGAAGTCACGCACCCCGTTTCTATGGAACTGATAATGTTTATATCGGCATTAATGTGGGATGGGCTACTGAATGATCTGTAAAAAAGCTAGTTCTAGTCATTAATTCATTACCTAGAAGTTTTTTATTGTCAAGTACTCTAAAATGCCATAGATAGAACTGTATCTAGCAGATATACAGGAACATCAATATTTTGTAAGGTTCCTACCAATGGATAAGTGGGTCATAGGGTCATCATAAATTTAGTCTGAATTATTTTTATTGTAGGTATCTATGGTTTGATGCAAACTCACAGCAATACCTTAAATACATACTCATCGAACTAGGCTTCCAAAAATCCGCCCAACTAACCTAAAAAGTTTTCATAAGCAACGCGAAACACTGATAGAACTTTAGCATGGACCTCGTTACTTTGGTAATCACTATTCAGGGTGGAATCTATTGAGAAAACCTTAAACCGATAGGTATTTATATCACTCGTAAAAAACCATCGACAACAATTTTGTTAGATTTGTTAGAGAAGGAGTCTGTCAATGTCAAGATACAACGCATCATGAACCAAATACAAGCAAGAGTGGAAAAGATGGCCGATAAAACACAGCCATAAAGCATTTCCTTTCCGAGGAATGAATTATGTATATACAAAGTGTTATTACACGCTGAGAACAATACTGGCAGCAGACAATAAAAATTGTTTTCTGATTAGTGTTGCATATTAATGGGACACACGGTGTTCTTATTCAGCTGTTCCTTAGATAAATAAGAGAAGGAGAATTGATATACTGGTGGACAGGTGGAGAATTTAGGGACTGATGGTTACAATGGACGCCCATTGGAAGGAACTTTTTTTGGAATGAAAAAATAAAGTCTCCTATTGTATTCCCGAAAGAAAAATACTGACTGTAGGCAACAATATTTTACTGCCACCTTCTTACATGCAGCACATACACAGTTATTTTGTTCTAAATACTTTTGTCCTTTTGTAGTACCAATCACATAAAAACACAAAAACTGTCGCTAAATGACTATTATTTTCGATGAGGAGTCACTGACAGCGCTCTTTTGCATTCATTTTGGGACGGCTACGGGTTCACAACATACTGCTTTCGGATTATCATGGTTTACCCATCATGAAAAGATTGGAACTATTCAAGCGAATAAATACTGTTTATCAACATTACTAATACACTCTAAAATGTCGAAGAACGTCCATCCTCCATCCCCAATTTTTGACTCCTGCCGCAAAAAAATTGACTTTTGACGATAAATGCGCCGTCACTAAAACGATTTTCAAAAGCGACAAAGTTTTTTCATCGTTGTCGCAGTAGTAACCTAGTTTCTGACTTTCATCAAAATCCAAAAAGTTATAGAAGGGCCAATGATTTTCGGACGGAGTACAGACAGATAGACGGAAATGAGTGACATGGTTTTCGGAATGCATATGTCATGAAACATTCAGAAAACACAATGTCTCGAATTCAAAATTTTTCACTGTCACAATACTTCCTCGTCCATTGCCGTGGCAAGTAAAAATATAGAAATCCACTTTTCCTGTGGAATCAGCAAGTATGTATATGCATACAAAAACTTCTTGTGAAAAATCCCTCTTGTCATTGAGTTTTCCACTAATGAATCCCATAAATTCAGTGGCGGTGACATAAAAAAATGCCACGTCGTTTGTCCTAAGCCCCGTGGCAGAGTTTCGCTTCTCTTTTTCATTTTTTTCAGGGGATTTGCGGCAGATAAGTTTTCCAGGAAATAAGAGAGACAGAAAGAGAGAGAGAGTGCGGGTGAAGTTCCGTACCGGGAACGTGCCAATTCCGGTTTGTTTTAAACTGCGATTTGTAAAAGTACGTGAGCATAACCGCGAGCCAGCGCATTTTTAAATGGGGAATTTATCCATTGAGGAAAAATCTGAATAATTAGTCCTGGCATACGAGTAGTCCAGGCGTATTAAGCCTCATTTGTAAACTCCTAGTTTGAAGTTTATAGTTGCTAGTTCGTCATTCCCATCAGGACATATTAAACTCCAAATAGTAAAAGTAGAACAAATATTTATATTTAAGCATGTTGGTTTCAAAATACTTATACGGAATGTCAGTATAAGAATGCTTTACCATTTGGATTATTATACAAATGCCATTGTCAATTAGGCTTGGCAAAAATTACAGGAAATTGTCCTTACCGTCATGAGTTCCGAGAATATTTAAAAAACTCGTTATTTAGGAAGAGTAAAAAAAGACAAAAAAGACACATTTCGGTGTGTTGTTATGATATGTGTCATAATAAAATGAAGACAAGCCAACATTTTGTCGAGATAGACGCTCATACTTGGTGAAACTCTTCCATCCTCTAGATGAAAAGTTGTGTAGTTTTCACACAGTTTCACAAATAATACTCTTTCTTTTAGTGACGCGTTTCGATTTTTATTTATAATCCATTGTAGTACGAAAGTTTTATGAATGCAACAGCATTCAAAATGTCAAAAGTTTGATTTCGGACTTCCATTGTCTATAAAATTTTGAGTATCACGACGTTTCGATTGATGTGCTATCTTCAATCGTCTTCAGGTGAACTGGCGAACACGTTCCTTCCATGCCTATTTATACCCCGTCCGGTGACGTGTCGTTGTGCGCGGACTATTCTGATTGGTTCCCGATGCGCGGTATTCCGGTCTGCTGACGTGGCTGTTTGTCGGTCATTGTTTGTTGTCTGGTCCAGTCGTAGTCTGTTCATCTTCTTTATAAGTGGCTGCCAGATTGGTTTAATGTCTACGCTGGCTTTGCTGTACACTTTGCTGTTGTTGGTGATGAATGCCGCCTCCTTGAATTTCCTTCGATACCAATGCGGCTCCTTGGCAATAACCTTAGCGTCGTCCCAAGCTATTTCATGGTGCTCAGTCCATGCGTGGTCAGCTATTCCAGATTTTCCTGTCTCTGCTCGCTGGGTGTTGAGACGATGTTCTTTGATTCTTACTTCCAGTGGCCTTTTTGTTTCTCCAACATAGATTTTACCACATTGACATGGTATCTGGTAGATGCAGTCCTTTGTCTCTTGAGATTCATTCCTGGGCTTAGTTTTTGTTAGGATACTTCTGAGGGTGGCAGTCCTTGAGAATCTCGTTTGGATCTTGTATCGCTGACCCATTCTTTTGATTCCATCTGATATTCCTTTAACGTAAGGCAGAATGAGTAAGTGCTGAGATTCTTCGTGTTTGATTCTTCTACTGTTGGTATTTTCCTGTATTGTTACTTCCACTAGCTTCTTTGGGTATCCGTTGTCTAATAGGTCTTGTTTAATGATATTGAGCTCTCTTTGTAGTCCCTCTTCTGTGTTACAAATATTCCTAGCTCGGTCGACTAAAGTCCGGATGACGCCTTTCTTCGTAGACATTAAACCAATCTGGCAGCCACTTATAAAGAAGATGAACAGACTACGACTGGACCAGACAACAAACAATGACCGACAAACAGCCACGTCAGCAGACCGGAATACCGCGCATCGGGAACCAATCAGAATAGTCCGCCCACAACGACACGTCACCGGACGGGGTATAAATAGGCATGGAAGGAACGTGTTCGCCAGTTCACCTGAAGACGATTGAAGATAGCACATCAATCGAAACGTCGTGATACTCAAAATTTTATAGACAATGGAAGTCCGAAATCAAACTTTTGATAAATCCACCTTGTCTACAAGTTTCAAACAACATTCAAAATGTATCGTCAGCTTCAATTATGAAACTGATAAAATAATTACCAAATTGAAAAAGATCTTACACAGTACATTTATAAGCATACGATGAAACGATGTCATTAGCAAATGGACAAAAGTATTAATAATTGTTCATAATAAAGGCCCTTTCCTTTTCCCGTTTCATTCCATTCCTTTTTCATGAAACCTCGAAACAAAAGCTAATTGCTTCCGCCCGTTTCCGACCAGGATACAATGAAAAGTAGCAAGGCCTCACTATCCACTTCCCAACTTCCCAGCTTCCCAGTACTCTTTGTATCTATCGCGTTCTTAATTCGTTGCGCAATGCCAACATGCATTTTCAACTACTACACTCGACTGTAATTGGATATTTCATTAAAGAGATGGGCGTACTATTAGCTTAATGTTTGCCTCTATATACGATTCTACTTTTCAAGCAACCTAAAAAAAGAGTTTCTGTTTCTCACCATTAGCTATGTATCTACGTATGTACGCTATCAGTCGTGAAAGATTTCACTAGGCGTCTTCTTGGGGGTTAACATTGACAACATCCTGGACGAACATGTTGCTAGTCTTGTTGGATTGGCATCCCAGAAGCTGAGGGTTTTTCTACTTCTGAAAATCGTATTCACCGAAACAGCTACTACTGTACAAGGCTCAGATCAGACCATCTTTGAAATACTGCCCTCGAATGTGGGGATGCCCTCCATGAAGCTTTGGGACTCAAGCCACAAAAGAGAAATATATCTAAGGACATTCAGGGCCTATAAAATCATAGGAATGCTTTAGTTAGTTTTATGGGAGATGGGCATCAAGGATCTTGATATTATTCCTAATAAGTACACTATGACCAACAGAATGGATCAGCAGGAACAGGTGGACCGTTCCCGGGTGAGAACCGATCTGATGGAATCTGTTCTGGAATTTTGCCGTAGTAACAACTCAATATCGGTGTATCTATGTTTCACATTTATGAGGCAGAAAGCAACTCGGCGCTGCTGCCACTCACTACCCACTTCCCAAATTTCCAGTAGTCTATGCAATTATCCAGTTCTTAATTTGTTGTGCATTGTCTAGGTGCATCTCCAACTACCAGACTCGACTGTAATTGGATATTTCCCTAGATGGGATGGGCCATGCTATTGGTACGACGCTTGCCTATTTATTATACGATTCTGTTTGCTTTTTTCGTCGGTGGAGTTTGTTTAGGATTCGGAACGACAGTAGTGATTTACTTTTTTCCCATAGGAATGTTATCTTGATAGCTAAAAGGCCTTGAAACGATTCTAGATGGCGTTCAACCGATTCGGTTTTTGTCGTGACCCACATAATATTAGTTTTGTTCAATATTTAAAATTAGTGCTTCAGATTCTAGTTATATGATCTTAAGATAACGGAATTACCCATACAAGTATATTATCTATGGTTACCGGATTTAATTTTATTCATAAAAAATTAGTTAATATATTTTCTGCAATATATGTATACCTACAGTGGCTCAATGCTCTTCATGAATCAGACTTACTGACCCACATAATTGGACTGCAGAAATACAAGAAGGACAATAAATAAGGATCAAATGAGAAAAAAAATGAGATCATTATACAGAGACGATTCGGTAAAAACGAAGAGATTATAGGGATGAGGCCAAAAGATCTATTAACGGGCATTTAATTTCATGACAGGGGGAAACGTGGAAATGGAGGAATTTACTAAATCAAGTGCGTCGAAGAGAAGGAAGAACCAAAGAATTTTCAGCATATTAATGACACCACAACATTATCTAAGTAATTCATAGCTCATGCAACAGACAGAGAAATTGTTACCTATCAAGTAGGTTTTTGTTCAAAAGATTTACCTTCATCTCCAAGCGTCGCGCACGATGGCGCTGCCCATTGCCATCTTACGGAGCCAAGGTCCTAACACTTGGACTGCTTTGAAGAAATGACAGATATCCCTTAGGATATCAGTCCAACAAGGCTGAACTGATTTACAGCGACCTCCCACTACTTACGATGTAACATGATATCGACATAAAGATGCCATTCAGTAGGTACGAGAGAGAGAGAGTTGGAGGAGCGTGGGGGAGGTTTTAAAAGGGGACCCGAAAACTGAAGGCTTTATACAATTTTTGTTACGTGCTATTTTAATTTTTTTTAATTCGAGTATTCAGGTGGCAATTCCTTTTTTGCACATCTGGTCTTCACCTTTTTGGACCTTTTTTTATAGGGATGTATTCCATAGCCCAATACCGAAGTTATCGTGTGAACATGAAAAGATGACATTTCGCTTAACCGTCATTTCTGACGCTGTTCTATATGAATTATGAGAGATAACTGTTTTTGGAGAAGACAAAAGGTCCAAATCCCATTAACGCAAACATATGCATCTTCAAAACAAACACAGTGAGATGGCTGTTCAAAGTAACACAAAGTGCACATAAATATAGGTAAATAATTTAGCCGAACGGTGGAGTGGGAATGGGGATTTAGATCTCTGGTGGCGCCTCGAGGATTTCATTGTTCTTTCCAGGAATTTATAACCGCTCTCTTGAAAACGCGAGCCAAGCCACTGCACCGACATGGTGAGGACTTATGGGATCGAACAGTGTTGCCAAATAGCAGGAATACTCATTCAAATGAGATATAAACGACAAACGTTGTCAAATAGATTGACTGGACCCGCGAATCCCATCAGTGAAAAAGTATCCAATATTGCTGAAAACTACAAGGTTCGACTACAACATCCTAATCCATTTAGGAAGATATGTGGCCACAGGACTGGAGATACTGAAGCGTCAGATGCCAAGCGATCTATCGACCGAATTGAATGACTCCACATTGATAAACGTTTTATAGGTATGCATGAAAGAGCACTATAACAAGTAGTTACTGAACTAATTTATGCCTGTATCAGCAACACTGCTCGGAGTTTTTTGTGTATCCTGAATTTATAAGAAAAAACTGGAACATGAAATATGGAGCTTCAACAGCTTTCAGAATTTTCGCTCTTCCAAAAAAAACTGCTATGTCAAGAAATTAGTGTTGACTCGAGAAATATGAAAAAAGTGGAGAAGTTCTCATTTTATTACAAAAGTACACGGTGGCAAAAATCTAAGGAAGACAGACAAACGGACGGAAATGAGTGACATGTATTTTCGTAATACAGACTTAATGATACATACAAACAAGTATTATCAAAGTAAAATAAATGATACTAACATTCTACATTACAAGTGTCCTATTTTATACTGAACTCACACACGAATCGCGTACATAATTGTGATCCGGGATGATTACAGGACAATAGTTGGTCATAAAACTGGCAACGATGTGACCGCTAAGTTTTATAAAACAAAATACCATTATTTTGGTGTCTATAAGTAGGGGTTTCAGGCTTAAGCCATAAATAAAGCCTAGTTTACTGTTGGGCGCTATGGGGATATACTCTTGTATATTCTTAGACGGAAATTATCTACTCTGAGGGCGGCAGTTTATAAAAATAGATGTGCCTGGAAACAAACGAGGTGAATTATTATTGCGGTAGGATGAAATTTAAAATGATTCACTGCCAGCTTCTGAGCAACGTATTTTTTTCTGAATGATGATATCACATCCTTTATTCGCTAAAACTACATTTTAGATTTTTTTCAGAGAACACAAGAGCTTTTGACAGCTCTGAGCTGTTCAAAAGGTAGCAGTAACCTAGGTTATATTTCAATAGTAGCTTACTATATGTTTATGGAACCTTAGTACAATTTTATTACCTAGATAGGGTTACTAGAATTCTATATTCGTGAGCTATTCAGTTTTATATTCGTACGATAGTTTTCAATAGAGCGAAATCCGTCACAGCTCAGCAATAGTTTTATTTATGGTACATTTCTTCAAGTTATCACAATTAATGTGAGTGCAGCTTGAGTTGTAGAAGAATCTCAAATCCACTGTCCTGTTCAAACAACTTGCACGTGAGCGCCTCAAACTATTTGTTTTGCTAAGTAGTTGTAATCTAAAAATAAAAGCCATTAATAGGAATAACACGTTCGAAAGACTAATGCCACCTGGGCAGAGAACGTGGAAACGAACGTGAGCTGCTGCTGGCAAACCTGCAGGGACACTCAGAAGATATTCTTATTTTCGACCGTTCAAATTAATTAAAACTATGCGTTGTACACGACGACTGACAGTAACATGGCAATACTCGAGCGGCTGTCTGGTATTCAAAGATGATTTCAATTGAACCCGAATGAAACTCTCATTGGAAAATCTGAAGATTCGGATGGGACGCAAGCTTGGGGCGGTTTTATGAAAATGTAAATAGGCATTTCGAAATACTCGACTGCCTCAGATTTTGATACAGACGGTTATGCTTGATGTCCCGGCCGTGCGTGTCCATAATTATTTATTGGAGGGATTTTCTTAATCTGTTTGAAAATATATGCAGGACATGATTTGTTGATGTTAGCTCCCAGAAGATGGAAGATGGATTGATTATTAGAATAAGGCATTCTGCCTTCTTCACGGATGGTAGACCAGTTTGAGATTTCCTGATTCCTGGTCTTAACAATGTTTTCGATGTCTTCCATCTGACTAGCTTATAAGCAATCTTCGTAAATCTAATACTGTGATCATTTCGAGGAATGCAACTCATCAGATGATGAAGACATGCTAGCGGTAAGTTATGGAGGTGCGATATATGTCGACCTATTTGTAACAGATTTTTTATCCTAATATTCATCTGTAATTTAATTTTTGTGTAGGAACTACAAATTACAATGGAACGAGGTTATACAAATACCTACCAGTGGCTGGCTATTAATATTTATTTCGCTATAGTTACGCAACCCATACGTGAGAAAATGAGCAAATTCCATGTTATCATTATGCTCAGTCGTTTTCTTGCGCGGTGTTGCATTTTCTAAAAAATTACATCGCTTTCAAAATTTGTTCTGCTACGTATCGTACACAATGGTCGGCGGTTCCCATGAGTTTCTTTCTAATTAGTTGTAAGTACCCACGAAATGTTTGTTGCGAAACTTTTTTTAACATGGGCTTTGTGCGTTGATCTTGATAAAAGCGTTGTCACGCAGTAACGGTATTTTCTTTCGGTCTTTACCAACATGGTAGTCGAAATATGGTTATTGTGTATAGGGCCATCCAATTCATGTGACACACGAATTTGAGATGCTTTGCGATAAATTATGAGAAATGACGCATTTCGTCGGTTTGTGAAACTATTCCACATAAAAACTTACTTTTGGATCATTGTCTATACAGTTTGGAGGATGGTTTTAATTGATGTACGAAAAAGTTTCTTTGACTACGCTCAATAATGTTTGTAAGATCCAGAAACAAAAAAACTGAAATTTGACAATGTCTGATAACTTTTAATTTTTTTACACCATCTCAAAAATGAAGTATATTATCTACAACTTACTTACAGTATATTGGTTTCACAATTTTATCTAAACGGGTGCAGTGGCGACTGAGTGTACATAGTGAGACAAAACTACAGACTGACAGACACAAATTTTCGTGTTATCATAAAACACCCGAAATACTTATTATTCTAAATTCGAATAAATTTTTCGCGATCAGAACTCCAATTCATTATTCATCCCGAGTAAATAAATTACCACATAATTTTTAATTTGATACAAGTATTAGTATAATCTACGATGAGAAAGAAAGCGATTAGTTGATAAAAGAATAAAAAATCCACACAAATGTTTGAGCCAGATGCGCGAGACGGTCTCTATAGATTTTATTTATGCATATACTGAAATGAAGCCCCTACACGGGTTATATAAGTAGAGATCCATATATCATTATATAAAAACCTATTTGCCAGGCATCTCTTTTTGCCTCTGAGGTTTCCTCGTTATTTTTAATGAATCAAAGATTAATGCACCGTCTCAATGGACGTGCGAATACATAGGAAGTTTCAATATTTGAATTTTGATTGAATGAGGTCTAGACTTTACCATTGATAGTTTCGTTTTCACGAATTGATAATGAGATAAATAAGGCCTGATAGGAGGAATTGCCAAGAACATTAATTTGGAAAATTAAGTTAATATTGCTAAGTTAATCGAATGATGCCAACGTTATTATAAATTTCAGAATGGATTTTTATCATTTTGTCCTTCGAAAACGGTCTACCAAGGCCTTCGAAAAGTAATTAATGTTCATTTAGTAGTCATATAGGCTTTTATTTGAAGGCCGCTGGCGCTGTGAGTAAGCAGGGAATAAGATGATTTATTCTATCAACACTAGCCGTTAATTATTAACCACACATGCGATTCGCTGATTAGCTTTACTCGAGTATTGACTGCACCAACACCATCATTCGCATTTTTGATGATATAAATAACTGCAACTAGTCTTTTGGAACAAACGTCTTTGATGGAGTACCAAAAGGACACCAAGTACCTACAAGTAGTTGAAACAATACCAAATAAGAATGTGAGTATTATTCAACATGGTGTAGAAGTTAATTCAACATCAGCAGACTAGCATTACGTTTGCCTTGCGAGGGCGTTGTTTCTTTTAGCCATAACAAACTGCGTAGCCGCGTGTTTTCTGAGCTGTACTAAAACTTTTCTCATTATAACAGACTTGCCTTCGCTGTCTGTTTTCTGCTCGTTTGACGCCTACAGGCCAAAAAAGTATGAGGTTAGGAACATTGAAATATAGACAGTCAAAAGGGGCTACAGCACTTTGCTGCGGGGTAGTTTGTCTGACTTATTTTATGAAAATTACAAATATACAAAAAAATCTAAATAACATCTACCCTAATGTATTGCTTTGCAGATGAGATCATCTGCAATCATGGAACTAGAGGCAAGCCAGTACCATCCCAACAGACCTTAAATCGTCATAAGTAACACGCTATCCAGATCAACGAAGCCATAGATGAAATTGACTAATGGGGGTCTACAAATGGAATTCATTTCACTGCAGCATCTAGAGACATCTATCGATTTTTAAATAGAAAAAGAAAAATCAAAGTGAAAATCATAGAAATTTGTGCTTTAACAGCCACTTTTTATTATTTGCTTATATCTCAGAGAAAACTACAGATATTTCTGTGCACCAGAAAGGCATTTGTATTGTAGACATCATGAAGTAAAGATTAAATGAAGATTGCTTTAGATAATACACGCTTAATCATAATAGAAATAGACATTTTATTATGATTATAAGGATCCAAGGATGTATCTACATATTTAGTTCTATAGTGTGTGATGCTAGATTGTTTTACTCAAAAATCAATTGTTATTTGACGCTTAACCATCCCGTTACCTGGAACATCATTCCAATAAAGTACGTTGCTTTGCGTCCATGTCGTTTCTCGATTCTCATTTGTTTGAAAGCGTTGATATGGCAGACGCAATGGGACGCCAAACGCAAAACGCTTGTCGAGCATTAGTACAGGACATTAAACTTGGAAAACATTAAAATTGTGGAAGGTTTGTGACAAGTTTGATTTCACGTTTTGGTATGAAACCGGAATGTTCAAAAACAAAATAGCGATGTGGATAGAGTTAAATGTAAGGGGCGGCGATAGTATAATTATCAATTGTTGTTCCCATTAAATTGAGAGAATCATTCAAAACGGCGCGCATATAATTAAGTTAGTTAATAATTAGACACTGATAGACTTTAGAAGAGTTCGACTATGCAGTTTTCAATATAAATTAAAAACAATATTTTACTTAAAACTCTTCATTAATACAATTCTTAGAGTACATATTATGAATTTTATATGAATTAGATCATTTGTTGAACTTCCAAGGGAGCAGCTGCCCCTTGTTCCTCCCTCATGACGCCCATGACTGTCATTTAATGGTACCGCATTACGTGATTCAACTCAGTAACGTTGCGCGTTATCAGAAATACCGTTTAATATCAATGTTACAACATGTTACATTATTATTAAAGTCATATACTCGTTAAAGAGAAGGTTATGACTGGTTACGTGTTGTTTGTACGTATCGCTCGTCAATGTGCGTGTGTGTGTATGTATGTATGTATGTCTGCGATTGTATCGAAGAAGTTGGAAGGATTATTTTTCATCAGAACTATTTTACCTGTGCTACATATTCAGATGGCGAAATTGCAGCAGAGGAAGGGAACGAGATGAGATGTTCTCCAAAAAGGGATGAGAGCAATTTTTCATGTCACGCCCCGACAACAATGACACCATACCGCTAACGCTGAAAGGTTTTGCCAAGAATTAATCCTCTAAGATGGAATACCGCAAACATGTTTCAATCGAGAACTACGAATGTGAATAGAACCTGATGAGTTTTATACTCACGCTGAAGGATGCTGATTTTTTCTGATAATAATAAACTATATTTCCTGAAATATACAATACAAAAAGGAAAGAAAAATGGTGAAATGGTGGCGAAGTCCAGCTCCCCTCTCTACTTTTACAGTACACACAATGAAAATATAAAAAACAATATTTTGCTAACGCATAAAGCAATAAAAAATATGTTGTACAATAGTGCCGTAGTACTTTTTTCCTTTCATTTTTTTTATTATATTTGTCTATTTTATAACAATAACTCCATGACTCATGAATTTGAAGTAATTTCCAAAACCACCAAATATCCTTTTTTCATTTTACTTCTCACGTAAGTTCTGTAACTGCGAAAAAGAAGAATTCGAAATATCATGATTTACTGATGTTTCATGTAGAAGAAAAGATGGCGTCCAGTTTTACAAATTTTGCAATATTTCCAAAATTTACTCCAATTGTCAACCACAGTTCTAAAATCCAATCAAGATCTTTTGCACGTAAAATACGGAGCAAACCTACTTCGCGCGAAATAGCACCTTTATTTTTTCATGATTCAGTTAATATAGTACTAGCTAAAACAGAAGCGGAATGAATTAGCCCCCTTCATAAAAAAGATACGTCCCAAAATGTAACTTAAATAAATTCAGCTGGAAATAATATAATAAATTCAGAAGTATCTTAAAAGTTTCAGTCATTAAGAATAAATTTATAATTTCTATGTTTTGAAGGTAAAAAGGTAAAATATTATGTATGTCAAGCAAGTACGGAGAATAAACGCTTATAGATGATAGAATGTCTGTTTCGAACTCACAAAACATTGATATAACCCCTCACCGAAGGGTTTCGGATTTCAGAAGCGAAAAACAGTGAGTTCAAGGTATACGAGAAAATATTCATTCTAACAAACTAAAGCGTAGTAGTATTTTACTGTAGTGTGATATTGCTATTATCACAGTCTCGTCACAAATATCGTTTTCCTTATCACATCCTTTGTTACATGCTTTTTTACGTGAAAACCAATAAAAACACTCGATCACGTCCTATGATTGAAACGTGATTCGGTTGTGGATGCCTCCCTGTACGGAAACGTTTGGAGGTTATATTTTGTTCACGCCTACCGTGCTCAGACATTAACAGACAGCGACACAACACGTAGCAAGAATAGAAAAGAACGAATTTAACGATTCATGCACATTGTATGCATATGGAATGGTGTTAGGTTGATCTATTGTACCACCCAAAAATACGTGTTGAATTCTTTGTCGGATACGGAATTAGAACTGTATTCGGATTAGCATTTTTAGATGAGTTGCTAGAATTAGTTGAATTTTTACGAGATCTATAAAATAATTTAAAGGAACAAATTTGTATGTTAGAGGATCAATAGGAGTTTCAGAAGGTGCAGGAGGTGCTTTAGAGCAGTAGCTGTTCCCGATAGGTTATTGTTGATGTCAACCCTCATGGTATCATCACAGTGCATGAAGTACTGGTTCGATCTATTCAACTCTATCTTTTACTGCAGATTTTTACAAGAAATATGTGTCGCGCCGTCTGAGCGAGCCTAAAAGTCCCGTAATCTAGTGTAGCTTCAAGCAATTTTCACCGCATTTTGTCAAGAATTTTATGAAAATTATTAATATACGTCCGAGAATTCGTTCTATTTTCAACATTCCCAACGCAATGCTTATAAATCAAGAAGAGCCCGGCCAAATGGCTATATTATATCGATGGTAATATTTCAAAGCCAGCATAGGAATTTCGTCTTGCAGTATTGAACAATGGTGGACCGTTATGAGGCTTGCTAGCTGGATGCATGGAATATCCAAATATATTTTCCCATTTTCTGGGTTACTGGGCTGCATTTACTCGTATATATGTGACTATACATAGACCGACATCGATTGTTCGCTTCTGGCTGATAAATTGCCAAGCAAATCGTTCTATAAAATTCGTGCTTTACTTTCGTATACTCTGGTATTATAATCCAGTGAAATTGAATTTTGAATTCAGCCTCATTAGAATATATTTTTACTTCTCGAGCTAACAGCAGGCGCGAACTCAGGATTTCTTTGGGAAGGAGAGTAACGTAAATTCGTGGCCAGGGAAGAGGAAACATTATGTTACCTATTTTATTTCATCTCTCTATACCCAGATTCTTGGCGTTTCTAATAGTGGAATTTTTATGATGCCAGGTTCCTACTACGGCAAGAACAACAAAAAATACATTCTTGAAAAACGATTTTATGATGGCGAAGTTAACATCAAATATTGTGGAAAATAGAAATATCAGAAAATCATTCAAAATGCAGACGTTCCATCACACCGAAAGAATGCGGAGCATTGGTATTAATGTCATACGAGAAAAGACAGATTTCTTTTATGCTCATACTTCAAAATTTTCCCAAGCAAATATTTTTTTAGCTATTACCAACGGTTCACATTTACACATATGCCAAAGGCTACATTTCACTCAGACGCAGTTTTTGACTAGTGCTTTTGCCAACGCATAGTTTAATTCATTAATGGGCCACGTCTTGACCAATCGAACAAGAATTCTCATTATGACGGTAACAAAATCGGATTGACTCTGAAAATCTGAACCATATCTAATAGTACAGGACTATAAACTAATATTAAGTAGGTATACGATGCTCTGGTTTTCTCTTCACGAAACCGCCTTGATGTACAAGAAATTTTGGTCTATCCAGATGGCCTTGGGCTATGTATTCGGGCTTTGCTTTACCGAGACCTTTCAAATTATGAAAATGACATCATTATTATGCCATTAAGCCAAAAGATGCTTCAATGGAAAGAAGGAGGTGATGCTGCCTTAGTAGGTATCTTCAGACACTGTAAAGCTAGGTAATTTGAGGAAAATACAATGCTAGGACAATAGAATCAGAAATTCTGGAATTTATAATATATCGAGCACGAGTATATTCATGCTAGCTAAACTAGCGTGATTAAATACATAATTGTTCTTACGTTACGAATTTCCCTCTCATGCAGACACAATACGGTTTGAGGTAGGCGTCTCTCTATACCCCTACTTGTGTCATAATCGTTAAATTTTATAGTTTTAGCAATAACGCTGCGTCAAAAACCATATTCCATCCACATTCATTGCTCTGCCTCTAAGTAGCCATTATCTCACAGCTCATTAGCACAGCACGGGATGCAACTAAACAACAGCAGCAACATGGGCGCCGTTGAAGAGAGGGACGAGGAAGAAAATTGGTTGCTTTGGAAAATACAATAATTTTTTCACTGTAGATTGTAGATGCTCTTATTTGTGAAACTGTGTCTTGAGCACACAATCTTTTTATCTGAATTGTCTCAGTGCATGCATCTTACTTGTAGTGCCCGCTAATTAAAACCACATATGCCTCGGCAGCCGAAACCTTGGTGAAGTTCTTTAATTAGTTTTATGTGGTTCCAGGTGGTGGCCAGTAAAAGTAGCATATATCAAAGCAAATAAGTTAGTGAAGTTTCAAAGAGCATAAAATATCTTCAGTGTAATTCAGTAATAATGTTTGATTTTTCTAATGTTAAAAGATATAAACATTGTACCTAATGATAAAAGTATATTTCTATAATTCGCTACATTTTTTTATGATACTATCATTGGAGGAAATTTATATGAATGTTATGTTAATGATATTACATGCATAACGTAATTTAGTAAGAGGGATAGGAAAAATCGCTTGTATTGCATAATGGCGACCATAGACGCATCTTAATAGTTCTCCTTAGTTTCTGGCCAATAAAAGAGGCTGGAGTATGAGAATTTTTTGTTCAAACAGGTCAAAAACGTTTTATAGGAGGAGAGGTTTTAGAAGATCTCTAATGATTCATCTGAATCAATAAGGATATAATCTTTGGAAATGGTCATCAATAAATGTTATATAAACCAATTTGGTGTTGAAATATAGAGAACATCTTCACATCTTCATGGTAAAATAGTCCGCTCTCTGAATTTTATGCTGCCCCAGTGGACTTTTTTTTCCTTACGGCGCTTATGCCATGGCTGCAGGTAGGTGTTATTCGCGTGCCGCTAAGATTAAACTGCCTGGACAGCGAAAATTGGCTGGGAAGCGAGGACGATGATGTTGATGTTATTGTTACTGGCAATGATACCATTCTTAAACTAATTTCCGTGGACTTGAGGGCAAAGTTCATATTTTCAGTACAGATAAAATGATGCAGATAAAAAGATTGTATAATTTTGGTTTTGTCCAAATTCACTTCCTGGGTACAATAAAATTTGTTGGGGTAGGTACAGGCTTGTGCGAGGCGGTGTAAGCTGGACCTGGTGAGATTTGCCCGTTTGGACCGCTTTATGTTTGATGTACAGACGACTCTTGGTGTTATTATGTGAGACAATTCGGTCGAATATCTGCCATGATAGTAATTATAATAAGGACCCTCCTTCCATGTTCCAGAAGGTGGAGGTCTTTTGTAAGGTCAGACACATCCACCAAATGATCTGCATTGTGTCTTCCAGTGCTGATCTGATCTGAACCTTGTACAGTAGCAGTAGCTGTTCCGGCGAATACAACCTTCTGGCGCGGCAGAGGATCCCCAGCTTCTGGGCAAGACTGGCAACATGATTATACCAGGACATGCTACTGTCAATATTAATCCCCAGAAGCTTAATGGAAGATGATTCAAGTATTGCAAGTCCCTCCATTTCCACGGTGGAGGACCAGCATGTGATTTTGTTTTGTTATTGATTACTTAAGCTGTTACTTTTTCAATATGTAATTCATGGAATTTCTCAGAAAGTGGCAAAATTCAGAATTATTCGATCACAAAGCGCCCAAAATAACAAAGCTTAAGAATTTTTAATTGTTACCCTGCCTACACTGAATCAGTGGAGCAAAATTATTGGCATCCTTGCTATGGTAGTAACCTTTTGTTAATTTATTAATTCAAACAGGTTCAAAGATAAGAAGTTCTGCGTTAAATACGGCTATAGAACGAAGATAATCGTTTGCAGTGGGCATAGTGTGATTAGAACTTTTGATCCACGCTGGGAAGGCGCCTATTCCGGTCATAGGTATTATGATACGGTATAGTGGGTAGAGACCTTTAGTAGTTCAATATCCTATAGAATTTCTTATTTTTCCTCCATTGAATGTGTATTTCCTCAAGATGAAACTAGAGCAATAATTCTAGCGTATCACGTCAGGCAAATGGCACTTTTCTCTGTTCAACCCCCTCCCTAGTTGAAACTGGCTTGTTTGCGGAAACGAGTGGATATCGTATATAACTGAGGTCTGACGTTTACAATCGATATACGCTGTTATTTTGCTTTTCCCTATTTCCCTGCAAAACTGCGCTCTTTGCATATTCTTGAGGAAAAATGCGAAAAACCACAGGTGCAGTGGCGTGCGTATCTCGTTATTAATTTATTTATACGATTTGGAGTATCTGTATGTCTATAGTCAACAGTAATATAAAAATACAATACGTTTTTGTTATGAAATTGTATATACCACTTACATTTTCGGAAACGCCAAATTGGTTCTTTGTGTGCTTTTGGATATTCACTTTTTGATAGGTTTACCTCGTTGCAACAAAATTCCTATTTTCTCACTAGTCTCAGAAGAACACTACTACATTTAATTACAAACCATAGTTTTTGGATATATACGAACAAGAATTATAAAAAATTAATGAATAACACAAAAAACAGAACATAGAAATTAAGTGTGATCAATTTTTGCCCTACACATTTCTTCCCTAAGATGAAATCAATACATACCAACCTTGTTCTCCGTTCTATAATATCCGATACCGTATAATGGAGTAATCTTCTAAAGATACACAATCTGTCTTCAAGCGACATTAAATAAAAATGTTTCCACAAGAGATGAGAAAATAAGGGCCGATGTCTCTGAGGGACATGAAATGAGGAAGGTCTTTCAAGATCACGTTAGTAATTCTTCTACATTATGTATCACTTCTAGCTACCTGCTAATCAACTTGCAACGTTGTCAGAAAAAGGGCACAATGACCTTTGTAAGGACTTATCGTCTCATTAATGCAACTATTTAAACCTGTGTTTTTCTCTTCGGTCAATCTTAATTCTCATTATCAATTAATTAAGACCATACAAACATCCAGCCGAAACCTTAGTAAAGTTCATTAAGTAGTCATATGTAGTTTTAATTGACTGTCAGGAGAAGTAGGATGAATATTGTCCCCTCATTTTACGTGATTCATTGTCTATTAAATGTACAAACCCTGTACGAGTATGTAAAGCTTAGCTTTATACAGTAGAACTACGACTTATTACCTGCAGAATCTCATCTAAACTACAATCTGTAATTTTCAAGAACCTTCCTCTCAGCTCTATTGTGTTAAGTGGAAAATATTCCTAGCAGTACTGTTTCTCTGATTATTAAATTAAAAACGAATTTCGAAATAACTGCGGGTTATTGCATTATGAACATAGATATTAAACTTTGTGGACTAGAACTTCATTGTGTTTACAACAAGTGAAATATGTTCACACGATTTCAAGTGAAAAGCAGTCCCAGTTTTATGCAACTCGCTATTAACCAGATGGATGCTGGTTATTCTAGAAAATAGATTCATGGCAAACGTTATTTCTAGTGGAAATAAATATTTTAAGATATAAAAAGCATGTATAGGTTGTTCAACTTAAACCAGGAATAATGTCGTGAAGCTTCAAATCCAAAAAAATCTCAATTTCGTTCACTTATGTGTAGAGCTGCGGATTATCTTTGAGAGAGATCAAATATTTTCCGGAATTTCAGATAATATGGATTTTTAATCTGTCATGAAATATACGTCATGAAAAACCATGTCACTTATATGCGTCGGTCTGTCCATCTGTCTGTATCATGTCCTGTAATTCTTGGCTTCCCTATATCTCGGAAAGTACCTTTTGGATTTTGATTAAGTTTTGACATAAGATTTCAACAATAGTAAGGACGAACGAAACTTATTGTTGAAACACAAAAAAGCATCGCTTGCACTATGAGGAGGGGAAGCTTTTGATAATGATTTTGGCGTTGGTAAAAGTTGTTCCATCATCTGTAACTTATTGACCCTGATAATACTCAGTCCTCAAATATATATGATAATTCATACATTTGCCTCCGAAAAGGTAAATATAAGCAACTTAAGAACATGTAAAATTATTTTTCTTATCCCGCATCGTCAGGTCTAAAAAAGTTTGGATTAGGTGACCCCCCTGAAAAAGCTGGACGAGAAAACGTCGCGTGTGTTCTGGTGTGTGTTTGACTGTAAATTAATTTAGGGTTAATTCAATCACCCCCCCCCCCCATTATGTTATATCCATATCTGAATGTTTGGGCAATTAAAATATCTAGTCAGGTAAATGGCATATCTATGATCCCGATTCGGACTCCTCCTCCTTGACTCCAGGTCTTTCCTGCTCCAGAGTTAATAATCGCTATAAAATCCCGATTATGAGAGCGGTTTCTCCAGACTGGAAAAATTCGCTTGCCGTTGGAAAAGTGAAATTAACTAAACACATTCTGCTGGTCGGCCGGTCAGTGTTCTCCTTAACTCCTCTCATCTCTTTCACCCGTCCTTTGACACCAGATGCTCCACTGTTTAATTTTCGGTTATAAATATATCTCCGGGAATCGATTGGAATGCAGCTTAGTGGGCCTATACTTGAATGTATCCCAACTTTAACAAAATTGTAAGTCTGACTTGTCTATACCACTTATTTCCGTCGGTATGTTTGCCTGTCGTCTATCTGTCATACGTCTGTCCAGTAATCTTTAGTCTTTCTATAACTTTGAAATGGACGTTTGCGAGACCCCTGATCAGCGAAAAGATCTCATTTTTTCCAATATCTATAGACTTGGAAGTTTAAAAGAAATTAAAATCATTCAGTTTTCAGCAAGTTCGGAAATTTAGGGTGTAATTTACATTAATTCTAAAGCGTCTAATTTGTTTCACTTTAGTTTGAGCAACTACCAAACATATCGTTAAATTCTAACTGAATTAAAGATAATAAATAATCACCAAATATATGTTCAGACAGTAGGTACTGCTTTGATCTACTTGATATAATTTTCAAGTGACTGAAAAATATTCAACCAATATTAGTTTAATGTCGATTTTCTTGGAAATTCTATTTATTTTCCTGAACTGAGAACCATAGTATATAAAATATAAGAACCGGGTCTATCCTCATCGGATAACTTCAGTGAGATATCAGATTCTGGCAAAGCCCCATTCACTGCAGTAACTGGCACCAGATCAAATTTTTCTTTCTCGAAAAGCCCAGCCGCGTTCCAGATATCTGGAACGCCAATTGGTCAGGAAATATTTATAAATGAGACGGACATGCACTGTATTAGTCTGCACACACACTTATATTTATCAGAAATGTACATGCAGACATTCAGGAAACGTTCGAGCCGTGTACCTACTTAATCTGGGACAAAAATAAAAATTGTTTTTTCTTCTGCCGAGATTTATGGGTACATTTATGTTATTTGAAATGCCGCTGAAACTTGTCGAAAATAGAATGTGTATACATAGATCCGAAGAACAGAATTAGACGTTTCTGGTTCAAAGTTTCTCGTAAAGTATCGTGTGATCTAATAAGTAATGATGTTAGTAAACATATATCCTTCTAAAGTTCCTATAAATGTCAGTTTCACTCAAACAATTACCTCATAGATTTTTTCAACAGTACACGATAGCTGGAAGTATTCGAAGATTGACAATTTTCAGTTCCACAGAAACTAGTCTACTAAATTGCTCCCGCTTCCTAAAATACCGATAATTAGGAGTAATCGACCAAACTATTTTTTCAAAGTATATATACATATCCAAATTCTGAACAAGTCAAAAACTTATATAAATATGACTACAGATGACCAGAGATGAAAAATAATTCAAAAATCATCACTTGAGCAACAAAACAAAAATTTTAATGTTATATTCCCCTATGAAAATGTTTCCGAATAGTTTGGGATTTAAAGAAAAGTTCAACACACTATTTTAAGATGCTTGAAGAAGTTAAAAAATTCTGGAAAATATATATGAAAAAATTGTTTAATGAGTTTCAGTAATAAAAATATCTGATTTTGTTTATAATTTTGCAGTAAGTACTAAGATACTTCATAATTTACGCAATTGTTTCCGGCATATATGCATTAATTGCATGATACAGACAACAAGCAAACAAATAAACAAATAAACGAGTATTATGTGAAAGGTTACAAAAGTGCAAAAGCTATATGAACAGAAGTCTAGCTAGTAAAATTCAACACAGGCTATGAAGCAAATAAAAAAAGTTATTGAACAAGTGTACAAACAATAGATTCATCAATGCAGTACTTAAAATTTATTTTCTACCTTTAGATCCTACATTTGTGAAACACACAATGCTAAGAATTGCTGAAGGTTATAGTATGAGAGCCAATGACACTCGACCTTACGTGGATTTGAATAAGAATTATACACGCGTTTAGTATGCATACAGGAGATTATGGAACTCCCAAGTCTGCCAGGAAAATCCTGTTCAAAAGTGCTTTAATCAATTATTGGAAAATAAAAAAATCCTGATATTTAATGATTTTGGATTGAATAAAAATTGCATAGGATTGTAGGAGACGACTAGCTCTTTGAAAAAATATAGGTGTGCCTAGGCTTGTACCCAGGATTCCCTTTCGTAGGAGGCTCGCAGTTTCAAAAGTGACAATATTATGAATACTGCACTGAGATCAGCGGTAGCAGCTAAGAAAAGATCACACTGTATGTAAATCATCCAGGCGTTTCGGATGTCAAGATTGTTAGAAATTAGCTTATGGAACCATCGAGATGGGAATTTTTGTATATATTGGAGCATCGAGCAGTGACATTAGTCAGTCAGTCTTCAGACATTGAAAAGTTAAAAACTAGAAATCGTGGATATACATTTTTGCACAGGATTTTCCTGGCAGACTTGAGGGTTTCATAATCCCCTGTACGCATACTAAACGCTTGTTGAATCCTTATTTAAATCCGCGATGACGTAGGGTCGAGTGTCACTGACTCTTAGACTATTAGCAATAACAACAGATTACGCATATTGAATTATATGATTTTTAATTTTCTGCGACGAATACTTACCAAAAATGGGAAGCTCAAAAAGATTGTGGTGGCATTCTTACCTGAAAAAAGAAATCACCGATCAAAAGATAATTCAATTCAATTAGAACTTAGCTTGTACTATCATGGAATACTCGTAAGTAGAGTGATTTAGAGTGTGCATAAATTCAAAACCAGATGAGGATAATAAACGATGCACAATGGTTCCTGTAGTATAATATAATTATATCATATATAATAATTTATAGTTATCATTTTCATTCTATTATAGCGATTTTTGCCAGGAACGTTCCTCTCTCAAAATGTCACGAAATGCATACACGCTCAATATTTATTTCAACCCGAGCAATCATTGTATTCAAATTACGGTGCAGTGCAACTTTGCAGCTTCGCTCCCTGAGGACATGATTGTGGTTTGAAATTAAAATTTGATTCCTGCCTGCATCGTACACAATATATGACACAGTGTCCTGCGTGAGACTACCTTGTTAACACTTCAATTCACCTCTAGTGATGTTGTCAAATCAACACGCTAGACCGGGTGGGTTTTAAGCGGACATGTAACTGCCGCATAAGGGACGTTATTATAGAGTAGAAGCTTTGGATCTTTTTAATTTTTTATTCTATACATGACCACCTGACATTACAAGACCTCCGTAGTCTGCAACAGAAATGATGCTGCTCTGTACCTTATCTGTATCTATAGATTCTGCAAGGTCAATTTCTGTCCGAGCTGTCTTGAAAAATATCATCGAGAGCCATCAGTATAACGGAGATAAGAAGTGCCCAATTGGCGCATCCTCGACCATTAGAGATTTATTATATGTATACTCATACAACATACGTTTATATAGCTAGACAAGTTGATTTGTCGAAAAGTGAATGCGTCATTTTCTATATGGAGACGCTTCACAATAAAAAATAAGCGCTTGTATTATCTAACGCATCGGTGACCTCAGATTCTCAAACCTGTATGAAATAGATTCGTAAGAAAGGATGATACGTGGTCAATGAAACAAGTAATCTGCCTGATCATGGAAGAAGCAAGCAAATGGCGCTACTGATACTGTTCAAGTGTCAAATTATGTAGATTGTAGATGCGTTAATTAGGTGACATCATTAAGAATAAAGCGAGGCGCGTCACAAAAAACTATATATATTTTTTGATTTCATCTGTGAAAATTGCATAATTAATTGATCAATTGACTTACCTGAAGGAAAATTGATCCATATTATATGAGTATTGCCGTTCGAAGAATTACAATTACTTGTAGTAGCAATTTTTTCCAGCTCGGTATGCACGAATTTTAAAGCAAAGTCCCTGAATACGGTCCCTTACTCCTGTCTATCCCATCTTCCGTACAGCCACGTACAGCCAACCTCCGTCACCACTAGACTTCACTGCAATTTTGCTGAAGATTCTAGATCAACTTGGGGTGGGAGAATGGGATGGGTTTGTAATTCTTCGAACGGCAATACTCATATAATATGGATCAATTTTCCTTCAGGTAAGTCAATTGATCAATTAATTATATCTCGTATTGCCGTTCTCGAATTACAATTACTTGTAGATGTTCAAAGCGAACGATCTAGAATCTCCTCAAGAATTATATTCATAGAATTAAAGTAATGAGGGAAGCAGAACAAGAAAGCGTGTTGTATGGTAACAATAATAATGAACCATATTAATAATAAACTGGATTATAGGAGCATACGCACCTAAAAACTAAATACAGGTGGAATCCGCAGAACTTAAGATCACTTTAGCAAATGCTGTAGGATCGTTTGACAGGGGTCTATTGTAAAATCTCGCAAACATGTTGGAGTTTGTGTTCAGCATGCCAAACATCTAATCACCTCGATGGAAGTTCTTGCTCTAAAGGCTGCCGAAGTAGCTGCAGGTCGAGTACTGTAAGCCGGAGAAATGGTGGTATCGATACCGCTAGCTACAATAGTAAGATTAATCCACTTGCTCCATGTCTGTGTTGACACTGGACGACTTGTCCGATTAAGCAATCAGTGTCAGTAGGGCGAAGATCTCTATTGATTATCAATAACAGAGGCCAAGCAAAGAGTAGGATTTTCCTTAAACTATGGTAATACCAATGAGGTTATGTGGCAGATGAGTTTTGATCCCATCGGAAAAACCAATTTCAAATCGTTCTGGAAATCGAACAATATTGTGTAGACAAATACTAGTCAGAGTTTGAAGTCTATGACCTGTTATTAATGCTAATAACGTGGCCAGCTTCATCGTTAATTGGCATCTATAAATGTCGGTCAAGGGGTATAAACCCGCCATATGTAGATCACAGGTAGTTTGATACTTTGACCTAGATGGTTTTTGGTTGTAGATGCCGTTTAAAAATCATTTCAAAATAATGTTGTCTTAGTTTCCCACTGAAGAAATAAGAACTATGGTCGCATGTTGCGAGTTAATGATCGAATATGATGTACCATCTTGAAATTGGATGCTTAAAAGTCAATATCAAATTGAGAGTTCTGAAAAGGGCTATGTTTCTTTTCTCAAATATGCAATGCCTTGTTTTAAATCAGATGTACTGAGTGAAGATTTTATAACCTGAAGGCCTATTGCTGGGTATCCCCTTCTGTGAAAAGCCTCCCGGATGAAATTCCAACCTCCAGGGAAAAGCTTTGCCATAGCGGATGATAGCTGCTGAAAGGTGGAGAGAGCAGAGTTTGACTTGGTGTATCTGGTATTAATTTAAGTCGAACGGGATTCGCTACTTATGTATCAATATATGAGGCAACTAGAAGAATACTTCTATTTTCGCAACAAAGCCAAATTTGCAATGTGATATCATAAGACTCTTAAACCTGACACTACCCATACGACATTATCTATTCTATGTAGAATAGAACAATCAAAAAAATCTGAAGCAAATGATCTAAGTGCGCTAAATTCTGTTAGCAGTTCCAAATAATTGATATGTTTTATGCTGTCGTTTACGGGCCAAAAACTATACGTGACTTGATTCACACAGTGTACAGCCCAATCTGTTAGGGAAGCGTCTGTAAATATCTCAAGACGAAAGGCTGTATTTGTCACTATAGAAGTACTCCTGTTCTTGCTTAAGGCTTGGTATCACCAAAGCAACTCAGAATTTATCAAGTCTGAAAGCAATAGAGATGCCTGATAATCCTAGTGACTAGAACGTAATGCTAAATACGTTTTACTTTCCAAGATCTTTAGATGCACCCATCCATATTTAACGGTGGGGCAAGTAGCTCCAAACGGCCCTATAAGTTGAGTCAGGGCAAGAATAGAGCCTTTACCCTTTGATAGAAGTTTTCAATCTGAATCAAAATAAGAGTCGATTTGTCCATCTTTAAGAAAACTTTGAACGATGTAGAGTCCTACGCCAAACCCAAAAAGGTACATATTTGAAAAGGCACTACGACACTTTTCTTTAATTTAAGTAAGAATACTGAGAATTCCAAAAGACCTTTTGCAGATTGGCAGTCCAGCCTAGCGGCTGCTATAATTTTGCGGATAATAAGAATATCGTCCAAGCAAATAACGCATGAAAGGCCATTAGACCTCAGGAATATTACTACTGGATTCATGATGTTTGTAGGTAACAGGAATGGCTCCGTACGAAGACCAAAAGGTGAACAATTAATCACATAGAATGAACCTTCAATGGAAAGGAACAAATATTCTCTAAATTGTTTGTTAACTGGAACCAGAAAATATTCATCTCCGATATCCACTGGAAACAAATTTAGTATGAACCATCTGGTATTGGAACCAAGAAAAATGATGATACAAACTGACCATCTTTTTTTTTTTTTTTTTTTTTTTTTTTTTTTTTTTTTTGACACTGCTAATATGTTTAATAAATGTTCAATAGCTTCCTCTACTTTAGATGACTCATTTGAGGTAAAAGATGGCTATGGAAAATGAGTTTGTACTGTTATTTTGCTAAAAGGCATCTTATATCCATCCGGAACTCCAGGACAGAACAAGACGATCAATAGCGATTTGCGCCCATTGAACTAAATATTTAGTAAATCGGTTCGCGCAAGATGTAGTAACTTGCAGAAAGTCATCTATAGGGCAAGAATCTAATATCGTCTTAACCCCACTATCCAAAAATGGAATAATATAGTGACGACGATGCAGACGGAGGGCGTGAAAGACATCCTTTCATAGTTTCCTCTGTTGCTAGTTGTTTGGTGAATGCCTAGTGTTCGCTAAGCGGAATCGCTAACGCGCTGATACCAGCGGCCAACCGACCTAATGTTTGTATAAAATTATGCTGTTTCAAGGCATTTTGTATTCAGGCAGGTCTGAATTTCCGGAATAATTCTAGGTGGTTGGAATGCCCAGCAGTTGGCACTACATAGATAAGAATCTATAGTGGCATTTCAAGATTATTTTGCAGCTCCGATAATCTCAGGGCCCTTAATAATCGAGAATTGGTCGCTTAAAATATTTTATGCGCCATCACCCGGTTGAACTGCTGAGGTCAACTGCCCCAAATTAATTAAACGAGCAGCTGAATCCGAGTCCGTCCCTGTCCCCTCACTTGAAGAAATGTCGTCGAACCTACAAGAAAGCAGACAATGATACATAAAATAACCACCCGAAAACGCCAAGCGTAAATATTTACACAAGCAGTTCGTAGGCGATCGGAATGTGTAGCACTTCATATTTTCATAAGCCCCGATGATACTTCATGTGAAGGCGATCGGAACACACAATGAGGAATTTCAAATCTGTATGTATGTGAATACTATAATGGAAAATTAAAATGAACGAATATCAATCTCGAATTACAGAAATTTCTATGAATCGTGCGAAATGCTTAGTTCAAGCGTATTGCATATGGAACGCTTGTGTCTGGAATATATATTTTTTTACTTTTCTTAGGTGACAGAATAACATGTGTTATCCGATACTGTGAATTATTTGGTGCTGCGCAATGTCTAGTTTAGGCGTATTACATATTTAAACACTAGTGTCTGAAACATATATCTTCTTAAGCCAGAGAATAACATGTGTTATTCGGAGCTGCGAAATGCCTAATTTAAGCGTATTACATATGTAAATACTTGTTTCCGAAATATATATCTTCTTATTCTTTTTAGTCCACAGAATAACATGTGTTATTCGGTGCTGCGAAATGCCTAGTTTGAGCGTTTTACATATGTAAACACTTGTTTCTGGAATATATATCTTCTTATTCTTCTTAGGCCACAGAATAAGATGTGTTATTCGGTGCTGCGAAATGACTAGTTTAAGCGTATTACATGTGTAAACACTTGTTTCTGAAATATATATCTTCTTATTCTTCTTAGGCCACAGAATAACATGTGTTATTCGGTGCTGCGAAATGCCTAGTTTAAGCGTATTACATGTGTAAACACTTGTTTCTGGAATATATATCTTCTTATTCTTCTTAGGCCACAGAATAACATGTGTTATTCGGTGCTGCGAAATGCCTAGTTTAAGCGTATTACATGTGTAAACACTTGTTTCTGGAATATATATCTTCTTATTCTTCTTAGGCCACAGAATAACATGTGTTATTCGGTGCTGCGAAATGCCTAGTTTAAGCGTATTACATATGTAAACACTTGTTTCTGGAATATATATCTTCTTATTCTTCTTAGGCCACAGAATAACATGTGTTATTCGGTGCTGCGAAATGCCTAGTTTAAGCGTATTACATGTGTAAACACTTGTTTCTGAAATATATATCTTCTTATTCTTCTTAGGCCACAGAATAAAATGTGTTATTTGGTGCTGCGAAATGCCTGGTTTAAGCGTATTACATATGTAAACACTTGTTTCTGGAATAGGTACATATCTTCTTACTCACAGAATAACTTGTGTTATTCGGTGCTCCTAAAAGTAACGAAAGGAGAAAGTTTAGATGGAAAGGTTCCCACTTACTTGAGCTGGCTAAGAATTGGAGTAATTTCTTGAGCCTCCTCCCCTGCTTGGAGGACACTCACTTAGAAAAATTTCCCATTTTACACAAAACATCACTCCCGAATAGCCGACGCGTCCACACCGAGCCCACGAAAAAATTGCAGTGAAGTCTAGTGGTGACGGAGGTTGGCTGTACGTGGCTGTACGGAAGATGGGATAGACAGGAGTAAGGGACCGTATTCAGGGACTTTGCTTTAAAATTCGTGCATACCGAGCTGGAAAAAATTGCTACTACAAGTAATTGTAATTCGAGAACGGCAATACGAGATATAATTTCATGTTAACATATTCATTCATTTTTCTTGAAGGTTTTACACTCAAAACAAAAAGTCATCACATTATATGAATAAGCTTGTTCTGTATTTTTGTTAGGCCGATAACTTTCGTACGAAACCCTGTATATTCTCACACTTGTTTATATTTACGATATATTTTTTCACACTTCCCAATTTAACGCTTGTTTCGAGAGCGCAAGAGTTAAAGTCATAAATCGAGGTTTTTGGTTTCAATCAAGCACTTACTTCAAGTGTAAACCAAATAAATTTTAATGGCTGCGCGAATACCGGTTGATATATTCTTTCACAGTTATTTCTAATTTTAAATAAACAAATTATTGTTTGGTGTGATTCAATTTATAGCACACAGTAAATGCTTCGAGACGTGATGCTTCTACATATAAACAAATCAGAAATTGATATCAAATTCTGGGAACAGTCCAGAAAAAACAGAATTACTCAAGAATTTTAATGAATTTAATTTTGTCTGTGGAAGTTTTTGGAAACATTAAAAAACACACAGGATGGACCGATTGCATAGCAAAGATAAGTTCCATGTTATGGCAACCATAACAATTAAGCGGCAGCAATATTATGACACTTTTCCACTTACAAACAAAATGGAAGTGTTGTTAAGCTCGTTTGGAACTTTTCCCGGTCGCTGAATAACGTTCCCCTCATATTAAGTGTAACCGTAAACACCTTGCTTCCATTACCGCAACTTCCGGAATGCGTCGCCAAACCGGTAACTCCCCAACTTCTAAATAACCCTCTTAAGCCTATTAACTTTTTATCACAAGACCATTCCATTTTCTGCCTACCTAATCAGCCGTGCCTTAAATTCCATCCTCTACTCCCATACTTTCAGGATATTTATACGAAACAAGAAAAAATGCCAACAAGCAGATTCAAATACGTAGTGGTAAATTTGGAGTGAGAACAATTGGTGAATACAGAAGACAAGACAAGACAAAACGAGACTTAGGCATTTAGATTAGGAAAACTAAGTTCATGGTGTGCGGTGAACAACATGGAGACAGACACGCAACTGATCTTTTGTAATGGATCGATTCATCTAGGAAATATCATTACAGAAACAAACACATTTTTTGAGGGCTAAACAACGTCTATCTTCATCTTCCAAAGTAGTGGGTCACTTTATAAGTGCTTGAAATATTTTAGGACATTTTAAAAAGTTCTGGCTGCCCATTCTTATTTTTTGGTCAGAATCAACCAATTACTTTCAAGATATTCAGACTTGGTTTATGTATGTCAATTGAAGAACCATTTATGAGAGTCCTGACATATTTTTCTAAATTCTAATCAAGTCTTCGTTTAGACGAAAAAAGCTAGCGTTGATGTGGACATTTTCCATATAAACAATTAGCTCAATAACCTACTCCTGGCAATTTATGTCACATACGGTACCAATCGCACCTCATACCTTGAATTGGTGTTTCCTCGTTGAAAATCACCAGTGCCTGTAAAAGGCTAGAGTAGCTGGTTTTACCGCAAAGCTTGGTGAAAAAACCTTGGGATTTATATAGGTCAACAAGTCGACCGATACACTGTAGACTGCAGGATCTGCTATCCTCAGTAAGATAGTAGTCGAGTGAGAATGGTTATTTACTAATCATAAGTGATTGAGAGGCTTTGGTATGATCTGGTTTACGATGGAACAGGTTACAAACAAAGAGTTGTTATTTATTTAATCACGTGAAAACAAACGTAGATGGAGGCTTCAAAACAATTATATTCAAAAGTTTCACAAGAGAATGGAAGTCTGAAGCGTTGAAAAGTATTAAATGCCATTAAAAAAATTTGGAATGAGCGTCTGTATGTGCTTTGTTTCACATTAATTAATTTAAGTACCTACCAAAAACCTGAAGATGTCAACTTTTCACTTGAAACAAGAAATGGCGTCAAGTAGGTTATGCTCCATGAAATACAGAGTCGACTTACTTGACGCCATTATTTGAGTGACTAATAGCACATTTCTCATTATTCAAGATCTCCATTTAATTGACATGCAGTAATATAAAGTAACATTTTTAACGAATATTTCCTGGCCTATTGACGCGGGAAGTAAAATGCACTTTTATCCAACTATTTCTAATATTTAACAACATGCAAAATTGGAAAGATTTCGAGCATTCTGTGCCAAATTTCACTAGACTACCGGTTCTGAGGTAACTGCATATCCGCAGCTGGATGAGAACAACGTTTCAAGTAAACATCTCTGCAAAAACTAGCTACGTCCAGTCGTTGGGAAGCACACAGGCAGACTGACCTAGATTTATCATCCAGCCATTTAGCGAATATTCAAGAAGGAATAATGCTTTTCTGAAAAACTAACATGCTGATGACCCACTTTGTCTCCAATACATACAGTAAAAGTATCAATCTTGGGAGTAGTGTAGTGCAAGATATGTGCTATTTAAATATTTAATGTAATTTTTGAATCTGAACCTGTGGTGTTTGCTTTGATTAAAATGATTTCACGCGGGGGTTAATTAAAACCAAATAGGAACTTTACGTCTTGGATACCTTTTTAAAGTAAAAAATGAGAAATGTGAATAATAATAATAATAGCATTTATTGTCCAACAGTACATCAACCATTTACAGGACAATCTAATTATAAGAAAGATAAAGTATAATATTATAAACAAGAAAAATTTTGCTATATAATTAAAAAAAAGAAGTTGTAAAGAAGTATAGTTGCGGACGTAATATATAACTAGGAACTACATACTACCTAAATATTGATTTGCCACATCCAAAATTTGGCTCAAACTATCCCTATATATATCACAATGATTACATATTTCATTGAAATTGCTACATATCAAAAATATCGGAGACTTAGTAAATAAATTGGTACGAGCTCTATCACAATAAAATGTCTTCAAATTCCGAGTTCTTGCAGGAGGAACGTAGAAATTCAATTGAGCCAAGATATCAATAGCATCTATCTTATTATGTAATAATTTATACAAAAATGTAATGGAAGCGCAACTCCTTCTTGTATCTAGAGACTGCATATGGAATTTAGATAACAAGTGAGCATATGGAATTCCCTGCGCAGGATAGAAGCCGTCAACTTTGAATGATAGGAATTTGAGAAACTTTCTTTGAATGCGTTCAATCGAATCTTTGTAGCATCTATAAATTGGGTTCCATATTATACAGGCGTATTCTAATTTAGATCTGATGTATGATGAGTACAAGGTTAAGAGTGTATCAGTTCGATTGAAACTCCTACAGTTCCTAATAATATATCCATAAGCTCGAGATGCTTCATTAATCTTCTGGGTGATATGATGAGAAAAAGTGAGCTTAGTATCATAAACAACTCCCAAATCTTTGATGGACTCACATCGAGCTAAGACGGTGTCACCAATTTGATAGTCATGCAATAAGACTGTCTTTTTTCTAGTGAAACTAAGAATTTTGCACTTAGAGGGGTTTAAAAATAGTTTATTTACTCTGCACCAGTTTTCGATTGAGTTGATATCTCGCTGAAGTGCCATACAGTCCTCACGAGAACACACATTAGCAAAAACTTTTAAATCATCAGCAAAAAGAAGACTGTCACCAGTTATCGACTCTGTAATATCATCTATAAACAAAATAAAAAGTAATGGCCCAAGATTCGAGCCTTGCGGCACTCCTGATCTAGCCATATACTCAAAAGACTTATATCCATTAAATGTAACGTACTGCTTCCTTTGAGATAGGTAACTCTCAATAAAAGCTAAGGCTGATGAGTAAAAACCAGAAAGAGATAATTTCTTCAATAATATATGGTGATTTATTTTATCAAAGGCTTTGGCAAAATCCATGTATATCACATCTATTTGGCCCTGCCGGTCAACACAGTCAATAGCTTTCTGCGTAAATGTCATTAAATTCGTTACTGTAGAGCGCTGCGCAAGAAATCCATGTTGGAAGGGCGACAGAGATCTATGAACAGTATAGTAAATTCTGTTATACAGGACTATCTCCAGAAGCTTGGAAAAATTGGATAAAATGGATACAGGTCGATAATTCTTTATATCAGATGGGTCACCTGATTTGAGAATGGGACTGACTTTAGAGTATTTCCAGATATCAGGGAAGGTATTAGTGCTTACTGAAAGATTGAATAATTTTACCAAAGGCTTAACTAACACATGAATACAGTCTTTGACAAAAAATGATGGTATTTTGTCAGGCCCAGATGTAAACTTGTTTTTCAACCGAAATGACGCAACCAGAACCTCATTCTCAGTTATATTATTGAAATGAACATTAAATTGATTATTATGCGGTTTTTCTGTAGCATTATCTTGATTAAAATTATCACTGCCAGGAGAAGCAATGAAGACACTTTCGAAAAATTCAGCAAATCCGTTTACAACACTGGAAGGTTTGTCGAATATCATATCATCCAGCTTTAGTTTTCCAGGTATTCTTGTACTTTTATTTTTAGAGTGCATATAAGACCAAAAGCACAGAGGATCGTTAGAAATAGATGCCTGAACTCGAGACAAATAATTATTGTATGCACTCGATAATTGTATTTTAATAACCAATCTAAGCCACCTGAATTCATTCAAAAGTGGAGTATTACCACAGTTTTTGAATTTACTATAACGTTTTGCTTTACGCTTAATATTCCTGATTATATCAGCAGTGAACCAGGGAGGATACATACGACTATGAGATAAATATTTGGGTACATATAAATCAAGAATATGATAGATGAAGGTGTAAAATTTTTCAATTGCTAAATTTAAGTCAGTAATATTATCTAAAAAGGACCAATCAGCAAGAAAAAGCGTTTCGTATAGTACAGGGAAATCCGCTTTACGAAAGTTATACATTTTTAAGTCATTAAGTAGTGAAAAAGTAGTAACTCTGGCAGAGATGCTTTCAAAGGTTATGTCAAGAGCTGGATGATATGGAATATCTTCAGGTACTAATGGTAAATTGTCTTTGATCACGATACAGCTCATATTTGAGAAAACTAAATCTAACATCTTCCCATTGTCATTCAAAACATTGTTCCATTGCTGGATGTTCAGTATATTGAGCAAACTGTGGATTGCAGTTTTCTTCACATCATAAATATTTTCAAAAATTAAGTTGGGAGAATTGAAGTCCCCCAACAAAATCACACGTTTAGCTTGCAGATAAACAGTTTGCTCAAGTTCCTCAAAAAATTGCTCAAATATTTGAGATGATACAGATGGAGGTAGATAGATAACACCAACATAGAAATATATATGGTCTATCCAGCATTTGCAAATTAAGGTGTCAATTTGAGGACAATCTGCATCTAAAGATGATACATCCATAATTTCACTTTCAATACCATCTTTTAGCGCTAAAAGCACTCCACCACCACATTTATCACCAGTTGAACCACATTTCCTGTCTTTTCGATGAACAGTATAAGACCCATATGGAAACAGCTCACTGCTCAGTATACCAGGTTGCAAATTTGTTTCCGTTAAAGCAATGGCGTCATACTCACACTCAGTAACTGATGGCACAAAAACATCGAGCTTGCTGCGAAGACCACGAACATTTTGATAATAACAATGCAAGCAGTTCTCAGTACTGTTGGACGTTAGTGGTTTTCCGAAATGATCCTTCAGTTGGTCCTTTATCTTTTTGAAGTATGCAAGTTGTTTAGGGGTACGGTCATATGATACAAGCACTTTGTTCTTATAACACGAGTTCTTAAGTTTATTGGCGTTTCTTATGATGTCAGAAACTTGCTGTTCCGTATTGCAAGATACTCTGACAGGACGAATATTCCCTCCAATTTGAAGGAATCATTTATTGGTTATTCTACACATCAAAAAAAGCTACCGGGATACACCCATAGATATCAAAAATTTAATAAAACGTTGGATGATAAGAGGTTTGATTTCGGATTCCAATAATTTTGTGATTCTAGTCTTTCAAAAGTATTTTCCTCGCTATGTGCACACAAATGAAAATTGATAAATTCTCCATAATAATCTTCATTGATATCTACCTATTTTGGTATATAATTATACAACCTTTTTATCTATAAGAATAACCCACGTTCTTCATAAATCACAATTAACCTATATTTTTGCCAATGCCGCCTTCTTCCGTATTGATGAGAGTTAAACGTTCTGCCATTATGGATTTTTATTGCTGTATGAGTCGAGTAGGTTCATACATCAAGGTTGTATCATTAACTTCATATTTATACATTCAGTTGGTTATTATTGCCGTTATTTTTATATAACTGCCGCTAATTGACTGTTTTATAATGCTTATTTGGGATTGGATGTTTTGAATGTATTTTAATTTTGTGCGTAGCTATAATGAAAAAATAATGTTTGAAGCGGTAAGAATGTGGAAGGTACTGTATACTAGGAAATTGCTCCGCTTTTCAGTCTATCTAATCAATGAATTATTGCTGCGATCATGACAAAATAAGGGCTAAAAATAAGTAGATTGTCGGTTTATTTCGTACGCAATGGTATCACTTAGAACACTGGGTCATCAATATCAGTGGAGAGTCATCTCATTAGCGAGTATTCAATAGAAATATCAGCAACTTGAAGTTCGCGTGACATACACTACAAACATACATCTAGAAAATTTATATCAAATCTAAATTTTGCACGATTACAATCCATACTTTCTAGCTGGTTGGAGTAAAGAGATTGTTGTTTGCATAATAGCGATAAGTAAAACTCAAGACCGTACATAATGGAAAACGTATCACCTCCTAGTAATAATAATACATAAAGTAGAACGTTGTGTGTTGCATGTTGGTTTGTAGTTTAGTAGGTAGGTAACGAGAAACAGCGTCGCGTCGAGTCGAATCGATCGCTGTATCGGGCTATGCCATGACCCGCTCTCTCCACCTCAGCCTGTCTGTTTCTGGCGATGACTCAATCCTGATATGTAACTCATCGTTTCAAATGCACATTTGCTCAGTGGTCCGCCAGTACCAGGTTATCGTGCACCAACATTACGGGCTACTCAAGTGAAATACATGAGGAGCGTCAAAAGTTTTCAGCTTGAAGTTCAACGTACATTTTTCCGAGTCGAAGTTGGGGAATTTTAGAAATATTTATATGAACTAATAATGAATGATGATGATTCATAGAGTGCTTTTCTAACATATGTTTCTCATAATTTGATCGATACAGTTCCGGTATGGTTGCGGGATAGTGTATGTAACTGTGGTCATTGACATGAGATTGAGTGCCTGGATGCGAAATGCAGCATAATTACTTCTGAGAAAGATTTATATATAACTGTCGAACTACGGCAGCTTCACATTTTCCGTCGAAAACGAAATTAATTTCCCATTTTATTGGCTGCACTATGCGCCGATTTTCCCGCATCCACGACCTGTCTCGACTGAACCGATTCTGAAAATGAAATTATGCGGTGACGGTAAATTGCAGGAATTTTCGCTCGAATCAATCTGCTTTTCAGCCGTAGACCATCTCGATTTGGTTTGCGGCAACGTTTCTCTGATCTACCTCATTTCTCATTCATTTATATCACTTGTCTTCAACAGAAATCGAATATGTATCAATGTCTGCCCTTAATTCTCGGTCTTTTGTTACTCCACAAGCTATATTGCCTGGAAATACTAGCCAGCTATACTGGAAACTCATTATTAAATTTTTAAGTCGATTTCGAATTATCATTTTGCCCTTAGTGTGGCATGGGAAGTAAAATATTTTTATATACCTAGTGGTTATAGACCACACACCAAATACTTGAATTACCAGGAGGATTAGTCAAGGAAAGCAGCCTCCTCTGGATACGTAACATCTGTGTTTACGCATAATGGGTTGCCTAGTTTAAGGGTATTACCTCAAACTTTAATACTGGAAACAAGAGGAAATATTGGAATGATTCTACATTGACGTAAGTAATGTACGTGGGTGTAATTTGCAGAACATAACAACAAAGTTATATTGCGCGCAATAGATGGGAGAAAGAAAGGCGGTGAGAATAATCCGTCTTGTAATATCATCGTAAAGACATGACCATCCTACGAAACCCGTTAAACTATTCCTAATTATGGTGCAGCAGACGCTGGGAGGAGGAAGATGAACTTCGTGTACCTCGGCTAGGGTTCATACTCTAAGCTATTATCTTTTATGCCATAAACTGATGCTGTAACGATTTTCTTTGCTGCAATATAATTTTTATTTTCGAAGAATAAAGGATGGAGTACGAAGAAATTAATCTACAAATGGTGTCTGTATTTATGTATTCATAATTCAGTTATAAAATTTAATGACATAGGTCTCAAAAATGCATACAAAATATTAGTTTAAGACACTTAGATGTGTTTATGTTGAAACTTTTTTGAGTTACACAATTTTATCTGAACGAAGCGACGTCTTCAGTTCGCATAATAGCATACATTCACTTTTGAATTCGGAACATTTTTAACTACGTTGTGAGAAATATATGTAGATTTTGAGTCGTGTATAAAATCATAAGATAATTTCTAATTACTTCAGTGGAAATCATATTTATAAATAGAAGGATCGAGGGTGATGATATACCCAGTTCAAAAAAGGCCTCAGGTATTTAGTTTAATGTTGTACTTAAATATAGGCGTCCCACGTTATACAAATTGAATGGATTAAATTCTGTGGTCCCCTCCTTCCAACCCCTCACCTCCTTATTTTTTGCCGCCCATTGCCATCAAAACGTTACAAAGATAGTAATGTCTACTTTTTGGTAGGCTAGAAAGTTAATGGTAAAGTGCAAAACACATTGTACTTTACTAGTTTATTTGCTGTCCTGTATGAAGCAAATGGTAATTGTTCTTTAGGGCTATTTCTAGTTGTTTTTCAATCGATCCGTCTCCAATCAACTTATTTTGGAAAATAATGTGGATCACTTCCTCAAATGGCATCAAAAACGAAATGCGGTTACTGAGATTACGCGGTGACATAGAAAATTAATAGCATATACTTTTTGACGTAGTTATTATAGAACGCCTAACGAAAGTATTATTCAAATTAGAGAATGTTTTCTACCTACACCCTCTCGAATATTTGCTGGTTAGGTTTCAGTGTACTGCATAATATGCAAGTCTGTTTCTCTTTTTCTAGGAAATGTGATATTTATCACGTGTTTTCGCCTAACAGACCACCCTCAAGATACGAAGTGACGCAGTAACCAACCGACCCGACAAGCAGCATACAACGTGCTAATCTGTCATATCGGAGCACGAGGCTCCCAACAAACGCCAGACGGCGCCAGATCCCATTTTCACCCCGTTTCTACCCACTTCACTCCCCTGCTTTCTCTGACAGGCCCAACGTCGGCACATCTCGGCGTACATCTTTTATATTTTTAGAGGAGGGATTAGTGAAGGGTTGTAGGTTGTTGTACTAATAATAGCCACTTCAGACGCGTTATCTTTATATACTCATCGGGCTCTTAGTAGAGAAAAGTTCGGTTGACAAGCCAGTTAGAATGTTGAACGTTTGGATGTACCTGCTTTATCTGTTGATGATATTATAGACCACTTATTTTCAAAAGCTCCTGAAGTAGATAATTCATAGGAAGATAAAAATTCAAATGAGGGAATCAAGAAATATTATGATTATGAACGTGATTGTTTTTCAAAATACGTTAGTGACCTTAAAAATAACAAATAGTTCCATATTTCTGTTTCAATTGAAAAGTGAAGATCGTGTAGTTCAGTGTTTATACTTGAGTGCAAAGATATAATATAAATAGTCAAAGGTAATTTTAATGATATTGAGCAATTCATAGACTACGCTGATTTTCTTAATAGATAACCTCTCATGAAAGGGATAAAGCATTCCGTGAGATGATAAATGTCCATTCACATTGCCATAAAAACGGTATATACTTGATAGTTCAACGAATACAATTCCGTGCAACATATCCACAACATTGAAGTTCTCCAAAAAATGTATTTCGATAGAAGCTCATTAAGGAGTTGGAGGTTTAATATGGCAAGACTGAGCCTGGTGGACCCTTCCGACGATGATTTAAATAGAAATCGAAACGCGTCACTGGAAGAAAAAGAGTTTTATTTGTGGAACCGTGTGTTAAAGATACAATCCTTCTATCTCCATATAATGTGTTCAATGTTCTTTGCAGACATCTTCCAAACGGTATATCTGCAAGAAGCGACGACCGACAAGAGATAAAACGGCCGACCTGTTCGGTCGGTCAAGTGTGCCATGCAGCGACTGCATTTGCGCCGCTTTTTCGGGACACCGAAGTTGGAAGATGCGCTGCTGGGACGCCAACCAATTGGCGACGTCGACTGCCGACGGCAGCCAATAAATCAGCATCGCTTACGGTTTATTCGGTTTAATTGCGGCCTTACGACGATCGGACTGAAGATGCTGCATATACGAGTATGTACGGTCAAGTGTCTCTAGCACCTAAATCTGGAGTTTATGTACAGTCGATAAAGTTGGTAGTGGCACCCTCAGATCTACGAGTTACCCGGAGTGAGAATTGGATATTGACAAAATAGCTACAGGAACTTTTCTGTCAAAGCAACATGTCCCAGATTGTTAATGATTCTTCGTAATCATGTCAATTATGTAAATACTAAAATATATCAAGCATTTGAGAGACATTTATAAGCTTGAAGGGGCAGAGTAGTGCATCGACCACTTTCTTGAATTTTGATAAATTTATATTTCACCTGTAATTTTCAAATATGGCAAATATTTCATGTTGCGATTTGATAACATCACATTATGCTCTTATATTTTCACTTCAGAGAAATTTGAGATTTCAATTTTTTGCAAACTTACTATCTCTTGCATTTTGAATAATTTTTGTGGTTTTCCAGGACTATTCACAGTCATTTTTATGGAACATTTATATTTTAATCTTTAAGCAGAAAGTTCCTCTCTCTAATACAACAAAAATCATGAATGACGGACGGTTCTATATCCGTGCGAAGCCCTATTCTTAATCTTTCGGTTACCAAAAGGTTAAAAAAACGTCAGAAGTGAGCAAAAAAATGTCAATATTGTCATGTGACAATATCTAAAAAAAATTATCAGAAATTGAAATATGGGCTTCGCACAAGCATAGAACCAACCTTTGTCTATAATTTGTAAAAAAAATGGGCGCTGGTAAATAAATATTGGAAATCCATCCAAAACGCCTTTCATTTTAGGTAGAGTTCCCTCTTAAGGAGCAAAAAATCTTATGTGCTTATAATTCCATACCAAAATCATTTTATTATTAAATATAGCATATTTAAAAGAATTTAGCCCCTATTAAGAATTTAGCGCCTCTCATTTCCGAGGCTGGGTTTTAAAGAGCAGCAATAGAAAGGCTGCAAAGCACAGTAAATATACAACATTTGGCCTTCTTTAGCGATCCAGGGAACCAACAAAAACTTACATAGCTTTTTGTAAACCTAGAGTTTAGAGTGCCAAAACTACCAGATTTTTTGATGACGGCGATGATATGTATATTTCTGCTTAGTCAAAATCTATTATACCAAATACCTCAACCTAATATTTTCATAATAAAATAGAAAATAACAAAAACCTAAGTAATATCAACAACTGGTTTCAAAATAATTCTTGGAATAGTATTTGAAAGAATCTCAAAGACCATGAAATTCATTAGGTTAATACATTATACAAATGTTTTATGATTTATAACCAAATAAACCAGAATCTATTCAAATTAATGAACAAGACTGTATGTATATACTTTACTATTCGTGTAGTTTCCAAATTGTTATACTTTCATTTACAAACTCAATCTCCTTCTACGACATTTATCTCACACTTGCCATTATCAACGGGAGCAGCTTGTTCCACGATCCACGACGGTAATTTTTCTGTCATTCTTTAGCGTTTGTGAAAGTTACGCCCGGAGCGGAATATTTTTCATCGTAAACCAATCACATTTAATCAGGGTCGTACTCATTTTTTTCACGTCACGGCGCGGAATAATAATAAACGACGCTGATACTGTTTTGTTTTCTCTTCACTATTATTTTCGATTATGGTGGCTTAGCGTAGTAGGAAATTATAACCACAACTTTGGTTATAAGCGTGTCTCTGTCATATGGTTTTTTTTATTTCTTTTCAAAAACTTACAAAATCATAAAAACAATAACAATAAGCAATTTTTAAAATGAACTAGAACCTGCATGTATCAGAAGTGTTGCCAGTATCTTTAGTCAATGTACCTTAGATCTGCTTTGCAAAAAATACCGACATATAATTGATTCCATAATCTGTTTCGTTGAGTAGTACGAATCTCGAATAAACTTTTTATTATTTTAATGCAATTTGCTGTGATGTTTTTGTTCTGTATTTACTTTTATACTTTATTTGATATTTAATGATACTGCAATTAAATTTTCAATAGCCACATTCTGAGCTTGAAATATTAATGGTATACTTTCTCTTCTTATTTTGTCCAGATGAGGAAAATCAACTTAATGATTTGCAGTTCCGCCAAGCTGGTAATATTGTTATTTGCTGTATATAGATTGGGCATTACAAAGTACGTCAATCAAGTGCGCTACATGAACTGTTCATTTCACAACAATCTTTATAGGATATCGGGTTATTAAGAACTGACGCGGGAACAAATAAGTTCCGATATGGACGAAAATTTTATGATTAATTGTTTCTAACATCCATGCAATTATGAAATCTGTGACACAATTCGCTTTTATTTTTGAATTTTTGTTGTGTCAAAATCAATTGAAAATTGAAGCGAAAAACATCATAGATGCTACACGTTCTTTCGTGAAACTTGAAATTATACGACTTCATTCGATTGATGGAGCACTTTAAGTGAAACCATCAACAATCTACATTAAAAACTATTGACGTTAGTTCTGAAATTTATGCTGTTATTGTTTTGTGGATTCATCTTCACTTGCCCTAGTTTTAATTAATAGCCAAATCAGTAAAAATGAAAAAATGGCCTTAAGTAGGTTAGCGCTATACTTCCTATAACATGAAAACAATTGGAAATGTCAGAAAATCTTGAATCTTTTATTATTCCAAGAGATAACAAAAATTGAGTTGTCCAAATTCACCACAATTTTCAATATCACTATAATTTAAGTGAATCAATACTAAATTCCAAGCAAAATCACAATTTTCTGATTATAATGATTATTCAAGACCCCTTAATGTTTGACCTGCCAAAAATTTTGAGAAAATGATCAAGGTATCGAAGATGACTAAAACAGAAGGCTTTTTTGTTTTTCGTCGATAGCTCTGTCAGTACTGAAAACAAGTTTTTTGGCTGGAGTTGTCCAGATCATGCGCCGTTTGGAGTGGGAGAAACTGGCAGAAATAAATGGCGCAAGCAAGAACGTACATTGCAAAATGTACTGGTCACCGCAGTCAGAATCACACATTTTTCCGGAATTTCCTCACTCCAAAATTGTCTCTTTAATTCAAAATATATCTCTTATTATATTTTTTTCCAATCCTAACACTTCCGTCGCCTACTGGCGTGGGAACTAAAAATTACGATATTATTTGTGTACGGCTACCATTCTTTCATCCGCCTAAACACATCGATGTAACCGCGGTCAATAACGTACATATTTCCGTAGGCATATTATGCAGAGAGACCATCAAACCGTAAAAAAATTAAAAGGCTTTTTTATCGTGAGCTGCAACAGTAAAAATACAAATAAGGACTTAAAAACGGAATTATTTTTTATACTGAAAAAAGAGGATAAGCGGCTTCGGTAAAACGAAACCGGTGGATTTCAAGGCTGAAGATGGAGAGAGAACGTATTGGCGTTTAATAATATCATTTCAGTATTAATAAATTCAAATTCAGGTGCAAAAAATAATAGTATATGTTAATAGATCATTATTATCTCATAAATCGAGAAGGAAATCATTTGGTACTTTGCATATTGATTAGAGTAAATTTGAATGTAGGAGTTGCCCGTCTGATTGTTATGTTCTGTTGACCACCATGACATCAAATACGGCCAGGGACGTACCAAATTTTTCTATACTTTTTCAAATTACTGGTCACAGAGGTAGAATGCGTGTCGTGCTTCAAAAGCGTTTGAAAAAGGTAATTGTTTATTCACATCTATCTATGAAACCAGCTCATTTCGCAAGGCTCAGGTTCTTCATAAGAACAACTTCTGGAAGAGGCTCGATCGAGGTGACCGAAGTTCGAACTGGTGATGATGAGCTCGTTGGGCTTTTCTAGGTTCGATGTAGTGACAGCTCTTGGTTTTAATTCATTTTTTTCATGTTTTTTGGTCAACAAATCTTTACTGTATCAAAAAAGTTACAAGCGTTTTTTGTCTGTTCGCAAGGGTAAGGGAAAATACAAATGCCATTAAAAAAATCAGTCAAGATTCATATGTATGTTGAAAAGACATTGCAAATATCTGTTTTCGCTCTACAATGTGGTAATACTCGGAAAGAATATTCGCTTTTTTCACGCACTTCTGTATCTGCGAAGCAAGCCCTGTCAAAAAGCTGCATTAATGTATTATTAAATATTTTATATCCTCAGCTGCAGAGTGCCTTTCTTGAGCTGTAAAATTTACGATAGTTTTATATATTCATGGCACAGATACAGGTATATTTCCACTGCAACAATGTCACGTCCGATGTGAGAGAGAACAGGTAAACCCCATGGCCGCAAACCACTGATTCTCTCTTTTAATGTTTAAAGTCGTTTTGACATAAGCACGTTTACACTGGAAAGCCTCAATCCGTTCGAAGCACTAAAAAATTTCATTGTGATATTAACAAGATGTGGATTTGGTAGGATGAAGATTTGAATCGGATTTTGGAACTGTCGATCTTTTGCTAGTAGATTTGAAAAAAGATTGAAAATATTGGAAACTGACTCAATTATAATTTATTTTATAATTTCTAGAATTATTCAGATTTTTTAATCTTACTGCTAGTGGAAAAACATCATTAAACTGATACAACCTACCAGCTCTCTGTGTGCGGGGGCGGTTTTCATCGCTAGGAACAACAACCACAACAACCACAACTAGCGCGGATGGCCAATCATGAGCATGACTATCGACTGTATTACAACCGAATCGAAAAGTTGCGAAATGCAAATTCACAAGCCAACGGGGGTTCTAAGCAGTGTTATTGAAACATCTGCCTTCTTGTCTACAAATTCAATACCTACTATATGTATTCGTGTCTATATCCGCATATTGAAAATTGTTGATAGGAGAGAACAGTTTAGTTCAGAATTGCATTCACCTAAGATTGGATTTAAATATGACGCTCTCACCTCTGAACTAATCAAAACTTTACTCATACATGGCTGTGGCGAACTGCACAATGCACAATCGATCTCACATGCTGCATTCAGGGTGAGCCTGGTATGTAGAAACTACAACTGCAACTTTGATACATCAACAACACACAACAGCGTACTCGATTGACTTGCGCTCGTAGCTGTATGACTAGAACGAAGCATCGTTTGGAAGTTATCAACAGAAACTTTGTTTACAAAACAAAAATAATTACGTTGCGTTGAAGATCATTATTTTGACGATTCGTATCGTTTATTTCGAAGTTCTGTGTTAATTAGTACGAAATTCTTTGCTCTTCAAATTGCTTATGGAGCAACTGTTGTAATTTATGCATAATATCAAATTGACTGAAATAAACACGAATAAATATATTATTAATAAATTTTGGAACTGCATAAAACTGAAAACTCAATATCTTGAGCTTGACAAGGTATATCTACAGCAAAATTTCATCACAATTCCGTTATTGTCGGATAAAAAAATCTAACTCCTGGGTTAGACCACCATACTTTACTTCTGTAGTTAGTAAGGATCGCGTTGTATCAATTCTGTTTCAGGAATGCGACGACGCCTTCCAAAACTAAACTCAATCTAAGGATGTGACCCTTACGTCGGTGGTAATTAATGAACCAGAAAATGAGAAAACAAATTGCTTGACTAGATAAGGAGCCAAGGCCTTGACCCCGAACCTATGCTATGTATATATTAGCAGACTAGCTACAGAGATATTACTGCAGGCAGAACAAAAGATTCTTGACAAACGTCTGAAGCTATGGCCTTCAAACAGGAGTAGACTGAAGACTGAACAGCCACACATTCTTCATGAGAATGAAACAGACAGTCTGTAGGACGAAACTTTATCCCGCAGTTCCACTTCCTGGGCAAGTGTGTTGTGTATTGCACCCTCATTATTCGGCATGAAGGCAGCAAGGAAAACAGCAGAATGGCCGGAGATAATGATTTTGATTAAAAGTACTGTTAGATTCGAAAATAGGAAATTGCTGGACCTGAGTTCTATAAAAAGGTCCAAAGGTTGGCCTATTTACTAGGCTTCACCATCCCACCACTGCCACCTTTTCTTTACTTTTATATATTTTAGTTTTTCCAATCTTTTTGACTATTAAAATTAGTTTTCAATTTTTTTCTTCGACTATATCTAATGCACAATGAATATTGGTGCGCTTATCATATAGTAAAACGCATCAGGTAAATTCTGTACGTCATACATCCAGTCGGCGTATATTGTTGTGTTGTGGGAGTCTTCATTCTTCGTTCATTGAACCATAGCGAAGCGTTTATGCACGTATGCGCGATATCTGTTACTAATGGTTGGGGGATATGCATCTTATCTCGACGGCGTAATGAAAAATACACATGCTTATGTTATCGTATTTAAGGACTACAACACTAGGTTCGTTCCAACAAAAAGTACTTTTGCAAAATTTTCTTTAGAATGCATGGGCCAACTTAATAACAGCCACACAAAAAAACCGGACCTAGTGCTCAGACCATTTTGTTTATATGTTTTTTGGGTCGCTGGATACGAATCTGATGTTAGTTTAACCCGATCACGTCAGGGCATCGTCATATCTTGAAAAAACAATAATAGAGGCAGTTCATCGCTTTTATCACATGTCTACATTCAGTTTGAGAAAAACGCCTGACTACCTAGTTACTCTATTTGCTATTTCACCATATTCTTTCACTTTTGCTTTTCAAAGCCTTTGTAAAATCGATGACATGTTGACGATTTATTTGGATTTTCATATATTTTTTATTAAAAAGCAAAAATGGAAGGTTGCATTAAATTCAATTAATCAACAAGGCACAATCGTTAATTATTTTTTAACTTTCTTCAATTCTAAATTGAGTAACTTATCTTTACGAATGAGAAACGCCCTTACCTTCCTTATATTTTTTCTCCTATATGACCACATTTTTATTATTATTGTTACAATAATTTTTGCTAAATTACCATTTATTAGATTTTGGCAGATTGAATAGACTTTACGGCGTTGAGTGCCTAAAACCTGAATCCCTCAAACCAATCGTGGATGAAGTTTTCGCCGATGGCGGATTCAGACCGATCCTCCCATTATAATACCTTGGATGTAATATCGTTCCGACAACCGCAGTACGCAGTCATTCGATTGTCGATTGTTTAGCTTCAGCCGGTCGTTATTCCCTTATCCTGAGTATAACAAGGACACGATCGGCACGAGTTTCATATTCTTCTCGTCCCGATGCGATGATAATTTGTGGCAGTGTCATTGTGTGGCTTTTTCTTGCGTTGTTTTCTTCTTCCATCCGAACAGCCGGTATTCTGTCCCATACATAAGCGTAGAAGAAGACCTGGACAGATGAGTTCATTGTTTAGTTAGGTGGAAGCTTTTGTAGCTCTCAAATCACCCTATAAAATTGACCGCGGTCGTGCATCTGCTTAGTCAATCACTTCCTCACTCTGGAATCAGTTTCCTGCTCTTCCATCTCATTTGCCATTTAGCGAACAATTCTTCTCATTCATCGGTTCCAATAGTCTTTTTCCATATTCGGCAAATCTCATATCGATCCTCCACGAGCAAGTCGACCGGCCAGATTTCAGCAATCTTCTGTCGACAGCGTTTTAAGTGCAGAAATCACACGCAGCAATGGGCATTTGGTATTGTTCCTTTTTAAGCACTTTTACATAGACAAAAACTCTTTAGAGTTGTGTTGTATGGCGTTATATGATCCTGCCAATACTTTCGGTGCTGGGCCTTCCGTCAGACGATATCTGCCGAATCAAGTATGCAGTAGTCTTGTTAGCATTTAATACAGATCTCACTCTATATAATTATATTTAATTGCATTTCTGATTTTAACTTCAACATACCTAATTTTCAACTGCCGTACCAAATCGGTTTTCCTAGGTTGATTGTCAAGCCGTTTTAGACGACTCATATGTTTAATTTGGGAATGTCATACCCAACACAATCATTATTTAGTTTAAGAAAGGCAGATTATCTTCTTAGTGTAGTATAGAAACTTGCTCCTAGGTTACTCTTTCCCCTGTTTCCCATACGGGTTCACTGAATGCTCATTTTGGTAGTTCATCCTTAAATTGTGTGTATAACGGTTATGCTATTTGATACGACATTTGATAGATCTGGAAGACTATGTTAAACACATACAAATTCTATTTTATATATTGAATTTTTTGTAGCTATTAATATTTTTTGGCTTTGAAAAGTGAATACCGAACAGATCTAATATATTATCACTGCTAGATCTATACAAAAAATGTGATACAACTACGCCTCTGGCCAACAAAACTAAGAGCACGGTTCTCAATAATTGTAGCGTTTCAACTAAACAGACAGTTCGTGACCAGGGTACCTTTGCAAATAGTCGAGCAGCTCGCTTGTATTAGGGTTAGTGACTTTTGTTTTCGTGCTTCCACGTAATATTTGAGAATTTACGCTGCACTACATGAGTCAGCTCATAGTGATTCTAAGAGGAGCCTATAATGAATAGCAGATTTAAGTATACGTTGGCGACGCCCACTGTTTTTTGAGCCTCAATTAGCAGATAAGTATGTGAAAAAATAGAGGTTGCTACATTAGTAATGAGCCATTCAAACACTTTATGAATTCGTCCAGGAATACTAAAGGACTAGAATTAAAGAGAATGGAATTTGGATATTTGTCAGACACTCATATAATTGGCAAATCCGAGGAAAAATCTTGAGGTAGCGGCATTCAAACCCACATACCCGGCATTCAGTGGTCCATGTTTTGGGGATATGTCAGGTTCACACCAGCACACAGGCTTATGCTCCGGATTATAGACTTTATTTTTAGTAGAAACAATAAGACAATTATTTTACTTACTAAGTATTGTAATCTCGAAAAGTTTCCGACCTGGACATAAATGGAGTCCAGGCGTGGACAGTACAGGATTGATCTACTTGATGTCATATGTTTTTCCTACGATTTTATAAACTATAACTCTTCATAAGGAGATCATTCGAACGTATTGTAGTAAATTTTTTTTATATCGCTCAATTTGCAGTAGGTATGGTATTCTATTCGATGTATGGTGGAAAAAATAATACAAAAAGAACACCTCATTTGATATGCGATCCCTATGATAGTCCGTAAAGTCCATACAGCCAGCGCGGTACTAGTATGGTAATGAAGCATTGTTTTCAATGTGTAGGAAGGTCCATCTCGCGTTATGCTGAGATATTTTTCCGTTATTATATTCTATTAGACATGCCCTGGTGGCTCAAAAAGGATATCCTCAGATAGGTATGTATGCATTATATCGAAGCGATTCTCTTTTCAGTATCAATCTATCAAATCTGAAAATCACAATAGGAGATAATTTCCGCCCACCTTTAAGATATCATTTTTTTATGACATTTTTGGATGTCTTAATTTGCCCCGTTCCCGGTGTTATGACGTCATCAAATATATTACCTAACAGCTGATTTTTGCAGAAGCGCTTAATGAAAATATTTAAAATACATTTATATTTTTGTATGACATATTTTTAGGAGGTACTTTCTGAAGAACGCCCTAAACACAAGGATAGATTCATAAACAAAAAAACGTCCCACTATGAGATATTTTCGTAACTGATACAAAATCTCCATGGTTAGGATATAAGGATTGCCGACAAGGATCGGTTTGGATCCAGTAATGATCCAGTCAATAATTATTGTTCCAGTTACAGTTCTCTATGACGGTTCCAAGGACAAAAAACATCGATTAAAGATTTATTAAAAAATAAGAGTCAACATGGTAGCCATACTTTACAGTTCTCTAAGTAGAAAGAAGGTAGGAAAACAACTAAAATTTTCTGCAGAAACAAATAGTATCCAATCTTATTCCTTCACATTTCTGCCGCTTTTGGCGCACAACTTGAGAAGATTTGTATTCGAAATTCGGAATAATATTTCCTGCGCACGTTCACTTTCGAGTAGTTTTGCGTAAACCTAGTTATCGTTTCAATAGAAGCGGAAAAGCAAGCGGCAATCGATTCAAAGCAATGCAGTTGCTTGTATTCAGCTACACGAATTCTGGTGAATTTCACTGCAGCGTTCGCAGTTAAGAGCCATTATAAAATGCAGCAGCGCACACAAAACATTTCGAAGAGGTAACATTCGATATTTGTGGAAAATGATTAAATAAAAAAAATTCACTTAAAAACGTAGATTTATATTTAACTTCTACTTGAAAATAAAGAAACAAAAATAACAAGTGAATTAGATAGGTCTACTTATTTTCTTTTTTGGGTCGGCGTCTCTATTTAATGAAGGAATACAAAATTAAAATGTAATTGAAGAGCTGCTAAACCAATTTTGAGGACTTTTGCATCATTGCCGGAATATTCATGTACATACATAAAAATATACACATGAAGTTTTGTAGATTTGTTTAGATGCTCTGAAATGCATATATGAATATTTAGTAATTCTAATATCAAGTAATTACCAGTTGAATTGATAAATTGCTTTTCTTAGTCGGTTATAACTGCTTTTAAATATTTATCTTCAGAATCTAGTGTCGGGGGGTAGTTGAAAAGGTTTTCAAAATCGTTATATGCCGACCTGAGACGCAGTTATCTTGGAGTCTATACCAAATTCAAAGCCTTAGGTCAGTTTGGAACATAGAATACGTCTATTTAACGACTTTTAGAGCCTGAAAAGAAACAATTAGTACTTACTCTGATATCAATGATGCGGCAGATTTTGAGCTTACCTGCAAAAAACAATATATGTTAGAACATCATTCCGCGAAAGCTGAAAGATTGAATGCTAAGCTCAGTCGACTTCCCTGATAGCTTAATTTTTTATTTCATTGCTTACTTCTAGCACCTCCTTTTTTTAAAAATATGTTTTATTTCGGATTGAAATATAAGAAGTTCCAATGATTTTACTTTGCATATTTTCGGGGTTTCACTATCTTGGTTATCGATAGCAGTGAAGCTGGTTACAGCCTACATTTATTTAGAAATGATTAAAATAAAATACTATGAAGCTCCTAATAGCTAGGATTTTGTTGTTATTAACTAAGCTATCGCATATGGAAGAATGAAAACTAAGGTCATATTTACTTATGTTATAAATCATTCTACAAAAGGAATGCGTAAGTCTCCTTATTATTACGAAACTTGATAATTCAATTTTAATTACTCACCACAACCGTGGTTGTGAAGAATGTAAAGATGTAGTAGCTTGAACCAGGAAATTTACCATTACATTTTTGCTTTCACCAATAAGACAATAAATATTGACTTCCTGAAATCTGTAATACACTTTTTTCTACAAATAGCCGCAAGCTCATTGTAATTAGAAGAGCGGACACAGAAAAAATGTCCATGAGGAGACTATTAGAAAATGTCTATAATCTTTCTTTGGATTTATCACTTCTTTCATGTGTTACGTAAGCTATAAGGAAGTATCAAGGATTTTTCCATCGAATTTACATAAGACAAAGTACAGACTCCCATCCAGACATCATGTGATCTATTCTTTTCAAGTCTTCTCATACGGAGGACGGTTATATGAGTATTCTAAATGATGCACAAAATATACGATATGATCATTTATTTCAAAAACGAGGTATGTAATGCTAATAGAAATATAAAAAGAAGGATTCTGGATACGTTAGATTCCAATAAGTTATAAGCGGTTTTTTATACATGGCGTAACTTATATCTAGCCTGGGTAGTCACTCATAATGTGACGATGCTATTACATATGGTGAAACGCATATCTCTATATCTGTATGATAAATGTACCTTCGATTACATACGGGTTTGTCACTATACAAATTGAGAACTAATTTTCATTTTACTGTTATCACTCTGAAACCTTTGGTAACTTGGCCTAAATAAAGTTTCATACGACAAAATGGGTCTAAGCAAATGAGTAGCCAAAAAGTCATTAGCATTCGAAATGTAGATTTTGTGAGCATTTTGAAAATAGGTTATCTGAATGCTTATAATTTGTTTCGTCGTTCTCCACACTATTGCAGTTCCAAGTGTTGGAGTGGCTTTTTATTCAAGGAGGCACCTTAAGTTTTAGTTTTAATAGCAATGCTTCCAAAACTATAAATAAAAATATCGTTCAATAACGATCGAACCAATAAACAAAATGATAACGCAATGTCGCTAACAACTACATAATAAACAGCTTTGGTGTTATCGACCATAACGTTCTGGCATGTATATGTCCGTAATGTTGTTAATGGTTCCCAATTAATACATAAAAAATGACGACAGGCACGTAAATGTTTATTTTTATTCACTATAACAAGAGTGATAAAATAGACCGATATGCTCCCTGACATTTTATTGATTCCGGCTTTTTCAATTATTCGAAGTGGTGACTGTTTGACCTTACTAGAGAGTAAACATATATGTTCCTATGATTATGCTTGTTATTCTACAAAACATATATGTACATATATTTCTTTTTCCTTTAAATAAGTACAAATCCATAAGAATACTTAATGTATTTTCTGTTTTGTATTATTAATACGTTTTTTTTTATTTGAACTTGGTTCTATTGTTATAAGACTCTTCGAAATAATTTTTATACCTTAAGATTTCAGCATTATATTATGTCGAGGAAATATTTTTTCATTTAGTTAATGGAGATTCCATACTATTATTTATTCTACTAATTCATCTTATTTCAAAAAAATATGTCAACATTTTTTTATTATATGTATCAGAAATTCCTCGAAACCAAGTTGGAAAGACGTACTGATATCATGTTGGATAGACATTAGACTTCCATTGTCTTAAGAATTTTGCATTTCACCTTTCTATTAAATTGGTGTCTTCAATTGTCTTTTGATGGAAAAAATGAATGAATAAATCAAATGAAATGTTCACCTGAATTCTATTGAAGATACAAACATTATTTGGAACGTCGTGAAACACATGATTCTAAACGAAGTTTGTAGTAACCTATAAATATTATATTATGAACAAATTTCAATTAACCCAAATGTTTTTAACCAAACCGAAATATGAAACAAGACAGAAACAAATGAAAGTAAAGTGAAAACACTATCATTAGATACTCATCAGACATAAATGTTACAAATATGAATTCACAATATCAATTGAGACATCATTTGATCTGAACTGTGCCAACTCGATTGAAATTATCAACAATATTTTATACAATTCTTCGGTGTTAATCAAGTTTAACAATGTTGAATACAGAGAACAAATAAATTATGTTTGAAATTTATAATTACTCACATCATTCGACAGTTTAAAACTAGATTGATAAGACATACATTCATTAACAAGGATTGTTTAAAATAGCAAACATAATATTTTAAAACTGCGACTAAAAGCGCTAAATTCTTCTTGTATAATTTGAATGAGTGTCCATTGATTCGATATTTTTAATGGCTTCACTTATTTTGGTGATTTCGACTATTGGAAATATACTTCTGACTAATTTTCTATTTTATGATACAATAACATTGCTTCTCTGTATTTTGATACGTAAAATGTTTACCACTTTTTTTCATGCGTCAAATAATTTCTCATTCTTTCTATAGGGAATCGATAGAAATTTTTTATTAATCTTAATGTAATGTTGTTTATGAGGTTAAGTGCCTTAGCTAAACTTCGCCTGAAATATCATTATTATTATTGTCATCTTATTATTTATAAATTATTTTCTCATATCATCCGAAAAGTAAAAAGTGTGAATATTTTGTTGATAGCATGGGTTTACTAAATCATATTAAATAATGTCTTGCTATAATATTCAAAACGTAGATAAACATTTTTATACACAAAAATTGATCAACGGTTACAATCCTTCATATCCTCTTATAAAACTATTTTTCGCTGCAACAAAACCAGCGTTCAGTCTAATTAAATGTGATACTATATAATAAATAATTAATTTTCTCCAACAGATAAACCGTTACAGTACAATCACCATGTTTGACCGATAATTATATACAGTGGCGACTAGTATGCAACATTAAGTAGAGTGTGATGAATGCAATACCTTATATAATCAATACAGGTATAGAGTCAGATTGCCTGCAACACTGCACCATATTTTTTTATTTCCGTTTTCTCAGAACTTTCTGCATTACCAGGTCTAAGATATGTGATAAGAAGACATAGTGGAAGACATAAAAGTTGTACTAATAGTAGCTTATTCCCGAAACGTAGTAGCATACTAAGTAATTACTGTAACAAAATTGTATTGTTTCGAACAATAAAAGTAAATTTGAAAATTGAATGTGTATTTGTTATAACCCCGAAAATTTTATTCACCCATTAGCTTTCAATAAATTTACAAATATAGGTGCTTACCTCTGATAAATGGTGCATCCAACATTGATTTTACGATCAATACCCCGCACCACAGCTAACTTCAATTTATTTCAATCGTCCATAGAAAATGCTGACTTGCTCACAATACAAACATTATTGTTTTAGATGGATTGCTTCATAGAAAGTATGCGATAAACTTTTAACAAGAGTTTTCATACAGTTAGAACTAGTTTTACCTTGCATAAATATGTTATGTAACTGTGTTGGTTATATACATATTTGATATAAATTGTTAATTCTATATTTATTATCATATTATTTAATTATCCTTTTTGCAGGAGGGAAGAAGAATCACGGCACAGTCCTACAGTGCATTATTTGGACGATTCCATCAGAAAAGAAAGTAGATACGGCCCCATTTGACTGATAAAAAAGTGCTGTTTTTGTTTTTGCATGAACTGCTCTACGAATTGCTGGCACACTCATTGGACCCACCCGATCTGGCTCCTTGCGATTTCTTTCTGTTTCCCAACCTGAAGATATTGCGCGGAGGAGGAACAATAGCTCAAGCGATGAGGTTATCGCCGAGACGGGCGCATTATTTGCATAGTTCCGCAAATTATGATTTTAGACGGGTTGAAAAATGGCAATAAATTGTAAAAACTTGTTTTTGTTTCTAACACGTGTACTTATTGATCGGTCCTAGTATTATATCATTATGACACACATCTAGATATATGCACATACACGCATGTATACCTGGACACAGACGAAAAAAAACTAATAAACCGTCGTAAATAACGCAATAACAGAATAAACAGTGACACCGCAAATACGGCACATGAAATATCACCTGACAATTGTAAATTAAAATCTCGTAAATATCCAGTTAGTACGGTGTCAAAAATGGCGAAATAATAATTTTCGTCCATTTCTCACTGTGGTTAGTAGCGTACGTTCAGAAACAGTGAGGCCGCATCCACTAGGGAATATATGACAGACATTTATGATGTTGGGAATGGGAATGTTTGCATTTCACTATAAATATGAACGTAGAAGAATTATGGCAAAATATAATTAGTATCAAAATGATAAGCTAACAAAATATCAAATAATAAGCAAAAATCAAAAGTGCCGTTGCGAATCTATTGGGAACATGTTATGAAAAAGTTTTGATTGATTTCTCTACATATGAGAATAAACTGAGTTTCTTCGATTTTATTGATTAATCAAAAACTAATTTCGGATGCACTTGTAAACAACTTTTCAAGCGGCTGCTCCAAAAGTAAAAATAGCCTTGATGGTCGCCAACCTTTCGAATCCGAGATGGCACTTGCAGAAGAAGAGGAATTTACGCTTCGTAAGAAAATGAGCAGCATGGACAAATCAAAGTCAACAAACAATGATTGGGGCGAACAAAAATTTAAAACGAAGACTTTCTCCTGGTTTCGTTGAAGGGTGGTTCGCGTCGATATTTGTTCGTACAAGATAGACAACTGCAACGGAAATCGCTTATCTTTCTTTAGTGCTTTGACGATGTATTTTTACTATCGCTTCTCTAAAAATAATGTTATCATTGTAGTTTATGCTATAATTGCTATACAACTGAATATTTTCGTTCATGTTTAACTGCGGGTAAACGATCTTCTTACATCGTTTCTCTTTTTCGGCAAGATGAAGGCTTTGGATAATATTGTTAAAATTTGATAAGAACTCCGAAATTTAACCTGCTTTATCAATTATACGATGTTATCTGTGCCCCCAGCAACTGCTATGCCTGCCTCTCTACCTGCGATACTGTTTACTAGGTAGATTTTAGTCAATTTGTCCGGCCCTCTCAATCCCATTTAAAAACGAATTGAATTGAAAATCAACAGATATTAATATGAATTGAAATCAAACTGGAATAAAATGTATATTTAAAACATAACGATACTTTGTTTACTTATCACAAAATAGAAAAAAACAATGTTATATTCTACCAAGGGGGCTTATATAACGCAGTATCATACACTAATTAGATTAGTTGTTCCATATACTGCAATTATTGTGATTCAAGCACAATGTGTTTTCGAGTTGACAATACAAAAAGGTCTTTCTAAACTCTAAAAAAAACTTGTTGATAACCGTCCGTTCAAGCGACACGCTCAAATTAGGATAAATGACGGTAGCGTTAGGAAATTTATCATCTGGTCACGACGTCGGTAAATTCGCCATATTACATGATTAGTTTTAATTAGAGTGGTTACCAACAGGGAAGAAGAGAGCAGAGGGAGTTAATGCATGTTTAATATAGGCATGCGAAACATACCACGCACTAGTTATTTATCGATTTTCAGATTGAAATATTGCAATTTGGCCCAACCGGTAATTAATTTATTATACAGATTACACGCCGAAGAGATATAATACCACATATATCCCTACCAAACATCTATAAAGATATTGTCCATTTGATCATAATGCATATGAAGTTAGAATTATTCACAAAATTATGGATAACTGTGCAGATTTGCGATAGGATCCAATTTTAATATTTTTTTACCCTCGGCTGTAAGAAGCATATCAAGCCAGTATTGCATGTTTGGAAATTGGTACACTTATGGCAGAGCAATACTCCAATTTTTGAAGGATTTTGAGAGTTTTTCGAGTAGAGAGCACAAGACTTTAAAGTGATTAAAAAACTTTATCAACAACTTCAATAATTTTTTTTACAGTTCAGTACTTTTTTCTGAAACGGAGATACAAACACGCTCGAATATTTTACATCTCTTACATGACGGACTACACTACTATTTTGATAGGCATAAGTCATACCCATGTATTAACAATAGTTAGTTCAGTTAGGTTGTTCAGGCTATGCCAGTCTAGTATTTGACCTTAAAACATATGGGCGAGCCCGACGCACAGTCATTTTTCTGAAGAGAGATAATCGTTCGAAGCTTGAGGATGTCGGTGTGCGTGGAGCGCACTTTCACAAAATCCAAATAAAACACATCCTACCTATGATCGTTCGGTGTGGCAAAAGTGAACGTTCTCTGCGAGAGAGTGAGTAAAACCGTCAACATCATTCCAACCTGCCCTGCGGTTATTGCAAAAGTGAAGGAAGAAAAAAATCCGCCTGCATTGCGGTTCAGACTTCAGTATCAGTTTTCGATTTCGATCAAATACGTGTTTGTGGGCATTGCGGATTATTACACGTGATGACTAACTTGCAGATCTCGTCATCTCATGCAAATTATTACTGGAGCAATTTTCTGTTTTCATTTGCATTATTCAATTGGTGTTGTAGGCATTGTCGGTTTTCAATGCTAGTCGTAACAGGAACTGAGGTCATAATTAGAAATAATGGATTCAAGCAGGAAAGGATCTTACAAAGGACCTCAAGAGTCTGGAATATCGGAACATGGTAAATGTTAATGTAATGTAAAAAGTTTACATCCCACTACGCGGGCGCACAGAAAAGCAGAACTCCTCGTGAATTCTGCGCCCTTGCGGTATTCCGTGTATGTTTTTTATTTCCAACAGACCGTGATATTAAAAGCTGTTTTCATGTCTAACGAACCCCGCAACACCTGCTTCGCGTTTCCGTTCCAGCCAAGGCTCATGCGATGGCGAAAACAGGGAAAAAGGGCTCGAATGTTAAATTTGAATGAGTCGGCAGACCGTTACATGGGAACTGCTTTTCTGGTTCAAATAAATTAAACCTTCGCGTTGGCACAAACGATCGCCTTGTGTGTACTGCTCATTAAAACTTTAAAACTGTCTGAGAAAGGAAATGCTATTGTTAGTTTTAGAATAAACAATTGAAAATTTAAAAAAATGGCAATTTTTATTATTCTGTAAAAAGAAGTTCACATTCAATTATTACAAACAAAAAATCTGCAATGTTATTCGATGCAATTCTATTAACAAAAAATCCATTTTTAATGGAGATCGGAGATGTGTGTTGGATCCCCACAGGTACAGGATTTCTTGACTTTTTAACCTGCTAATAATAGAACGCCGATTTGACTGTTCCAAACCACCGCTAGATGTCAGGTTTTGATGAATTTGCTAACAGGACACCTTGGCTGAATGTATTCAGGCGTCAGAGCAAAGGCTTGAAGGTCTGGGTTCGATCTCTAACGATACTGATCTTTTATGACTTTGTAATGCAACAACGCTTACCATTATAGGTCTTAGTGGAAAGTAAAGAAAATAACGACAATACAGAAATTACTAACGGATTCCTGCTCTTTTAAGCACATTATAACAACAGCAATTATATTCTCAACGGCTGACAAAAATGGTAAAAAAGTACAATTAGACCGAAAGATAATTCCGCCTAACCTTGCGTTGAAATTCTTTTGACACGCTCATTTCCTACCGTATTCGGAAACTGTGTCGCTATTTCGTCATAACAGTTTAATCTTCTTCGTCCTTCGTGTAAAAATAAATCTTGCCTAGAAACGGGACATTCATTCTTTTATAATAGCTCTTCACATTCACTTTTTCGTGCGTTGAGAAATATCTACCGAAATTATAATTCTTTTTTTGGGAGGCCTTAGATAAAATGAAGATAAGTCGAAGTTAATAAGAGTTTTGGGAAATCTCAAAAGTTGAAAATTCTCGCGATGCTATAATTTACATAATGCCAAAACTGTGACATACCTTTCGAAAGTATTGTCAACAGCCTTTATTCATGTAAAATTTGAGGACCATTTGATGAAAATTGCAATCTCATCAGTTTTGCATTGTCTTGATAATGTGAATGTATAATCTCACTGCATCATCATAGTGAAGGCGCTTGGCTTTCGCTTGTCATGCCACTGCTCAAATTCCGCCTCTTACAGCACAAAGTCCCTACTTCCAAAGGGCGTTTTATAATATCAAAAGAATTTAAAGTGAGTGGCTTCCGGTTGCTTAGTTTTCCCTACAGTACAGGATTAAAGGCAAAATCCAGACAGGACAGCGGATATTATTAGATTTGCTTCGCAGTTTATTTCTCATACAGCCATGGATCCTTTTGATATGCCTGGGCTTAAAAGACTGCGCCAGACTAATGATGGAACTGCGACTGCAAAAGGAACTCTTCATCGTCGATATTAAAAAGAATTTAAGTTTGTCATTGGTATGTTCTAGCTGGAGCATGTTCTATAGAGCATGAAGTAGACTGACAGTACAGATTATCACTCTGCGACCATACCGACTCCTTGTTGAAAGCATCGTTACACTGACGTTATTTGGAGTTCAAGAAGAATATAAATTCTCTTAATCTCAAAAGTGAAACCTACCAATTTTGGTGTTTTTTGCGACTCAGATATTGTAAAAATGTGAAACGGATATTGTTTGCTATTGATTCTCATAAACATCAAATTCGACTTTGAATGAAGTTATTACGATTTCGATTCAATTTTGACGCTAAGTTACTACTATGACAGCATGCTGTATATATCCAGGTCTGGCATCTCATATTCGCCTGCAAAGATATTCTATGGGTCAAAGTCGGGAGTGGAAGATTGAGGAAGAGTGGAAAATCACTTGTTTCGCGTTGGTGGAAGCCATTTTACCATCTATAGACGTTTGACCTGGTTAACCCTCCGTAGTCCGTTAGGCAGCTGCCTTCAAAATACAGAAAGTACAGTAATTTGTTGTTCTTATCATTTATTTCACTATTATGTTTCAGCAACTACTACAGGCTGAATAAGGAATAAATAATTACTGAAATGTTATTTAAATTCTCAAGAGTATCAAGTATAACCCAGAATTTTGTTGAAACACCTCGTATACGCAGATTCTATATAATGTTACGCAAGCAGCAAACAAAGTGATGTCGCAATGGAGTCGGTTTTGAATGGTTGAAATTATTTTTCAGGTGGGTTTATAAATGAAGCGTTCGTCATGTCAGTTAGGATCATAAATAATTCCGTCATGAATTCAAAATCTTCTTTTCTTTCGGTACGAGAAACGGGTACGTCGAAATTTGATGCCTTATCTCTCATCTCTTTTGTATGTGCTCAATTCTGTAAATCTAATGGGCTTATACTACAAAAAAAATCATTCGGAATTAACACATCTTAAAATTTCAATCTAAAAAGACGTCTGCGTAGTTGAAGTATAGGAACGAAATTGTATTTCTGGATGTACTTATAAGTATACATTTCTCAAACATTTGTCTTGTCGTTTCAGTCTATCGCTAATTCAAATATAAAACCATCACATACCTGCACTTTTTCGGTACATATTTATCCATGGCTCTTATTTTATGCTCAAATTGACATTCTTTGTTTCAAAGAAGCTTTTGTGATAGAAAGCTCCATACTCATTTTCAAAATATAAAAATCCATCTAATCATGATCAATGCCGAAAGAGACTTCTACAAGCGCACAAAGAGAAGGTATCGAAATCAGTCAGACTTTTTCAAGTTCAAGATGGAGGAACCTTTTCGAGTGAGGTAAGCCCATCGAGGCCTCTCAGGGCTCCTCTCAGGTTTAGAGGCAACTCTTTCGATTTTTGAAGGTTTTCGAACGTCGACTTCAGACCCCCACTTCGAGCCAAAAATAAGTTCCACCTACATGTTTCGCTACCCGCTCAAAAATGTTCGCCTCGCTCTCCTTAAAACAATACAAATGCGATGAATGACATTTTTCTTAGCGACTCTTATTTCTCAAGATAAGCCGTCCTGAGGCTTTTCGATTCGAACGCTGTACATTGTACGCCGACTAGGTTGTACAAGCCCTTCGTAGCCTGTCAGTTCTTGCCACCATCAAATGCAAATTGAATGTGAATTGCCATGTGAAAATACGTAGGAGGCTTAGCATGCGCTGTGGAAAATTAAAAATGAGGGACTTATTCATCACAGTTTGAAAAGGTAGCGCGCCGATCCTAATAACCCTTTTATCGGCTGGAAAATATCCCTGCAGCCTCCATATTTACGGAAATATCGAGAGGGATCATTAATTAACATCTCTTGTGTTGAAGGATGAATGCGAATTCGTTACAGTGTTGAATATTTTTGTAGATAAAGCAACGTTATAGCATCCATATTTTTTAGCATGAATGAATTTTACACCATATTAATATATTTTGTTGATCTCCGCTTAATGAAAAATACACTATTGATAGAAAAAAAAGGTAGGATATTGACATGACTCATGCACTGAATCAACTCGTTTTCGAAATAACTACACGAAATTGACAAAAAATAAGCAGAACGAAAATTATGAAGAAATTATTTTTTTTAAAATGCTGAAATTCGTAATATTTTGTCTTGAGTCACTTTTCACAATTTGGGGTCATTAGGAGACAATTTGATGTGTTCGAACTAACTGCAACTACACTAAACTAAATTCAACTCAACCGATATGATTTATGTAAAGTATTCAGTCAATCTAATTGACTATATTTTTTCATGTCTGAAAATATCTACCTAGTGAATAAACTATACTATATGTTATACACCTGCTTGTTACTACGAGCATCACTGCCACTTCATCAGCTAGATTATCTCAAAGTGGCGATGGTAATGAAAATTTGAGAGACCGCAATTTAACGCCCCCAGTGCAAATTTTCCTCAATTCATTGTAGATTTCGCAGTGGATTCCTCACGTATGCAATCGCATTCGTATCCGTATGTATATTCGTGTAGTTGCAGTTCTCACATGCCCGCTTTGCCCTGAACCCGAACACCCATCATCCACCATCCGCGACCATCCTCCGGTGTAAACACTAATTAATGCTTCGCAATTAGCGTACATTCATGCCGAGTCGGACTTTTGGAGGATGCTCGATGTCTGGATACACCTACGCTGGAAAGCGGAATGTGGGCTGTAGGCAAACGGAACACTTCATATAAATTTTGTGGCATTTTTTGAAATGGCTAGATTGGTGGTAAAGTAACTAGCAAAACAATAAGATATTATACAAACCCAGTATTTTAAGCGGATTTGACTGACATTATTTTTAGAAAGAATGAGTTCTAAAACATTGAAAAATTAATCTAAATTGATCTAATAAAATTTTTAATTCTCTTCACTCCAATTTGAGTGTCTAGTCCCTAATTTTTGTTGTCAATACAACGCGAATATGAAAAATATTCACATATTAACTTTGGTCCACAAAATGTACATTTATAACTCGTTCTGCCGCTCTCCAAATCTATCACCACCGACATTCCTCTACAATACCCGCATTTCCCCATTGTCTTTGCCTTTTCCAGACCGATAGATCAGAAAAGGATCTCAATCCACAATGGAAACAGAATAAAAAGGAAAAATAATTCATCTTCTCCGAAGAACCATGATAAAATTCCTTTCACGCCGCGTCTTGTAATGTCTGACTATGATTATTCATAGAACACGGACGTTGTTTCCTGTTCGTGGTAAAAAGGAAATGGCGATATTCGCTAGTAAAAGCCTTGACCCTCGCGCCGCAGCTCTGCTATATTCTTCTCATCATGCCGCACGAGATTAAAAATTCACAATATAGTCACCCATTAAAATAGAGTTTATGTGTATAAATGTTAGTCACGATGAAAACAATATCTATTACACGATACATTAATAAGGATCATTGATTATGTTAGTAGTATCATCGAATATGGTAGCTAGGATTAAATCTTTCCTAAATATACTCGTAGCTATTGTTAACATGTCCACCAAGGTCAATTATATGTATTTTTTATTGTTGATTTTGTGAAACCGTGGAGGTTTACAAGTATACTGTTTTTTTTCAATAAAATTCATGGTTATATGTTTGACAAGCAACTAACAAATGTCAGATATGCCTATCAATTGCAGCCAGCAACAGGCCATCAGTCCATTAGTGTGAGTCATCTCCACCGCCCGCATCGACGACAGAAGACATCAGTTGATGAAGAGGCCGAAAGGGGTAGGCGACGATTGGGGAGAATATAAATAGCAACAGGAAAAACCTCACCAGGAGAAGATTGATACCATATTGATCGGAACGACAAAATACAAAGCAGTGTATTTTGAAACTTGTTGGAATACATGCTTGTTACTTCAGCATGCAAATTAGAAGCAGGCCTATTAAACTGAACTGAACGAAAAAATCCTGAAAGAGATGAAGCACTCGAGATGGCCCTGTAACAACCCAATAAAAGCCATCCATCTATTGTTGAGAACAGAAGACGTCCACTTGTCATTCGAACTGGAACTATACATCAGTATATGGGACGGCAGCCATCCATCAGGTAAATATCAGTTGGGATTTCAAAAGTAGCGGCATAGGCATTTGGCCGAAAAAAAAAACGTTTACAATGCTCTTCATATTATGCAGCGGCTGAAGAGCAGAGCATACGAGTATGTGTGCACCAGCATGGCACAGCGGCTATTCTCTACTTTTCAATTATTGTATTCAGTTCACGCATAGACGGTACGTTGTATATTTCAAAAATTATACTATTTTTTCATTGCATTATTTTTAGTTTAGAAACCCCTGCTACCTAAAGGACTTGGAAAGCTATGAAGGTCATCTTTAGTAAAATAGAACATAATCGATTTTTTTAACAAGCAATTGAGTATGATCCAAACATTTAAGCGGCCAGCCCGCGTTGCAGTCTCAAAGAATATCGAGAAGGGCTATTACGAGGTCGCCCAAAGTCCATTACAATATCGTTTTCAAGAAAAATATTACGAACTCTAATGTTTTTGCAGCATCACTAGGTGAAGGAGCAAGAAATACAATTTTTCTTCTTTTCTAAGTGGAGAAGGTTTCTGGAGTGGTAAAGGAGCATGGTTTTTGAATGCTCAGGTCGAGCTCTAATCTTAAGACAGCATGATAGAGGATCTCGAGTATCGATCGACTGATCGAATCCAGTTATTTCAATGTCATACATTCAAAAAAATGATCACCCACGTCCCTTCGTGCAAATGACCCGTTTAGTGGCCCATACCAATTCTTTTCGAAACCACAACCTTATCTGAGTTCTCAAAAGTACCATGTAGCTGTATGTCTTGTAAATGACCTTTAAATTAGCGTTTAGTCATCTCCTAGTGATCTTTACCGATTCTCTATGAGGTTTTAAGTCAATATGAGCACCCAGAAGTTACCTTGCAGAGTATTTGAAAATTTTCCTCATAGCTCGCCGTGGGTTAATGGTTAAATCTACTAGGATACAGGAGGTTGTAGCTCGCCAAGGGCGACAATTTTTTTTTCTATTTTTCCTAATTATAGGTCAATCATTCTCAGGGGTGGTGTTAGACTCCGATATGAAAATCTATCAACATATTAGTATATGTGAATTACATCCACGTACTCTTATATTCATTCATCATTTTTTGCACGCCTATGGCTACTCTATGACTCTTCACACAACTGTCGTCCTCTGCATACCGTATGGCGCGTCTCATTCAGATTTTATGGTTGGAGAATGGCGAAAAGAGATTTTAATATGAATTTTTCCCTTCTTTTCAAATATGCCCAGTCCATTCAGGATTTCCATTACACTATATGATGCCTTTATATGTACAATAAACGATATTAATTGTACAAATAGAGCCATTCATGTAGAGAAAGTTACAGTACCGGTTAAATGATATTTAGCTTTCCATTGAATTTATTACAATAATAGCTGACATTTGTGAATACAGTTACTGCTTCCTGATACACAATGTTTATTGAGATACTCAATCCGGTGGACGCGTCAGAAATGTATCGATATTCATTAAAAATAATAGTAAAGTGATTTTGAGGTAGCAGCAGTTAGAAGATACCATTTTCATTCAGAATGGGTGGAACGATACTTCTTTACAGTTTTTGTTTAGAATAGGATATTATTATTTCTATAGACTTGATTTGATTTTTCGAAACACCTACGATTGGTAGGTGTATGAATGTAGTTTAGACGTAGTAGGTAAATATTAGTTAGTGTAGTAAAATAAATACAGGTATACCAAATATACATGAATATAATTTCACATTTTTCGCTGTTTATTACGGAATGGCCAAAGTAGCTGACTATATTGAAAATGCTGGCGACCACTGGTCTAGAAGATGGGATCGGTATTTCCCGTCATCAAATTTGCATTTTTCTACCGTTTCTGCCGGACAATAAACGACAGCGATTGCAAAGTTGCAAGAATTCCATAGCCGACTAGATAATACTCGGTTTTATTGAATATCGATTGGTATGAACCATGCAGGGATAGGCGGGTTAACGGTATTTCACGTACACATTTATTACGCCTTACTATCTAGGACGAACGAATTCGGGTGTTTGGGAAAACTTCGCGGTTGTTTGTCACACGGAGTATGACTGTAGCTACAAGGGCCGCACGAGAAATATTTCTTGGCATACCCGGCGGAACGGTTGTACATCGTATGACATCAATAACTTCTCAAAATAACAATGTTTTGATTGATGGGCAAATTGACAGCCTTCGCATCCCCACCACTAAAACAAACTACTGTTACAGGCATTCTCTACAGAAAATTATAAAGATGGAGGTAGCTTATTCTGGGGCGTATAAAAAATAGAGATTTTGTATTTTTCAATACTACCGATACAGAAATTTTCGAAAAGAATTTATTTCGAGGCCATGAAAGTAGTGAGTCAATCTACTTGATTAGTGGTTCATACCTTTGTGTTACTAGATTTTTCAAAATAAGAAACAGCTGCCAGCGCCCCAACTTGCAATCATTTTTTTACCATGCTTCAACCACCAAGTAGAACTTTTCCAGAAGCATTCTATGCTGTGTACAGAATTTAGTTTTCAGAGAGTTCGAAATAAACAATACAACTATGTTTAAATATGAATTGAAAAGTTTACTATTTGCTAAACAGTGATAATGACCTAGTTTCTATATGTAGCTGATGTAATGATATTTCGTAGACATATCTTTCAATTGGTTATTTTAAAATATCAATGTCAACCAGCCACAAAACTTGTTATGCAATTTTTGTATTACTATTCGTTTCTCTAACAGAATGCTTAGTAGTGATCAAGATAAGAGTAGTGCATCTAGAGTCCTTGCTTTGTCAATTTTCCAAGACCAAGAGTCGCCCTTACAGAAAATATTAGAGGAGTTCATCGGACGCATCCTCACCAGGTCAACCTTCCAACGCCTCGAAGGAGCCTGTTCCAGAAATCGTAGTTTTGGAGAACCTCGGCGCTGTGTAATGAGCTACCAAGGACTTTGTTCCCCGATGGTTATAATCTACAGCGTTTAAGGTCAATGTGAAAATAGACATTTATCCTCACGCAATGCATTTGCCTTTGCGTGAGGTTATCTATAAAAAACAATCCGATGAACAAATCCCACCACGAATAGGACGATCAATAACTGCTGAAGAGTCATGTCAGCAGTAGACGGAGATAATACCACCAAGAATAGTAAAATCATTCACGGCAAAAACCAGTTTGCAAGTTAAACTAAAGACCATCCCTTTCAGGGTGGCAGTAGTTGAGAAAATATGGGATGTTAAGGCGGTCTAGGTGGTACAATAGGATCATTAATTAAAAAGTTTTAGAGGAATCTGAAAATTAAAAACATATCCGGTGAGTAAAATAATTTCGAGAACCTATAGCTATAGACAATGTGACAAAGTGTGAAATAATACCGAACATGTTCCTGATACCGTTTGCCTATTAGATCTCCACCATATTGCATTGAAATAGAAGATACCTCTGGGATCACTTGTATTTCATAACATCTATGGGAAACTCAATAAAATATCGAGCGGACTTGATATAAATCGAACAAAGCCTTTCACTTAGCCTGCGACTGGTAGTTTTAAATGACAATGGCGTCGTGTATCGCGTGTAAAACTATCTTCGTTGTACGGTCCAATGTGTTCGTTTTCCATTTTGTATGGAGCACAGGCAGACAGCTAATCCGAGGCACAATGCCAAGTGAAAGACCGAAAACCATTCGACTCCATGTGTGTGTTTGGCATTGAATTCGATAATTGTATTTCGATCCGCTTATTCCTGTCCATACCAGGGAAATATAAAAGTTTCTCGACTCATATACCTGTGATTCAGGTGTTACTGCAACTCATCACATGCCAAGAAGGTTTTTGTTATAGATTCGGGTATTATCGTCATGCGAACAAGCCAAGTATTTGCAACTTTATGAAAATATATAAAAATGACGTCGAGTAGGTTGATGCTGTACTTTCCGGGCAATGATTTCACCTTAGTAGTAAGGTTATGATTTCAAAACTGTTGGTAGTCGGAATTGAAATTAGAAAGATATAGAAAATAATACCTCAAATTCGATTTTTTTCGCGATTACAATACTTCCCCGCCTATTGGCGTTGTATGTCAAATGGCAGTAAGTAGGTTGACGCAGTACACACAAGATTAATGATTAAAGGATTAAAAAAAATATTTGGACCGTATTTCAAAACTGTTGATTTTTTGGGATTTAATTGTAAGTGCCTATTTTAGAGTCTGATCCCAATCTGATGAAATATTTTTCCACCTCGCGTTCTACCTTGTGAAAAGTATTCTGATGATAAAACGTCATGAATGTCGTCGAATTGGAATCACCATGAAATATTCGTCTTGTACTTATAGCAGGGATGAATGTCAGGTTTGTGCTATGGTTCTCTGAACAGAAATTTCGGTATCATGTAGCCAGGTTTCGTAATGATACAGCGTAACATGATATCTACTAACCTGATACCTGCTATATGGTTAGGGCAGGTGTTACAGTTGTAATGTAGATCATCATAAAGTAATTGAAGTACTTGCTCGTAACAAGGTTTATATCATAACAAGATAACATTATGAAACACATCTTATTTGGTCTCCTATTGCTTGAACAGTGCAAGATAAGAACACATCACAGAACAACATTTATTTTACGGTACTATAATACGCGCCTCTTTCGCAAAATACATTTTGTAAGTAGATAATGTTTGTCAATGTGCACCCAGCCTTACACTAGGTGTATATGCACGAATACACGCAAGTTAAACGTGAGAAGAAAACCGAAACGAGACCTGGGTGGTGACGGTGCAGACTGGACGGCTGGATGAGTCATGAATTTTGCTTGTCGATGGGCGTACAACTGCCATATTCACAGATCCATCAAAAAGCAAACCGATCGATAGACCGTGGACCGTTAGGCAAGCAAAGAGATTGAAGGCAGTGACCTGCTCATCAAAAGAAAAAGTTGTTTGCATGGATATATTAAAATAAGCGAACTTGACTCAGCGGTTTCGGTGTTTGGTAAGACTTGAATCTCGGAAGAGGACTATTAATTGTGAAAATAATTAATGAACCATATACTTCAATCGGTGTTCAAAAAATGGGCGATTTAATTATATAAAACCAACATCGTTCTTGAAAAATATTGTACTAAGAAATACTTGTAGTACAATCTATATAACTATTCAAACAATTTTACTTAGCTAGATAATAGCTGAGGAAAATGTTTGTAATCACGAACAATTTTGAAACCAAGATGATATTTTTAGTGAGATTTTATGATATATATGTACATCTCGAAAAGCAATGCTATTTATTTCGATCGGCGTGTATTTATACAGATTTTTGACCCCCACTTCGAAAAGCCGATTTCCAGCATTTTTTAACTGTGTCTAATAGGCATTTTTTGGCTAAATACGATATGTCGACACGTCATGTCCTCAGAAAAAATATTTCAGCAGGACGCGAATACGGGAGAGGGGGTAAACAAAATGTCGAACAGGATAAAAACTAGTTTCCTGGCTAATTTGGAGGTACAGATCATATGATCTATATCTGGCCTCCGTTTCCGACTCGGACCTGGTGGAAGCCTCCTAATCGATACGTCAAGATTTGTTAGGCTTTTTTGATGATCACATTCCGATTCAGCGCTCCTAACTATATAAATGTACTGAGTTTCGTACGCTTGTTACTGTTGGAAGACTCAGCGATTTTTTTTGATGGAGTTTTTCGAAGAATATATACCGATTTAGTTCATCGTACGCTTGTACTGACTGCCGTTAAAAATTACACGTGATTGTCAAAATAAAAGTACTAACTTAGACCATGAATTCAACAGACAGCTACAAAAACCGTACAAGAATGTTCCATACTCGTTTAAGTCAAAACTAGAGTGTTTGGCGTTTGCAATGAAATATTTGATTTTTCCACATCCTACACTCATGGACCTAAACTAATTGAAACCAATATTTTATGCCTGAGTACAGTTTTATATACCTTTTCAAATCCCACTCACACACTTATTAGCAACGTCATTTATTTTATTTTCACCAGAATGGCTGCTATCAGTATAACGTTTTGAGATTCAAACATTAACATTGATTATCATTCATCATTACAGTTTATAGTAGGGTGGCAGTGGGCCTTTTTTATTCAGATACATTAATTTTTGAACTCCAAGCTTCAGGGGCTAACTACAATGTTACTGATGGTAGAAAAATATAAATACCTATCTCGTAGCTTAATGTATCTCTAGCCTACATATATTTAATATTTGCCATTACCTAATATAGTAGGTACTATGTATTCAGCTCAAACCAGTTGTATGAGCACGTTTGATAACGTAGCCATATTTTATTTATGTCTGTGTGTGTGGTATATCTAAATATACACTCTATAGATGTATATATCTGCGACTTCATCATGAACTTGCATTTTCAAGAATTGATGACAGTGCCCAAAGAAAAGTTATTTCAAGGAATCACATGAGGCTACATCCATACATTAAATAAATAAATCAACACGCCACCTGTATGAACCTTAATAAAAGTCGAAACGTTAGTAAATTTATTTATAAGAGATTTTTATAGACTTGATATTTTTCCATTCAACTAGATATCGATATGTTGGCAGAAATATTAACTCATTAACTTGTGCTACTCTAACATTGTTCGTTTGTGGCTCATTTTGCTATTGAATGGAACAGGTGATGATCATTATGTTATATCTGATATAATCCAATACATTTTTGAAGCACTTGCAATAGTTTCAGGCATCACTGTATATTATTGCGACCATACAGGTATGAATTGAAAATCAGCTTGAAACGTGAGTGCCAAACGGTCGGAACCAGTCGCAGTCAAGTTTTTGTAGCCAGAATGTCGCTGAGCGTTGTTATGAAACCAATTTTACTGGTACAGTTCACATTTTGTAAGGTTGACGAACCTTTAATGGCTTGGTAACAATGTATGTAGGTATGCTGGATATTGCGACAGTTTTTTCCTGACTTAACTGGTAACCGTCTTTGCTTGTTATTTGTATTAGAAAATCAGACATCTCTTTTGAGAGAATATTTCATCAAAGCCGTGGTTTTGAGGAAACCGGTTTGTATTCGAGAGATTGGCTTTGATTTGTTGGTAGGTCGGTAGTCCAAAATGTCAGTACCGTGGCATGCCTGATTTCCGTTTTTCAAACTAAATCTATAAATTTCGATAAAGAGCCGTCTTATAATCTGAAGTTTAGCTTTTATAACTAAAATCTATTGTATATTTCATCAAATTAATTAATTTCAATATTTAACTAATGTTAAACTTTGTTTTATTCTAAGACTATTATGAAAATTGTTATTTCAATTCTAATGTCAATAAATTTCAAAGATTGTGAAAATCAACAAAGAAAATACCATAAATGTCTCTGAATGATTATCAAAGTACTATCATTTATTATTTGTTTTATTATTTTTAGAATTTAAAGAGATTTAGGCAAATATTTTGAATATTTCATTTTGATGTCAGTACCGTGGCGGTGAAATTTCTAATTAATTTTTGTTCTAGTTTGTTTTCTATTGAAGTTGCAGTAGGACTACGTTACAGGCTTAATTTTGAGCATAGGTAATAAAAGACCAATAGCATCCAGAACACAAGTTTTAAAGCATGTTTGATTTAAAAAAAATTGAGTTGAAAAAATCACAGTTATACAAGAATCACCCATATCCATGTCGAGCTGAATAAATTTTATACAATATTCTCTGCGGATTGTTCGTTATCACCTGGCATAATGACAATTACATCATCAAGTAAACAAGTTATATTACTCCAGCGTGTACTATTATGTGTCGGAGCATAAATAACAGTTGCCGCAGCAAGCAGAAACCAACGTTTATTTATACAAACAAGTTATGAGTAATTAGAACGAAAATTGCATAACAATTATTGTACCAGAATATTATGATCCGTGTAAATGTTACTATAATGAAGTGCAATATATTAGACACCTGTATGTTAGTTCATTTCACTCAAATTAAAGTGTAGAAGAAAAAATGAGCTTCAATCCGGTATAATTACAAATTCGTAATGTCGAACGAGGATCAATAAGGGAAGATTCGAACAACTTGACCAAAAATATAAATTAAAATTATTTATTTATATTCAATTAGTTGGTAAGGATATGGAGCTTATATATTTTTCAGAGAATTTGAAATTTATGTTTTTTATTAATAAACAAATATATTTTTAATAAATAGTTTTGAAATGTATCAACTGCTAAAGGTCAAAAATCTGCATGCAGATTCGTAAAAAATGATCTGCATCTGAAGAGAGAAAGTTCAAAGAAATTCTCACTTTGAATTCAATGAGAGAAGGAAAAACTGGAGTCAGGAAGATTGACTTAGTATTTGCCACCTGATCATTTTCCGCTTGAAAATATTCTCCGGTAGAATAAACTAAATAATTTTAAACACGCCTTCTGGTAGAACCTCGAAACATAATGTGATGGTTTTTTGCATTTAGAGCAAATAACCAAACTGTCCTTATTTGTCAAACAAATGATTGAGAATTAAATAAAAAAGTGATTCAAGTACCCTAGCAGGATTAGAGCAATGCTAAAACACTAAAAAAACAAAATACTGAAACAAGCAAGCAAACAAGTTTGACCGTAGCAAGCCCAGATTCATATCTATATTTTCGGAATATCCAAGGCTTACAAAAATTAATCAGGCATTGAAGAAATGACCATATTTAATTTCTCTACGCTCTAAATTGTTCTGATACTTGTGAATCGAGAATTGGACCATCAATACTTTTGAGCTTCCTAAACATTATTTGATAATATGAGACAGACAGACCAATTTGAATGTCCTCGTTGGGAATCAAATACACTATTGCTCTCGAATTGATCACAAATCAACTGACCTTACTACTCCTACTGATACTCTAAGAATAGTTGGAAACCGTAGTACAATATGCCAGAACATTATATAAAAATCTAGAGAGAAATCCAACCATACATCGACCTCTCGATATGTCACCCGAATACTAAAAAGCTAGAATTTGACAAGACAAAATGACATCAAGGTAAACAAGACTCATGATTAACTGCCTTATCATACTATGAAGTTTAATCCTATCTAAGGTATGTTACAATACGTTTGCATTTGTGAAAGCGAGTAATAGAAGAGCCGTTTTAGGTTGTGATTTACCCCGTATAAGTGAAGTGAAACGTAACTGAACCATACATTATTACTAGATAACTATTCAAGTCACGTACCCTTAAGACCGGTCTAGATCTGTTAGTCACCGACCTCCTAGAATTTCAATGAAACACATATGTGTGAAGGAAGGAGTATATATATCAACTGAACGGATGGCACATCGAGGAAATCGAATTCTCTAAGGGGAGAGAGGTTTCTCAGCACCGACCTTTTTACTTACCTGTACGTAGTGCCCATCAGCAAGATGAATTGTTTACATACTACAGAATGATGGACTGTATTATCATTCCCACATTACTAAGAAATTTAGAAAATATCCTTCAATCCAACACCCAAAACATTTTCCATTGCGTGGCAAAAAAGGCAAGAAATTATAGACCAATTTTCTAAGGTCAAGATTACAACAAAATCACATTTTAAATCAAATTTTAATCTGTACGATAGTAGTCAAATATTTTTGGGAACACGAATTCAAATGAAAACTACTTGTCAATAGTGTCAAATGAAAAATGTACGTATTCAGAGAAACGGGAGGATTCAGATGAAAGCTTGGGAACTATCAAGTTAATATACATACTTAACGTTTATTTGTGATATCGTCAGGAAATTGTATAAGAAGAATCCTCGCCGATACTTCATCTGATGCTTCAAATCACATGAAAAAGAACCGCGAAACTGATTAAACTGCCTAATTGCTTGGCTGTTTTCCGACAATTTTCCGCGTCCACCACGCAAATTAAGGTGTAATGGAAAAATCGTAGATTAACGCGCTAGCAGGCATAAAAATGAGCAAATTAAACGACAACCAACGGCTTGCGTTCGCTGTGAAACTTATTAAACAGCGGACAAATCCGACGCCTAACAGATTATTGGCTTTGGTTTGCACCATTTCATCATATAAACAGGGTGAACACTTTTTTACTAGATCAGCAATCGTATAGCCAGAAGGTATTGAGAAAAGGATAGCATTCTAGGAAGTTCCATATATTATAAAGAGAAGCCTCCTCTAAACTGACATACAGCTTCTAGGGATTAACATCCACAATAATATGTTTGGGCGAGACAATGTCGCCTGCTTAGATCCCTTCTTTGAACAGTCTACGTTGCTTCTAAAAATTTGCCAAGACAGTCTGCCACATCGGAGGATAGTAGCTAGTATTTCCCTATTATATAGATTATAAATTTCGTCCGAGTTGTTTCGAATAATAATACCAAGCACCGTCAGTACAACAAACACTATAACAGCTCCACGTGGTTACCCTTGCCAGGCCAAACTCCCAACTTGTTGAACAAGCCGATATTTTGTTTGGAGAACCTTTGCGTTGTAGAATACGCTGCTTGGGAGTTTATTTCCCGATAGTTACAGTTTACAGCTATTTAAAGCCAGTGCGAATCGACATTGATCCTGGCAAAGCGCTTCTGGAGCGCGATAGGTCTTCAGCTTTTATGATAGGTTGTCTATAAAAAAATGGCTTCAAGTAGGTTCATGCACTTATGAAATAAAGATTTGAAACGGATTTTGGAACTGTTGATTTTTTGAATTCCAATAATAAAATATTGTAACTACTAAAAATCTTATATGTTTTTGATTAGCTCGTTACCCTCAGTACTGCTGCACAGACAGACCGACAGATGATGTCATAAAACAATATCTCGAGTTCGAATTTTTTCGATACTTTCGCGATTAATTAATGCTATTTCAAAATTTGTTGTCGATATGAATATTGATGGCTTTTTGTTTGAAGCCAAGTTTTCTTATTTCACTTTAAATTCAATTCTCGTCTAGACCAGCGAAATGAATCAGAGACAAGCAAATCATTTTCAGAAGTGACGACTTATAGCAGTAAAGCCATTTCATGAACAATGATAATAATTCAACAAAATGTGTACCGGATTCACAATGTACACATACAAATAGCTTGCGTAAAGTTACTGATAAAAATAATACGTAGCACATGTGCGCTAATAATTGAAACCAATTAAAATCCAATTCTAATTTGTCGCCCGTTTTTGGTTTAATTTGAATAATTTATTCGATTTATTAATGCTGCCAAGTGACACTCGTTTCCAGTGACTGTGTTCGCATTTAAATGTATGTGAGAGACACAGAGCAGCAAAATCGACTGTGGGATCTGTAAACAATCACCTGGGTGGCAACCGCTAAGAAATATGTGGGTGTATGAAATTTTTCTACTTCTGATAGGAATGTAGATTTGTTATTCGAGCTTCAACTTATTTTGAAGGAGGTTTTCATTTTCAAAGAACTATATCATTCATATAAAGTTCAAGGTTCCTCTTACTACCAGTCGTCACGTATTTCAAAGTATAAATGTACGAGGTATGCTTCAAAAATTTATAGGGGGTGATGACTCGATTTTCAAACGCGACGTGATGAAATATTGATAACATGGCAATTTGAATTACATTCATGTTCATAAAATATATTTTATCAAATCAAATAGGAATCCATTCTGAAGTATCGTATAATTATGAATTTTGGGAACTGGTCTCGTCTTTGTTTAGCAAATGTGAAACATATACGAAATCAAACATTTTATTGATCAATGCGAATTTTTTTGTACGAAAAGTACATCTGTGAAATCTGGACATTTCTGAAAACGTATCTTTTATGTAATGAGCTATGAAGCGAGTGATTATAAAATATAAGACAAATTTGAAAAAAAAATATTATTATAACATATATAAAAATATACAAAATATAAATAACTAAAAGATAAAAGGATAAACAAATACGAATAATAAAAACTCAAGTAAATTCGCTTGTCAATGTGACCCTCCTGACTCAAACAAACATTACTGCCACATTTTAGCATATTTCGTTCACTACTTGAATCCAGGAGATTTAACAACTATAAATTTTTGTGAACCCTCAACAAACAACAACCCTATCGCTTGCCGAGATACCATCCCTTTTGGTACAGTTGAATACAGATAGTTAACAACTACGAGGAAAACTTACCCGGTGGTTGGAAACGGATCCAGCAGGATATCATTCATGTACGTCAGAAGTTTTCCAGGAAAAACTTTTAATGGAATTTCTGTTTTTGTGTTGCGAACTCTTCAAAGAGGCAATTCTACGGTTTCGTTCCTATAACTTCTTAATACTTCTGATCTGCTTCAATTTTTTATGTTTTAGTCAATATAATATCTTTTAGATTGAAAATATGTTTGAAACAATCACTGTCTTTCAAGGTTACAGAACCTCGGTGGCTCAGATATTTAATCAGGGTGTGATCACATTTTATTCGGAGAAACAAATTAGATTGAAATGGCTTGATATCAGAAACTTTTCTACAACAGTAAACATCAGTTGTGTTGAAATTTGCTATTAATAAGCTCATTCTATACTATATTAGTCAGAGCCGGAGCTAGGGTTGAATATGCGCTGAGGCAAAGCAAAATAAGTTGCCTTGTTCCTCAATAAATTATATTCATCATGCTAATCATCCGGAAAGACACAAAGTACAATTATATATGTATTGATGGATTTTTTCATTTTTTTCCCTACTCTGGAAGATCTCAAACATAAGACCCAAAGCATTACGCTTAGGTGGATCCAATACTGTTCACTTGCTTTGCCACTGCCACAAATACAATCTGGATAGTCCGTTACTCTACAAGCTACATTGCAAAAGAATTAACGTTTAAAAATTAATGCAGTGGCATGAAAAACTCGAAACTTTGTGAGCGTTTCCGAACGCGCACTTATTTTCAGAATTTGGAGACATAAAAAAATTGAATGATGAAAGACTTGGTTATTGATAAGAAAAAAATTTATTGTAAAAACGCTTCGAATTCGTTTTTGCGACGTTTCAAGGAACACTCGTCATTTACGAAGTACCAGAAGGGGTACACAAAATATGTCGTAGGGTGGCTGAGAAGAAAAGTTAAAAAAATCTTGTGATCATGTCAGGTACATCTCCTATAAAATTTAGACTAAAGACACATATGCATTTTGATTTTCGTATTTTTGGCAATGGTTTTAGTATGCTGAATATTACCTGTATGACAACACTGGTGCTCTTGTACCCCACTTCGATTCTAGTATGATGGGAATGGGGTGAAGATTGAGCAGCAGGTACGTCTTTCCACCTTAACACCCCCATCACAGCCTGCCTGACCCATCCCCTAGGCAGAGTGTTCCTCTCCGATTCCGCCAAAGTCCTCATCGAGGCTTCTGCGTCACACACCTCTATTCACAATAAAAGCAAACAACCATCCACACTTTTCACATCTTCCACAACTGAAAACCCGATACTGTCATCTGTTGGGGATGGCAGCGTGCGGTGTATATCGCGCGTCTCAGCGAATCGCGTCGCGCCGCTCCGGGCATAGAGTAGGCCTTGGAAAACAACGTCGGTTGCCGACTGAAACATTTGAACGTCGCCTTCAGCGTCGCGGGCGCCGCCGCGTGCACCTACCGACCAATGGGGAGTAAGTGGGTAACAAGTGGAACGTTGTCGGTGACCTGGTCGACGAAGATCGTTTAATCTCGGAAATTTTAAAAGACTGCCCCAGGATTGAGTGAGATTAAGACAAGAGATATATAAAAAATGAGCTGAGCAAAAAATATGTACGCTAAACATTAGATGTAAGCACAGCAAGATCAAAGTAAATATTTTGAAGATCTGACCTCTAAAACATTCTATCTACGCCTAAAATTACCGAAAAATTATTTCAAGAATCAACAATTATTTCCTCAATGACCTCCTTCCTAGCAAAGTTTCGTGGATCAGAATACTTAGTACAGAGCAATCCAGAATTGTATACTGATCTGCAGATGAATTGGAAAAATACGAATACTGCCTTTGTCTGGACAGGTTATTACTACCTAGGGACTTAAGACAATGGTGCCTTTCTCTAAATTGGGAGACCATCACTCGTTAGGTTCCTTTAATAGCTGCCTCCAAATTCCGAGTGTACCGAATTTAGTTCCCTTGTTGTTGGTGGGGGCTGCTTAGCTGTTTGGTCGCGGTTCCGAAATACAAACTCGTCGATTGGCGCCTGCTGGCGGTAGGTGAACTCATGTATTTGGAGGTGCTGGATTCAAATTGACGCTAAGAGTTCCTCCGTGCCTAGCTCATGGCCCGATTTGTGATATGGGCTCTCAAAATAGCTAGGAAGCAAGTTGTCAACCCGTTTGAAAACATTTTCGAAGAAGATGTAAATCCGGCAGTGTAAATTTTTTTCTTCAAACAGGGCAAACACTCAGTTTCCGGGTAATCCAGGGGACTGATCACAGTTCTGGCCACCGTAATTCTTTATTCCCTAAAATCTTCATTCATAATTATTATAAATATGTGGAAAGAAGCAATGCTAGTCTGACCTGCTGCTTATACGTTAAAATAGCCTTTCCGTCACTTTGAGCTAAGGGCTTATCTCGATGCACCATATCTTCTCAACATTAATCGGAGTACATTTGTGTGTACCTTTCCGGAAACGAATATATTCCCCTCGCTTGGAATTCACCCACATCCTTTTTACCCAACACCCACTATGTTTGTTCAAAAAGCGGAGTTCCTTTTCCCCTCTGCCACTGCACATGGCACAACTGTCCCAACATTGGCAGGTGGAAGAGCGAGACGACAATGCTAGTATGTATTCAGTGTGACCTAAACCTACATTTACCTTATAAATAGTTTATAATATTTCAAGTGTTCTGTTTACATAAAAAAATTGCGTTTTAGTATTTTAGATCTTTACATGTGACGTCATAAAGCTTTTGACAGAAATTATTGACGCGGATTCTTATGAGGACAATATAAAACGTCCAAAATACGCATAATATTTCAATTCGAAATATTTAGATCCTTTAGCGATTCTATAGCACACTACCGAACATAACAAACATCACGTTGCGGCTCCGGAAATGAAAACACCTTTCCCTTCCATGTCGCGCCCAACCAGTCGGTGCACAACTGTCCCACCATAGGCAGGTGTCGGCCATTATTCCACCACATCGAAATCGATGGCATGTGCCAGGGTACCGGCCTGCCCCCGCCTGCCAAAATCCAAAGGGCAGACGCCGGAAGGCTCACCATATGCTCCCACAGCTGATAGATAAACGGATCCTTGAGCCGGTGGTTTATTAGGGTATACGGGGGTCGATGTTGAAGTTTCATAACTCAAAGGCACGACCGTTTTTTCCAATAAAGGCCCATTAATATCCTGATTCAGTACAAAGCACCAGCGATGATCTGATCTGGGCCTTGTAGAGCGGCAGAAGCTGTTCCGAAGGATTCAACTTCCTGGAGCGAAAGAGAACCCCAGCTTCTGGGACGCCGAACTAGCGAGACTTGCAATATGATCCTGACATGATATGGTACTGTTGATCTCAATTCCCAAATGCTTGATGGAAGATTATTCCTGCTTTGGGCATTTCTCCATCTTCACGGCTGTTAGGCCGATATGCGACTTCTTTGTCAGGGTTGTTGTTCCAGAACGCACCTCGACATATTATGCTCTGATCAGAACTCTGTAAGGGTTGTTCGGGTGAATAGAGATCCCTTATTTGGCAATGTGGTTCACATAATGGAGCTAGGGGTGCTATTATTGATGCTAACTCTCAAAAGCCCTCCATCTCAACGTCCGGTAGACCAGACTGATTCTTTCCCTGAATATTTCTCTTCGGCTCTTCTCTGAAATCATATGTTTTGGAAGTCATGTAAGCAGGAATCCCCCGTATATGTATGTAACTAGAATAGCGAAAGGCGATCAAAGGTACGGACGCAGTCGTCCACAGCTGGACTGTCATGGCCAGCCGAGACGGACGGGCAGATTGCGTCGAGCTTTGCGGTCTGACAAACACCCGCAGATCGCAGCTGTCGTCACGTCATGGGACGCTTAGCTTTCCGGGATTTCCTCGAACATTTCTACGGTTGCCACCGGATTTATATATCTGTGAGTATCGTGTCGCTCTCATTTCCGATCGGATTAGATAACGCGGACCGACAGTGTCGACTATCGGATGTCATGACTGCAGTTAGCTTCTCTCACTGACCTCATATTTTATAGCCAGGGAGATAGCGACAGCTTTCCGGATACTCTGGATGCTACATTTTGTTTTATGATTCTTCACACAATTTTAGACACCAAATTTCTTTTTTCGAAAATTGAACGGGGACATCTGAAATGTCCAAAAACGTTTCTTCGGTCTTTGACGCCGCCACTGAATCGTTTTTAGAAACTACAAAGCTTCTTCGTCCATTGACGTGCTTGGTCTAAATGATCTCTACAGCAACTATGTTCTTTTAAAAGGTAAAAAAATGGAGAAACATCATTTGTTTTGATAATAATATAAATAATTATTACCCATACATTTGAATTTGTGCATTTGCATCTATATGCAGTGTCGTAGCTAGGGCTGAGTGACCGGATCCTGTAACAGGGACGCTGGCCGCATGGGAAGCAGAATTGTGGACTGACCAGGCTGACGATCTGGAAGAGGTTTTTAGGATTTTTATATTACGTTCGTAGCAAATTTTTGCAACGCCTTCTCACATCACTAGAATATGGCAAGTTTTCAGAAAAATTCACCGCACGACTGATTCCCATATAAACCATGTGGGTCCCTCAATCATTTTCTTTTGAGGAAAATAAGAGCAATTCATCCTGTATAAGTAGGTCATCATAATAAACCAATCAATAATGCTTCACAAGCTAAATTCGAGACAAGTATTAAAATGTAATCCGTTGCATAATTTATCAATCAGCTGGCATACGCTACGCTACGAAAACCCATTAAAAATTATGTCAGCAATGCGTTCTACTGATTCCCAAGTGTAACTGTTGAAAAATGTATTTAATAAAAGCCTCATTTCTTATTCTGCAGCTGTTTTCTGTGCTGATTGTGTACACGACAATTTTCTTTCATAACGAGCGGACTTGCTGATTTACGATTTAGAGAGAAATCTAATAGTAATTTGAATACAGAAGTTTGACATTTGGATGAATTACATGTTGGCGTAGTAAACAGGATTAGAAAATATGAAATTACAATTTTGTCACAATAAAAGTGTTCGTTTATTAGTTGACAAAGCAGATGTCATCCCGCAGTGGCGCATCTATCATTTAAAAAAAAGTTCATGCCACGTTTCACTTCTGACAGTGCATGAAGTAATATAATCGCGAAAATTTACAAATCTAGATGTTTTATGACAACTACATTAGGATTAATCCTATCACTCACATCTTGCAATTTGCGGACTAACAAGCGAAAGACAACAATGGAAACACCGTAAGCCCTAGTTGTTTGCACATTTCTCCAGTACTATCATTCTGGAACATTTTAGGCGTGGTAAAAATAGGGGCGCAAAAATTTGTAATTTTGCCTAAATCATCACAGGGCCAGTATGAAATGTTCCAAACTCATATTTATTGCTTATAAAATCCTCAGTTTTGGAAATTGCCTTGTATGTTTTTCGTCAAAACTTGTCTTGTGAGATTCTAGCTACCATATAAAAATCGAGGAAATTCTAAATATTCACTCCGCTTAAAGAATCCTCTTTTTTCAAAAAACAAACTCGATTCGTTTAGAAAATCCATTCCCATCAGCTCTGTGCATTGGAAATAGACCCTACCTCGTAATCTAAATATAATTACAAAGTGCACATCTGTGGGCGACGCAACACTCTGTGAAGGTATTTTTAAAATCATGTCTGTAGTCTCGATCATAGAATTCGTTAACTATCTAGAGTACCAAGGTGCAAGCCTGGATAGGATCTTATCATTCATCACTCCCACCAAGGAAGAATGGGTGAATTTTCGCCTCATAGTGTTGTATGCTTCACAAATGCATATCACTCTAAGTAGACGGGAGTAGACGGTAAGAAGCAATATGCGATGGATCGCACGGCATGCTGGAGACACGCGGTTCGAGTGCCATCTACACAATAATTATTCAAAAGTTTGATTTCGGACTTCCATTGTCTATAGAATTTTGAGTATCACGACGTTTCGATTGATATGCTATCTTCAACCCGTCCGGTGACGTGTCGTTGTACGCGGTCTGTTCTGATTGGTTCCTGATGAGTGGTATTCCGGTCTGCTGACGTGGCTGTTTGTCGGTCATTGTTTGTTGTCTGGTCCAGTCGTAATCTATTGATATTCTTTATGAGTGGCTGCCAGATTGGTTTAATGTCTACGCTGGGTTTGCTGTACACGTTGCTGTTGTTGGTGATGAATGCCGCCTCCTTGAATTATCTTCAATACCAATGCGGTTCCTTGGCAATAACCTTAGCGTCGTCCCAAGCTATTTTATGGTGCTCCGTCCATGCGTGGTCAGCTATTCCAGATTCTCCTGTCTCTGCTCACTGAGTGTTGAGACGATGTTCTTTGATTCTTACTTCCAATGGCCTTTTGTTCCTCTGTATTTGTAACACACAAGAGGGACTACAAAGAGAGCTCAATATCATTAAACATTCGCATTTTGGCGGCGACTCTCACGGATTATTGCAGTTGGATAGATACTTCTTGCTGATGCGAGTGGAAACAACCTTTATCATTCTTATGTACTAAGAGAAGCAGGGAACTTCGTTCAACTTTTGGGCAAACGTATCATCACGTTAAGTCAACTCAGCTAGGTTCCAGATTCAAACGAGGCAGTGCACGCGGTCCTGGTAGGCTTATTCTAGCTTGTCTGGGCAATTCTATGGTCTGATGGCTCTGGTCGTACTGATATTATACGAGGTGTTGAAATATTAGTCCCGCACCTCCCTCTGCCTCGTTTTCCGTGTGTAATTGAATTTCTACAGTGGGAGTTAATAAATGGACAGGATGGCTTTTTCCAGCACAGCGATTTGTAATCTTCTAGGTACGGGCAACAGCTTGCAGTTAAAAATGAGTATGGCGCCTTAACTCGTACAGAAAACACCGTTGTGTTTGGAAAATGATGAATACTAGCTAGATGCTAGCTTTAGATAAGTTTTCAGAAATGAAATAACGTCAAGCAGGTGGACTTAATAATTCCTGCACACTGATTTTTCAGACGCCAATGATGAGGTATGTATGTGCAGCAGATTTTTCAAGAGTGTAGGATATACCTTTTAAAAATTTCATGCAGAATAATCATGAAATTTATTCCATCAGCGTGTCATTCAACTATCCAAAGGAATGTCCACATGTTTCACAACTGAAACTTTTCTATCGTCAATACTTTAATCCATAGGTTTGTTACATTATGGAATAATTGTAATAATTGTAACTTCCTATCCAAAGTATAAAATAAAAGACAAAGATTGGACATGAAAAATCGGACTGGCAGTGTATTGGCTAGCAAAAAACAAAAAAGTATTTTATCGATTATAAAAGATTTAAAAATTTCAAATATTCTCAAAATTCAATCATAAAAGACCAACAATTAGAAAACCCATCCAAATCTTTATTACTAAGCTGATACCATTGTCTAGGAAATATAGCGTCAACCTACATATTTGATGCCAATCTTTCATCAATTAGGTAAATAACCTATATACTTTACTTGACTTTCGCCAATCCCAAATTCTGTCCGCCAAGTAAATATGATATGTAAATTAGTCAAACTCGTGACGTTAATTCATTCGTCAGTTTCGAAAAAACTGGTTCAACACTATAATTTTCTTTTTCGTATACATCAGTATTATGGTGGTGCGGAGATACAGATTGCTAATTGTGTTATCCAAACATGGTTTGAGACTTTCACTTGGCTCTTTAGTCATAGAACTAGCTCGTAAATCTGTAAGGTTTGGCAATCCAGAAACCAGACAACGCCAATGAAAGAAGATAAGAATAAATGAGGACAAAAAGGAGGATAGTTATCTGCGACAGGGGGTGGCTAGGGATTGTTCAACTTGATAGTCTAATTCTGTTATGGTCTGAAGGACTTAATTTAGTTGTTCGAATCCACACTATTTTGGCAAATACATCTTAGTGATTATTGATTTGTCTGTTGGTCGGTCTTTCCATTGGTATTTTTGTCACGGCGAAATCTCAGTACTCACTGCATCGATTTTAATAACATTTTAAGGCACAATTTAATTTGAAAGAGTTTCATCAAGTAAGAGCATCTAAAATCGACGTAATTGTATATTGTGCTTGTTGCATGTACCTTCAATTATTTTCACTTCGAGACATTTTATTCCTTACGCACGATATAATCAAGCTAAGAACATTCCTTGATTTCTGATTCAGTTCAGCTCATTAGAACAGCATAATAATAACAGCTTGCACGCTACACAATGGACTCAATAGCGAGAGAGTTGACCTGTTGGCGGCGAGCAGAATGCATTTCGGTTTGCGAGCGTAGCATCTAGAATGCGGTGGTGGGCGAAATAGACATGACAATCGACTATCGCGTGGCGATGGCGCCACGGCCAACTTTGATATGCTGTGCATGCGTGCCGCAGAGACGGTGTGTGGGAGTATATCTTGCTTTCAAATTGATGAAGCGATATTTTTATAGCTGCAATGGATATATAACGGGTATATTGTGGCAAACATTTTTCGCACAAGTATATCAGTTATGGTTTTCCGTACAATTTTCGCTGGAATAGAATAGAAGAGAAAAAACTAGTTAGCAGCATTAATTACCTGACCTGTCCTTCGAAATCCATCATTTTGTGCAAATATTTTTTTAAATAGTGTTTTGGACATGATGAAAACCTTTTTGCTTATAACGCACATGGGGGTCTCAGTGTAATTATTTTCCTAAATGTAACCGATGGACTAGTGTGTTGTGATTTCGGAGAATCTGGAGTCATTCGGCTCGATATAAAAGGGGTATGAGTGTCGCGCGCTTATTAATAATTATTATTTCCGCTAAATCGACTCATCCCAATATTCAGCGCTTTAAAACAATAACTACTGAATCCCTTGTTCAAACATAATTTTTATCTTTTGAAACATAATCATGAGAAGTTTGTTGATGTTCTACATTTAATTTTTATTAGTATCCATTAAAAACCTTCTTTTGTCATTTAAATTTCAATATATTTTTGAACGTGGACAATAACGCCCCTTTGTGGACGTTTGAGACCCTCAGGGGGACGGTAGAAGACTCTAAGAAAATTAGGAGGGCGTTGATACCCTGTTAGAGGGCGGAGTACCTCCTAGCTATCTTCGGAAGGAAACTGAGATACAGACTAGCAGTTATGAAACTGAATCGATGGCATCCGAATCCCATGTCTTCTGTTTGCCGGACCGAAGCTCTACCAATTGAACCACGATACCTCGATCGCACTGTTTGTATCTAGGGATATATTTTTTTCGTCACTACGATTATTCATGTTTTCTAACTGCGAATTGGTATGCTTTTAATCGATGAGTAAGGAAAATTGAGACATATAGCTCACCATAAAGCAGCATGAATATCTCGCTCTTCCATCTGATCGGCCGCCGTACAGTTATGCTTATGCTGATTTTGATTTGATTGATAACGCTTATCACCCGCAAAAATCCTGTGCACATAAAATATCGGGGCAATAAATGTCGATTCGTACATAAATTACACGCATTATCGCAACAATTTCACGCTCCTATTGGCAATAGGTGTAAGATATGTCTGATGTTCTGCGCCTAGCGACGTGATATGTCGATGTCCCGTCTGCACAGATCTTTATCATCTTCTCCAGAAACCAACTGGAGTGTAGCTTTCGCCGCTTCGATAATCACAGACATTTTCTTAAATGTATTAAGTAGACATACACAGGTTAACTGTACGTAATATCACATCTTGCTAATGTTCAGCTGTATGATGTTCTAATGGCCTTGATATTTGTGTACTGTGAGACATAAATCTACTTTTAAAAACTGGCAGTAACAATTTTCTGTAATGTACATCTTTGATTTTAAAATAAACCCGCACTGTTAGTCTGAAAGATACTGACCCATATTGTAGGTTGTGAGTCCATGATCGTTTTCACTTAAGATATACGTTGGATTGGAAAATACTGGGCTCTATAGCAGGTTTCTTAGCCTACATAAAACAAATGATCAAGATTCGAACTGGTTAGGTTAGAGGCTATAGACCTGATGTTGTAGAACGGTTGCCAGTAAGCGATCTTAGGTCCGGAGTAGCTTGAATGTTTAATGTATTTTTATTTTGTTATATGTTGCGTATGTTTGCATGGCAAGCCAAAAACGTAAGTATCAATTATCATCCTCAGTATTGAACCACAATAGTCGCTACTGCCATCTAAAGTAATGATTCACGATGAATGAATGTTTCCCACCAAACAGATTTTGTCGTACCTTGAAAGTAATCCGGTCGAATGAGAACAAAAGACGCCAAGGAATAACATGAAAGAGCTGGTTTTAGTCATCGCATAGCATTACAGTAAGTGACCAATGATTAAGTACCAATACAAGCAGCTAGTCACGCGACTACGTTGCTTAAAGGTTATATATCGTGTAGCGGGAGTATGTAATACATGTAACATGGTGTATGACGTAATCTCTTATGCAGAAAATGGATGAGAAAAATAATGAACGGTAGCGGAGTACGCCATTATCATCATTGATGTTTTCATAACAGAACGAGCGTTGTATGAAACAACATTCGGATAACTGTTTTGTTTTTGGGTAAAAGAAGATTTATGTATGTGATAGCAGTACTTACCACAATTGGCAACGCAAATCCTTACCTGGAAAAGTAATATACGTTATTATTGTTTGTACTGGGTTTTTGAGATTTCAGTCGGAAGATTATCAACGTACGATTTCAGTGTTAATTGCATATCATATTTTATTTAGATACAGTGAATGTACAAGACTATGATGAAGCTCCTACACCATTTAGATTCAAATGAGCCAAATAATTCAAAGTTATAGAACTTAAAACTACAAAAGTTTCGAACTGTGGATGCTTTCAATACAGTGAAACATGCGTCATTCATTCATGAATATTCGAGTTTTATACAGATTCCAATTTTAAAGATAAGAAGCCTGATGGGCATAAAAATAGTCCAAACTAACGCGTATATACGTATTTCTGAAAATGATCAGACGGACCTAGTATTCTTTAAGACATTGAAGGAAAATTATCTGCTAATGCACAAAAAACTCAACAATTAATTATATGTATTTTCAAAATTCAAAAATATAGTAAAGATAATAAATTATCACTCTTAGATGAAAATATTTATGTTAGATATTGCTACTTCAATGTCTTATATATTCAAGGTATTCTAGAGAAATAGTTTTGAAGATAACCCAAGAAACCTGCGTTCTTTGTTCTTAACGAGTGTAACGAATTCTTGATTGCCCATTATGTTAGAGATACAATAAGTAAACGTAACTCTTAGCCAAGGTTTTGCTCCATAAACACAGTGATAGGTATGAATTTGTTTTATGTAACAGTTGCACAAGATTACTGTTAAACTTCCGTCACTGCATCAGGTAAGAAAAATGTTCGTTTATTTAATATTTTAATTCCTTGTGTTTGATTGACTTGATTAAAAATGTGTGTTTATCGTTTCCGGTAATGTATGAATGATATCACAAGCAGAAAGAAGAACGGACATACGCGTTTCGATAGAGGACAATTCAAAATTGAATATTTTCCCAACTAATGCGAGGAAAGTACTATAAAATCAAAACTTTCGAGCAACATATTTCTCTAAAACTCAGGTGTGCATTATGAAGGCAACCCGCTCGCTTCCCCTCTCATCTTAGCATATCGTCTCCAAGTGCCCGGAAAATCGCAGGTGGCTTTCCACCACCACTTACCCCCTTCGCTCATGTATCAGAAGTAACGTTCGCGTTCCATTAAAACGTTCTCACCCTCCAGGGAGGACGGGGATTGCGGGGGGCAACTTGTCCCACTCCCCGCGGAGTTAAACCGCGCCAGAAAGCAAAGATGTGTATCGCGGGAGGCTGGAGGTGATCTCCAAAAGGGAAAAGCCGACGTCGTTATGGGTTTTTCTTCTGTGTGACGTGTGCAGCGTTGCGAATAATACTTTACCGGTTAGGATTGTAGAATGGATACGATTAAAGGGGAGTCGGAACGAGTTTTTGTTGCAGCGATATTTAGCGGAGCAGAATGATACTTCCATAATTCTGGGTTGAACGAGTCGTTACATGAAAAAGGGGTTGTATAAAGCCAACAGGCATGGAGTCACGAAGATTGATTTGGTACTTCTCACGGATCAATTGCAAATGCCCAACAAAATGAACTGACATACATCAAGTAAAATGAAACCGCATTTAATACGAGCAGTGAAACCACGTACGTTTGGAGAAGAAATGAGATGAGTCCTTGTCACCCAATTATGATTCTTCGATATAACGCAATCATAAATTTACGTGGCCCCTCGTAGATTTTTCAACTAAACGTCTTTTACACTTTAAACCACAAAGTGAACCAGAAATGTCATTCTTGTATGTCAACTAATTTTCAAATGAAACATTCAGTCCGCAACTTCGAATATATTTGAATAAATTTGGTAGTACTGGTATCTCGAGACTGCTCAGCCTTTGCAGTGTTGACCATAGCTGTTGTGTGGTGTAAACATAATGGAGGAATTTACACATGTTAGATTTATGTTTAGTTTAATATTATTGCCACAAGGGACCAGGGTGTCGAGTGAGAATGACAGGTACATTAGTAGGACAAGGGTAGTACTCAAAATCTGGAGTTGAGTCATAGCAATTCCCAATTCATATTAGTTTTTTGGATAATACATTTACGAAAATTGAATTATTCCATTAGAAATGGAAATTTTCTTGGATAAGCCTTAAATTTATAGAACATAAAATAATAGACTTCAGACACTTATGAAAAACAAGCAACAATAATTACATATTCGAGAGGCACTAAAAAATCATGTTTAGGTGAGATCTGATTTGATAATTAATCCGAAGCCAATGAACCGATTCAAAAAAGCACTTTTGCCCACTCGTACCGTTTATTCAGAGAGGATGACGCAAAGAAGCAGACGTAAATGAGAAACATATATCTTGCATTTCTGATGTGAGTATATGCCATGAAATATTAGAAAAGCTTATTATTCCGAATTCAATCATTTCCGCAGTCACAGTATTTCCTGTGAGAGGCAAACCTAAAAACTTCATTAACGTTTTAGCAAAATAGAATCAGCAGTGCAACTGAAGGATAGGATCAGAAGTAACATTGAAATAACAATTCCTTGACCGTGTCTTCACAGAACTCAGATCAATGCAAAATTTGTATAGTGCTGAACAATTTAAACAAAACGCTACTCGAAAATTTTTGTCAGACTCAACCCAAACATTTCTATATGAATCTGAAGGCATTCACACATACTCGTACCCTGAGGCAGTGGGACATCCTGTATGTATCAATTGATTATTCAATAGGTTTGGCGACTGAATGAATATTCTCTGCAGGCCAGTATCGATTTTTGTCAAATTTAACCGAAATGATTTGAATATTTTACCGAGCAGTAATTGGAAAATGGATTTGTATGATTGATAAATGGATTCGAAACAATTTTTAACATGTTGTTAATCTCTATAATGTGGAGTATTATTTTGAAAGTGATGTTGATATTAATTTGTAATGTTAGTTCGATATTACTATTTGTTTGAACATCTCATTTGCCTCCCACTTGATACGGAAATCGAGTAATTTTGGTGGAATTATAATAATCCACGGGATAATTGTGTGTTTGTTAGTAGATACAATAATATGTATTTTGTATATAGTATCGAAAAACCATGAAACTGCTGCTCTTTCAAACAAATTTATTCAAAAGGATGATTATTTCATTTGCTGCCAATGGTAGGTTTGTATTTGTTTTACACCGATCAAAGGTACTTCGAAATAGGTTTCACATCTAGTCATCAATAAAATTGAGGATATTGTACTGTAGCTAAACATTTATGAAATGTTCAACATGAAAATCCTTCATCCAGCATACAACAATACCTATACGAAGTTTTCCTAGCAAAATTCAGAACAAGTAAACATATCTCAATGAATGGAAGAAGTGTTGGGTTAATTAGACAAATAAATGTTTTTCAAAATTTTGATTTCGGACTTCCATTGTCTATAAAATTTTGAGTATCAGGACGTTTCGATTGATATGCTATCTTCGACCCGTCCGGTGACGTGTCGTTATGTGTGGTCTGTTCTGATTGGTCTCCGATGAGTGGTGTTCCGGTTTGTTGAAGTGGCTCTTCGTCGGTCATTCCAGTCATAGTTTATTGATCTTCTTTATGAGAGGCTGCCATATTGATTTAATGTCTACGCTGGGTTTGCTGTACATGTTGCTGTTGTTGGTGATAAATGCCGCCTCCTTCGATTTCAGTGCGTTTCTTTGACAATATCCTTAGCGTCGTCCCAAGTGAGTTTATGGTGCTCCGTCCATGCGTGGTCAGCTATTCCAGATGTTCTCTGTCTCTGCTCGCTGGGTGTTGTTCTTTGATTCTTACCTCCAGTGGTTTTTTGTTTCTCCAACATAGATTTTACCACATTGGCATGGTATCTGGTAGATGCAGTCCTGTCTCTTGACATTCATTCCTGGGCTTAGTTTTTGTTAGGATACTTCTGAGGGTGGCATTCCTAGAACCTGATTCCATCTGATATTCCTATGACTTAAGGCAGAATGAGTAAGATGATGAGATTCTTCATGTTCATCAGCACCTCTTCATTAAGGAAAACTTATAAGAACAAATAGCATCGCTATTTCGGTAGATACAGCAATGCTACGTCACCGACCTTTCGTCGATGTGAAAGAGGCTTGAGCTTGCTAGGTTCGGCTTGTACCTTATAGACAATTTAACCAACTATCAGTCGCTCCTCATTCAACACAATGCAGCGCGAGGAAATAGGTCAAACCGTTTTTCCACGAATAGGAGCGCTGATCGCACTGAGAGTGCTGTTTAGTCGAATTTTCCACAGATTGGCGATCTAGATATGTAGATGTGGATGTGGAGGCAGTGAAGGGATTAATTGGAGCAGATTGAATTGGGCTGAAGGGAACGGGGTCGCTCAGCTGACGGCACGGCGGGAACAGGAGCGATTGTAATGCCGTTGCGGCCAACGGGCGACGGCAAGCAGTTACACGTCTCTGCTGTGCAATGCTCTAATTCAGACGGACGTATCTGGGACAAACGGAATTGCATCGTGGGACGTCACGGCAGATTTATCCAAAGCTATTGCATTTCTTTCTCTATAAACTACGGGTTAACTCCAGAGGAAATTAAAAGTCTTGATAACATTATTTTTATAATAATTCATATGTTGCTTAGAGTTGTTAGAGTCAAGTACCACAATCAGGTCAACAATAATATTATTTAGGTCCTACAACGATTGGAAATGTAAACAAAAATATTAAGATGGAAGTTAGGATGCTCGAATTAGATTACTACTATGTTAAGGAAAAAAAGCGTCATAGGTTTGAAACTTGGTGGAGTGGCGGCAGGGTAATAGTGAAATGCCAAAACATTGCAAAGATGCTCAAACTATGTTTTGGACGCTTTCGAGGTGCCTGATCATTTTCCAATTTTTTTCTTCTTATTTTATCTTTCATCTGTGGACTAACAGTTTCATGATATGTCCGATTTATAAACATACGTTGTAAATTTGTCCTCCATTACGAATGTTTCAAACAAATGTAAGCCATATACCTTTGATTTGTTTTCCTTTCCTTCTTCTAATAATGATACACAAGATGACACAATAATTGAATAAAATATCAAAAAGCAATGCATTCTCATATGAGGGGTATAATAAATCATCCACGTCTTCCCGATGTCAGAACCATAAATCTAAAAATTTAATTTTAGCTCGTTCTCTCAAGAAGAATCTTTCCAGCAAGGGGCGAAAAAGCAAATGCAAATCCATGAGCTTCATTTGGATAAATTGAACGACACTTTACGAAGGCAGAAAATGGGAAAATGAATCTGATGAAGCATGATTGATTCATCTGGTAACACTGAAAGTCATCATATTGCGGAAATTCAATTCAGTTCAATAATTTTGACAGTTTCTGTGCTGTCTTAATTTTTTGCATGAAAAATTACTAGCGTAGATTGATATTTACAAGCAACAAATAATTGAGTCAAGGGTTACAGACAAATGCATCATCTGATTAATTGACAATATCTATTATAGTATTTGTTTAGGCAATTCATGGAGTTGCAACGGTAATTCAAGTAACAATAATTGAACATTTGTAGTTCTAACAATGCCGGTAATGAGGATGAGTATATTACGATTCTGAGTGTTTTTTGGGGAAATTCATGTTAATAGTGACAGCCATTTTCAGCATAGCTTAACGTTTACGTGAATGAAGCACATTTCAATTTAGCTAGTTTGTAAACTTTGTAGTAATAAAAAAATGAAATATACATTTTTGAATTTTTGAAAGTTTAATGTCAATTTTCCAACGAGGAAGAGTGATAAGTACAGATGAGAGTTTTGAGTGAAAACGCTGTAGAAATTCATAGGCAAGAAATTTGTCCCACCTCTTCATCGTCTCGTCCAGTCGCATATAAAGGAAAAATAATCTACTGTCATTAATGGCGGGTCCTTTTCTTCTCAGCCCGTCATAGTTCCCAAGACCAGCATTCATGTCCAAGGTTAGTATTTTCTTTAGTCCTTTCTATCTTACGCTTTTTGGATCCAGAATGCTAGACCCCAGTACAGTTTGTCTCTGGAACCCTATGGGTTAACAGACATAATATGTCCACCGAGGATTCCTAATCGCAACAGCGTGTGCACGTGTCATCCACCACTAAGTGTAGGTGGCGTGTGAAGGATCTACGCCCAAAGACTCTTCCTTTGACCCAATCCTCTCCATTACCAGCATGCCCATACAACCTCATACCAACGGCACCTAATATTCCACTGAAATGTCGTCCATATGTTCGATTATTTGTACAATTTTATCCACGGTTATACTCATCGCCTTGTTAGACACATATTCAATTGTTCAAAAGTGCAATTGTATCACCTTATTCAAGACTGTGATTGGATTTTAGAGCAGCTGATCCGTATTAACTAAATTTCGAAAATATTTTAAATTAGGTATAGTTTTTCATCATTTTTTGAATCCAATTCTAATATATATCTATAGCTAGTTACAAAATACGATTCAGATTGTTAATTCTAAAAATGATACCATTGCGTAGTGAGTAAGCGTCAACCTACTAGATGTCACGTGATTGTATCGCTGATAGGTACAACAACGTTGTATTATTCAAGGTGAAGCTATAAAGTTAGTTCCGCCAAGTAGCGAAAGACATGGCAAAGAGAGGCAAGACGACGCAAAGACGAAGGATAAACAAAGTAATTGTATGGTATGGCTATCGTAGCGAGACGGTCACATCCGTCGGTTCGGTTGTGAGCAGTGCCATATCCGGCCGGCCGGGAGTAGTGAGACTGTTTTGTACAGCAAGACGGGCGACCATGCTGAGCTTCAACGTACGCCCTAAGCTCCATGGGAACACGGCCCAAATGCGATACGCTCTGAAAAATCATCCTTTTGTTCTCGGTTCCTTGACATCAGTAATGCTAATGAACTTGTATCTTAATCTACGGTATCATCATTTATCGCTCTTTATATGTCTAATGATGACACAAAAAAATATCTATTTTCACACAAGATATCATTTTGAGTAGAATTTTTCAATGTTGGAACCAAATGAGACTCCAAAATCAGACAAAAATAGACTAACGCCTCATATTTCTTACTTCTTCTTAATTCAGTGCAAGAATCTATATTTTAGCTTAACGTAGCATTTAAAACAAATCTTTATTTGGCATTTTAAAACCTGAACCAACTCTTGCATTCCCAAATCCATTTGAGTTCTCAATTATGGAATATTTATATTGATATAACGTTTTAGCTTATAGTTCCGGGAAGACATAATGTTTCTGAACTGAAATAAGTAAATATCAAATAGAGCAATTTATAGTTCAGCATAATGAAGTTACATGTACAGATTAAATCAGACAATAACAAGTATAATAATAAATATCTAAGAGAAAAATAAACATAATGCACAAGGAAACATAAATCATAGATAGATCAGTCATACATAATCTCAACAAAAAATTTGCCTAAGCATGAGCTGAAACACCTTCTCAGATTTTGAACACTAATCTTTTAAGGAAATATTTATTTTTTCATTTCGACTTTTTTCTCGTATTGCCTTCGTAAATACGCATTTTCAGGTTACTTCAAATAGATTGAGGAATACATGTGTTTTACTCATAGATTATAGTAAGAAATTGAACATTCATGCAAGAAAGGGTTAGTAAAAAAATACTTATTCTCATATCTCATATAAAATATATAATAAATAAAAATAGTTTCAAACATGTTTTAAGGTATATCTATTTGAACGGCAAATTACTTTTTTCTAATTATATTTAAGATTTTTGATAATTATTAGAAATAAATATCTGTTTCCTAACATATGTAAATATTTTTTTGTATTTCGAAAATTATGTTAAAAATATATATACCGTAAAACTATTGTAAGCATCACATTTTTTGAAACCGATAATACTTTTTCAGGACATTTTATGGTATAGGTATACATCACAACTTTAGTATCGTAAAACACAGCACCTTACAAGCATTTTTTGCAAGCATAACATGGCTTCCAAACAAATGAAGAATATTTCATAGATCAAGACATAATTTTAGCACAATGCATCTAAATTAGTAAACACCTTATTGAAACCTCTTAATTCAACAACAAATACAATGCTCACAATCAAAACGGATACATCTCCACTGCTAAGAAAGCTAACAGAGAATGCCAATGGTCTTAGAAATCTGGAACATACCATCAACTTCAAAACACACGGACACCCTGTATATGGGACAAACCTTTACACTGTCCTCAATGTGTGTTAATCACACAACTATACTGTTTCATTCAACCAGCGTTAGCGCTAAAAACTTTTAATGCCAGTTTTTTTCGCTTGCCCTAAAAACACTTTGTTAACTCTCTCCCTTTTCACATTTTTATTTTTTTCTCTATTGCAGGCTCGTACAAATGCTTTTAATTAGACATCTAAAAGCAGGAAAATGTTTGGACGCGACGAAAAAATTCAAACAGCCTCCTCTACATTTACACGGTTCGGTTGATGATTTGCTTTATTCCGAAATGGTTTCGAGTTTCCCTCACAACAGAATTCTATTATCTAATTGGATGTAAAGGATATAAATAGTGATGTAAGGACAAAAAGTGGAAGAGCCGAATAAATACCGTTTGGAAAACATTTGAATAGTTCAATTTCCCTTTATTGGCGAACCAACTCCTAGTGAATACCTGAAATTGCTTCCAATTAAGTGAGAGTCAACAGCATTTGCGAATGTGTAGGCTGTTACTTCCGGCTATCAGTGTGGTCCATCTGTCGGTCTGTCTGTCATTCCATTTGTCTGTATGTCCGTCTGTCGGTTTCTCATCCATCTATCGGTCTTACGGTCTGTCGGTTTTACGGTTTGTCGGTCTGCCTCTCAATCGCGAACAGTTCGCTTGAAGTTCGTAGACAGATAATGCTTGTTCGCGAACATTTGGCGATGATGCTTAGAATGAAACATGATGTTAATATAAGCGTTATTTGCCAGAACATCATTCAGTGTTCCAATTTTCGTTGAATCAACGTTTATGTTCAGTCTTAAGTAGAAATGTATTTTGTTGATGAAGTCATCTCGAAATTATAATTGCAAATGCATACAAAAAATATTTTTTCAAATCCTGTCACTGAGATATGGTGGATACGAATAAAACATGAACAAAAACCTAGCTCATTATCGTAAATTGTTGTATATAAATTGGAATTAAAATCGAATACATTTATTGATCCTTCCGGAATTTCTACTTATGCGTATCAGAGAAGTACTCGCATATCCTGTGGAAACAGCTTTTTGTACAAGAAGAACGGAAGTACTTTGATATATTATCATTTTAATTCACCTGAATGCATGTCTTCACTTCTATCTATGCATCTCGCATGAAAGATAGCAGTATCAGACATGCATCATAAGATACATCGGAAGAAAGCCATATATAAATACTGAACGAATTTTACTAACATTTCGGCTAAGTCAGAAGAAGTACTTTGAGAAAGGCTGTTGCTGAGGCAGTGGAACGTTAGTAAAATATCGTCAGTAGTCATGTGTAATTTCAATTAATAGCCAAGCCGAGTGAGATAAATTGAAGAGAAAACTGCAAGATGAGTTTCAGTAGTCGAATTAAAACTTATCACAGTCTAAGGTCAGGCACGTATTACTCAGACTCAGCCCCCCCACCGAAACTTCGAAAAATTAAGGTATTTCATACTATTTGTATTATACTCTAAATCTATGGATAAGGTGCCTTAGAACAGTATGAATCACTATTCAATATGTGGCACTAAATCCTCTGGCGATTTATCATTTTCAAAGATCATGAAAAAAATTAAAATCACTGAGTTTTAGGAATACAATATGAAATTTCACAAAAATCATTTGATATTTTATGTAATTTAATCTCGTAATTGTCTCTATATGCTTCTTAGCGCTGAATCGGGTCAACACTGAAACTACATAATTCACGAATAAAAACCCTACCAACGGTTGGACTACCTTTGCAGCACAAAGTACAAAATCTTGAAAAAATCAAATTTTTAAACAAGAATATAATTAAATAAACGTGCTGGAGTAAAGGGTTGTTCCGCTGCTGGAAGTCACCATATCTTTTTTTTTAGCATATACAGCCCCAGTCCGGCGCAACTACGACGGTGTTAAAAGCAATCCGGTGTTTTTCTCCACTCGCATACCGGAAAAATCTCAAAAATGCTTCCGACCTCCGTCTTGTTTTGCTTACATTTAATTAATTACACAGCGTTAATTAAATTTAATTAGTCACTTGAGTGTGTCCCTCCGGAAAAGGTGAGATGGTAAACGTTCCTGTTGCTTTGATTTTCGAAGTTCATTACCTCTTTTTTCATCGATGCTCAAAGATAAGGTCTAGAGATAATGTCAAGATAATATTACTTTTGAATATAATGTACTCAGAGCTGTGTACATGTGGAATAATGCGATTTACCTAAACTTACGTGGTCGATAGATTAAACGAAAATAATAATTATTCCATCACTTTATTTAGAACTCTTTTCAGGCTATTACAGTGGTGTTAACATTAACTAGTACTACACACATTCTCAATTCAAGAATTTCGATATGCTGAAGACAAGAATATCTGATCTTACTCTAAGACAATTTGTTGTTTGAAACTTGTAGACAAGGTGGATTTATTAAAAGTTTCATTTCGGACTTCCAGGGTCTATAAAATTTTGAGTATCACGACGTTTCGATTGATGTGCTATCTTCAATCGAAACGTCGTGATACTCAAAATTTTATAGACAATGGAAGTCCGAAATCAAACTTTTGATAAGACAATTAACTTGATAAGAAAATTATTAATTTGATCCAATAAACGTATATTTTTAAATTCAATACTCATTCTAAAGAAATATAATCTAAAGGAAAATATAGTTTTCTCCACAACTAAGATTTCAATGTTTCCATATTTTTTTGTACGGTTATCATATTTTTCATCGGATATGTACCTCGGGAGTTAGGGAAGGGGACAAATACCTTTTTGTATTAATTGTAACACAACGCTACCCACCACGACGAAATGCAAATAGCAGTATACTGGTAGTATACATAGCGGACCACCAAGGGGCTGGAGTGAGGTTGCCATATTTCGGAGAGTCTTAAACTTTGGACGAAAAAGTCTGAGAGGGGCTATAAAAGCTTTTACTTGACTAAAAAAAAGCTCGAGCAGAAATGCCTTACTACGTTACCTAACATACAATGTTGATTTTCTCTATCAAGTGCTGAATTTAATCATTCATCTAATCACTCTCCCTAATCGCCAGCGTTAATTTCCCACTACAAGCTGCGGTGGGATCCAATTTTCCCATACATAAAGTTGCATCTACCCGTCTAGTGCTACACATAGATAGCTGAAGGTAGCTGCTGGTAATCCTTCATAGACCTCTTGCTCTCTCGCATGCATACAACGCGACGATGTTATCTGAACTTAATTACAACGCCCCAATACGCTTCATCCCTCCCATACCCTCCCCCCCCCCCTCCGCACCATGTTTTATTAATAAACTTCATAACCACCACGGCAAGACTCACTCCGCTGAGCATTGTGCGAATTTGCAATTTGGCGACAACCTGCATGCTACTTACAGGGCGAGACACAAAATCGTTTATACAATATACATATACACTTACGAGCAAAAAAACCGGCACATCCAAGATTTTTACTAAATTCAAAAACGTATCACTTATTTATTTTTAGACCTACTTTATATTGTTTATCAAAATGATATAGCTGCATATGTTGTGTTCAACTATATTGACTTTGAAGTTGTTATGAAACTTATTATGCAAGGGAAATAAACATTACCCTAACTTTGACACACCCTGTGGATTATTTTTTTAATGAATTCGTTTAGAAACATATTCCTCGTTAATAACCATATTTTCTCTACATCATATTTTTTTGTTCATGTCACTAAGTAGAATGGTTCATCAGTAGAAAATGAATTTGTCACCAATACTTTCCGTTTCACCAAACCACAGAAAAGAAAACAAATAGAATTGTTCGTTTGAGCCTAGTAAACTTAATACAATACTCATATTGACACACTGAACCACAAAAAATAGTCTAGTGGGTTGACTCAGTATGTGCAGTGCATCATTTTATAACTCTGTCCACCTAACTCGATTTTTTTGTGGTTCATGTTAATATGAGCATTGTATTCAATTTACTATGCTCAATCAAACAACTTGATAGCAATACGCCAAAATAGTTATACGTTTTTGAATTTACAGAAAATTTTAGGCGTGACAATTTTTTTCACCTATATAAGTGTAGTTCGGGAGGATCTACGCCATTTCCCAATTTGATTTTAATAAATAAGGCAAATGGTCCTAGCAACATGAAGTGCCTAATCAAGGTGACAGATGGACCCTACTACATCTATAAAAAAGACTGAAGTGATCCACAGCGACCGCCTTTGCCCTTCGTAAACACACTTTTTAGATGCACCGTCATCAGCATCACTGGTATTACGTGTAAATGCTTCACTCTACATGTTTGCTGGTATAGGTATGCATGAACTCATCAGTATAGCTCGGCGGCAGATCCGAGGAGCAAATAGGTTTCATAACCTATCTCAGGTAAGGGTATGAAAGCAACATTCTCCAAGTGTGTATCACACCCAGACACTGAGCTTCTCCTCCCGTATTCATCACTTCATTCTACATATTAAAAATTTCCATACAGCTCACCAGAAAAGGATATACGACCCAAATCTGAACCCGAACCTATATATTCGATTCAACAGTCATGTTTTACCATTTCTCATATATTTTATCGAGTATAGAGTTCAGTTAGAGTAGCTGTCAGCCGTATCTTGGCTGCAATGTTACCTCCTTTCTGCACACTGCGATAAAAACTCACAACTTTATGAAGTTTATAAAGTTCTGCCTGTTCCGATACCTGCACTACTTCTCTGCTGTTAATAATATTTCACTTTCAAGTTATATAAGGGAGCCATCTAGGAGTACAATTGTACAGTACAACGCAAAATCCATGTATTGTTGTTACGTTGGTGTTAGTATTTGTTGAAATTGAGGTTCAGGTTGCAGGAACTTAATGTAAGACAATTTTTTGCAATTTATATTTTTCATAGAGTTGATCTACAGGCACGAAAAGAGGTGAAATTGAAGATATACATTTGGTATTACCTATAACATACTTCTAGCTGAATTTTTTGCCCAATTAACCTAATTTGTATCCCTTGGTTATGATGTTCTATGACGTATTAGTTATACTTTTGTTGAATGTGTACTATTGCTATTTTTAGAATGAGTTTTACTCTAGGAACACATTTTTTTGTAATTTAATTGCCCAAAAATGTATATTCGATAAAATGGAGAAAAAACAAAATTGCAAAAGGTGAAAGGCAAACCACTGATAACAAAAAATTTAGTTTATTTAATAATGAATGTTATTTGAGCCAATTGATACGATTCGACTATAAAATCGCTGGTAAATCAAATAACAAGTCAAACCGAGAACGCTGTAGTATATAAAAATCGTAGTAGAAGTCCGATACTCCCTGAAACAAATTTATAACTGAGATACTATAGTACGAGTAAAGTTTTCAGGTTATCCATTTTCGTATTTTTCACAACCCAGATTTTCCCAAAGTATCCAGATAGCAGGCGAGAGGGCTTTGTTCTGGAATATATATCGGGCCATATTTTTAGAGAGGTGCGGCTTTTCTATGCACCGCTTGCAAACATCGATCTCTCTTTACTGGGAAGCCGCAAAATGGAGAAAGGTTTTGTACACCACTACATCAAGCGCAAAATGCTCCCCTGCAACATTACCACTATATGAATATGTATTACTCCGGAAGCACAGGGACATGTGTCGAAAATAGCGTGGGCCACACGAAGCGATACAGAATATCGTTTGAATTCAACAAGCATGGAATGAAATATCATATCCAGGAAGATGATGCATAACGAAATCATTTCTAGGATGTCAAAGACACGGAAGTCGAACAATCTCACAATATTATCTACATTAACAAAACGGTTTAACTAATTTTTGTTGTCATTTTTGTTCAGTTATTCGGGAGTTCAACCGGTTCAGATTGATTATTGAGTTTTTTTGATTGAGCAATACCCAATTTACTTTCCTCGCCAATTGGTGGGAAAGTAATTACAAAAAATTTCGAATGTGGGATATTGAATCTTTTCAGATATTTAATCACATATACCTACATCACGAAAGACCATCATCACTCATTTCCGTCTATTTGCGAGTACCCAGCCCGGTAATCCTTGGCCCTCCTTCCTCTCACTCTTCCTGATTTTGATGAAATTCAGGTTACTAGTGTGACAATGACGAAAACGCATTATAGTTTATAAAAGTTTGCTCATTGCGGCGGAGCTATCACCAAGAAAAACGATTGATATAAAAAACTGAAACTTGTTTCCCTAACTAATATTCAATGCATTTTTCGGGGGGTTTAAAAAAGTAGGATTGGGGGGTAGTGAGGGGGATATGATACCTCCACACTTTCTGGCATCCTGGAAGACGTTCATCATCTATAAACCGTGAACATCCAGTCATTATCCATACTTATTAGACATAAATGATAGTTCATACATTTACCTTCAAAAATGTTATGTGCTTTGGATAGCTGTGGATTTAAAATACCTATTAAAGCAGTTAAAGCAGTACTTACTCGATATACTCTGATAATACTAAGAAATTTAAATTTGAAAAAAAAACTGTTACTTTCTGAATACACATTTGGTTATTTTGGTATTTTGTGCCATCTGTGTTTGGTCAGGAGAAGGAATAATAAAATTCAAATCCTACTACAGTAGATACGGAGTACATGTGCCATCTAGCGCTCGAAACACACGTAAACATGGCAATCCATTACGGATATTTTTAGTGTCCTACCAACCGCGCCACCTCGTCGGCAGCGCTTCAAGCAGTGGCCGCTAGATGGTAGCGGCGACAAGATTTTTAAAAGTTAACTGAATTTACTCAAAACAACTTTGGGCAATTTGTTTTGGTATAGTCATCTTGAATTTTTCTGTTATACATGCAAGATAAGTGTCATTGTGTACAATGAGAGTGTACAATAGAATGAAGCAGCACATTGAATATTATGCTGACATCTAGCGGCTAGCAAATAAACTTCAGTGACATATCCTTTTCAGAATAATTTTCCTCTACTACATCTACAACTGCATCTGGCCGTTCGTGTCTGCTTATGGAATTGGCCACTAGATGGTGCAATATTCATTCCATACTGTTATGCTAGAGTTAAAGTTGTTTAATAGATAGAAGCATAATGTAAAAAATACCATTACTCATAACAGTCAGTTTTGTGTCGATGAATATATTTATATACATTTTTAAAGGAATTCAATACATAAATAAGGACAAAGATGTACTTTTGATATAATTCAGGGTACATTATTTTGAATGCAATAAAGAGATAACGGAATTTTTTAGAATTTCTCCCCTCGTTTTGCAAATATTTTCCTATAGCTATACTACTTTTTGACGCCGATTTTCAATTGAGAAATGTTTCCGCTAAACTCAGCAAGGGGACAAACGAGTTTTTTTCTTGTTTAAGGTCTTTTTTGGGGCATTATTGGATTTGCGTAGTCCAGGAAACAATTTCCTCCCTGAGTAGCTTTCCATCCCGAAAAGTGATTTTGAGAGTAGGCGTTCCAAAAAGAAATGGATAAGGTAAAAATTTTTTTAGAATAGACCTCAAACTAGTTTTGCTTGGTTCTGGAAGTTTTATGGAAAACAAAAATGGCTCTGCAGGCATACAGAGATTTTTTTATCCAAACCGATTCTGTATCATAAATGATGTAACCAGCAATCTATTTCTACCTATAAACGAAAATAAGCAATCGTAATTTTCATACAGGTTAGCCTGAAATGACTAAACAATAATTATTATAACAGAACATAATGAAAAGCGTGTTGTGTTGCGCATTTAGAAATCGTTGTATATTAACACTCGGATAAATTAATATTGTGTAGCATGGTGCTGTGAGCAATAAGAGTCCACCCATTTACAGGGCAGGACTAAACATATTCATCAACTTGAGCTCGAGGAAAATTTTGATATATCCAATTCAACGGAATCGAAATGGCAAAGAACATATATTACCATGGTATCCTTTGTCACCAAGATCATGGAGGTATAGTGCACATCTTTGGCTGGGACATTCCTACCCACATTATGCATATACAATATTTCAAAGAGGTCCATCGATGAATTGTAAAAATCCCGATGTACGTACTCAACATACATATTTCATTAACTTCTCACAAAGACAGTACATCTTCCGCGCTCCAGAAGTGCTATGAGTATGAATGTAATTTTAGAGCTTGTCCAGTGTTTTTTCTTTGATTCATCTCTTGGCCGTTAAATTAAACCACGTTACAAAACGCAAAAAGTTTCTAAAATTCTTTGGAAGTCTCAAATTGGGTTGATATAAAAACGAAATGTGTATGTATTATCAAATTAAGGAAAATTCTAAAGCTGTTGAATTAACTCTAGAATTTATAGACCTTTGTCCTTCTAAATAGTTATAAGTATTTCGCACTAAAGGTTTTTAGCAGGGGCGGATTGGGGGGTTCAAAGGTTTACCAAGCACTTCGGAGAGGGGATCCCATCACTGAGGATAGTTTATTGTGTAATTTTGTATTGGGTGGCGAGCACCGGGCCCTGATTCGATTTCAAGTTTGTTAACAAAAATGCTGACAAAAACTACAATATTTAAGAAAGTTAGCGGATGATTAAATAAGGTATTGATCATGTGCCCTTAAAAAAGCTTATGCTACAGGTATTCACCTTTAATAAAGTGCTGTGTGTATGTCCGTGATTAATCCTAAAACTTAAATAATATACGCATTAAAATTATTTGTTGAGTTTTTTGTGAACGTTTTGAAGTTTAATTTTGATGCTCTTAAACTAATTTATTGACCTATAAAGAATGTTAGTCCAACTCTGTCTGTGGCAATTGATATAAATTATTAATATTACGGGTTAGGAGAGTCATGCGCCGCCCACGGAAAGAGGCTACAATTCCTTGTTGTAGACAACAAAATAAAGCTAATTACACGCTGTGCAATTTGTATAGCGTACACTGTTTTTTGTCTAATCGATTTTGCAGGGAAATGTTTCGTAGTTTACGCAAATTCGGTTATATAATTGCTTCATTTCCATCTGGTTCTAGGCTGCGATACTCGAATGCCAGTTACTATTTCATATAGGAAGGAAGAGGTTATAATCATATTGCGTAGACTCACCAAAATCTATTGATCCTTTTCATTTTGCTCACCTGTAAATAAAATACATCATATTATTGGTATGAAAAGTGACATCACTTCATAATGTGCGATTAAGTACACTGGAAACTGCGATCATGGTATGATCTAGTCTCTCGCTCAAATATTGATAAAAACTTAAGTAAGTGATATGTTATATGGTGCCTCAGTGTGTGTGTGTTTTTCTCGCACGATGAATTAAGTATCTACAAAGGCTCAACCAAATAACCAATAACTGTCATTTGATACTGAATAATCTGAATCAACAAACTAGATCGAATAACACTTAATGGTACTTGTGCTAAAGATCCAGCATTTTACAAAGTCCGTAGCAGCTAGATTGCTTTTCTTGGTGGACTTGTATGAAAAATCTCTGGAGATAATACGTTTGTAGAATATATTTAGATAACAGTTTAATATATTCTGCCAGAAAAAGACATTAATCATAATAGCAATTCATTCGGATATCCATGAATAACCCCTTAAACTCAAAGAGATAAGTAAAAATGACCACAGAACTCACATCGAAACCATCTAGTTTTTGCAGGGGTGTTATGAAATTATTACCTAAGAACGGCAGGAAACACTTCTAATTTGAGATCGTAAAAGAAAAAACTACAAGGAAACCTGGAAGATGTTTGAAAATTCAGTTGCAGAGTTGTGATAAGTTAGTATATTTCAATCTATCCAGTGAAATTTTACTTGGTAACAGTTTCACAAAAAATTAATCATTCTATTGATTTCCGTTTGTGGGGAAACATAACCTGATGTATTCGTATTAGGAACATTCTTTATATCTGGCTAGGAATCAATCTATCAAGCTTTGGCACTTGTTCTGGAACACTATATACCGTTAATAATCATTATAAAGTGATGAAAGTATATAAGAGTAAACCTTTACTTAGTCCAGATTTTGCTGAATAGTAATTGATTCAAAAATGGCAAAACAAAAGATGAATTGAATTTCATGCGGTGCCACTTATATAGAATCATAGACAGTTATAATAATTAAATTAAAATATTAAAAGATTATTTTATCGCCATTGATGTCATTACAATCTCAGAAGTAGTTATTTGAGAGGAATTAATAAACTAACAGGACATACGAAGAGACGTATCGACAGCTATGGATACAGAAAATTGTTTCCTATTTTAGATGCAGTAAAGTGCCGTTTTTTTCACTCAGACATGAATTGTACTTTCCATAGCTGTTTATCCATCAAATTCTGATATATATATATATATATATATATATATATATATATATATATATATATATATATATATATATATATATACAAATATAAAATCAACCCCTACAATTCTAGGTGGCACAATTTATTGTCTCTGGCTGACATGATCCTCCATCCTCTTCATCTCTCTGCAAGTTTCATTTCTGTCCATTCGTCTCAATAAAAACGGAGCGTGCTTTTTCAAATCGTCGTTACTCTCCGTAAATGAGGATTGAGTAAAGTTTTCGTCCGGCTCCTGCTTATCCTTTTGCAGTCGTCAGCACTCACTTTATTTTGCTCTGCTGACCAGTGTCTATTTATCATTTTTAAAATTTGTACAGGGGTGGAGCGGAAGACTATTTACACTCGTCCGAGATTATCATTTGTTCGTATTTGTTTCGTGTTGACACAATGAAAGAAATGGAATGCGGTGTTTATCAATAATATCCGAATATGTTTTTTGTATCTTCATTTCTAGGTTCGTTTAAGAATGTGGATCCTTATCAACTTTTTTATAAATATTCTGCGACAAAATTATAACGACTTTCTGCATTGTTGTTAAGTGCGGCTGGTGGAAAATAAAGTTGCTCAATAAAGTTCAATAGAGCAAGATGCCTCGTGTTATACAGTGTACTGCTGATCTTAAAAAAAAAGTTATAGTAGACTATGAAGCTAGAGGACCATAAAAAACATAACAGAGCAATGCAGGTTGACAGAACAAGTGGTTTCAAGGATAATCCAGAATTTTCGGCGCCATGGAAGAGTTATGAACTTGAAACGAGAAGGGAGGAGAAGAAAAATAAATAAGCAAGAAGATCGCAGAATCAAAAGAATCAGTCAGGGTTGTTCACGGTTATCTGCTATTCTGATGAATGAAAAATGGTTTATCAAAAATAATATTGAAGTTATTGAATGGCCAGCACGATCTCCGGATTTAAATCCGATAGAAAACCGATGGGATGGGAAATTGTTGAGAAAAAAATCGTAATTAGATCTCAAATAAGCATCAGCTATGGCAGAGAATCAAAAATATTTAGTCGAAATCCATAGATTCATCCATAGAAATGATGAAATTATATCAAACCGGAACTTCTCGATTCAAAAAAGTTGCGAGCAGGTTATTGCGAATAAAGGATATTGGACCAAATCCTTACTCACGCTTACGAAATTTCCAATGTAGCTTAGATATACGGTTAGTAGTATTCTGAATAAATTTTGTTATCAAAAGTGGTCGATTTTTCATAGTAATCTTTATTCAGTACAGTATTTTAACTGTGTGTAACTAAAAATAGGACGTCGCTCTGATTTTTTCCGATATTGTATATGGTATTGTATCATACAAGTAATGTTGGAATAATCCAAGCTAAGCTTCTCGACTTGTGGCAAGCACCGAGAAATTCTACTCAGTTCCATTGGTCAACATACATCCAAATTACCCCCCCCCCCCCTCCCCTTTCCCTCCGCACCCCAGCAGGCTATTATCGATATTGATACATAAACAATGGGCAGCACATCGTAAATGTCGGATGGTCCGTTGATAATTGAGCGCCAGGCGGTATTTAGTGGCTTTCAGTCGAACCGTACCAGAAGCCGTATGGGCCGAATTGATGTGATGTTGCATTCCAGTCCAGGTGGGATTTATGCATGTGCCTGGCAATTTAGATAATGGGCATTTTTTTTCTCGGTTCGGCCTTCTGGTCACAGTTACGACTTTCGAAAATGCACCAGACGGCTGCCATTCTCGATATCTTGATGTGAAAATGTTTAAGGATGATGGACACATTTCTATGGACTCTGGAACCTAACACCTGTGCCAATTATTCAGACGCCGAATTTGTATTCATACTTATAACACAACAGAGTTTTCTTGAAGAAGCTATAGGCGGATTTCCAAAATATGACAGCCGCGTCGCTATATCGTGATTTTCTACCGGAAGATTTCAAATGTAAAGGAATTATAAATAAAAATACTACTTGCTTTCAGTTGGCTATATCGCTGTTCTCCGGTGACTTTGGTAGTTGTTGTTTTAGTATGTAATACAGTTCTAATTATAAGCTCCCCTCTCTGTGTGATATATTTCAAATTTGAATTGATTTGAATTTACGTCCATTTTGATCATAATTCTTTCCAAAAAGCTTAGCATTAGCAAATATTGTTTTACTATTCAGCGTATTCCCCAGCATTCGGCAAGAATGTGACATGTACATATCACATTGTTGAAAAGACATCTAAATTGAGACGCCTTTGAGTGTTGAAAAGGTGAGTATCAAATAGGGAAATACACATATCTAGTGATTTTTTCTTATATGGTAGATTTCAAAAAGATATTAATTCATCCAGGCAATGATTTCGGAAGTCGGTGGGTTAGTAATCAATTTCAAAATAAGTTGATGAATAACATTCAAAGTACTGCATGCGACTACCAAAGGTGCTGGATAAAACGGAGAAAGTTAAAATATTTCCTCTTAATAATATAACATGGTAGTAGCAAAGATATATTAGATTAGATCAGATTACCAATAATTGTATAATTATATTAAATTGGAGACTTACCTAACCATGTTTATTATGTCTAATTATCTATATTTATCATCAGACCCAAATTTATTCATATGATTACAAACAGAAAATTTACAGATTTTATTTAGGTTACACTAAGCTTCTTAGTTACAACCATTCCTCAAAATGCAATTCCTTCATACAAATTTTGATATCGAGAGTGCCCAGACGTGAAGTTTAAGTCATTTTCAAATTTTGTTTTTTGTCTGTCGGCTAGTGATAACCTACAATACAAATTTGATTGAATCAGTACTTTTTGAGTTATACAGGAGTGAAGGATTTACGGTAACAATGACCGAGAGCAAATGAATTACATGGATTTTGTGTTTGAACATCCAAAAACAATGTCTGCAATTAGAAATTTCAATCATACTGTTATTGCACCCGTATCAAGTTAGTAAGAACGACCGGTAATAAGAAAAAAATCAATAAAATTATCACAAAAATGAAATATACCATGTTTTACACCCTTTCCCCACAATAGTGGTCGGTGTTTAGTAGCCTTTAGCTGACCAGTACAAAGAGCAGAGAACAGCCATATGAGTCGCACGGTTGAATTCATGTAACGTGCTTTCAGTCCAGGTGCGATTTATAAAAATGTGCCCGGCAATTTAAGTAATGGGCATTTTTTTCTTGGTTCGGCCTTCTGGTCACAACCATAAACCTACCAAAAGATTATCGACTTAATGGTGCGTTAACTCCCATGTAATTTTAGTATCCATACTCTAATATGAATGATTTTATTTTCATTATAATTAAAAGCTTAAATGCTTATAAAAAATATTTGTATGAAGAGATAGACTCCTACCTGCCAAACACAAGTCATTCTCCGACAATCCAGATCTACTACCAGATGAAGTCGCAGTTACGGTCATCATTAAATAGACTGTGAGATTTTTCTCTGCGACTCCTAATTCTAAAATTATCATTCGAGAGTTCCTCATCAGCCAACGTTTATATAATACTAGCGACATGGTGCTCTAACAGGGGGTGCACAGTAAGTGGGGGAGGAGGGTTGGTGGTAATTTAAGGGTATGTACTCGCTCTCCACTGAAGTATATAGCAGTGAACAGAATGTATGGTACACGAATATTGCGTATTAGGTAACCAACCGATAGTTTGCAACCCCAATTAGAGGTTCATTATGGTTAACCTGAATTCATGATTACAGCTGCTAAGCATAATAATCATATTGAATGAATGTTGAGTGAAATTAGGGGTTACCATCGCTCACGAATGTAACCCCTGAAAAATACGTCGTTTGAAAATGTCACGTCGCACATACATTATTATTACTGAATTTTAATATTCCTATGATATTCTTTGCTCGACTTCAATTTGAAAATGATAAGTAGCAAACTACTGTAAATTATATAGGTGTCTGGAAACTTATCAACCTCATTCATAATAAAAATCAGATTATTTTGATCAAAGGGGTGGGAAAGGCATATCAAAGCAATAGATTGACAAACATTTAATAGAATTAAGTCAAAGTTTACATACAACCATACATTTTTTGTCACCATGAAAAAGCACCATTTATGGTTATTAAAAATTACGTTGGCGAAATAATAAATATTTATTAAGATAGATTTAGAACCGGGGAGGTAATATATCAATCACTTTATAGAGTTGATAATTATGGAAGTAAAGTACACCCAATGGATCTTTGGGTTAAGCACCCTATACAAAAAGTTGCTGATTTCAACTTTGCATTCCTTTAGATCGTATCAATCCATAGTCTGTATTTACTTTCAACTTTCCAACAGCGCAAACCTTTTAAGCTAATAACATTAGAATTAAATTGCTCTATACAAAAAAGAAAACTTCCCAATCACAGTTCCCTACCTCTGAAAAACTTTCCTTTCATCTCAATAAAAAGACGCTGCAACTTGTACGTAAACTTCGCTAATAATATAGAGAGCTTTTCTAATAATCCATGACGAATTGTGTTGATATTTTTGACGTTTTTTGCTGCTGCAGCTTTGATTTCAAGGAGTACCTCCAGGGGGAAATGCTGTATGCCCATTGTAGGTATTTAATCCTGCTTAATTAACTCCAAGGGTGAAGTAATTAGCAAGCAAATTGAAATATTAGAAGTAGTAAAAATGGTGACGATGATAATAATAAATGAACATGATATGTCGAATAGGCAAATTTTAACAATAACTATTCTGCAGTTATGAGACAATGACGGTGTAAGTGATAAATTGCATTTATAACTCTGTTTAAAAATCATGTGATCTGATCAGTTTCCTAGAATTCTAGCACTCATCTTCCCGAATTCATATCCATAGAACTTTGTAGCGGGGGTTGCAAGAACTCATAAAGTACTGTCTTGGAACGAAGGGAAATTTTAATCATCTAAAAACCAGCATACCTGGGAACTCCGGTGAATCCAGTCACGTCCGGCCATAAATATGGCGCCACATCCATTTTACCGGCGCGTAACTGCCTGAGCGCTACTTTTAAAAGTTTCGCGAAAAATCCACCGCAGACTACCCGCCCCCCACTTGAGGGGATCGTGTTCGTATATTTTATAGCGATCGCCATAACTTTCTCCCGAAGCGAGCATATATAACCTTTGTAGGGGTGGTTTTTCACTTACTTCACAGGGCGAAAGAGAGCTCTCCACTTTGGTTTATTAATTTTATTTGCTGTAACTCAGCTACACTCAACATAACGTCACATAGAGTATACGTCAATAATAACTACAACCTCAAACGTGCTGAATACTCGTTGCTTTGACTGTGACACTATAAAGAAACTATTGATTATCATCGTCATGTATGTATGTCCGCCAGTATCTCGTAAATTACTGTAGGAAGAATACTATCAATCTACTTGACGCTTTTTTCCAACTTAAAACTATGGAGAGGTACTAGGTTTATCTACTTGACTCCAATACTAGAATTGCTACAAATATTTTTTTGTCTACACAATATGGAAAGTATAAACAATACGTATGAGCACTTCCTGGTACTACCTTAGTGAATGATAGACACAAGAAATGCAAATACCTTATCTACGCCGGATGCAGTAAACAGGATTCTAGATACAAACATCTGTCGTGATGCTACAATGTTTTACATCTTGATAGGTGTATCAGTACAAACGTTTGTTTGCATAAATCGTTTACTAGTACTGAAAATATTTTACAGGCAAAATGAATTAACTACAATGACTCAAGCTGTCTGAATACTTGGAGGATAATGCAGACATATTTTTTGAGGAAAGGAAAAAATTTAATGAAAAATTTGGAGAAAGTTTCGACACTTTGTTTTTTATCGATTAAGTTCCTTCCTTTTTTCTCGCTACAAAAGTTCATTTAAATATTCAAGATCCAAAACTTTTGTGGCTTTTCCTATGGCTATCGTGCTGTTCACCGAAGGAATTAATATCCAAAGCTATTCATCCTTTGCATTACCATGTCGCAATCGTGAAAAATGGATCTTTGATAAAGCGTACAGAATTCAGAAAAACACCATATTTGCTTTTTTCGCAGTGAAATCCATTTATTCTTCATCAATCACTGCACGTCTATCAATCATTGTTTGTCGCATTGCGCGTATCTAATAAATCTCCGTAAAAAAACTACTCGAGCTTTGCTGCAAGTTCAGCATACCAAACCCCTCTGATTTATCTCGCCCCTTATGTTTTTATTCACACAGTCGCATTTAAATTTTCAGGCGAGCTGGTTGAAACCGAATTTTTACCCCAAATCCTGCAACATTTCCTTTTAACAAAACACCATCTCTTTGGAAATAAACACACGACATCCATATGAGAGGTATATAAATCATGCTGGAGATTTCCACTTCCACTGTTTTTGCACACTGAAAGATTCATCGCCAACTGCTACTTCTTCATATATTTTTCTGATATACAAAAACTGTAGGAACGGAAAATACAGTTTCAAGTTCAATCAATTAAGGGCGTATTAAAACAAATAGAACTTCCTATGACCAAAATTAAAGTTTTATAATATGACAACTTTAATTAAACCATTTATATGTTTTGTGGATCGTAGTTCATTTGTAAATGATAAAATTTTGAGGGCATACGATCATACCAAACTAAAACTAAACAGGTAGAAAAGGATATAATTGGACTGCCTCTACAGTTAGACCGCCAGGCTATACTGTCGAGTCTAGGCTAAAGACGAAACATGCATGTATATAGCAGGTCTGATGCATAGTGGAGAGCATACAGTTAAGATAGAAACAGATAATAGCATAATTCTATCAGGCGTTTCTCCCTGATAAGAGCTATGGAAGTATAAAAAGGTAAATGTGAATAGACACCCTTCCACAGCGCTCCTGAAGTGTGATACTCGTTCTGTCGTTGTGCGGGTATCTACAAAAAAAACGGAAAATCTCAATGGGCTCATCTTTACCAGGTCTAACTTATATATATATATATATATATTAAGTTTTACTATTCATGTAGGTATATTTTGTTATTGTCACTAAGTTGGTGTTGATTAATTGTTTCCTAAAAAACCAGCAACTATAAAAAATGAAGCGTCAAACATACAATACCCTGTCTCGTCTTGTTTTTTATCAAACGTTTTGTCACCCCTCATATAACAGCCCACAGTGATCCAAAAAAATACCCTAATCTCTATAACTGGCAATTTCACTATCGATATTAACAACCTTGGGATGACACTGCGGATTCCTAGTACCTAATAATCAAGATACCCTCATAGAGAATCCACAACCAACTATATAACGACTCAATTTGCACAAAACTTTCGCTTTGTGTAGATAGGCAGCTGTTTCACAATAGCGTCCGAAATCCCTCGTCATAATCACGCGGGCTTTGTATACGGACAAAAAAGTTGAATGACGGATCCAATCAAGCGAATCAATTACTACTAGGATCGTTTGGATAACTAGATCGAGAGTACGATTTTTTTTGCAGGGTTGCTGATTCATCCGCAGATTTATTGTGGGGTATTGACTTTTTACGGGTGATGGAAAAGTTTCTAGTATGCTTGACTCTGGCGGTATACGTAATATAACTACGGAAGCATCGGAAGAATGGCACAAATACTCCAGTTATATTCCATCAAGCGCATGGGGATTGACATCAACTACAATATGGTCTGGCACGATCATGTTGCCGACCTTGCCAGGTCGGTGTCCGAGAAGCTGAGCACTCCATGAACATCAACTCAATAAAGTAAAATAATAACATTTAGTGGAGGCGTTTGACCCAACAAAGGAGTAATCAGTGTAACAAACACTACGGGGTCCCCAACGAGCGTATCCTCAAGAGGTCGGGCTACCAAAACCTCGAACAAGTCATTATTCTGAAGCCTCAACGTTGTATAATGAGCAGCCAAGAAAATTGTTCTATGATTCACGATTTACAGCGATTCAAAGTCAATATGAGTAGACATTTATCATCCGGCAGCGGTTCTGATGCGTGATGAGCTGTCTGATTTTGTATCAAATACAGAAGCTTATAAAATATCTGGCATCGTATTGCTGGTATGTGCCTTTCATCAGATATGTTTCAAGTCTGATGAACTGACCCATAATGAAAAATTGCCATCTTTGTCTTTTTCTTGCCTAAACAATCACTTTAACACCCGTCAAAACAAATGTATAGATATTTCTGGATGGTTTTAGACGATGTTGCGAGATAAAATCACATTGCTCTAGTAACAAAATGTCTCCTGTAGTTAATAAATGATCTGGTGAACTTGTGTTTAACTACGAACCATGAACTGCCAGCGACGAGTTTTATAAATGCTGCTTTCTACAACATCTGGGCACGATGAAAATGATATGTGGTTGCCATTTGTTAAGCTTAACCGGGATTTTTGGCTGCTAATGTATGAAGCAAGAAGCCAAGCAGTGGAGATCCATACTGCTTTTCAATTAAGATATCCTCGTTAATAACGGTATGATAAGAGGAACACCACCACCTTGTACCTAGCTAAGCAGATTAGGTGTAGTTCATCTCTCCACGTCCTCTAACTATCGGCTATCTGATTCGCACTCCAGCTCATCATAATGATAGAGATAAGGGTTGGATTTCGTCCATTAATCAGCGTTCACTCCCTCCGGTTACGGCGCTCTGGCGACCAGCTTAGCTAATTGATTTACGCACAGGACAACCCCTGGGGGAGACAAAGAGGACCCCCTTAATTATCGCCCCTTTCTCTGTTCACCGCTATCTACGGAGACACCGACCTGATAAGCAATGTAATTGACTCATTTACCCGCTTCCTGTATGACTGGTGATTTAGGTTGTAATACAGATTCCGTCACGAGATGAGTGCATCTGGCAAACTGCTAAGAATGATTTTTCTTTTTTTTAGTATTGAGGTTATCTTAAGATTCACCATTACCTACATTATTTCAAAACCATCCCAGCAATAACATTATTTGTTGTTCTCACATCCATCTTTAAGGAATTTGCGAGCTTATTCGACTGGTGTATTATGATAGCCAACAGCGACAAACACAAATACAGATACTAACCAACAAGTCTCTTAGAGTACGATTGTCTATTCAATTACACGTTCGCGTCTAAGAGCTTAGCGAATTTATCATAACTACCACAAAGTTCTACATAACTAACTGTAGAGCATTCTCTGCATATCCAGCAATTAGCAGACAGTAAACACATAGAATAGCAGCCAGTCTGTGGTGGAATTTATGCATGTTTGTGTTTAAGTCCCTCTCCAAAATACCCTCAACTGCTTATTTTGATTGATATATTGCTACCCGAGGGACTCCAGCTTGCCAGTTATTAAGCTTTCGGTTGGAATGAAGCTTCATAGTATTCAGAGTTATCATTACTCCCATTTAGTGGTTTTATTGTATGCGGTAACGTACTGTTAAATATTTTGTTTGAATTAAAAATCACTCTCACAGTTCTCAATCTTATGGTTCCATAAGGCATTTTCGAAGCCTGTATCCCATTATCCTGTCTCAAAGAAAACGAAATTACATCGTCCATGATAGATTCTGGATTAAACTGCATATCTTTGCCATATTCTCATTGTATTTTCTATATGTTCCTATATATATGTAATTCACACCACGTTGAAACCTCTCCACATGTGGTTTCACAGGCATTGCAAATTCAGTTACATGGAACGGATGTGAATTTCTTTCCGGTTCTTCCTGCTCACTTTTCATCCAAATTTTAAGCGACCGGAGTTGCCGTGAAACGCGATATAGAGACAGCTTCCGATTGTTTGCTGGAGGAATCGACGTCAGAGGTATCTCAAGACGTCTAGACGAAGTTAAGAAGGTAAGCAGAAATATCTGAGCACAATATGGCGACATATAGACATTGAAAATAATATAATCCACATTCAAAACTAGACAATGGAGACTGGTAAGTTTACGTTATACTTCTCACCTAACGGTATAATTTCCTTATGCCCTTATGCATGAGAAGTGAAAAAATAGAATCAGGTTGTTTTAAAGTACTTCTCACAAAGAAATTCTCTTGGAAATAATAGTTTCCGGTATAATAAAGACGTAGATCCTCAAATTGTACTTGCTTGTTTTTTGCCAATTTTTGAGACTCTGTCAATTGAATACCTTTCTATTAATATTTGGTAGTACTGATGTCTGTGGCGCTAGTTAGCATTTTTAATGTCGATTATGGAAATAAGAATACGTAAACAAGATCACGGAATATGCGCATTATTGTCTTAATTTCCATAAATTCAGTTTGGTATGATTGCAATCGGTTCAATCCCATCAAAATGGTTTCGTTGGCCTAACAAATCAATAGGGATTGAAGACAAGAAGTAAAATAGATTGTAAGTAAACTAGTAATATTTGAGTTGTGCTGAAACTTTGGAGTAGTTGAGTCATAGCAAGGCTTCGTTTGTATGATTGGTTTGGACGTAACGTTCACAGAAAAATGCTAATTTTCTCTCTAACGCTGCGAATATTTGAAAACCACTTATAACACCTTTATAGTATCTTTTTGAGATATTTTATTGGTGTTGCACTATGAGCCTAAAGTTTAAGTGCCTGTCCTGCAAAATATGGCGCCTCTAGTTTATTGAGATCAAAAATAATCGTAAACTAGAAAGACATGGAAAAACCAATTTCTAGAAGTTATAATGTTTCATTTTCTCTTATTACTCCACCGCCAAGACATCAACCTATTACATGACCACGTCAGATTTCTCACTAAATGTCATTAAAAATCAGTAAAAAAGGTAACTGAAATACCGCGGTGACCAAAATTCCAACAGATAAACAGACCGACGGTATTTGCTCCCCAATATTCTTCGAAAACAATACTCTGAACCACTTGAAATTTTCCTGTTCAGTCACACAGATGCAGCTCTTCGAATCATATTTACGTATCTTCCACGTATAGCCCAGACTCACTACAATATCAGATTTTTTGTCGGCGCGATAAAATACGCAATGAATAATAAATAATCTTGTCGGAATATAATAAAAATGGAGAGGATGCAACAGCTACGCGGCAATAAAATATCATAAAGCGCGTCGGAACGGTGCAATTTTTGGCTTTATTGTGTAATGAAAATGGGAATTTTTGCGGACCGTACATGGAGAGAAATTCATTTTAAAATCCGCACGTACCGATTCTTTTTCATTGTGTGTATGAGTGTCATTTAATAAAAACGTTATGAAATGCGCCATTATGCTGGACAGAGTGATATTGTCGTATTTTTCAGAGATGTCATTTGTCCTCTATCATAAATTACAGCCATTGCACAAAACATTAAAGAAAACGTGGTATTCCATATTCACATACATATAATAATTGATAAAATGATGATTTCCATAACATTGATGTTTGATAAACTCCTAGTTGCAGTTAGCATCAAGGAAAAATTTGTAAATTTTAAAATTTTATCACTGTTTTTTTTATCAACACAGATTCCAACCATATGTTGGTACTAGAATTGTACGATGCAGGGATATTTGGGTGACGTGACAAAAGAACTCGCACTAACCCTTAAACTGACACATACCAATCCATTCAACGCCAAGAGACAGCCTGACACAGAGAGCATGTACGGAAGATAGTGAAAAAGAGAATGAAGATGTAAAGTGTTAAAAAAAATGGACCGATTTGGAGCACAGCTGTTCTCTTACACCTAGAGAAAATATTGTCATACGTTCATCTAAATGTATACAATTCTAAAAGTATCTAATTTTGATCGCATGGTGCATACATATTCTAACAACCCCACTTAAGCAACTATAGCCTATTCGCCTAAGCGTTATAGAATATTAATTAAACGTTCAATGGTAAATATTGATAAACACTTCCACCCTGTATCAACAAACCAACCCTTTCAGCCCATCAATCTCTGAAAAACTAATACACACGGTCGAAAAGTCACGCACACGCGGCGGTGGTCAGTCTAATTGAGCAGGCCAACAATCACCGTGAAGGGGGAGAGACATTACTGGATTAAGTCATTAGCCAGCCAAATTAATAACTGATAGACTCCAATATCTCGCATCCTGCATCACGCTAAGCCCTCGGGGGGCTTTCATTTGTGATGTACACGAGCCTGTGGGAGTTTTTAATATCGACATATCCCCTGACTATGCACATATATACGAGTACGCGGTTTCAGTCAGAGGTATACGGAGAAATGTCACATCCGAGGTAGAGGAAAACTATTAAAATGGTAAAAATGCGCGTGTATAGGGGGTCAAGCAAGTCGATGAAATTTAAATGACAGATATTTCCAATTAAGGATAAGTTTTTCAATTAATCATATTTAGAAAAATTATAACGATAAATGTGTCGCCAGTGGGGATGGCACCCACAACCTCCTGCATTCTAGACAGGCGCCTTCACCCTTAGACCATGATGAACTGGTCAGACAGAACGGCAAATACGCTATGGAAAGGACATTCCCCCGAAAAATTTTTTCCCTAATTCTCTAACCTGTACAGCTCGATCTTTGATCAGACATCTAGTAAGAGGCCGATACTATATTCGGCGATAACTAGCATGAGTCCATCAACTTGAGCTGAGTACGGAAATCTGCCTCCTTCAGAAATTACTATTACAGAATTTTATCGAATTACACTACAATCCGTAAGTGTACAACTATATATATTTTAAAAAATAGAAAAAAAAACCTCTGTAAGAGTATTTATCTGAAGCAAAACTATAATGTTGTCACTTTTAGTAGCCTTCCTCGCATAGATGTGAATTTGATCGTTTCCCCTCCACTGCCCAAAGCCTATCGTTTAATAAAATAAGTATGAAACAGTTAATGAATACGATTGGTCACCGAGATAAAAAAGTAAAATGTAGATCCTTGGTACTATGCACCCCTCAATGCAGGAAATACAATTGATGTCGCTGCTCATAGGAGAGTAGCAAGTCGCAGCCAGCCTTCGACCTTTCGGGTGTAACGGCTGTGGCAAACAAATGGCACCGTCCTTCAGCTGTTGTCGAAATAACTAAAGTGCTTCGAAAATATGGTGCTCCTCTTCACAGAAACAGTTTCTTCGCCCCTGTTTCACTGCACACGATGCATATTCACAGCGCATGCATCGCAGACACGTAGCAATGACGATCGGAACTGATAGGGGATACATCTGAACGGATCGACGGGAATTACGAGCAAGAGTATGGGGATGGGGTAGGAGTGGGTGAACGAAATGGATGTTTTCGTTTTATTAATCCCCCACCTCCGCTGGCAATAAATCTGCGAACGTATCGAAATCATTTGCGGTCGCTTGCAGCGAATGCAGATGAGCTGCTTGTTTGTTTACACAAAATTTGTGTGCGCGAATATACGTGTTTCCATGATAATTATTGCGATGGCTCGTAAGCTCTGCAAGTACGCGAAATAACGTTTTGTTTTCTATGGGATTATAGCGGGACGTGAAATTGTTGTTGAATTATTATTATAAAGGGCTCGGGAAGTATATAGCGCTTTTAATGCCACACAATCACTCTATTAATATATTTTCCATTCCATTCAAAACGAAACAATTCGCCCCCATTTTTCATTGCAATATTGTTTGAATTATTCCTCACCTGGGATACATATTTGCTCTTCATTAGCTGCCAAGCTGCACTGACGAGCGAGTGAAGAATATACACCTGGTTTCGAGTATACTAGCATGTTTTAGGTCATTTCAGAGAACAAAACAACAAACTATCAGTGTTCTTGTGTGGCTACGACCGTGTGACAATTTACATAACCAGGCCTCGTGGCTGTCTCGTACTCGTAAATGCGAGCAATGTGTTTTACAACTTCGTTTTTGCTAAATTCAGAACTGTTCCAACATGATAAATCATTCATGTGTTCTCATTACGCTTTCCTGAATAGTACGGTCATATAGAAACAGAATTCTTTCTTTTTCATCGATATAACCTCAAAAAAGCAATTTTGTGGAGACACAGAGCAACATTTTAAAAATTACAAGCATTTACTACCTCTACTTTTATACTCTATATGACATGACTTCATTCTAGGGTAAGAGTATAGAGATTTCTACATGCATTGTCAGTGTAAAGAGTGTAGGTTTTAAGAATGTTGATGGAGATGGTAACAACTCCTGTTTCCGCTTCATTCAGAGTTAGGATCGTTCCGTCGCGCATAGCTTTATGGAAATTCTATTTTCGGCAGAGGTGACCAAATAATGCAAATTTACTATAAGAGAAATCTGAAAAACTTGATGTTTGTGCGTTTCGAACGAATGTCTCGGGTATGCCGTGCTAGTTTAAGAGAGTTGTCCATTCAACTAATTCCACCATTCACAACTGTAACTAGTAGCGCTTTCGATTAATCGGATTTCGCTTTGTTCTTACTTTATGACGGGTTAGAACTCCAAAGATAGCAATACTCTTCAACGTCTGACGAAGATTGCCAAGATAAGATGCTCAGATGAAGGATTAGGGAATGAGGATAGTCTGTGATGGAAAGCATCGAGGCAAAGTCAAGCGTGCTAATAGGAATACTCGACAGCGTCGGATACGCATCGGCAACATTTTTGCATCGATTTATCATAACTATTTTTCGAAAAACTAGTTGTTTAGAATAGTCTTGGATACCATTTTAGGTATAATTGCTGTCTAAAAAACTGTTATGCAGCTCGTCAAGTACCTATTCGAAATTAGTTAATTCAAAATTAAAAACATGTTTGACAGTTATTTACTTTGTAAACCGCAACATGGGGACAATAAACAAATTCGTATTAAGATTCTCAAAAAAGCTGGTTTACGGCGAGATTTGAACCAAGCACCTTCCGCTTGCCAGACAAACAATCTACCAATTGAGCAACACAGGCATGTTTCTCAATTAGCTCGAGTACTTATTATCCAAATTCAAAATTCGCGCGCTGTTCGCATTTAGAGGCAGCTTCAGAAGTCTAAATACAAACGTAAATAACCGCCATAGATACTATCTTTGCTGTTCCAAGACACTGACGCTGTGTATCTATGTGCGAAAAACGCTTACAATTCAAAATTTGGGAGTAAAATGGTATCATTCCTCGTAATGATTGACCTAATCATGTAACTGCCAAGTGCGCATAACGAAAAGGACCCGAATTGTCGGCATACGGTTGCACGCTTGCCTCTACCGGTTAGAAATCGGTGTGCAGTAGGAAAGTGATACCGTGCCGTTGGTACGATACACTTGCTACTGTTCTACGGTGGAAGCTTTCGATCACCATTACTTAATTGAAGCGGCGCAAGCCGGCATACTTTAAATACCCGCTAATTGTTCCTGCTGATATGCAACATTATTCCTCTAACGAGCTAAAGATCATACTCGGTGATTTTATATGAAATCGAATTTCACTTTTCTAATATGAATCTATGAAAGTTGGCTAATAGTTGTTAGCGAGAATTTTGTATCTTTCATTCAATCCAATAATTTACTTATCAGCTCTAGTTGGTAGATAATGTTTTGCTAAGCCCAGCAATTAGGATCATGGACGTTTGAAGCTTATGTGACCGTAACATTGTCATCTCAGTAGCTGCAGTAAGCTTACATGCAATGTTTTACAATTAGAACTATCGAAATGTGTTCAGCCAACTACACTGAATAGGAATTACCATTCAACTTTCTCAGCTTGTCTCAAACAGTATTAAACTACTATAATTCATAGTACGTGTTGCGGTTTTAACCTGGATTTTCGTCAGTGAAGCTTAGCAACCGACGCTAAGGGGCAAATACTTTGTATATATACTTATACCTACCTATCTCGAGTAATTTGATACGTCTCAATAGCCCATAAAACGTAAATAATTATTTGTGTTTAAGAGCATCTAGAATCTATATGAATATTTTTTCGATTCCGCAACTATCTCGACTTAGATGTTGCCTGATCATCAAGATTCGATTTACATATTCATTCGGCTGTATTTCATATTTATTTTCTCTATATTTCGGTTGTCAATTTTATGTACATGAATATTAACATGCGAGAATGCGTTTTATCTAATTATCGTTTATATCAAGAAAACAGAATGGTAGCTTATGGTATTATAAATCTGATCTTATAAAGAGTAAATATTAACTATTCTTTGGTTATATGCGTAAGTACTTATTAGTACAAACAATTACTAAGCCGAAGTCGATTGACGAATTTTCTGAACGTGGAATGGTCAATAATTCCAGAGATCACCTAAATCGTAATAAATCAATTGGAAGAGTTATTCCTCCAACTACCATTTCTTACTAAAAAAAAGCTGCTACATGATGCGAGACTATTCACCAAGATTGGATATTGTCGAAGTTAAAGGGCTATTTAGGGTATTTATACTCAGGTAGCTATGTTTTAAGTATAATTGCCTAAAATGGACCATTAAAGTAATTGGTGTAATATAAATTCTCTGACATCCATTATGTTTATGGGCCACACATGTGGACATGGAGTAATAAGTGTGTCTACAAGTCACATGTAGTAAAGATGATTACTTCAAGTAAATGTTTGCTGTTCATATTTTTATGTTTCACCTGATGCTATGGAAAGTTAACTCTTAGCTTTGTAGTGATGAACATTTCAGTCCTTTTATTTGTTATTTATGTTAATATTTCAAATCAAAATTTCCCAAGTTACTTGAATGACTCCAATATAATATATTTTCATGTGCATATCATATCGAGGGTAAGATGAAAAATATGTAGATAAAAGGTGTAGGAAACTGTGTGGAATAAAACATAAGAAACTATCGAAATAAGACTTGTACATAGTTGGTTCTAACCAAAGTTTAATTTTTATTGATCATTCAAGGTTACAAGGTATTAATTAGAAAATAATCAGCTATTGAGCATACTAAACATTCATATAAAAATTCAAATATGGCAACCAGGAGAAAACATAATCTAGGTGGTGGTAGAGGAGGTCAGATGGAAAATTTGGAAATGCCAATATGTAACATCAAAACAAAAGTGTACAATTTTGAACAAGTGTGATTATATTTGAAATAAAGGCGGGGAAAATCAAAAAAATATCTTGCAAATTTGTTTTTATCCACGGCAAGCTTTCATTAAGGTCTAGACGACCATAGAACTGACTTTGTATCTCTAAAAGTCACAGAAGATTGGAGAGGAAACCAATGAAGAAGTTAAGAGCAAAACAAAAATGGCTCGTAACGATGTGAGAAGTTGTAAAATCCCATGAAAACTTCCATTTCCGTACTGTCTTCAAATTTAAGCCTTTTTTAATTCTCGTCAGGTCTGCAGTTACTTTCAGGCCTGGTGGTGGGGAAATAGCCCCCTTCGCCCTATACTGTATCCGTCTATGGCTTGAAAGGCTATCATAGACGCCAAAATTATAGTTTTCATTCAAAAACCATATTTTACTGATGAGAATAAAGATAAAACGACGGTTGCTGTATTAGATTGGTTGCGTGGATGGAGAAGAAACGTTGGATTATCACAAATATATCGGAAAAACTTTACTAACCTGATTGTTGAAGTAAGCCGGCAGCATGCATCTTTGGTCATCGATCCTGGAGCGTTGAGCCTTCTCCAATAGCTCGAACAGGTCCTGGGTGGTGCCCTTGAGTCTGTCGGGGCTCGGCTTCACCGGAGGAGTTTGTTGTCCCCCGCCCTCTCTCACCGGCGAGCCTCCACCATGCCAGGTGGTTGTGCTTTGGTGCTGCCTTCTACAACAACATACAAATATTTATTACATTATGCGTATCATCACTCATATGACAAACTGATGTTATGTCGAATAGTCTAAGTTCATTTTCCTTATTAATTTAGCTCTAATAGTTGTCTAGCTGAAGCTCAATAGGTTCAATGATATCAATGCTTCATTGAAGATTTTTATAGTTTAAATCAAAAAACGGTAACTAATTTTTTTTTAATGCGTCCCGAGTAAAGCCAGTTCGCCGATCCATCTATTGCCATTCTTAACATCGCATATTCAACTCCAGCAAACTCCAGCTAACTTGCAAGCATATCTATTGTCAAATAGAAGCTGTGATTACTACGTTCCCCAGTGCATACTTCCAGATGAAAAATTGTGAACAACGCCACTTTATTTTAAATACAGAAATTTACATAATAGGTTGCTCAAAACAATATCCACACCTTGCAGATGCTCGTGCCTCGTTGTTTTGACAAATGGAGTTTCAGCCAGTGGCGGCTACAAAAGAAGTGTAACATTCATTGACATGACTTTTCTCCGTGAATGAATCGAGCTACCTATACTGAAGAATACGATGGGATTCAAATTTAGAGATACCTTGAAAATGTCTTTTGAAATACATGGCACTACACCCATGAAGTTGCGTTAAATGAGGTATTGAATAACACGTATTGACGTGGTTTATTAAAAAAATCAATCTCATCCATTCTTTCCAGAAGACTGTCGCAATGGCAGCGATTGGGAGTACAAATTTTGGTTGTATCAACAGGGCAGATTAGACTTTACCACCGTTTATCAAACCGCCATTATCTGACGTTCAACTCAAAATAAGATACTCGTACAAAACTTCAACGCTATACTGTGTTGATTCATTTATGAATAAAGTGATGATAATGTTCAAATAAAAAGTTATCCATTTTTTAGTGGGGGTGCTATGAGATTTGAATGAATTAACAGGGCAGGACACCGTTCGTTATCTGATTGATTAAAATGATGGTCTTCCGAATCATATTTTGAATTTGTATTCTCTACATCCGGAAGAAAACATAAATACGCATAGGCCTATTTCCTGTGTACTGATCCAATGAGGGAGCATGGGAGTCATAGCTCACCACACAACCAGAGAAAGCAGTAACTAACTGAGCAGGCTTTAGTCTTGGTTCAAAATCCAGCCCTCCTCCCGTTATCAATCTTGGATCCGCCATTGCCTACAACCTAAAACTATTTATTTTCGCTCCGCCCTTGATACGATATTGCACGGTGAGACAGAGAACACCAACACCTTCATGATGTACATGCCGGAGTAGAGGTGAACTTTATAGTGGGTAATATTTAAAAAATGCAAATTGCTCCACAGCCGTTAAATAAAAGAGGCTATTAGCCAGCTGGGCTCACTGAAATTGCCCAAATTACAATGGTCTGGATGATAAATATGCGCTGTGTAATGAGATGTAGTTTTGGCGGAGGATATACGAGTATAGGAACAGTGAAACTTCAAATTGTGAAGTGCTCTTATATAACCTAAAAGAATTAAATTAGGGATATTTTGATTTTTTTGGCACAAATTACTACATGAATACTCGTATAAATGTTCATTATCTGTTTGAAAAGCTTTATCTAAGAAGGAAAATTTTCCGACATCTATCTCGCCTATGACGTAGAAGTGAAGTGAGTTGTTGCCGATGTCTCTCGAAACGTATTTCGCATACGGTACGTTTCCCTTAAAAAAATCACCCTCATACATTCATGAAATGTAACTTATGTTCATTCTCAGCGAACCTCCGCGTTATACATAAAAATTCCATTAAAACGTTCATCCTGGAGCCGTGTTAGTCCGAATTTAAATAAATTACCATTTAGGCGGTATCCCGCTGCACTTTTTTAGTACAATCCAACAGTGCTAATGAAATTTAATTTGGGTTCCAACATCAGCCGATCTTTCTTGATTGAGATCGCGTGTTCCGGCTTGTTCTGCTATGCAGCTGTTAATTGTTTAATAGAGTCATGAAATGCTCATTAGTCCTAATTTTTTCAATGAAAATTACTTTATGTTAACAAGGTATAAAATAATAGTGAATATAGTACGAGTTACGAGACTCCTATTCCAGACCACTAATTTGATAATCATCGGATTGGAGATCCTAATATCTCCCAGTCCTCTACTACGCACCCTACCATGGTATCGTTTGCTGTATTTGATCATGGTGGGTAGATATTATACCAACAGTTTTTGGCCTTTCACCTTATTTTACCTCGTACATATCATGCTTGTTTTTGCATGTTTATAACAGACCATTTCAGGACTGAATAACATTTTTTTGGATGTTCAATCGTAGCTAATAAAGTTTGACAAATAACAAAATAACAAAAAAAAAAATGTCAATACTGATCCGTTTTAGTAACTATATTATGAGCGATAATGATACTTCGGCCACTAAACTACGAATTTGCTACGCGTTATAAAAGAAAATGTTTCAATTTTTTTCCAAATCACATGTTTGGTTGGTGTAGTGACTATTGTATCCGTTAAATCGCACTACAATACTCCATCCATCTATCTATTCATCCGACCGCAGCTTTTCAATAATTTAACTCATCCCATTCACCAATAAACTGCTGCATTCGCAGCGATTTCACGGAAAGTCCCCGAAAAATCCCCCCAAATTCCCGGATTAATTTCTACGGACTACGCGCGTATATTCATCGTTCTGGCTTTACCATCAATATGACGCGGACACAGCGCTCGGTCTAGCATAATGAAATCTTCGGTTTGCACACATGTGTGCCTGTCTATGAGTTTGTGATCAGCGGCCTCTCATGCCGGAGCGATTCACTTTCACGGTTTCCGGACGATAAGCGGATTTTCCCCGGAATGGAAATGTAATTGGAGGGTACAGATAGAGGACAAAGTTGTGTTCCTCCGTGGTGTACACTACGAAATAGTAATGGACATTACCTTTTCCAAAGGCAGAAAGCCAATAGCAGACGCCCTATTCGGATTGAACTTAGAATGCTGTAGATCGTAACCATCAGGCAGCATACCAACCAGCAGCTCATTCCACACCGCCGAGGTTCTCCAAGAGGACAACTTTTGGAAGAACCTCGTTTTTGGCGTTTCAAGCTCGACCTGGTGAGGATGAGCCCGTTTGGCCCCTTTGGGTGTTTGCTGTACTGGTAACTCTTGGGTTTATTATGTGAGACAGCTCGGTCGAAGATAGTATTTGTAGAATAGAGATAGATCAGCTACCCCTCTTCGATTTCCTGTGGAGGTCCTTTGTAAGGTCCGGCGCATCCTCTAGTCGTTATTCTGTCCAGGAGCTTTAGGGAGTATTTAGGAGCTTATCCTCACACACTGGAACAGTAGTAGGTCCAATATTTCTTTTTGATGAAATTAAAAAATTCTCCAAATTCCGGTTGACATAATTTTTATTACCATTGCGTGGGAGGCACAGCGTTAACTTTGACGTCTTTTTTTTCATAACTGATCATAGCCAACATGACTAATTGCAAGGAAAAGGATTTAAATATGTCCAAGTCCACTCATGTTTTTGGGTCCATATTCAAAATTATCCGGGACTTGATAATCGTACAGTTTGGTATTTTAAGGTTACAAAAATTCGAAAAATAAATTAAATGGATGCTTCGATATTTTTTCTAGTACATTCATATAATTAATCAAGATACTAATCAAAATATATCGCAAAATCCTGGAATCACAGTACCTACACTCCAACAGTCTTCTAATAGGAAAACCAAAACACACATCATTATCAGGCCATTTGTCGGTAACCTGATTGCAATAAGCTCTATGCAGACACGTTTGTTAGATACAAACTTACACATTACTTATCTTCGCACGGCATTATCGTCGACTGAATGAGATCTTTGATAACAAACTCACTCCCTCTAATCTCTCAACTCCAGCTGCCGTCATACGCATCCATTTGATGCAACGATATATTCTACGTGTAGATGTTCTAGGCAATTTGCAATTCAGATGTCGATGCCAACCAGGCCAGTGCATCTATGCACGCTCTCTCACACGACCCGGTGGGTGAAAGATGGCGGTGTGAGTAGTGAACACTATCCGGGTACACGGAATACTACAGGGTACACCGGAGTCGTAAGTTTGCACTCCTTAGCCAAGGAGGTAGTCACAGTATTTATACGACAAGAAAGGAGGTTGATATCTTGATCCCTATTTATGTAATATTATTAGAAGTGCAATATATTTATATTATATCTATAAAGGCTCTTCAAATGATGTAAAAAATGTGTATGTATGTAGTTATGATTGTCCATGAAATCAGATTGCAATAATACTTTTTTAATCTCATAGCTTAAGTATCCTTCGATAAAGGTACTGGTAAAAGTTCCACATACTCAGCGGTATAAGCGAGAAGGAATTATAAATGTTTCATTTTGCCACAGCGCACTTTAGTAGACAGGAACTTTTATCATTGATAATACCTAATCAATAATAAGAAAAATCTAGCTTTAAAGATACTAACGCGAAAAATATGTGGCTATCACCCTGGCTATAAGTTAACACTTCACGCCTGGCTTGCCACCGTTATCAGCACTTGCATTGCATGCCATCGTACAGATCTGGGTGCGATTAACGATGAAATTTATACAACACACTAACAGATACTATATCTCCTAGAGGAGGTTTACTTACGTCGTTGCAGGATTTTTAGGTTTAGTTTATCTATATAAAGTTTGGACGCTCTAACAGAATTCAAAACTGCAATATACAGTTGCATTACATATTAACTCTTCATCAACATATTGAAAAGCCTCCAACACATGTCACGAATATATGCAAGATGCGTCGTCCAACTCCAACAGAGCTTGAATATTTTTATTGTCTTAAATATTTTATTAATCTTTATTACTGATCCGATATACCTCTTAGCTTAGATGAATAAAATATGTTCAATCAATGATACAGCTTGAGTAATAGTTATTCAATGAGAACACGGAGATTCATAAATGGCTTCTCATGTTCATTCATTCTAATTTTATTTTCAGTCAACATACTATGCACACTGTTGACAATGTTCACAGCCACAGGCTAACAGGCGGGAAAATATTATATTATCGGGAAATTGGAACCAATTTCCGTAGCTTTTTCTGTCTGTCTACATGGTAACATTTTACTTCTCTATGAACTTGGACCTCCATAATTTGAAAAGTAGTATTCTGACTCAATTGAAACACCCTTAATTTCTGTGTCTTCAATGTATTATTTAATTTTTTTTGGAGGCTGAATTTTTTATTTAAAATAGAAGGAGGAGGGCTCGAAAATTTTTGCGTTGATAACAAATGTCAGATTTTTGTAACCGTTGAATCTGAATGAATATGAACTCATCCGCTCCTGAATGAAAAACTGATGCCCCTAATCGCTATATTAGAGGAGTGAAAGGTTGGTGGAAAAATTACATAATTGACGATCTATCTATTCTTCTTTTATTGGTTCACTTGAAAAAATAATTATTTGTTACAATTTTAGTGTAAATACTAACGGAAACAATGCAAAATGGTGAATCTTGGAATCATATACGCGACAAAACAGTTCGGCAACTTTCTTGTATATTTTCATATCCGACGATAAACGAACAGGCCGTTGGACGTTACTTAGACACGAGACGAACAATGAAACAATATCGCAACTTTTCCCGTAATTCTTTCCCCTCTAAAATGCGATAAATCAGAGCCGGAGATGCCGAAATGTGGTAAACGTGATCCATTCGGCAGCACGCGCCAAATGTGACATCTCGTGCAAAGAGGCACCACATGGCCGAAACGTGTGGTGCGTGCGATCCCGATGTTTGATCTACGCTGTGGTGGACCGTGTGGTGCACGTCATCATACGCACGCAGTGGTGCGTGAGGGAAAGCGGAAGGGCGGGTTTGCCGTCTGCACCCAGTCAACGTACCTATATCCTTCCTTCAATATTAGTTTATATCGAGATTACCAAATGACCTGTAGAGATCTATCGGATTATCAATATAGTAATAATAAGAAAAACTAGAAAGAAAAATGTGTCGCCAGTGGGAATCGAACCAAAAACCTCCTCTATTCTCGACAGACGACTTACCGTTGGGCCTGACGAACTGGTCAGGCAGAACACAGCTGTACAGGTTCACGTCAATTAATTTTATCATACCCGACAATGATATTTTAATAGTAATGCTGACTTAATTTACTTATATTTTTGCATATTCACCCATTGTTTGTCCATTGGTGTCGGCATCTGCGTTACATGGTTCAAAATTGGGCTCCATACTTTTCGTAGATACCATGTAGATTTCATTAGCTGTGATTGATAGCCGGCTCAGTAACGCATAACAAAGAAATGCTTTCCGTTCATTCGCTAATAACACCCAAATCACTCGATCTAATTTTGGTTTATGTAACCACTGATACGATCTCCCACTTGCCTCAATGACTGCTGTAACGGTAATTTGTTCTTTTTTTCATTATTCATCCTCGTGAGCAGTTTCAGGTCGTGCTTCTTTCACTCTCTCTGGAAATTAGGGTCTCCTGACGATTCTTTTTCGAATGTTACGAGATAAGTTTTCGACTATGAGCTGTTGCTATGAAATGCATCTACAAACTAGGCGCTAGTTAGAAGGAATTTTTAAATCTGTTGGTTGGGATATTAACGTTACGTATGTTTTGAAGGTATCACTTTGAACTGTCTGTATAGTAGGTTAATAATATCTTCAATCGTATTAAGATGAATTGAATAGTTACTTTTGAGACTATTCATATACCGTCCTTTTTGTGGCAAATGTCGATTGTTTCAGCCGGTGCGTTTGTGGAATCACATGGTAAATGAATATTCGGCTCATTCAAAATTAAAATTTCAAACCTAAATAATGATTACCTTATTCGGTTTTTTCATGCATTTCGTTTAAGGAAAGTTAAAATCAATTTAATGAAATATTGCATTTTTTGAATAAATTAATATTTAATTTCAGAAATAAAATAAAGCACCAAAATAATTTCTTTATTTTACGTATTTATATGGAGCAGTACTTTGAAGGTCCAATTATTTAACTAAAACAGACTTGTAAAGAACACAAAAAGAAATTTTTATCAACTAACAGGTTCTTATAACAATAGCTTTATCGTATACATGCCATATGTTACCTTAATTTTCAAATCACCATCAGATACAGTGAATTGATACAAATAAGATTCAAAATTGTTCTTTCCTTGCAGTGAGTAATGAAATTAGTCTGGGAATAATGAAGACACCGAACAAATCTCCAGATGTCTGCGAATATGAAGAAAAAAGAGCAAACGTCGAAACCATCAACGAAAAATCTGTAGTCGTCTGGACTACTCCGTTGAGCGCATTTCTCCGTGACATGAATAAAAGATTATTTCTTAAACATCGAACATAATTTAAAATTAACGAAAGCGAAATACCTGCCGTTCCGAGATAAATAAGAAGACTGGCTAATTGTAAGAATAAACCGCAGTGAACTGGAACCTAAAATACGTTTTGAACGGTACACTATCTCTCAAAAGTTGAAATTGCTACAGCCTAAATTTTGCGCACTTATATCAAGTATTTTCAATCCCACCACTTTAGCTACAAATCTTTTATCGATGAAGCACTATTATAAAATTATCGTAGATTTATTTCCATTCAAGAAAATATGTACTGGAAAGTCAAAAAAGATCGAGCACCCTTAAGTAATGGTGTATTTTCTAAAGACGTTTGTTTATACGATGTTTTGTTAATAATACTCAAACTTCCCCATATCTTATTGTATCTGATAAACTGGATTTATTCAGTTTTAATTTTCTGTTACAGAATTCAATTTTCTATCAAATAATCCAATTTTTGGGTAGAGTTTAATAACCTTCCTATCAATAAAGGAAACACAAACGGCTAAAATATCTTTATTAATGTGAATGAATGAAGCCCGAAGCTAGAAATTATTTATTCACACTTTTGAACAAGAATGTACTCAATTACACTTTCTGAATAGCAGAGATTTTTCGGCCATCGGCATTGGAAGGTGGTAGCTGGAGCTCTGTGGGGTTCTCGATAAATTTAAATTTATTTTAATTTATTCGGAATACAGTGTTCGGACCCTTGTAACGCATTGGTGGCAGTAAGGGTGTGAGTAGAAAAAAATGACTTAGGATGTACTTCAACAGGATCATTCAAATTACCAGCACCACCATGAATACTCAGATTATAACAATACTAATCGATGGTTATATTGTGAAACATCGCGTTGAACGGCATTTCAATAAATTGAGAACATAAACAATAGGTTGCAATTCCATTCGTTTATCCAAAACGAATGGTAAACGTCGGTGTCATCAAGTAGGCGTAACATAAGCAAATGAAATCAGAAGAAAATAGTTATCCAGCAAATTCCAATTTCTATACGTAACTCCGAAAGCGGATAGGTATTATTCGGAAATACTTTGTTGGTACCGAGTTGGAAAAGTACATAAAACAAGTTTACAGCAGCAGAATGAAGAACATCAAAATCTCTTTTATGCTGTTTTATGAATTGCCCAGCCCTGAAATTGGAGCTAACACCATCTTAGTGAATTAACGATATCGTGGACATTGAAAACTTGGCTAAAAACGACTGCATCAGGAAAAATATGGGTTATGGATCTTACCATAATCTTTATAGCTACTATTTTCCTGCGACTGCAATCGTATTCCAGACGAAATAGACCTTACTTGGCATTATTCCAAAACACAACCATTTCAAAATCCAAGCAATAGTTGCTTATAGTATGTGGTTACGAAAATGCAACAGTCTGAACGACAAACAGACTGGTAAAAATTAGTGTACAATTTTGGTATGGACGAGACTCGAACCCATGTCTCCAGCATTCTGTGCTGATGGCGTAGCAGCTGGACCACGGCATTACGGTCACTATGCGAGCTGAGGTTAGAGAACATGCCGCTCATATCAGCAATCCTCAGGTGATTGAAACAAGCATACGTGTATCTGCTGTGCGTTGACGCGTGATGACAATACGTGGGAAATAATACATGGTATCAGTCCGATGAGTCAGCATCAGGCACTGCGTAAGAACAGGAAAAGGCTTGGAGTTAGTTCGCGTCAGAGACCAGTAGATACAGCGTTACCACGGAACGCTGGAGAAACGGGTTCGAGTCCCATCTGCAGCAAAATATTTTCTGGATGATGCTCTTCCATTTGTGTCCACTTCCAAGGATCGTCATGATATTATTCAGAACATAAGAAAATGCACGAAATAATCCGCCAACTCAACGGCGGCACTGTTTTCTGAATGTATAATGACCATTATTCAGATCCAATGCCCTTTTTTCCCTCCGCATAGCCGTTCAAATTCAATGTTTTGGTTTTACACTCCTCTCATTTCCAACGATCTCCGACTCTTTCTCTTGAGGGATTTTCCTGCCTTGAAGGCAGGATATAAAGGATGTCAGTTTTCCATTTAATGTGGTCATACTGCTTCCCTCTCGGTAGGAAAAATCTGGCAGAAGGGATCGCTCTGACGTTTTGCTCGCAGTTTTATAATACGGTCAAAAAATAGCGTCTAGTAATGTATTCGTCTTTCCATCTAATGGTATCAGTTGGTCTTCTGGAATGAAATTAAAGAGAATATGTGGAAATATAACTTGAAATCTGTTATAATTAAACATATTTCCATATTCCCGACATTTTTAATTTACCAATTATCCTGATTTTCCTATATTTCCAAAATATACTGCATGTTGTGAAGTTCGATCAAAATCTTCAATATGCTGATCTCACTGCTCAAATAAATTTTATTTTTTGTGTTTTGAGTGCAAATGGAACAATCTTTGATGTATAACAAGTATAACAAGTACGGAGGTTTATCTGGGTCAAAACTTTGACCCAGATAATACAGATGATAAAACGCTTTTTACCAATGCCAATAGGAAGCAACATCAATGTGACCTGTGAAACTAATCCTGTAGTTGTCCATAATAAATGAATGTGGAAAAATCAAGTCAATGTTTTCCGAATCCAGAGTTCCTAATGATTCGTTTTTGGATCCCAAAGGGGGGTCCACTCGTATTGCGCTGCTACCTTGGAATCATAATGCGGTATGTTTCATTTAATCTGGATTTGTCAACAATGCAAATGCATCATCTGTATTCTAGTATTCTATATAGTCTTTTATATTGTTCATTCTAAGATTTTAAAAACAAAACTTACACCCTGGAAAAACATACATATTTGGTTTCAATTAACGCCTAGCAAAAAATATAATGATTCGAAGGAAGCAACATATTTTGATATTTTGCTTCTTGACTGATACTACCCTTATTCACCGGGTTATATTCAATGGGGATGATTGACGTTTTGCTCCCTATTTTGCATCACTGAGAGTTGGAGGGTTCATTTTTAGTTTATTCAGCAGCTTTTATTTGGTTTGATAAAAGAGCGTAAAATCATTGTTAAGGTCGTTATTTAAAAAAGGCGGAAAGAGGTTCCGATTATGCGGTTTAAATGAAATCTGAAAATATGTGCGATTTTTTAAGGAATAACAACGCTCTTACGCATTTTTCGTCACAAATTGTTTTTTCAGTTCACCTTGCAACTAAGTTTCAGGCTTTCTGCAATTGCAATAGGGAATATGTTCACGAATATATATTCCTTATTCTGATTAACTGTAATTAATTTAAGAGTAACCATACCCTATGTTGGGCTCTATGTACTAAAATACTCAAACGCACCATCATTGTTCCGCGTCCAAGAATAATTTCAAAAAAAGTTGAGTACTTTGTTGCCAACATGTTTCTATTAATTTCTGTGAAATGTGCATAGTTGGCCTTACCTATTAGATTTGCGTTTTAAAACGTTTCGAGTCATATAATCTTCAAGAGACTACGCCACTCGACACGGACACCGACTAGACCCATCAGAATGAGAATCGCATCAATCGCAGAGTATATATAGCCAAGGAGAGCGTATGTTAGCTGGTTTACCCAAACACGATTGAAGATATCACAGTAATCAAAACGTTGTGAAGCACAAATAACATAGATAACGCTTGTTCGAAGCAATAATTTTGAAAACGTCTTCCGTACGTCCCTGTGCATCGACCGTAAGGCGTGGAATGTTGGAATCGGTGCGGCCGTGCGCACGATTTACGAGTAGAGATCAGAGTGATCGTGATTTCTAATTAGACATAGAGTGCCGATGATTTAATTTACCCCTTATGCCTTGCACAGGCGGAACCTGAGCAATTTTTTGCATTCTGCTACAGAGAAACGTATCATTTCCTAACAGTGTTGCTGCCTCCTATGTTCAAACCAGTTTTAACCACGGGTTGCGGCTCAAAGTTTCACAACACGAAATGGAAATGCAGTTTCAATCCGTTAGCACTGCTGTTAAAGGTCATTCTGAGTCTTGAAGATACTTTGCGTATTTTCATATTTGTCTAGAGTAGTCGTGATAGAACCTTTCTTTATAGTGAGACACTGTTTAATCAGTTTGTCTGTCGGTCAGTTGGCCTTCTTTTCACCGCGTGGTCTCTGAAACTGCGTGTCTACAACGAAGAAAATAGCCATAAGCTCAAGTGAATAGTGGACATTGATCACAATTTCGTGAAATAGGCCTTTAGAAGTAGAGTTTGCATTGGTCAAACTTTTTATGACTATAAATACTCTCCCTTATATGAATAATCATGTAAAGACTAAGATTATAGTAGATATGTTCCAGAGATTAATTCTATGTACGATAACACGTAAGTAATTTCACTTTTCCATAACTTGTAACGCACTAATAGCCATATAGATACATTCAATTGTTACGTTTTATGGGTTTTCGTGGAGACGGAAAGAAAAATCAGCATTGGAAAGTTTTATACAACGCTGAAGCAGGAAGATGGATAGATGTACATATATATTATTCAATTTGCGGAATGCATAAAAACGTATATTCGTTACGTACGACAAGGTGATATATGGTAAGTAGATGCAAGCAAATCAATTTTGCGTGATCACATTTGTCATCCTACAGTACTCATATTTTTTAAGCATAAAAGAGGCATGTGTTACGATCGATAATATTTTCACATTTTAGATAATGTGCTTTTGGCATTTTATAATGCTTTTATTTTCAGTCATATTACAACACAAGCCACTGTAGTCGATATAGATTCTTTGTAATGAAAAAAATTAATAGCCCTTCCTATAGAAATTGAACGCTGCAACCGAGCTTGGAATCCATTTAACCCTATTCGTCAGGTTTTTGGGATAAATATTAAGTATAATCCCAATAAAGAAGATTGATTCATAGTTTCTGAAGTTATGTCAAAAACCTGACGTTATGAGGTTGAATAAACTAACGATTCGCTTCAGCTATGTCAGATTCATTATAGTGAACATGGTATTTTTTCTGACTGTATTATCATCATTATGCTCCTTTGATACACCGCGCTTGCTTTAAATCAATGCAAAATTACGACGAGCCATTTTTCCATATGCGTACAGAAAGAAAAACATAAAACTCGTGTGTGTGTGCACGTTCACGTTCTTGTTTTTTCCATTTAACATCGAAAACAAGCACAGCCGTGATTGCAGACACGCAATATCTAATAGCAACGTTATGTGTCTGCGCTTTTCATCTACATATCAAAGAGTGAAAATTTCGCAATCAGAACATGAACTGTATACTCGCTTTACGCTGCGTTTTTGCATAGCGTATAGTATAGTAACAGGATGACATAGCTTACCGTAAAATGTTAAGAAAATAAATTTATAAAGATCTTATACGCAACCTAAAACAATCATCCCTTATTATTTTTCTAGAAAATCCATTCATGCATTGCAATTATATCATATGTAACAAAATATACATAAAAATGTGAAAAATTAAAATGTTAATTCAAAACCTCTACAAAGAAGTTGAAAATTATTGAAATTGAATCAGTGAATGATTGCGGCCTTGATATCTGTTTGGTAATTTGGACTGTTATTCTATAAGGTAAAATTACTTTTTATCGCAATTTTTCTGGGCGATAATATAAATCACATATTTTTTTGGCTTTTTCAAAGTAAAAATTTGAACGACCTCAAATGTTTGATAAATCGAAGAGACAATCACAGCTGACTTCACGTCATGGTCACTTTTAACATCTTTCGTATAAAGTAAGACTGCACACTCTGTATACTGAATAAACATTCCGTAACCTGTAAAAGTTGTGTAACCTAGGAGCATAAATACACAAACATAAATTCGTCAATAGTAAGTCAGATCAAATGTTTCTGCTAATGAAAAACACGGCAGTTAGCGACACGTCACGCAATAGCGCCATCACAGTTGGCCGGTAATGAAAGGTACACACATGTGGGCAGTACACATTCATTATCTCATTTTAATACCATACACCCATCAGGTAGATTTTGTACATAATGCATACAGTATTTCTTTCTTATTATTTACAATAAGCAAGCAAGAGTTGTTTGTAGCTGCATTCCCAGCAAACGAAGAATTTGTCGATGTGAATAGATGTATACTCTCGTAGCGCATTTGGAGTGCCTTTGTGGAAGGTTTGTTATGAAAAACCTCTTCTTCCTCTCCCTTCCCATCGCCCCAAAAATTGTCATAGGAAACGATGAAAAGACATTTTGTCACTTTTAACGTTCTTGATAATGCCGGCATAATTATAGTTGCTACAGGCCCTTACGATACCCCGTTAATTGCCATGATTACACGTGATGATCGTTTTCGTAGTCAACAAACCGTAAAAAGACATCGTGTGTCTGTTATCATCAGAAAAATCTTCATCCTCTCTGATTTTTGCCCTCCGTAGAATCATGACTATACACATTGTTATTCTCTCTCGTACCTCTTGGACACAGCCATTGATGCCACGTTGAATCCTCTTGCACAATATGTCAGGTTTTCTCGTATATATGAAATTTTATAATTCTTTAAATTTTGAAGTAAGTAATAATGGGGAGACTGACGAAGCACAAGCAGTTATTTATTGCTCCTCATATTTCGATTTAGGAACGAGAAATAGTGGTAAGTTAAGAGGATTATTTCTTTAATTTTGACTGACTACGATAACGTTTTCATCGTGTGAGAAAAAAAGAAAAAAATTGACCCCCCCCTAATTTCAACCCGGAAAATATTTTTTTCTGGATAATGAGACATCTGAGCGCAGCATTAGATTCATCAAAAATCAATATAAAGGAAATCGGTGTTGGAAAATGAAAAATTACGATAGACACTTTTTTTAAAACGGTCAAAAAATAATTTCCTTGGTCATTCGAGAGCGCTGATCATGTAGACGCTGACCTAAAGGATACACAGGACGCTCTTTCGGTGCTCTCCCACTTCCAATGGGATTGAACACCCTTGTCGCCGGCGGGTCTCGAAATGGTTTCGCTAATCAGGAATCAGGTGTCCGTATTTGTACCGGAACTAAGGGATGCCATTTCCAAAATCTCACCCAATTCTACATAATGATTTTTTCGTTGTTAAGGGTCCTCATGGCAACGCTGGTTATAGCCTACCGCCATCTACCGTTACGATACCAGCAGCGGGTTTTGTCTTCAATCGATCTATGGATCTCCTAATTGACCCATGCTAATCGATCGATAGCTCTATAGGGGGATTCCGAGAAATGTATGATTTGCAATTATGATTCGATTTTGTTCGGGAATCATTTGCAGACTAGTCAGACTAGTCATTCGTGTTCATTATTTCTCTTACATGTCCGTTTACGCATATCATTTCATAACGGAATACGGAAGCTATAACAATACTGTTACGTTTGCTTTTACTTTCGAATATTTCATGCACCGAAATGTATGAGCGGAAAACTACTGGCCATGTAGTAGTGGAAATATACTGGGTATTTGACAATCCATTAGACAAAGTTCAAGAAATGATCATTTTGTATTACACGTTTGATAAAAATTAAACTACTACCATTGTTGCAAACCGAACTGATTAAGAACATAATAAAATTTCAATAAAAAGCTAAATGACATGACCCCACTTTTTTCAAAAAATCATCTGTTCCTGAGTTCGCATAGGAGCTAAATATATTCAACATTGTTTCCATTACATGTATTTATATTCCAGCCCTTGCATTGTGGATATGTTTCCAACTATTGTAATGGATCATCACTATACTTTCATTTTTTATCGTAAGCGATAAGGACCATTACTTAATCAGCCAAAACCAACCTCAACACTCGCAAGGCGGTATCGAGTGATAAAAAAAGTTGATTAATAATTGTAGAAGTGGTTCGTAAGGCCGCAAGATCGAAAAAAATACATAATGCCGTGCGTGTGGAAAAGTACTCATTGTCCGAAAACGAAGAGGAAATGATGAAGCATAAAAAGATACAAAAAACGATATCTATCATTCGGAAGTGTTGTTTTTGTGGTAGTAGGGTACATCAAGGTAGAATGGACACTGGAAGGAATACCGATAAAAAGTGTAAACATCTGGAGGGAGCACGCAAAAGAAATACCTTGTGTTGTATCGTGATGTCAGAAAAAAATAAAGTGAGAAGCTTGCTCGCACTTTTGCTGTCTGAGGATCATTATTTTCTGGATCCAATGTTGATCACAGTCAGATGAATAGCGCCATATGGGTGGACCTTGGTGGCCATTGTTAGAATGTCAGAATAATACTTCCATTCATCTATGGTGACGTCTAGATATTTGTAATCATAATGGTAATAGACAGCATGGCCCATTTATAGTACAAAATTATGTCAACTGATCCATAAACACCAAAATATTTAAATTCACGTAAGCATATGCTATCTGACAAACCGCAGTCGATAATTCTCATGAATAGTTAATGTGTTCGTTCCAAATATTAAACATTATTACAGGGTTTTGTGAATACTGGAACATACGTTGAACCCATTTTTTTAGAATTCAGCTACGGAGAAAGTGCAAAAGAAATATATAGAAAAGCTTTAGAAATTTATCTCTGAAAATCCATTTCAAGCGATTAGTCTGTGCATTAACTGCAATGCAATATAGATTATTAAAATATTTTTGAATCTTATCTAATATTCCATCTTTCTTTTTCATTTCGCAAGTTCATTATAAATTCAGGATGTAATCAAAGAATTTATCCTAGAAGATTCAGTTTTTTGAATCCGTAATTCAATTTTCGCGAACGTTAAACTCAACCAATTAACCAGCAATTGTTTGAGTTTAACGTTTCGCCTAACCTCTTGGAAATTTGAGTATTGCATTTACATCACTAGTGTGTCTGCTTCCACTTTTTGTTTCTAGAGTTCTTGCTCATTATAGGGGCAGTTGAAAATATATATTTTGTAGGACACGGATTGTAATTATACTAAGGTGAATTAAAACCAAATAAGCAAATTCAACGATTTATTTTTTCGCATCACATAACAGCCATTATGGACATTATGGAGGCTGACGAGAGGTAAGATCTGAACTACAAAATATAGATAAAAATATGTCGCTCGTATACACACTCGGAATAAAGTGAAAGAAATGTATATGTTCAATTTGAGCATCTACGAAAAGACCTGCTACATTTCTGATCTTGTTATAGGTAAGAGGAAAACTACAATAAGTATATAACAATACAAAGTCTCGCAAAATGACACAGTGTCAGAACCGCCAATGTTTAACGAGATTGGTACTCTCCATGTTGGTGTACTTTTGTTTCCAACCATATTACTGATTCTTCTGCGAACAACTGTGCATACGCACATTTATCAAAACGTTCGCCGTCTGACCACAATACAAATCAATATGTTCGTTCACGAGTATACCGGTTGCCTGCAATTTAGATTGCAACAGTCAAGTAGGCAGGCAGTGGTTATACGTTGCCGGTGCGTCTGTCAGCTCCCAAAGGCAACAGCCAACAGTTGGATGATATATCATACCACAGCCACCTTGATACTTTTCAATTTTTTAATTTACCGGATTTTACTTAAAAGGATCGACTGCACACCGAAGGTACGGCGTTCCAACGTTGCCAGATTTAGTGGAATTTCACTAGATACAGTCATATTTCTACATAAAAAATATATCCAATAAAGGTAGGCATATGTATAGTGCAGTTCAGGTTAGCCAGATCTAGTGATTATTTTCTTGCGTACAAGGTATGATAAATGAAGATATGGTTACGCAAAGTGCTAAGAAATCAAAAGTTTCCAGAATTACAAACTGTGTTATCGTAAGAGCTGCTATAGACACGCATGTTTCGTTGTTAGCCTAGACCCGTCCGTATAGTCTGATGGTCTAACTTGGGAAAGCAATTGGTAGTGTATCACGAAACCCAGTCAAGCGTGTGATAGCAACATCAACATTCACTTTAAAGCGTCGCTCACGGTGGTGCTTCCTTCTGGCATCTCACAAAGTCTTACCTTGAGCAAATCTGTCACTCCCTAGTCAGCTTTGTGTGTTTATTTTTGGGACTGGAACATTTTATGTTGTCAAATTCCGCTTAAGAATGATTTTCAAGATCCGGGTCTTTATTAGACCGACGATTTCTTGAAAATCGTTTTAACCATAGTAATTTTTGAACATGGCCAAAAACCTTCTAAAGCAACGCGAATTCATAGGTGAGCGTAATTAGAAAATGAATCTAAATTATTGAGTTTTTGATACAAATTTAGTAAATTTCAATTTTACGATCTGTCAACATTGGGCTGCTGCGATCTGGGAATGCCAACTCTCACTGTCTGCGCGTGATTACAATGCTCGCAAGGACTGCTGTCACAACATCAAGTAAATCGTAATAAAGTTACTAATTGAATTTTTATTGTTGCTGGGTGATGTTTGAAATGCATTGCTTGCTTTATTCCCATACACAGATTGGTAGGTAGGTGATATAAGCATGATTTATGTGGTAATCTGTGTCTCCCTTTAAACATTCTGTGTCAAGATCATTAACATTTTTTATTGGAAGATCCGGAACGCAGCTCGACTTTGAGCTACAACCCACTATTTTTACATGGAACAATTAATTCAAGAGTGTGAGAATTATGTGCTATTTTGTGTCCCACTCAAAAATCTATATGCTCAAAAATTATCACGTTTTTTGTTGAAAAAATTGAGGAATTGCAATTTGTTGAGCTGCAACTTTTTGTGAGTCATAAATTAACAAATAAATGTCACCGAATCCTCGCATATGAATTTGAGATTCTTAAAAAGGTAGTAGATACTGTTTTTAACTATTTTTGGAACATAGATAGGAGATAGGTAGTTCAGTTGAGACTGTTAGTTAAGGTTAAGTAATTTATGATCGTACGAGTTGTGTTTCAAGAGTAAACATGTAAAGTTCGAGAATGTTCCATTCCCTGGAGGAATCCCAAAAAAATGAACTATTTCATGACATTTTTATTGATGTGGCATCTTCAACTTCAATTGAACTGTTTCTAAATTTACATAAGCGATGAAAGTCAGAAAGTTAGCTTTGAGGGAACTATGTCGTCCAGAAATTCAAGGAATTCTTCTAATACAAAAATTGCCTGGTTATTTTTCACGGTTCGAAAAATCCATTTTCAACTTGAAACCACCTCTTGATTATATGGTATCCAACCGTATATCCTTTGTGCTTTTGTATATCAAACAACAAGATTATCACATGTAGATTTTTTTGTTTAGGACTGTGTGGATCAATTGTATAGTAATTCACCGTTATATGTCCCGATTGTGGCCATTTGTCTCATAATGCAGATTTCTCTTTACTGCCTATTATCGAAAAATATCAGGATCATGGGCTTTACGTGTTTACGTCCAGTCTATCTGTTGGATCGATTTGAAATGAGAGGTATTTTTTCATATGAAATAAAATAAGTGCCTAGTTAAGGTAGCTGTTTCAAAAGTTCAACGGGTAAGAAGACACACACAAAAATATCAAGGGTAGTTTGCACCACATTATTTAGGCAACTTATTTGCAAAATGTTTGTCGATATCTTATTTTCCATAAGAAATACTCATCCGATCATCAGATGGCTGAATGTAGACCAGTAGCTTGGTATCTCAGATTTTTCGTAATATCGAGCGCACGCCGGACATGATTATCATTTTCTGTGCGTCACATCTACATATGTAACTTGAGTAAAACTATATAAGCATTTTGATTCATACTGGGAAAGCCAGATTATATTCTAAAATGATGAGTCTTTCTAGAAATAGCATTGGAAATTATAATTCATAATTCAGTTTCAAATATTTTTCAGTTACAAGGCACTCAAATTCTTTCATAAAATCACTGAAACTGTATTATCATTTAGTTCACTTTCACTAATTCATTATAAATGTAATGTTCAACGCATCTTCACTTTTTCTAAATGGAAACACACTATCAAAAGGAAATTAACAGTGAAATAATTAAAGCAAGATACGCAGCTGAAATAAATATATTTTTCACTATTAGCGAATGTAATAGTAGTCATCAAGCTGTGAGTGGTTCAATAAACTGATCTTGTTATTGTTGTAAATTTCTAGGCAATATCGATGTTTCAGCAATACTATTTCGGACTGCCTTGAGAATTTTTGCGTTTCACGACGTTTCGATTGATGTATCCTCAATTTTCTTCAGATGAAGATGATCAACCGAAACGGAGTGAAACGCCTAAGACAATGCAAGTCCCAAACGGTATTACTGAAATCTCTTTATATTTGAACTATGATGATTAATAATTATGAATATACTGCCAAAGAATCAATAAAATTCTATAAATATCAAATTTTTATTCTCGTTATATTTACAATTAACAGAGTAACTGTATCGGAATGCGTATCGTCATATTTTTGTATCTCTTATATACGCTTCAGATTGCACAATCTCAGTAAACACTTAATCGAGGGTCAAATCGAAAAGAAAATCTTTCAACTTGAGACACGAACAATTTATTATAACTAATTAAAGACGGATAGTCCTACCTTCGACTTCAATGCCCACCTGAATGTCCCTTTGCTGTTAATTAGCATATAATCTGCTTGCTTCGTCACATAAAAGTCAAGCATAGATAGGCTGTTTGATTAATAGTTAAGTAATAGCTTTAATTGAACTGTCAATCTGTATTGCCCCCAAACGATTCGAAATATCACGATTCTGTTTACCCTATAATCGGCTACACGTAAAAATGCTCCCAACAGGCTCCACAATACCGCAACGGATCATTATCAGTTAAAATAGAATGAAATAAATCAAATAACTGTTTTTATTTATCCCCCAAAAACAAAAAGCCTAGCAAAACATTGCAAAATCCGTTTGTGAAGCAACTAAAAAAATAGCAGTCCCAGATAAGTTTGAAAGACGAGATCTACTGCGTTTCTGAAATGAAATCCAACTACTTTTACACTGGATTCATGTGATTTTTTTATAGCGCCCTATACACTTGAAATACAACAGTTAATTTTATAGTTGATATCGCAAACACAATTAAGATTTATAAGAGGCATGCCGCATCTTATCGTTAGATTCAGCTACTGAATACAAAGAAATACCGAAACCCAGCCGTATACAAACAAATAAAATTATCTCAAGAAACAACAATATCAAAAGTTTACAAAGATGGTGTGAATATAAGGTTCCATAAAGTCTAACCAAAAGCAACCGTTTTCCATAACAAAAGTGGAAAAAAATACCGCTTGTATTCAAATATTGACCGAGCTAATGAAAGTTCATAACAAATGGCGGTCTTAGAATTAAAAAAACATGGGGTGAAGTTTATAAATTATTAGGTACCGCAATTGATCAATATTACGTTGTTACACTGAGTACCTAAAATCTAGCTTGCATTCTGATTCTTTGATTTAATTCTTATAATTTAATAAAACCACAGTATTTCTTTTTTATTGTTAATGATTGGTCAGTTAATTTCACTATGAATTTAATGTGCAAAACATATCTATAATGTTTAGCCTGATAATGAGTTTTAAATAACCATCTGCAGTGAATACCAGATGGTAGATGGAATCAAAATACTCCAATGTTTATAGTAGTAAATTGAGAACGAGAAATCTAGGGTACAACAAGCTGCAAAACGGAAAACTAAACACAAAATCATTCGCCTCGAAAATAGAACACGAAGCAATGAAATGTGAGATTGATCGCACCTAAGACTAACGAAGAAAATCGCAATTGCTATCATTCCGATCTCAAAATAAAACAGTGTTGAAGTTTTTATGGTGAGTTTCTAGGTAAGTTCAAAATCATTGTGTTATAAGTGCATGCGTAAATAAATTCTCTTATTTTGATTGTCTATGGTGTGTTTAGTTTGTGCGTAAACATGAAAACGATCATTTACCACACTGTGCACTAAACTAAATCGGGTAAATTGTTATCTTTCCTCAGAAGTTCTGGTTCTGGTCAAGGAACGTCAAGTTTAGTGGTGGTTGTATTAATTTTGAATCATTTATAAGTGCAGATAACCAGAGAATGCCTTTAGCGATCCAACAAAAACAAACTATTTCTAGACCAAACCAATGAATAACTGAACAAAAATTGAGAAGGCAATAATGAAAAAAATAAAACAAGCCAAATATATGATATACAGCAGCTTTCATGAATATGTTGAATTGTTAGGAACTTTTATCGGGTTCCATTGCAATCCGTAAGAGGAACTGAACTATGAATTAATAAAATTAGAATGAAACGTTTTTCTGTTCCCACTGGGGCAGAGTTGGAATATATACGATACCATTAATAGTTCCAACAACAGAAAAACAATAATGTAGATAAAAAGTTGTGTAGTTTTCACACAGTTTCACAAATAAAACTCTTTCTTTTTGTGACGCGTTTCGATTTTTTATTAAAATCGATGATGGAAGTGTTTTACCAAGTAATAGCGCCTACAATCTACATCAGAAAAACAATTTGTTTCTTGTAGGGCAAGCATTGGAATGGATAAGTCTGCAGTATTTGTAAATATTGAGCAGGACCATCAAAAAAAAATACAATACGATTTTCTGTCTCCATAGTTTTGTTTGGTGAGATTATAAGATGTTTATCGCAATGCGATTATGCAGTAACAAATTACTAGACGTTACCTCACCATAATTTATGAGGAATATCATCTACTTCTGTATCAGAAAGACTTACCTGCAAAAAAATAAAAAATATATTAGAAAATTATATTACATTATTCGGAATTGGTATTCATGGCATTTATGGCTTTTAATAATTTCAGCTACTAAATATTCCTCAAAATTGTCTGTACTGTAAATTGTGCAGTATAAAAACAAATTTGTACAGCGGTAACTACCAATACAACAGCCCTGTTCACAGCCTATTAGCCGTGGAAATGGAGATAGAAGCAATACTAGAGTCATTCTCCATTAAGCTTCTGGAAGTTAAAGAATACAATACAATAACATGTCCTGGCAGACCATGTTGCCGGCCTTGCGACGTCAGCTTCCCATAAACTGGGATTCTATTCTCTTCCGCTCTGGAAGATTGCATTCACCAGAACTACTAATATTAATTTACAAGGCTCAGCAATCTCTTAAGCTATTGCTATTATTATTAATGAGCTACCGGACAGTTTATTCTCCTATAGCTTACAGCGTTTTAAGGTGAAGGTGGAGAGACAGAGCGTATCTGGAGTCTGTGATAGGATCGTTACAGCAGTAAGAGTTTATCTATCAAAACCCTGCCCTGCCAGCTGCAGATGATGACCTTGATTTTTTGTCATATGCGAAATGACGAGAACCCTTGAACAGCCTTAACTACCCTGTTACATTTTTCAACTAAGCAGCATTTTAGGAAATTATGAAAGTTGTTTTGAATTAATTTTTATAAGAAATATCGTCTTTGAACTCTGCAATTTTCAGACTCATCCATTCATTAGAGCATCCCGTCAAACTTGTCTAAATATTTTAAATGTAGAGGAAACGTCCAGTAGTATAAACATCATTTATCGCCGTAATTTCCCTTCCGTACTTCAAAGTACCAATTTGCAATTAAAACTGGGTCCCTTTTGCACATCACAGTGGAACTGACGTGGAAACTCTTTAATTTCTCCCGGGGTTTTTTCCACTGTGCGACAAATGTACCGTTTACAGCCAACACTATATACTTTATTTTAATTTTATTGAACTCTAGAGAACGGAGAACAGTATGCTACTCAACTCAACTACGCTCATATGAATGGAAAATGTGGAAAAATAAAAGCAATATCGTAGATTCGCATAAGAATGAACCTAGTTTGTACGAAGAACAAATGATATGAAGTGAACGATCGCAGTTTGCAATGGTCTTCCTCCTATGCGACTTTCCGGTACAAGAACACTGAAGTTGGCGGAGATATATTGGAGCTGAGGGACAAAAAATATCTCACATGCTCACTAATATCTTATTAATTGCGGTGATTATTGATTTCTACCAATTGAGCTTCGTAGGCTTGTCTCATAATCAGTCCAAGGTGTTAATTGGACGCCCCGAAAACCAACCATGAGTTGTGTAGCAATGATGGAATAAAAAATAATTCGCCGTAAAATGATGCACTATGCACTGCAGTTACGTAACGAGAAAAAAGCTTAAATAGAAAGGGTGTCAATAATTGTGATAAAACAAACATGTTTCGCTTCGGAATGGAAACTTCTGCGGACGCTCATCGATCTGCATTTTCGGCAATTTTCGCACCACTACCACATTGACAGTGATTTGTACGTCTGCTGGGATTTCGATTAAAATTAGATCCGGCAGAGTTGGACGAGAAAACAAACGAAAAAACCCGCCCAGTTCAATACTGATACTGGAAACGACTGTACCGTAGAAATCACGACATGCAAGAGAAAACCAATACGGGGACTCGTCCGATAAACATTTTAGACGCGTTTTGACGCGCAAAACGCTGCTAGGCTGCCACCAGTACCCGAGAGTACAATACGCGGATGCCATTTAAATATAATGTACTCTCATTCTCTAGGCAAAAACTAAGCTATTATACGAAAGACGTGCTTGTACGCACGGACAATCTGGGCGTCTGAAAATATTATTCTAGCCAAGTGAATCTGCTGGTTCTCTCTCAGTTGCTGTGGGGCAAATGGTGAAATACTTGAAACGAATTCATCCATGATCATTTTTTGGATCGCTGTTAAATGGGATAAGGTGGAATTCTCTCAAAGCAGAACACACTGCATGATCAGAAACCTGAAACACAAGCTTTCAAAGTCCCCACAAAAATTACAAACAGGCCGAACTTGTTAGTATGAAAATTTGATCGAGACTCCATCATTACATCTCCAGCTAAGAGTTGTGGGACATACTTAAAGACACTCCTTTGTGATGTGTATCTTATGAAACATCGAAAGAATCTGATATGTCTAAATTCGAAATTATTCGCATTTAGTGGTACGTATGGAGAGCTTCAGATCAGATCGAAATGTTCGAACATGAAGAGTAAAATTGATTAAATCCGAAGAATAGCACTTTTGCAGACCTGATGTTCTATACTAATAATTATCTCATTTTATTACTCTAGTTCATTACATCTTCTACCGGCTGCTAATGAAACTACATACAATAGACTGAAATCTTTACTAAAGTTTCTGCTGTTTCGGCAGGCTTTTTCAAAGTATGGGATGAAAAAAATTTATTTTGAAATTAGATTGACATTATTCCGTAGTAAAAGCGAAACATGTAAAACCCTAACCCTGTATCTTTTCTGGGCACCAGGTGAAATGAATTAGTAATTGGTTGCGTAAGTATAGACATCTGTAACTTTTTCTAACCAGCTGCATTTGCTTCATAACGAACACCCTTACAATAAGGATATGGTTACGTAATAGTTTTTAAATTAGTAATCAATCTACCATAATTTATTGTATTTTGGTCTTGCCGATAAAAAGATCGTATACTTAACATACAGTTTTACAAATAAAACTCTTTTTCTTTCAGTGACTCGTACAGGAACTTTTTATCTGCGTGATGAAAGCGTTTCACCAAGTAAAAGCGTCTACAATCTACATGTATTTGGTCTGTAAAATGAAGTACTTACTATATATACCTTTTCATGAAATTTCGTGATCCAAACAAATTTTAGGTCATATAATATTCCAATTCAAATAGAAAATAATTTTGTTCTTTTTCTTATATATCCTCAATCATATGGAAACAAATACAACTAAAAAATGTTCTACCGTGTTTTAGAATGACGTCACTCAGCTAACCATGCATTTTCATCCAACTAAACGTGTATACAAAATTTCAGCTCAATAGGTTTAAATATCTGCTTCAAAATTGAGTTACAAGATTCCACCGAACAAACATAGTTACATAGTTCCATAGTTCTATACATTGCAAGTTAAACAAAGGCTTTTACAAAATGGCATTCGCGTCCAAGAGAACCACTGATACATTTAAAAACCTCTAGAATACTTTTAACAGTACAATCTTTATAAATATTGCCGTACCGTTAAGGTCTAATAGATAGTTTTATGTACACACATGCCTGACGGAAATATCCAGTTTCTTCTTAGTAATTAAGAGATAACAATAAATCGAGAGAAAGGAATCATTTTGCTTCTATAAAGGAGTGTGTTGAATGTTGTTAAAATATTTGAAGGAAAAGTGTAAAGTTCAATGGAATTACAATTTTTCATTTAAATTTACTGAACTTGATGGTATCGCATTATGGAACAGTTTTATTCTAATTCACAGGTGAAAGATTGTCTGATAATGCAGTTGTATATTTTAAATCCGAGAATTTAGTTAATGTATAATTCTATTGAGCAATCTCATATTTATGTGAAATTCCCTTACCTGATAGTCAAGTTTGCTTCGTGAAGTTGACATAGTTTCCTCTATGTTTCTAGATATTTTAAAATCACATCAAAATAGTGGATAGGAAGGCAGTGAATATTTGTAATTTATGATAAAAGAGATTTGATAAATTGTTGATGGTTCTACACTTCCTCTCGAAACGTTATCTTCTTTGTGTATCCTTGTGTAAGCTCTCTGAAGTTGACACAAATTCAAAAAACCAACTATTTTTCAATCATGTCATTCATTCATCCTCTCACAGCGCTTCTGGAGTACGCTCAGCTTCTTCCTCTTTCTCCTGTTACTTACTACGTGAAACTCTTCCATCATGCAGATAAAATACACAATTATTCTATCTGTAATTAAGTAACCAATACAGCAACAATTATTTAAAATTTGCAGTCACGTAGCCACATTTGTAAATGGCTGGTCAAGGTAGACATTTTTAACATGCTCAATCAAAGATCGTAAAACACGCCATTCACAATCCAAATATTGCTACCTTACATTGTTCATGTTTTGGAGTTTGATTTACATACGATTATAGTTACCGTCAAAATTTACAATGCTAATACCGATCGTCTAATCTAACTACTGTTACCTCGAAACTAGTTTTTTTTGCCTTTGGAATGATTAATTTCTCTGTATCACTGTCAGTGAGGGCTTTAAAACAACATTTGTGTTTGATCGTCCAGATAGCGTCAACACAGTCAGTGTACAGTTATTTATGTAATCTTTTATTTCATTGTGTATAGAAATGGTGGAGCTTTATGACAAAAAAGAGTGTAGTCGTTCGATTATTTCACAATAGGTGAGAGCACTAGAGGACAAACCATGAGTGGGTCGAATTTATTCATTGTTGTTGTGAGGTAATATTTTCAGATTCCTGAACACATATGGCATATAATCGATTTTCCCGTAGTGGTACAGAAGTACATACAGAATGCTTTCAAATGAAGATAGCATTGTAAATTATTATTAAAATTATAAAGGATCTAAGGTTTCCAATATTTTTTAAAATAAACTACTCACAACAGTTCCAAAACCATTCATTTTATGCACCGAACGTTAAAGACCGGACAGTACGAAATTTCACACAAATCTGCATCAGTTCAGAAAATCATCACATTTTAACATGAATTGCTATTGCAGTTAAATAAAATTTATTGTTGTATTCGAAACTCGACAGCATGAGTATATTTAATATAATAAAAATACATGTCTATTTTCAAATTGGTTCTACATTGATACGCAGGAAAAATAGTTTTTGTTTGATTATTATTTGATAATCACTGGAAATTGGAATTAAACAAGAGTTAAACGAACTGTTAATAAAATGAAAATAGCAATAATGTGCTTTTTGCTAAACTAACTGTGCTACATATTTATTCATATCCACTTCGAAGAAATGAATTTTGATCCTTGATTCCAAACTCAGTAAAAGTAAAAGATACGATATCGATTCACGTTTATGTAATTTTTCAAGGCGTGTTTCATCCTATTATTAGAAGATTCAGATTTCATTTAAAACTTCAACCATTGCTTTCTTGCAACGTCGAACGTATTTAGTTACTTGTTTTTGTAATAAGTAGCAAAGGGATTCGAAATATTCCAAAATGTTCTGAAGGCAAACATTCAATAAACACTGCCTAGGCCGTGACACTTTTGCCTAATTATTTCTTAAGGTTTGACGTTGAAAGGTTAACATCTCATAATGCATGAACTGAATTATGTGCAGGTGTGATTAACTGATGGAAAAGTCAAAATGAATTAAATGAATGTTTCAGAATGATCGAAATGGAACATTTGTGTTCATTAATTTTAATAGCTTAGTTATGTCCAGTAGTTTCGACATCCTCGCACATATTTAGTTATCGGCCGAATCGAATTTTCCTTATTTTGTGTAACATATCGCTATCCATTAATATAGGAAGAAAACTGGCATCATTGGCTGGGAACATAAATCTCTAATGTGTCTATAACTTGAACCTACACGGCTAGCTGCCCACACAATTAAACAAGGCTGCTGGTATCTGTTCCGTTTGTTCGTAGAATGGCACTAAAGCAAATTTGATTCATTTATACCTGTTACGATTTCATCTATCGACATTTAAACATCATCGCGCTAATTCGCAGACTTCCGCGGACTTGTCCAGCGACTACTGCCAATGCATGATTGATGTATTGACCCAGCCTGCTGAACATATTTTACGATATCTGCTCCCGCCGCAACCATTTACAGAGTACAATCGAATGAATTTTTCATGACGACGATAACTGATGAACTGTCTTCAGGATAACAGTGTTTTGTTTCAAATTAGACCTTAGCATAATTTGATGAAAAATATATTGGAAACACGAATTGGAGTGAGGAAAATAAAAAAGGTGCGGAAGACTCGAACATGTGTCTCCAGCACTCACTCCGTGCTGACGCTATAGCCGCTGGGCCAGTGCACCACGATGAGCAGGTGATCTAAGTCGTCCTGTAAGGTACAGTACAGCGTGCGAAGCACCGAGTCAATCTACGAGACTCCATTTTTTTGTAACGATTTATAAGAAGTCTTGTAATTTAGTAGTCACACTATGTGTACGGACTATCTGAACAGACAGAATAAATATATATGAAGATCCTATGCACACAGACAAATGAGATCTCTCATCTGTTTGGTCAGGCTGTGTGCATTTGTAAACGACGAAGGTTGTCTTACCTAATCTCACTGAACAAATAAAGACGCGAATTGCTAAATTGATGATTGTAATAAATATCGCAAGTAACATAATACCCATTTGGTTAATGTTTTTAGAAAGCAAAACGGTAAGGAACCTCTAATGAGTATGTTTTTTTTTGGGCAGCAAGAATGTAGGCGAGCAGTATAAAAAGTGGTACCATAAACAATGAAACAAGATTGTTGCAGTAACAAAGTATTTGGGTCAAAAATGGATAATAAATAAAAAATAATGAGATATAGCAATAAGTGGTCTACGGAGGTCGAAAAAGAGTTTCATCCGTGATTTTGAGCTCACCCTTAAGATGCTAAAGTAGTTTATCGAATAACTTGTCGAGTGAAACATAATATGAATCGTACCTTTATTTTATACCCAAAAGTTGATATACGGTCGTTTTCTTGTCACCTTTATTTTTGCTTTTTGCTATAGTCAATGAAATATTGAGTTTTGTAACTTTCTGATATTATCCTGACTTTTTATCTCCGCTCAGAAATGTTTATTCAAAGATTTTCCAAGCATCTAATTTCTTCATTCAAATGCAATGATAAAGTTTATTGGTTTTTTCGCAAACACAATACACGAAAATTCTAATATTTGGAACATGGAAATCTTATCGATAAAATACTATCAGAGTTTGTAACTGAAAAGCAAAAGCAAGACAAAGATTGAATTATTCGGTTAATTTTCAAGGGTAATCTTAAAAAATATGGAGCACTATTATCTAGAATTCTTATAATTATAGACTTTTATAAAAACTATTCAAATTCCTAGGTGACTGCGTTAAAATGAAGACGGAATTTGCCTCTCTACGTATGTCGCAAGCCTTGCAGATTCATGTCCATCGAACAAACTGTTATAATTCTGTTATATCAATTACATTTGAATTTTAATTTATAAACCAGAATAAAATAGTCTTTGAAGACCGTTACGTGGGTCTGTATCAAAATAAATGCACTTGTAGCAGGAAGCTGACGTATCGACATTGCAAAAACCGCCGGTTGTTGAATCGTAAATCAGAGCACTTAAGCCGTTTTTCAAGGATAACCAGCTACACAAATGTACAGGTAGGTGCTCCTTCACACTGATTTTTGAATAATGTGCATACAGAGAAAACGTCAACAGCTCACATACTAGTTTTTCCAAGATATATTGTTTGACAGACAAAATGACAGAAATTGACAAATAGTGTAAAATTTATATAATTCCTAATATTTGCAACACTGTTCTAAAATCCGATCAAAACCCTCAATGAGCTGATATAACTGCACCTAAAATGCAACTCCGCTTCTCATGAGGCTGAATGGCACTTTTGTAAATGATCTAACCCTCTTTTCAGCTGAAATACAGGATTCAAGGAGCAGTAATTGATAAGACCGAAGAACAAATAAACTGCAAATGCAGTCGTTAAAAAAGATGTGCCCTAAGACGCAGAAAATTATAAGAATAGCTAGACAGGATAATCAGAATGCTAGCCTACGTGGTAGCTTCTGTAAAGTCAGTTTCGACGGTCTGGCCATGCTTTACAGATTATAACGAAACGCGTAACAAAAATGACTGATTCAGAAGCGTTGTGTGTAAATTGCACAATTTTCTCTTAATGCATGAACTGTACCGATACAATCAAAAAGTAGTAGAGTGTGCGTGCTATAGCGACATGTCGATAATAAATACCTCGTCGGCAAATTTATCGAGTACAAATATCTGGTGCGCGCATAGTATCTGTTCCCATCTCACTCTCACCTGACCACTGAATGTACCGGCTAGCAGCAGCCAATTAGCCAGTCTAGTGCGTCGAATGGCGTCACTGCCGCCCCGAGAAAATCCAGGACATGTTTGCAGCACCCGAGAAATATGCGTAACAGTGAATTCCGATCAAACTATGCTGGAATGGCTTGATTGGCCTCCGACTACCGATACCAGATACTAAGATAGGAGGGTGTGGGGGAATATACGTTGGCACAGTGAGCAAACATCCCAAAAGCCTAGACAAAGTTTTGAAAATTGAATGAAGATATAAATTCACGCACACCAGAGGCTCTTTGAAGTCCAGGCCGCACACTGAGGCAGGATTCGTGGAGAAGCCCTAGGAGAGGATAAAGGTCTATTGACATTGACAAAACGTTACAATTAGTAACTATCAAGGACAAAACTCAAACCACAAGGCTCAAACAAACGTGAAGGACCGCTTTAACCGTATTTCTGGACAAAAATAATCATAAAACTACGCTCGGTCACACTGTGTATGTAGGCCAAGCGTGTGATTGCATTTTTCCGCATGCAGCGTAATGAAGTTCAAACTTGCTGGTAAAGGAACCTCGCTCGCATGCACCTTCTTGCCAACGCTGTTCTTGGTCTGATTGTTCCGCCAGCGAGAGTGTTTGCGCTCACAGATTGCTTACGCTTGTTGTACACACGTTATGTACTACGTGGTGAAACAGGATGTCAATAAAATCGATTAGGCTGGTTACTGGAGCAGATAAGCCCCGAGAAAAATTGCTAAAGGAACTCCGGGAAGGTAAGTGCAGCAATCACTTGGCTCATATCTTCAATCAAGAGGATCACTATTACGTACTGAGGATATTGGGATATGATATAGCTGATAAAACTGTGGTTGTCTCTCTAATTCATTATAAATTCTGCTGAGACAGGAAGAAAAAAGGAAATAATGGGATATTTCCATTACCTGTAAGTTTAATTCTAAACGATCTACAGTTCTAAAGGCCGACAAAAATCTCCATTTCTGAACTCATAAATCTGCGTAAAAATTAAGGTTCTGTATGCCGAATATAATGAACAACTCATGAAGATCGCTTTGATCCCTGAGAAGTGTAGAACGCTCATCTATATTATCCTCTTAGTTGAAATTAAACGGATTATGACCTCACCCCCATAGAGACTGTTATCGCCTGTCTCAAGCCAAATATTGTCGACCCCCTCATTGCCCATAATACCATCACGATAATTATTCTTATCCTTAATAAAGGACTGTAATATATCACGGGAGCATTGTCCTTTTTGACATCTGACAAGGTTGGTTCGAGGGTTGGAACCAAATTCCGCATCTGGATAGATCCCGGATTAAACGTTCGTACCATTCTCGGCGATTTATATTACATTCAATATGCATATACATACATTTTGTACTGCTAATGTCGACGGAGTCGTTTGTCATCATGATCAGAAATCAAATGCGATTTTAAATGGTTTTTTTGCCGACGAGCATAAAGAAGCGATGAGGGTAGAATTACGATTTTGCCTCGATGTGTAATGGCAAAAATGCGCCCTCCCAATGTTAGCATTATATTGACTGAATTTTTATTACTTTCGCAAGAATATGTGGTTGATTTTGTAACCTTTTTGGGCTTATATAGAAGTATACACTATTAAATTTGAATAGTGGGTTGCTAAAATGGCAAGGACGAAAAATCGTAGTCTTTTTGCAGCAGAATTATGATCAAATAGGTAAATTAAGATCAAATAAAAATTGTTTATTTGAATACAAAGTTTCAGGAAGTAAGAGTAATCTACAAATTGAAATCAATCAAGTTTTAGGATGATAATTCCCTTTCTTGGATAATTTATGCCACTTTTGTCTTAGCAATTATTACTCTTGATTACTGCATTTTAATTTAATTTGAGGGTCATAAGTAATTAAGAATGTTCTGTTTAGCCCATTAAATAGCGACCTTAAGTAGGTTAACTGTATTTCCCAAGCAGTAGTAGCAGTTTATTAGAGATTTTTATTGTATCCTACGATTGTTGATCCAGCTGAAGTGAGTCATGGTAAAACTATCAAGACAATTGCAGTTTTTCAGTCTTTCAAATGTTTTTTCAGTTTAATTCCAGAAGGTGATCAATTACAAAATTCGCTCCAAATATTTATTACTAAGCTAAAACGGATCACTGTATGTAAAATACCTAATCTCAGAAAAAATCTCAGAATCGATTTCAGAAAAGTACTAGGGCAAAACTCATTTTCTTGACTGGAATAATGATGAACTTAAAGTACATCTGAATGTATTTATAAAAAGAGCTTTCAATTAGTAATTTGTACAATAATCTCGAGCGACCAATTATAGAAAATTATAATCGTATATAAACCTAACGAAAACTAGACATTAAAATATACAACAATGCAATTCGTTTCATATTATTATATAATTATGTGGCGGATTGTAGCATTCCAAATTTTGTTTTAGTAATATTCAAACACAATTATGTTATTGATTTTATCGGCTCACTTTATATTTGCTTAATATCGATAAATAAGGTAAACAGAATGGGACAGATATGGAAGTAAATATTGGAACATTAATTCTTTGAAACAAACATAGGAGAATCGCATTTTACATGGAAATCCAGTGAATAAAGAAATTCGTGAGCTTTATAACGTATAGATATAAGTATATAGCAAGATGCTGAGTACATATTGAGAGGATCAAGAAACTTCTTGTGTGATCGCTGTTGTGCTGCGGGCGAGAAGAAAGCAGTCATTGGGTCCATACTTTATTTGATACTTTATTTGAAGACCTATATGTAAATTACAGTGGATGTATTTCTTTAGTTCGTTATTACAGAGGGATTTTCAACATCTGTTATCAGTAAACCACTAACTGCTCAAAAAAAGTAGGAAGTAAAACACGAGCTAGGTTTCCACTTGCGATTAAAGTTCCGACAAGAAAGTTTGCAAATGATGATATCTTGTCTACGTCGCGATTATCATACTTCGAAATGAGTCATAGAGATTAGAAGCCGGCATGACACTCACCCATCGGAGTCCTGCTCTGTTTCTGTGCCACACGCCTTTGACTGTCTTCTAACTTGATGCAGAAAAATCACATGTGGAGACTATACGTTTTTAAGTTACTCGGTTATGAATCTATGATTGTATATGCTTTATTGCCTGCATCTAAAACTGTCTTGAGAGGTTATGCGAAAGAAATGAATCTGGAGAACACTACATACCTTACGAAGGGTAGCTGTTACCTGTTTGCTCCCCTAATGGGCATATCTTTTCATCTTTGAATTATTAAAGAAATTGGAATGATACGTTGCTACCACAAATCTTTTATTGGTGAAGAGAGCCAAGCAGGTAGAAAGTTACAGAGGGTCTACAAGTACAGCTCCTAATTCGATACTTTTGTTATTTGAAATAAACGACTTTTGTATTTGTTATCTTTACTATTCAAACACTAAAGAGACACTATGCTCATACATATATTCAGTCATCATCAATGAGGAAAAAGTGATTTACTTCGTAATTTACTACGTATAGTAAATTTTATTGTTTTATATTTTCATTGTATACAAGGATATTGCTATAATGATCTTCTCGGTCAGAGATCAAGAAACAGCCCTGTATGAAAGCTTTGTTATGATACTGTCGATTTGCTACTCAGTGTCAAAATAGATTTCGAATTGAATGAATTTATTTTTTATTATTATAATAAAATAAGAAAATAACTGTAATGTATTTATATCGGAAACGTCACGTTCCGTTTTCTGTTCAAGGTATCAAATTCAATAACCGGAGGATTAATAACAATTCCAAATAAGTACTGGAAATAGCAGGTATCGAAACTTATTCTTCAACAATGATCTTCAATATCTTGTTCTATCTAGCTTATGATGCCAGCCTCAACGAGAATTTCAAATCTGAATGCTGCAGAAGCTTAACAAATGAATAATATCAGAATTATGAATCAACACTTGAAATGTAGTTAGTTTCGACATTTTAATGAACAAACTGGAAAATTTGGGATTTACAGGGAAAATGCTTAACTTAATTGAAACATTTATTGAAGGTAGAAGTCAAATTGTGAAGCTGGACAATATTAGGAGTGAAATAAAATCAAACACTCATGGAGTTCCGCAAGGCTCAGTCCTGGGGCCGCTGTTGTACTCCCTGAATGTCTTAAGCTTAAAAACAGTTAATCTTAAAGCACGCTATTTCACATTTGCAGATGATACTGCTCTAGTTTAGAAAGGTGCAAATGAGAATGAGTTGTGTATGGAGATCAACAGTGACCTCCAGAATTATGTTGATTGGTTATAATGCAATAAATTAAAAATAAATATAAACAAAACAAAATATATGATATTTAAGCAGAAGAACAAACAATTGCAAAATGTAAATATATGTATCAACAATACACCTTTAGAACAAGTGTGCAAAATTAAATATCTTGGACTAATTGTAGATGATAAATTGAGCTGGACTGAACATATAACCAAAGTCAATGATAAAATCTTACCTATGATCTCTATAGTATTTAAATGCAGAACTTACTTAACCAAAAAAACTAAAGACTTGATCTACAATGCTTTTTTCTTATCCCACTTTAGATATTTACTCCCTTTATGGGGAACTTGTAGTCAAACCAATTTTCAGAAGATGCAGGTATTGCAAAATAAAGTACTAAAGGTACTATATAATTATGATAGTTTAACTAACTCAAGTAAATTATACAAAGAACTGAATACTTTCAATCTTAACTCTCTGTTGCAATTTGAACAATCTAAATTAATATTTAAAGTACTCAATACACAACATAAATCAAATACAATCTTAATATCAACTAATCGTGTTCACAATTACGAGATCAGAAATATAAATAACATTTATCAAATAAATACAAGAACTAACTTAGGTCTTCACAATCCTATAGTTAATGCATCAAAAACTTTTAATAATTTATCAAGAGACATTAAGACTACAACAGATTTCAGGTACTTTGTAAAAAAATTGAAAAACTGGTTAATGAGTGTACAAATACAAGCTAATTGTTACCCTTACTGTTAATTTTGTTCATGTTTTGTTTTTCTCGAGGCCAGTGCTTTAAGCACTGTTTAGAGTTATGTGTAAAAAATTGTATTGTAAAATTGTTTATTTTTCTTAATAAAGATGTTTCAAAAAAAAAAAAAATTTAACCCTATGATGTTTGACCATCACAAAAGTCACAACACAAGTTCTCAATAATACCATAGTAGACATTTTTCTTGTCAACCTAATTTATATTAACATTGATTTTGACACATCAACGTATTAGTATGACTTCTTATAATCGGGTTAATGTTCCATGATTTTCTTTGTCTGTGCTTCTTCACAGACATCTAAGATAAATGGCACATATCTGATGAACATACCTTGTCTTAAGGGCAAATCTCTCGAGAATCACCTTGACAAGATATGAGTAACGCTATACGAAAATCAAATTATTACTATTCAAGTCAGTCATAGCAAAAATATCGAATGTTTGGTTTTTACAAGAGAAAAAACTCACTGTCAGTATATCGTACTACTGAAACTTTACATTACAAAAGTATGGGCATATAAAATAAAGACAAAATAGCATTCAAACACTTACACTTTTTTCATGTATCTCTTCCTGGCAATCAGGGTGTAAGACTCCCTGTGACCCGTAGAGAAATATTTCATTTTCAACCCCATACTGTTTGACTATCACAACACAAATATTGCACAGAAACGCCTACCGCCTAGTTCCTAATATTGCACGATTACCATAATACTTGTTTGTCTATAAACTGCAGTTCATCCGTGGGGCATCGTCACATATACGGAGCACGTGCTGGGCACAGCGAACAGCCAACGTCGCGCGACTACAGTACGCCGCTATCCATGCCATACTGAGTTGAGTGGTTGAGTCATCCTGAATCCTGAGCGAGTCGCCGATGCCGTCGTCGAACCAGCGTTATCGCAGCGTGCCATGAATCGCCTTGCGTAGCGCAGTGTTGCCAGGTGCCATCGGATGGTTTTCGGTAGAGTCCTTCTAAATTTTTCGGTAGATTTCGATATATGGAGTAGTAATGAATTTAGTGGTGGCAAAACATCAAAATTTCACGTCGGCAAAATATATAGCCTATACAAAGCTGTGCCAGTATGCAAAATCGTGATTGTGAGGAAGTCTTTATTCATAAGAACCAAATATGATCATGATATTGCACTTGAATAAACAATTAACTTTACAATAATTCTACAGAACCAGAAATCGGATAAACCCACAGACCAAAGAACATACATAGATAGGGACAGAATCATAGAATATGGTCTTATCGTCTAACAAAAAACACGACTGCACGACTGAAACCGAACGCAGAGGCGTATAAACTGCGAGACCTGTCAAAATAAAAAAAGTTTAGCTGTGATTAGTGGAACAGTATTCCTGCGTTTTGTTGAATTGTTGTATCGCGGGTATATAGATAATAAATTCTCTCTGAAAGTACAAAAAGCAATTAATTTATTTCGGTAGATTTTGCATTCAAATCGGTAGATCGGTATAACTCGTCTGAAATCGGTAGATCTACCGAAAAATCAGTAGACCTGGTAACACTGGCGTAGCGAAACACCGCTGCCTCCCCACTCCTAACCCCTAGCAATGCTCGATGCGTAAGAATTACGTAGAGGGTGGAAGCATGACGAGTGATGTCGTGCGGAAAGATGCGAAATTCCTGTTAGGATTTTGGAGTTTCGCTATGCCATGACGCATGTAGTGACGGCCAGAAGTGACCAGTACGCACTCACAAAATTAAATTCTCCGTCTCTTCCTGTATGCGAGAAGCTATAATAATCTTTTATGTAAGTAAGACGATAATCGGCAAAATGGGCGCTGTAAGGAAAAATCCATGAGGCATAAATGAAATTTACAGGGAGGCAAACATATAAAGTAATTTGAACTATAAAAATATATTCATACAATGTGACTTTAACTGGAATATATTCAGTAAAACAGGCCGAAACTTCATCTTGCAAAATTCCTTTTGCAGGGCGATTTTTGGTTCAAGTTCGATGGCTTTCTAGTTTTATAATTATCAAAATGAAAAGTGAACATAAATTGAAAGATATATTGAATTTTTCTGAGTAGATTTTAAAGAAAGGTTCACTTGTATAGGTAGACAAACTCACTACCACTGTCACGATACTGAATAAAATGTATCTATCCAGAACAGAAAGGGCACAATTTAAGCTTACTTCACATTAAAATGTACTTTTCAATTTCATTTTTTTCCTCATTTTTGTGAAAAAAAAAACATCAAATACAATACCCTCAAGGTTTGAAAAAACTCTAGCTTATTAATTTTGATAAATTCTAGCATTTCAATATTGAATACCTTCATGTAAATGTATCATTACAGAGTGATTGACACAGTTGTATCATATAGGCGTTCCATTAGTACTCACAATCCAGACAGGCAGATACTCGTGAAGACTATGAATCACGGCTATGATACAATAAGAATATAAACTTTCCAAAAAAAGTAAGGATTCCCATTATCGCTACAAGAACCGCAACGCGGGCAACAGCTATATCATTATACCTAGTCACCAATCGTAAACTAGTAATCATTCACACCTTTTACACGAAAATTACCGTTGATCACTGCTGAACCTGTTCTTTTTCACTTTCCGTTAATGCTTCTACTAATAACCTATCGTTATTGTGTCAAGTGTAATTATTTTTAGCGCGATTAACTGAGGATTATCATTGGAGATATTTTTATCGCCTTCCCTGTTTGTTGATGCATGGGAACACAGGTGTTATCTACGAAATTCAAGAAAATCAATCAGCATTAAATGTGACTCCAAGAAAAATTGAACATAATTGGAAATTGGGTAACTGAACATGAAAATAATTAAAGACGCACTCCAAGCATTCCCAGAAGCGCAACAAAAGAACCCCTTCGGAATAAAACTAAATACGCCCCAAAATGGCATATAAGTTGTGAAATAAATTTATATGAAACACGTATGCAGGAAATATCCGGAATTTATCGAAAAGAAATTATGTTCATAAGTTCACAGCTGTATTTTTTAGAACAGATAGAACATATTCTAACACCCAATTTACTGGATAGGGGCCAAGGGCCTCGGAATTGTAATAACCTAGTTTCAAAGTTTTATCAAAATCCAGAACTGTCTTCCTAGTTATAGAGAGGATACACAGATAGACAGACAGACCGCGGAAAATGAGTGACCTGGTTTTTCGTTATGTATATGTCGTGAGAGATCAATATAATTCAATTTTTTTGAGAAAATTTGCCGTGATTTGCTCTAATTTGCTTTTAATCCTAACCTCTGTTTTGAGACAAATAAAAAGGTAAGATATGCATTGTCACGTGATTTCCATAAAAATTATACAATGACTTCCCACAATAAAATCATTGACACGCAATAAATGAAATACCGTAATGAGAAAGTTCATCAATGTAAAAGTCCAGTGAATGAAAAATTCTCTACTACAACTACAACAACACACAGTATGCCAAACCTGTTCCCCTCGTTCTTAGATCTACTTTACATACATCCACCTCCTTTCCTCATTCTTATTCACCCTTTTAGTTTCTTGCCCTACATATTTCTACACATTAACTTTCAAAGCTTTTCCTAACGGACTGTCGCCTTTGCATAAAAATTTTTCAACGCCCTGTTGTACAGTGCTGTTAGAATTCCTCTGTTCTTTACCACCTCGTTCCTCAAATTGTTCTAGGCAGAGGATAGGGCTCCGGGGAGTATCGTATAAGTCCCATTCTCAACATCAGAACTTGGGAAAAGAAACACAATTTGATTATAGTACGTCAGTTAATTTAAAAAAATAGACTTTAAGGTTTAGCTTTTCATTAAAACATCTTTATTTTTCCTGCATTTCTAGAGTATATAAGTAAGTTTGTAGTAATATTAGAAGGGAAGAAGGCAAAGTAAGGATACGATTTAAGAAATGCATAGCATCTATTTACAGACTAACGTTTAGGGCTCATATGTAAGAAAAATTTGAAGGCAAGAGATACAGGATCAATCAAATTGATACAAACATGCATTATAAATCCGAAAATAACCGAAGAAAAATTGTTATCTTTGTTACTTTCAAAAATATGGAGAAAACAGACGTTTCTGATTTTCGCTTTTGTTAATTCAACAGTATATTGTAAGATTCAAACGAAATACTCAAAACCGTTACGATCTAATTTTTTTGTGTTTCCCTTTTTGACAAAGTCAAACACTGTTCACGAGCTGTAAGAAGTTTAAACCATCAAAGACTTATTTTTTTTCATGGAATCTTGCATTTTAGGATTATTCTTTCATTGCTGTATCACAAGTCGATCTAGTATGTTGAAAAACCTTTTTATCAAATATGTATATCGTCGAAGGTTCTAGTTCCACGAACGTGTCACATTTGGATACGGAGTCAATGACGGTATCGTTATAAACAAATTTCGTTAAATGAGAAATATTACAAACTTATTCAAAAAGTATCAAAACTTAATCCTAGGATGCCCTGATGAGTTGAACATCATTTTAAAGACAAAATAGTCCATCGTGACTTTATCCACTTCTAATGGTCGGCATGGACTGCTACGACTTCATAGGTAAGTAAAAAGGGTGCTAGGAAACAATGAGCTTACTACGCGTGCCATCAGATACAATCTTGGGAGAAAGTTTCAATCGAGGGTTAACCGTTTTTTTGTTCGGTAATTATCGTATAATCGAGGTTTAAGGGGTGAGCAAGCTCAGCTGCATTAAATTTGCACAGAGGTTGAGCTACAATATTTTTAATACGTTTTTGCTTATACACGCACACAAAAATATTATTTTTCGACAAAAGTGGCTTATCATACGTATCAATTAATGTTGTTATTAAAGTTCTCAGAACTTAGCGTTTACTAATATTTATTCAACTCGTTCATTTCTTATTTTTGACCACCACATGTTTCGCTTAAAATCAGTTATATCTTCATTTTCAGTTATTGGCCTGTTTCCAGATTTTCTCACTTCAAAAGTTCAATACTGCAGCACAAGTTAGCGGAAAATAACGATCTTTGGTACGTTAAGGTTATTGTGCATAGACATTTTCCCTCTCGCAGCGCCTATGGAGCGGGATCGGCTTTCTGTATTTGCGCGATGCTATCTATTGATAAAACTTTTTGATGAAACATTTTTTATAATGTTATTTCTTTCCGTAAGATATATAACAATATTTTTTGTATTTCGCTAATTTTACCGCTGATTTATATCATATTCACACCAGCGGTAGTTCAAAGAATGATGCAGATAAAATAATTATGTAATTTATTTCAGAGCTTTAATTACACAATTATTTTATCTGTATGATGGACCAATTTCACCAAGTAAAAGCATTTATAATCTACATGATCAAAGAATAACATTTGACGTAGTCACAGTTTTGGCGAAAATTAGTATCTTTCTGGTTGTGCGGACCACCTTTTTTGAAAAATGAACATTAGCTAGGTACTTTTCTAAATGTTGGTGGAGTCGATTTCTATATACACATAAGCATCTACGCAGCTGAAGCCTGAATATACATAAAACATATATGAAAGATAGTGTCAAAGTACTTGTACTGCCTTGACGCGGCGACAGATGTCTCATATGACAGCTGTCAACCAGGGTGAACTGATTCACAGTGACTTCCCTTGTTTTTCGTAAACACTATTTACCATGCTGACAATTGCATATCTATAGAGTGTCGTATTGCACACACTTAGATGCTGAGCTGTTGATTCTCTCAATTTTTTATACTATATTGACTCTACTATTTATTCCTGCATATGATACCTTTACGGGTATATCCTCCGAGTTGCCAGGCTAGACTCTTTACTGAGAGTAATGGGGCATATGCCGGTAGTATCTATCAATAGATTCATGTTAACCAGGAGCAGCAAGCTTAATGCCGGAAAATGTTTATTTCCGTTTTATGGAAATTCGACCGAGATGTATCGTTCTGAATGGAAATAAACTGTCCGAATAAAAACCATACGTAGGTATTTTGATTATGAATTATATCCTGGGGATATGAATCCAGGCGTAGGATTTTTCTCGTCCACGCAGTTTTTAAATTTTTTTATTGCAAAATTATACGTGCATCGATAATTGTAACAGAAGCCTGTTGAATTTTATCCATCAACCGAAAATAAAAGTATGTGGGATACTGTGAAAAGCTGTTAGTAAACATAAAATTGATTATGATGCTTCTGACTTAACACGCTATATGCTAAAATGTTCGATCTTCGAATCATACACATGCCCGACATGACACTCAATTCCGTGACTGTCTGTCTATCTGTTGGCGTCTTTGTCACCGCATAATCTCAGTAAACGCTGCACCCATTTTGATGAAATTTGAGAAGGCTTATGATGTAGCTATGCTGTAGGTAATGCTGGTCATTTTTTCGTCACCAGATATTTTCAAAACAATAAACATTATGCTTACACCCTACTTGGCAATTGTCTTACTACGACAGGTTTTTGTTCATATCCGTTCATTGAGGAAAGATCTGAAAATAAATTTAATTTGAAGCACACACTATAATATCTGATTCGACCGTGAATGTAACTTTCTTCATTTTCTTCTTTTCTATAACCCTTTGAATCCAAGAGTAGCTGTTACCTGTTTTGCTTCGCAACGTTTCGATTAATGTGATATCTTCAATCGTATTCAGGTAAAATTGATCAGCATCATTCCATTTCTAAGACGATGGAAGACGCATCAAAAAAATTAAAAAGCAAATGCGAGTACTACAGATTTCAAACTCAACAATGGCAGTCATAATGAATAAGCAAGAAATTCGTGTTTTTTCTTCATTATATGGGGAATACGCTCACGACTTCAATATTCCCACACACACAAGACATTCATTCAAAATATTTTTACCAACTCTTTGGAAAACATTTCCTAATCCATTACATCCTAAGCCTTCTGGATGTATAGATTTATATGAAATTATATATTCACCGTTTCTCTGGTATAACAAATTATATTGATCAGAATCTGTGTAAATGATCAACCAATCTATATAAGCGGTCCAAAGATAACACGACAATGTGAAATAGGAAATACAAATTACAAAGAACTGCATCGACGAAGAAAGCACTCTTAGATGCAACCAGCCAGATAAAAAACATCGAAGTCATATCGATTAATCCATCTCACGAGCGACAATGTGGTGTACTTTCCCTTGGATCGTTACGTAAAACGTCAAAAATGTCAGAGATCGGCGGTGCATCAATGCCTGCTTGATTACAGGATTACAGCAAATTCTTATTGTGCGGAGTGAATGTCATGGATGTATGGGAGATATTTAATCAACACTCAGACGATACACGAGTATTCAGCAAATATCTTTTGAAACACGGTAATCCTCACGGAACGTTTATTTTATCGCCTTCAATATTTCATGTTCATGACGCAGCTAGAGATTATAAAATATTAAAATTGCAAGACAGTTTTTTATCCCAGATGTGACAATTTCAGTTCCCATTTCTGCGCAGTTACTTTTAGAGAAACCAAGAAACAAATGTCATTTGAGTAACTTTAGATACAACCTTTACATAAAAATTCCATGCAGTAATTTTTCTTCAGATAAAATAATCAAGTTATATTTTTTTCTAATGTTTGCATGTAATCATCGCCTGGATGATCACCTCCTGAGTGGAGTACATGTAAGTCAAATACAGTTGTGGTCAAAATAATAGCAGTGGTTTGATAAAAATGGCAAAAAGTATTTAAATGAGAGTGTAAAATTTCATTAATGTAGACAATATCTTATCTTGTAAAAACCCATCAACTGTCCCGAGAATTCAACAAAAAATTGTCTATATAAAAATATCAGTAAACAAAATATTATCGTTTTTTGTAGCAGGAGATAAATTCCGTTTGGACAAAATAATAGCAGTGTTGTTTAGTATTGTTTTTTTTGCAACCTAAACAGTTTTTGCTGCTTATATTCGGGTAAATTGTCAATTCAGAGTAGCCTTTTGTTAAATTCACAAACAATTTTGGGTTTTATAAAAACTATGGGCAGAAAGAAGCACTGTTCTTAAGAAAAACGCGAATTAATAAGAAAAGTACGAAGTGATGGAAAATCGTACATGCAAATTCAAAATATTTTGGGATGTTCTGCCTAAATGGTTGCAAACGCTTCAAGATGGCAATCTACACCTGAAACTCGTGGTCGAAAACGCAAAACTACATCCAGACAGGACACACTTATAGTGCGAGCTTCAAAAGCAAACCCATTTGCTTCGTCAACACAATTTCAGGAGATTGTGGGAGTGGATGTAGCTCCTAGGACAATACGACGACGACTTAAAGAAGCAAACTTACCAGCAAGAAGCCCGCGAAAGGTACCCTTGTTAAATAAAAGACAAAGAAAGAGACGATTAGAGTTCGCAAAACAGCATATTGAATGGCCTCCATCTAAATGGCGTAACATACTGTGATCCGATGAGAGCAAAATAGTGTTATTTGGCAATGTGGGTCGAAGAACATATGTTAGACGCCCTTTAGAAACCGCATATCAGCCTCGGTACACTGTTAAGACAGTTAAACATGGAGGTTTAAAATAATGGTGTGGGCATGTTTTTCCTACAACGGAGTAGGGCCTATATTTTGGATCAGAAACAAAATGAATGCCAATGTTTATGTTGAAATTTTACAGGAGGTTATGCTGCCCTATGCTGAATATGAGATGCCACTTGAATGGGTTTTTAAGCATAACAACAACCCGAATCATACCAGTCGATTATGTAAAAATATTTTAGAAAGGAAAAAAATTAATGTGTTAGATTGGCCAGCTCAAAGCCCAGACATTAATCCGATCGAAAATCTGTGGGGCGACATTAAGGATGCTGTAGCATGAGAAAAAACTAAAAATCAAGATGAGCTCTGGTCTGTAATCAGTGATTCTTGGAAAAGCATTCCAGTGTCCAGATGTCAAGATCTATTTAATTCCATGCCGCGACGCTGTGAAGCTGTCCTAGCAAATAAATGGTACACAATTAAGTACTAGGTTTGTGTTGTGCTTCTGAAATAAGAATTTTGTTAATTAGACATAGGTTTTTTGTTTAAGAGTGACATTAGTAAAACACTGCTATTATTTTGTCCAACAGAATTTCCGACATTTTTCGTTTTTCTTGATGTTTTGAGAATTAAATCAATTTGACTCTTACTATTATGTTGCATTTTAGGTGGGCTTTAAAGTTGACATACAGATGTTTTAGTTGTTCTATAAAAAAATTATTAAAACGTTTTTGGTAAACACTGCTATTATTTTGACCACAACTGTATGTCGCTTGGATTTAATCCAACCAACTTCCTATCGCTTACAACCTTATGATCTCCATATCTCAAAACTCAAAACCCACAAGCGACGATTATAAAGCAAAACTGTGCATATCCATTATTTGGACTTGCAAATGTGATTCTGTTACAAGATTTGTCGAGCTACCCTCCGGAGGAATGATATCCCGTATAAGGTGATTCATTTACATGTGAAAGGTAATCAAATCCCTTTACTATGTAGGGGAGAGATGATGCTTTTAGATAAGTGAATAGACTCCTCTTTTCCTTTGTAGGTCATACAGAGACGTAATTATACAGGATAATTTTGAACGTCGTTGAATAACACAATTGAAATGTTTTTTGTGTACATGGAATTTCCAAATGATTGTGCAAATATTCCTGAGGAAAAGCTAAAACAAAAATATTTGATAAAGTCGTTAGGCCAGAATCTGAGGGGTACATTTGTTTGTTAAGGTAGTCGACAAGTATTAATATTTGAATTAATTTGCGAAATCTTTAACACACGTAGATTATATTTGCTCTTACTTAATGAAATTCTTCTGTTCTTAAAATTTGAACCGCCATCGATTTGCGAAACCTTGTGTATAAATTGCATCAATATATAACTCCTGAGTCAAATTATAAATTTTTTGTACTTTAAAAAAGCCGAAACGTCAATAGAGGGTTTCATTCATTAGATTCAATTAACGGCCAGTAAAAAATATAGAACTAAACATGTTTAATATTCTCATATTACATAAAGTACTGTACAACTTGGAAGACAAGATAACCAACTAAGGTTATCTCCCCAAATTCGTACTTAGAACCTAGACAGCTAGCTTATAAAAAAACGTTCTATCGGACAAAAGCGTAGTCCTTATTCCGGCCCTGCACTTGTGTGTCTTTCAATAACCATGAATAGAGTCGAAACCTGTAGGGCATCGAAGAAGTCAATTTGTTAACCGAAGTGAGACAGTTACGTCGTTACCAGACGTAAATGGCGATATGGAAGGGTTTCCTTTTCACGCGTTCAGTTATCGGTGTAAAAAATTTGTATGTGGCACCTCGAAAGAGGTTCGTTGACTGTGCTGCTACGCAATCGCTTCAGCAAATAAAGAGGGAGGTAACAGAATTGATGACCTGAGACTGCATAAAATTACTAGTCTCACCAGCGTGTCTTCCAGATGACTGGAGCTATCCAGCAGAGAGATAGTGAGGGGGGAGGCAGGTTATTTGGTAAACATGGTAAAGAGCTACTTCAGGATCGAACGCTCGTAGTTGGAGACCATCTACTATCTACTATCACGAGTCAAGACTGATATTGAAGTAATTATGGGCGTCCCATATGGATCGGCTTTGGGACCGTGCTGTAGAATGCATTTTACCACGCAGTTTATGTTGCCTAAAATTAAGCAGAGATCTGAAGCCTATAGAAAAGGTACAGAAGCCAGGGATGAGCAAAGAGAGAAGCTGTTCTTGAGCTAATGCTGATTTTGATGTTTCTTGTCCAGTTCTGTAACTATTAAGTTATTTGATTTGGCGCTTGATAAGTATAGATCAACGCTTCCTACGCACTGTCTAAAGTGAAATTGATGGTGGAATCCATGTAATAGGATAGTAACCTGTATCAACATGAGGAATGAATAGATTGAATGTCCGTGATGCTAATTTTCAAAACGTATCACCGCAAATCCAGAATAAAAAACAAAGGAACACTCATGTGGAACGAAAACAACGGAATCAGTCGAATACCAACGCGATTTTTTGAAGTAATCTCGGTTGCAACAGATTGTGAATTATCCTGTGCTGCATGTGCTATCTCCTGTTCGCAATCAGCGAATCGATGGCGTTTTCGGGAGCGGTTGCAATTTAAAAATGGAATTATGCCCAAACATGGACGGTTTCACAAGTGCTTTGTTTGTTTGTTGTGTTAAAATTTTTCGAAAACCTAGCCACGAAGGCAACTACCAATGTACCGTGGCTGCTGTAAAGTATTTAAAATTTGTTTAAATTGCAGATGTCCCTACTTGGTAAACTCATTAAAATTGAATTGTGTAAGGTTGACGAATAAAAAATTTAATATGCTCAAATTTCTTCACTGATTGTTTTTCACATTAAATTGAGGGGCCATAAATTGGGAGTGGGGGATGGGGTGAGAGTAGTCGGAATAATTTGGCGTTGATAAACGACGTTCCATCACTTAAAAAGCAGTATAGTAGATTTTCGATGCATTTCAAATATGCCGACAAATTTAAAACTTACTTCCTTTTACAAGTTGAACATTACTTTAGGGCATAGTCATCTTTTTTCTGAACTGGGATAATTTGTTCAGTTTTTGCTTTAGCCACTTTTACTATAGATTATTGCTTTCCAAGTTAATAGTTATAATGACAAAAGTGCTTAAAAATGGCTTGAAGTAGGTGTGATTCTATAAAATGTTCAATGTTTTTTAAATTCAAGTTCAACTATTGATAGTTCCCTAGGTTCGATCCAAACTCTTATTTCTAAACTTCCCTGAACCATCTCAAACGAAACATTCTAAATATGCCACCCCATAAATAATATCGGTAATCCAATAACTTTCCCTACAGCCCCAAATTTTACATTGACCTGCCTCGTGAAATATGGCACACATCCAATAAAGGATAAAATCAAAAGAAAAAAATGGCCTACATTTTTATCCTTTCAGCAAAACGATGCAATATACTGAAACACGAATCCCCATTGTAGCAGGAGGCATGGCATCGAGTCTCCTCCGCTCCATTCTTTCTCCTAAATGGCAGGGATAGGGCACGCGATTTTTGCCCTTTTTCGTTCAAATGTCACGATATTTTTTTATAGGTCATCGTGTAAATTGGAGTGATTTCACATTTGAATTTTTTTGTGTACAAGCGAGGCTCATGCTTTATTGAACTGGTGAAGTACAGTATGTATCATAAGAAATCGATTGATGAGATAAAAAACGTGGGTGATTTGGGGGTAATTTTGATTGGAGACAGCACCAAAATGCCCCCACAGGGCCCCGCTTCCAAACTTGATTTAGAAAAAATACTATATGACGCAGAGAAAGGTGACAACGAAGTCACATTGGTAAAGTTTAAACATTTTATTGGTTGTTCTCTTTAACCAACAGTGGCTTTAATAACAGCTCATAAAATTTATAGAACGCTTATACCAATACTCTTAGATTCTTCTTCCAAGAACAACAAAATATTATGATAAAGTTGAACATTTTTTTTCGTACAGATGAGATAGTCTGTGTTTTTTTTTGTTTTTTTTATCGTATGCTCAATTTAAGATTTTAGTATTCTTACTTCCAGACTTCTTACTTTAAGATTATTATAATTTTGAGCATATAGGAAGATATGGTATATTTGTAGATGTCACCACTGATCACGTGGACAAAACGCAGCAAGAAGCTGAAACATCAAGGAGCAAGCAGGAGTAAGAAGAGGGCGAAGATTAAAATTCGTGAAATTAATATGCTGTAATTGGTGATTAATCACATAGAAGGTGTTACCTTCGTAGGAAGTTGCCGGTATGTTATTATTTATTTGCAAATTATCTCAAATCAAAAACATTTCAAAACCAAAATGTATCGAATAATAGATAAGTTGAAGTACTCACGGATTGATCTGTTTTATGTCTACGCCCTCTCCCCTCGGCCATCATGGCATAACATAGTGTAAGTGCTGTAGTGCAACTTATATTAAATTAAAATTAATCCGTCATATACGTATCCGCCCACTATTGAGAACTGGCCGGTTATTGTTTGCTGGGGAATTTCATGGCGCAAAGTGATTTCATTTGTCTTCCTCGAACGTTGGTAATAAATAGGGCCATTTCGACCGTCAATCGTACAGAGTGGAGGAGGGGAACTATAGGAGCAAGGGGACAGTTATTGTATCGATCCCAATAAGCAGCAGGATGCCACAATTGATGACAAACTGCTTTTAACGGGTATATAGATGACAATGTCTTTATCAGAGAGCGAGAGAGAGAGAGAGAGGGAGATATTACTAGCCGCTAGCCAATTGGGTATTATTTATCGGAAATAGAAATTGGTTTTCAATCATGTCGCAGATAAAAGCCTGGTGTCTAACGCAAACCAAATTTCCTCAAAAATATATATGATTGTGATGCGTTTCGCTTTATCATATAACACTGGCAGGCTACAATAGTCAAGTAAGTTATATGTAAACTAGCTAAGCCTTAGTATCATCCAATGTGCAATCAGTTGTATACGTATATGCTATTTTTAATATATGCATTTTATTTGTTTAGCAATCTCAAAAACTGTACTGCTCAATATTGATTTCAATAATGTTATTAATTATACAGCTATCAACAACATGAATCTCAATTCGGATAAATCACGAGCTGTCATCTTTTCCAGCAAACTGAAACGGGAGGCTCTAAAATCAAGTATAAACCTAAAACTTAGAATAGATACGTGCAACCACTAGATTCAGAATATTACCTATTCATAATATTTCACTTTTTATTTTTACTCGAAAACTTTCAAGTAACATTTGCACAAACCAATCATAAAAAATAATCATTAGCGAAATCCCCTAGCGTCCCTTTTTCATATACCAACCCCAGTAATTATTTCCTCTCGCGCGATGTGCAAAAAGCTCTACAGTATTCTTTGAGACCATACGGTGTTTGGGCTTGGCTCGCTATCATCATCATCTGAGGCATTTCAACGCCATTACAACCCCGTAACCCCGTCGTACTCCCACTCCCACCCTCACGCCGAGGGTTGAACACATCTGTGGCCACGCTTTTTACACTGATCATATCATGCGGAACGTGTTTACGGGAATATCAAAGATCTGACGGCTGGCGTCCTCGCCTCAGGTATAGTGCGGGACAAGTGGGAACTATTATGGTTCAAATTTCCAACATTTCAATTCTCACTGAAGAATCATTTTATAGTTGCTATTTATTCGGTTTGATGACAATATTGTTTTAGAATTGAGTATGTAATACCATTTGTTTTACGAACATCAATGGTGATAAATTGAAATTTCAGTTTCCATTTTTTCTTTACTGGTTATGCAACAAAATAGATACATGAACGTCCGTAGAAAGATGCCTCGTTATGGAGGCACAGAGCCTTTCGCAGTCAATAGGCGCTAAGGGGAGGTCTGTTTATGTGTATGTAAAATCCTGTGAACTCCACAACACACAACACAAGAGGCCCATCCAGGTGTTGAAATTGTTATTTTTTACCATAGTAGAATCTATGAAATGAGGATACATTAGCAACTATTCTAAGATGTTTCAGGCTGTGGATGCCCTTTGTCATATCCCCGAAGCTTTAGGAAGATTTCAAGCTCATTTCACAACGCTGGAGTTTTCCAAAATAATGACTGCTCGTCCAGGTGTTGAAAGCTTGTGATAGTGAATATAAACATTATTCAGTGCAAAACTTGTATCTCCTTGAATTCGTCATTATACTCCCCATACTTTAGTTTTTAAGCTTTTACTTCACGAATAACAAATATTCTATTAAAAAAATATATATATACTATTACTTAATATTCTATATCTAAGCCTTGGTATAATAATAAAACCTGTACTATGAGATGTACTCCCTCTTCAGGTCTGTAAAATATCGATTATGATGTTCTTAGGGGTGAAGACTAAGCGGTGAGCGTTGAAGGCCCGCCTGTGCCTGGTGGCATTCAAAGGAAAGTTGAGTAGAGTTCCTTTAATTCCTTTTAAATAGATAATGAAGGCGAAGGCGCTCTGGTTTCCATATGACGCCTCCGGCGAGGTTTGGAGCTTAGGATACGCGAGGATTAAGTGTTTCTTTGTCATTTACTGATAGGGAGAGGGAGGAGCCGGAGAGGGGAGGGTTTTTTATGGTCACATTCACCAAACTTGAACCACTTAGGTAATGCTTTTTCCCAAATTTATTGTATAGTTCTTGTCAAAAGCAGTCTAGATATCCTATATGAAACGTTGATGAGGTAAAGGTTATAAACTGGGGAAAGTTGTGGAGTCGGAAAAATTTTTCTTGGAACGCTTGTTGGTCAGCCTGCTGCTGTTGTGTTCACCTTGAAATCTTGAAGCATTTTGAAAAGCCTGAAAATGTTATTTTATTTTGCAGTCTACATAGAAATATCCATTATAATTTCTAACTTGAAATAGTGTTGAGAAAAAACTTCATAGAATAACCTACAGGGTTCAATCTTATCGATGATTGAGCAAAAAAAATGAGCTGTGAGCATATTATAACCAATTTTTGTCATAAATTGAATAGCGGGAATGATAACTTTCTTGTGTGACGATCAAATATTTTCTTTTTACTGCCTCCTAATTGCGAAACTGCAACAGTTTCAAAAATTATAAACTATAAATCTTTCTTGATATTTTATGCTTTCTGTATCACTCAGTTCCATAATAGTTTGTTTGGCTTCCGCTGTTTTGGACGCAGCGTCAACACCTCATTAACCAGGGTGCTCGTAGTCATATTTAAAAATCAAGTAACAAAATAACTATCAAGATGAAAATAAAACATTTTTTTTTCGTGTATTTTTGACCACTTCAGAAGGTTTGAAAAGATAGATTCGTCGAAGACTTCATTTGGTTGCTTCTTGAGCTGCTTCTATAAAAGGTGTTATAGAATTCAAATTGCCCAATGCGTTGGAATAGCCAGTGAAACCTTAATGTTTTACCTATTCAATGGCTGTCACTCAAATTTGAGATATGAATTAAATTTATTTCAGAAAAATTCCAAACACTAAGAGTCGATTTTATTGATTTCACTATGTATGATATAAAATACGTGTTATCTAGGAATGAATGTGAACTGCCCGTGGCCTAAACTATTAGACGAACAAAAATCAAATATCCCTCCCCAACATAAATTATATAGATATTAGACACTATTTAAATCATAACAATAGTCAGTTTAATGTATGCACGTCGAAGCAGGCTGTGCAGTTCTTTTCGGGCGGCATGTGCCACCGTTTGTTTTGGTATTGTGTACCAGGAAACAAAAGAGAACAGCACCTTTTTCGAGGGCCACTTCAAACCGGTACGATGCTAAAGAGGCAGTAAACCAAATCCGGTAGCGTATACAAAGAGGCAGAAATGTGTTTCATTTTCATGTATGCAATGCTTAATTTAAGAATTCCTAAAGCAAAAATTTTGTTTGATTGCCATGGAAGTTGTTGATCTATTTTTGAATTATTTGTAAATTGGCTAGTAGGGAGTGGAACAGAAACTGACTCTACCACTAGTGCACCAACTTTCAAAATGGTAACCGCATTACCTAATATGACCCCACATTAGAGCCTCTTCAAGAGGGATAAAAATTAAAAGTAAGAACTTTTTTAAAAACAAGATTATTAGATATTTAAATGCGCTAAAAAGCATAAAATAAACTCTTCCTTTAAAACTTTTAATATTAACTTATAACGTCATAAACAATTCAGATATATGATATAAAAGTTTGTCGCAAGATTTAAGTACTTGTACTTAGTTATACTAGACTAGTCAAATGTACCGCCTTTCTCTGATAATTGAACTTCACCAAAACGCTATGTAAATGTAGTGAAGTTCCACAAAATAAATGTGCATTGTCACACAATCACCGATAATGAATTGGCGTACTATATCATCCTCACGGTGGACTTTTCTAAGGATAGACTTGGTATGCTAATCACGAATCTTTCACAAAGAACATATAAATATTATACAAGCCAGCAGCTTGAGTGTGCGTAATCTATGAAAAATGGATTGAATATAATATGTGGTGTGTGTAGTACGCGCCTCCCGATCGTATAATAACAACATCGTTATTTTTTATGACTGTTCTTTATGTTTACGTACAAGGAGGCATACCTCCAGGCTATTCTATATATTTAATTCAAAACAAGGCATTCGAATGGAATCTACTAACGCTGCCTAAGTACTATGCATCGGAGAAACGAAAATAAAACAAACTGCATTTTATGCTCTACTACATGATTTGAGTATTTATAGTACAACAAGAATAGTAACGTATGTGACAAGTGTTTCAAACTGAGATTGTTTACCTGAAATAAAATATCACTGATATCTATAAACAGCCTTCTGAGAGGCAGAAATATCACAGTTTACAGCCGGCAAACAGATTAAAACAGTTTATCAATTCTCACTCTTGAATCCCTACTGCTGGAAAGTAGTGAGTAGAACCAGTGAATATTTTATTTTTGGAAATATTATAACTATTAGAGTAGTTTCAAAATGAATGGAGCTTTTCTTGGTAGTATCTGAATTTTAATTTCGAAATTGTTCACATCTCTAAACCTTGACCTGAGCAATCCAGATTTAACGTAGAAAAATACATGGAAAATGGCTACTTGTATTTCGTAGTTACTGTTTTTTTCACACTGTAAATGTATGAAATTATCTCAATAAAAATCGTCCTGCTATACCTACAAATCGACACGAATAACAATGAACTCCTTTTCCTTGAATATAGTATGGCATAGAACATATGTTAAATCTTTCTAGTAGTAAAAGTACCTCGTCAATTGTAAGTTGATTGATTTTTGAAAGTAAGATATGAGCAAAGGAACTTTACTAATTATGGAACATGTCAAATATAATACGTCTAGTGAATGCGCATGAACTCGCAAACGACCTCCACACTCTGGAACATCGAAGAAGGTTGACTGATCTTTCCCTATTCTACACATAGGTCGAGCTAACAATGCCTCGAACAAGCACATTCCAAAAATTGTTCTTTTCGACGTTGTGGAATGAACTACCGGTCGTTTTTTTGCCAGATTGCTACATGTCCTCGCGCAGTGCTTATGAAACGCGATAGGCTATCTGCTTCATCTATAACAAAAATGCGGTATCTATATTTTGACGTGCGAATTTACTGATAAATCGCCCTTTTCAGATCTCTTTCAGATAGGTTATTGTTGCACATAACGATTGTATAGACGTATGCACATACTTATTGTTCGAAAACCTGATCGGTTTCGGAGATAACGCCACGCACGAGTTGAAAGATACGCACACGTTGAAACATTCCCAACCAAATAAACTGAAGAGTCCCAGATCGAGATTCGGGATAAGCATAAAAGTGAACGTGCCTGCTAAAGTATATCGAGAATTAGAGCAGTCCCATATACATAATATCTACCATCTGTCGCTTTATAGATATGTTTGTTTGTTGTAGGTTTTGGTGATGTTGAGGTCTCCTATTATTTAGATTTACATTGGAATACTTGTCGCGAATAGAGATAAAACAAATGTGTATACTCAAAATATCGGCTGGGATATTTCACTTGTGAACGTATAAGAGAGTTATTTATACGGTGGCTCACTCAGTTTGGATACAGCTTTGCAAAAGCTTTATTATTGGATAGATTTGAACTGGTTTTTTAGTCAGTACCACTAAATGATCGAGCATCCTCAGAAAGCTCAACGTTCAACGGTTACGGAACACAATTCTGTCGAGCTGCTCTCGCTGGCAACAAACGAACCAGAGTCAATAAATAGATAAATAAATAAATAACTATATAGATAGAAAGATATTGTTTTTTGAGTAATTAGGGGACGTTAATCACAATTAGGTCTTAAAACATGACGGGCAGACCTCAAGAGGCTATTTCCAAAATCCAATATTTCTTCATGTCTAAATATGAGGCGTGAATTTGACAGCGAGGATGACGGGTTGGAAAAAGATAAGATTTTTCGAAAAAAAATTTCAACTACCTCTTTGAGCATTGATCTGCTTTAACAAAGCCATTCAAGTAACTACTTGCAAACAAAAGTCGTAGAGTCTGATTTTGCGAAACTTTAAATTCTTTGCACATGTTACATTTCTGGTCTTTCACGAAAGCGCCTTTGGAATTCACCCTTCTCTTGTTACGCTCTTTTGGAGAGCGCCGAAATGTCTCGCCTGTGGTGTTTTTTATTACTTCTGTTTATGGTTCGGTGGTGACAACTTGATTTATTTTGCTGTAAGGGATGCCCGTAGTGTTCCGTCTTTTGAATATTTAATGCACCCGCTCAACGATGAGTGGAAACAGTATTAAAAATGTTTTGTCATCTTTCATTATATACGTTGTGACAACAGAAACTGTGTGAGTGTATGAGGATCTTTATGAATGAATGCTCATCTGTAAGAGAAAGATGACCAAATATGCAACGCCTGAATATCTAAATCTGTAAGTATCTGATTTTCATACCAGTTCATTAACTAATCACACCATCTCACTGTGAACACCAGAATGACTCGTGGGGATCGTTCTCAACAGTTCTTCCAACTCCTCGAACTGGAGGATCTTAGCGTTAGCCTTGTAGAGTTTGTAGAGCTGGATAGTTTATCACTCGATGGTTACACTATACAGCGTTTTAAGGTCAATGTGAATAGATATTTATCCTGGCACAGTGCTTCTAGAAAACGACAGTCTTTCTGCCTTTGTGTGTCGTGTAGACTAGCCATCATAAGTAATATGTTGCATTAAGTATAGAATTTATTAGCTATCCCCAACTTGAATGGGGAACAAGTATTTTATTTGCTTAGTAAATTACCCGCAAAATTTCTATACTCCAGACTCAGTTGCTTTTCGCACACATTTTGAACCCTGCTGAGAAATTCAATTTAGGTATGATTAGGTAAAGAATAAGTGGTTTAAAATTGGCTCTCTTCTCTGTACAAGCGCTGGCGGGACGTATTTGCTGGTTATTAAGGCACTCGAGGCTTAGAACCGGGCTTCCTCCGGGGGATTTCGTACAGAACAAAAAAATTAGAGTTGCCGCGGTTGCATGTAAAATTACAGCGAATTATGAAGCGCTAAGGAGAACAGATGGCAATGAGTAATGAGTTTGTAAGCTTTAGAAACTTGGGAAAGCGATGTTTGCTAAAATTTTGTCGTTGAAAAATTATCTTTACGTGGTGCAAAAACACGAAGGATTTTTTTTCGAGAAGCTTTCGAACCTAATTCTGTATTCTTTTTATTTCATGTATTTATCCTGTCTAGCTTTTGATCCAATAAAACTAAATTTGCAGGGCTAAGGGGACCCCAAAGAAACTTCAATCATTGTTGTAAAAAGGCCCTAAAGATATTCCATGTTATGAAATATTCTCTATCTTAAGAGGATAGTTCAATAATTTCAGAAATTAAATATCTTAAGAGAAAGTTTACAGAATAAATAATAACTTGTGACAGCTCTTCATCTGTTAGCTGGCAGACTTCGATTCACTGCTGCGAGTGAATCGGTCGGGCAAGGTATTTTTATAATTTTTCAAAATGACGAAACTTATATTCAAACTGTAAACTTTGATTGAGGCTTTCTGGGGTTTGCCTCTCGGTTTTCCCTCAACCTTAATGCAGAAGCAGTCGCCAGAAAATTTATCCCTTAAGATGCAGGAAAGATGAAGGATACAACAATGGCTAGACAAGATAAATATAATGCTTGACTTGACAGATCTTGTTTTATATTTATGAAAGAAGCTAGTTACTCAATTGATAAGTAAAAATGATTTTTATTTGTGAAACCTTGTGAGCAGATGTGATAAATGTGTCTTAATAAATCACTTGATAAACAGCCAACCCGTTACATCTGTTCATGGCTTGCAAACACTAAAGCTACAGCAAACATAAAAAGGCCCGCTCGGCAATTTCTATTATGAGCGTAAAATCAATCTCTCGATCGGATTATTTTTTTGTGGAGCACCTCAGTATCGGTATGCCCCATTGATTTACTGCCCTTTGTCGCTACGCACAAAAAAGCCGTTTTATCTTTGACGCGGAAAAAAATAAAAATAACACCCTCGAAACCGATACACAGTGTTTGAGAGCCAGTCACTCGACTGGTGACAATAGAAAACAAAGAGGGCTGGCACTTTTTTACGCCCCGTTTTCGAACGTATATCATTTGAGAAGGGGTTGCTGTCGACCACCCCTATGGTATGCTGAGTGTGTCGTGACAGTTAGGTAGGAGGTAGCTCTGCTCAACCTTGATCTTGCTCTCATTATCAGAGATTGAGTTTATCTTGCATTTGTACCGACCGCTAATGAAAGCCACATGGGGGTGACGGAATAATTGATTATCATTTTTTTGTGATTTAATAGAGGTAACCGAAACGATAAATCACAAATGTAGTGTCAATTCTAGAGATCAGTACAAATACAAGATGAGACAGAGAGACAGCTACAGGAGTTATATTAATCAAAATAGCTGTTTTGTTAGGGCACCAATCTTTTAAGAAGTCTTCAGAAGTCGGTTTTGCAAGACCTGTGTTCAGTGTTCGAAATAGACTTTTTTCCAAACGGGAACAGATTTCATATATGGGCTGATACAGACCCCTTGTTGGGGGGTTGGGGTAAGCTAACAATATCTACCTAAATCTGTCACTCTAATGCGTGATTGCCTATTGGTTTGAATATATGTTCATCGTATAATATCATACTGTGTGGGACATAGTGGAAAAATCAACATACCCCTTTCCCCCACCCTGGAGTATCCAACAGAGTGGCTAGTCTACCAAGTTGTATTGTATAAAAATACATATATGCTTCTTATCTTGTTCTGAATGCTTTTTAAAGATGCTCTTTGAAGTTATTTCCGAAACAAGTCCATCTAAATTTTATTTCTACGAAATCAAACCATTTTCTCACTTTTTCCCCACGAAACGGAAAGACGTTCCCATTCATTTCGAGCATTGCCTGTGTGAGTGAAAATCAATCCAGACCCCATCTAAATACCAGACAATTTCCACAGAAAACCCTAAAGTGGCCACGACAGACCAAACAATTGCTTTATTGCCCGAGAAAAAATCCGACCGATTCACCCGCAAAAACACGACGAAAAAATCTCCTACCGTAGAATTGAACCGTATCCAGAAGCATGTCTCTTTTGTCGAACGTTTTAGGGGCACCTTTTGTTCTCTAAAAGGGCGATGGGTATAGAAAGGGCGACCTTTGCGTGCGATATCACTTGGCTTCCTCTGAAAACGCGACATATGAGGTGTGAAAAAAGGAATTACCGACATAAAAGGTTACAACGGATTGGATTGCCGAGATTCATATATCCGGAATGTGAGCTTTAAATTAGTATGGTAGAATTGTAGCACAAGTGCTAGGAAGACAGTGAGCAAAATGATAAAATTGAAGGACCAGGTGTAGCTTTAGATGCTTTTATTTGGTGAAACATTTCTTCTTCTATCAATTTGAATGAAATTGTGCTATCGTAACGCGAAATTTTTTAGTCAGCTTGCTTCCTTTATGAGAAAAAATCTTATTAGCATAGTCTGTCAGCCATCTCCGCTAGAAGGGTGACATTCATACACTAGTAGCATTAAAGTACTGTATATACGGTTGCCCTAAAAGCTTTGTTAGGATTACGACGCAATAAAGAAATATCGAACAAAAATGTAACGCCTTGGCATCAACATTCTTCTACAACTCTATAGCTATTAAGTACCCTTAATAATTGTTTAACCATGTACAAAAATCGGCAAAAATACGAAAAACATAGCAAACATATCGTGTGATAGATCTTATCACTTTCCACACTTGAGCGATTGTAGTATTGTAACCGCGAGTATTTTCGAATTTGAGATGATACGTATTTTGGAAGTCTTATGACGCCAAAGACATAAACAACCATGTCACCCATTTTCGGCGGCCTTCCTGTACTCTGTCTGGTCGCCGCGACCAATCTCAACTGAATCGATTGTGATGAAATTAGGGGAGCAAAATACGTAATTGCTTTGTTAATATAGTAAAATTCAGTTAATTTTATATATATATATATATATTTACTAAAAGCATCGCTTAATGTTAGCAATCCAGACATAAGTTTTGTCCATGATACTATGAATCAGCCTCAGAACTATGCGGCTCTCTTGCATATCTTATTTCCGACCAATCCACAAGCACCTCTTTCATATTTGATAAAGCATATACCACTTCTACGTACATGGGCCCACATAAAAACACACACAACTAATCCGCTAGCCAACAGAGCAGAGCAATTCGTCGTATAAGCACCACAACTATATATTATTCATGTGTTCCAGCCTGGAGGGTGCCATATACGCGTGAGACACCCTTTTGCGGCTACGAAGGATTGGCCATTCCGAGTGTGGAGGAACGCCACCGTGTACATTAGAGGGCCAAGCATGTCGACGCTGGACCCCGCTCTCCCTACCGTCTGGTAATTACACTTTCTGCTACACACGGTGGTCTGAATTTTTGGATAACAGTTAGAGTACCGCCCTATAACAAACATTGAAAACTGTAAGTGCATAGTCTTCATTTCACCTATACACGTAGCAATAGTTGTCAAGTCGCCATTTCCAATAATATGCCATGGCACGATCATGTTGTCGGTCTTGCTGGATTGCCATCTCAGAAGCTGGGTTCTCCGGAACATCTACTGCTATTCTACAAGGCCCAGATCAGGCCATTGCTGGAGCACTGCTCGCCTGTGTGAGGATGCACTCCCTAAAGTTTCTGGATACAATCCAGAAACGAGCAATACGTCTAGTGGATACGCCTGACCTCACAGAGAACCTCCACAGTCTGGAACATCGAAGAATGGTGACTGATTTATCTCTATTCCAGAGATAGTATTATGGCAAATTTCCGACCAAGCTGTCTCACATATTAACACCAAGTGTCGCCAATACCGCAGAGACTAGTGGAACCCAACGGGCGGATCCTCACCAGTTCAGGCTTGCAATCCTTCGAACAAGACGTTCTGGAATTAGATATCGGAGGCTCTAATCCCTGACGGTTGAAATCTAAAGTGTTTTAAGATCAATGTGAATAGACATTTATCCTCTCACAGAGCTTATGGAGCCCAATAGGCCTTTGTGCGTGGCTTTCCATAAAAAAATTACCTGACGTGAAACAAGCTTATTAGCGATGTAATCGTAAGAGTTTACGAAACACATAGGATGTTGGGATGTTGCTGTAGCCTTTATAATAGATCGCGTAGAGAACGCAAAAAATGCTTACGCAGTTACGAAGGCAAGGCCTGAATAAGGGGGTGTACTGTGAGTGTAGTGAAGGAAAGCCTGTTTAAGAGCTTTTAAAGTTACCTGGTAGACGGTTCCCAATTTTTTCTCATAGGTCACTACAAAGTGAACAGATAGCTGATGAGAGTGGAAAAAGTACTTGTCTGTTCCAAGTGCTGGGAGGACGAAACATAGTTCTACTGGTAGGTGCACTGTGAATCGAGGTCCCAGGTCAGATTTTCATTTGAGCTATATGAGGAATACGTCCTAGCTCTGAACAGATATTCTAGCGTTTTGAGAAGACGTGCTAGTGTTAGACCATGTATTCGGTAATTTTTTATTGTGACTCCTACAACGCGCAATTAGACTTCTTCTGAGATTTAGAATCAGAACCCTGGCCCGTTGTCGTCGAGAGAAAATCTAGATCCGAAGTGAGATTTGAAATTCGGCTCCCATTACAAAACCTGAAGGGTGGAAAACGAGAAAGAAACGAATGGTACGTAACCAAATGTTGAAAATATTTTTATCAGGGCCTCCTTTAGACGCACGCCCCCTCCCTCCTAGAACCCAGGGCCAGTGGATTTCTCACTGCCCGGTCTCTCTACCTTCCGGGAAGGATATTTTTTTCCTTGGACAGTGATGCCCTCCAAATCGTAATCGCTGCCAGTCTTCTTTCCACCAAGTCATCTACGGAACACGTTCCGTTGAATGTCTCCGTAGAAAGTATTGAATGAGACGCCTATCTATGTTGCTATTGTGTTGGAAATTCTATCCTAACGTACATTCATCCGCAAGAACGAGATGATCAAAAGAAGCAAATTTATTTACGGTTTGAAATACAGGGTAAATAATTTGGAACTAACTAGCGGAATTCGAGCCCACAACTCCTGTAATATGTACCGAAACGTTGGACCAATTACGGTATATGGTATAGTAGCAATAATCACAATGGAGAATCTACCGTCCTCGACATCTCCAAACAATTGAACATCTTGGCTACGTCTAATAGCACTTGGACGTGCCCCCCCCCCCATTAAATGTTAAGCAGTGCGAACTATATTGATCGACCGACCCTGTATGCTCAGTTGATTTATGCCACCCACTCCAACAGTCACTGTACTCCCTGCATCCGTTGCACCCTTTGGTCGGCGCCACCACACGCATAACGCTAATGTCCCTAGTTTGGGATAAAGCGCCGTCCGCAGTCCGCAGTGAATATAAAGCAAGCCTAAATGTATAGAGTGGGTGGGGGCAGTGAATTCCTTTGACCGGGAACATATACCAACTGTTGTGGGTAGCGAAGCTAAATGGAATATTTTGTAGTTGTGAAGAGCAAAGTTGAGCATTGACCGAAGCTGAATAGTGTTCTGGAACAGATTTTCATTTTGGTGGCGTCCAATAAGTACAGGAAATTTCAGTTTGTCTCTATTCACATTAACATTAAAACGCTGTAGACTATCGGGTAACACAGTTCCCGGTTGCTCATTCCACACATTCTGGATTGCAGGTATACTCTACATCATCGCCCATAATGCTAATAACTTATCAAAATGGACGAAAGTATGACCCGTTATCTCTCTCTCACTCGACGGCCTCCGTCTGCACATAATACCTTTCAGGCAGGGATGACCTGACCTCTCTTGTAATTTCCCGAATGGATAGCGGATACACGGGAAGCAAAGAGGTACACATCCTGCTCCCGAGGGAGGCGAGACCAGAAATTAAATTAGCTAGCGGTACATGGATATACGAGAAACTTCACTCCGAAATGGAAAGCAGTGTGGAAAGTATAACGGTAACTACAGTTAACAAGTGCTCTGGCACAATCAAGATTGTTACAAACTAAAGGGTGTTTATATGTGGAAAGACCAGTCAGATGAATTATAATCACGGTGTAAATACAGGAAATGGGGGTCGACGTGAGCACGTCATGCTTAAGATGCGAGTTTGAATCAGAAAACTTGCATAAAGTGTGTAATCGAGATACGTTTTCTTGATGTTTCATGGAATATCATGACGAACACCGATTTCTCTTATTTCCATCATACCTTTCTATTTCCGAAAATATATGAATCTTCTATGTGTTGAAATGACATCGAGGCTTATAATAGGACAAACAAAACGTCTAAAACCCGTCTGATCTTAAATTCGAAAGATCACCTTTGAGTGGGACGTAAAACAAAAACATTTTACATCTCATACAAAAATGACCTCGGGTGTGGAATTTTTTTAAAGGGTGTCAAAAAAGAATATTTTTTCGATTCAAATCTTATAATATTTTTCAATTTTTCTTATCCAAGCTTGATGGGTTTACATAAAAACATAGACTTCATATTCATTGGAATGATAGATCTTCCAAGATTAGGTGGTCACAACCACCTTGAAAATTGTTTCAGAGGCTTCCACTGTCACAAGTTTCATTTCAATTTTGCAGCATATCTCAAACACACGAGATCTCTTCGAATGATATACACTATACCCAATGGAGAGCTATATGGTTTAGAGACGTTAAAAGCTCCTTTGTCATAAAGCGTATTAGCTGAAAACTATTTGCATGGGCTGCCAGGCAAGTAAAGGGGTTCAGAAGACGCGTATGGTAACCCGCATTCCACAAGGGCCTCGAGAACTTCCCCAAAGTAATGAGCGCTCCGGGAGAGGAACAAAGAGGTCCTACTTTGATGACTAGAGCGATAATAATCAAATATGAATTGAATGGATTAAATTTATAATGCTTAGTAATTTTTACTCCACATTCATTAGCGAGGGAAATATTGTGATCGCAATATTTTTCTAATTTTGGATAACAGGTTTTTTAGATATGTTATATTTTTTCAACACGTAATCTCAGTAGCCACTGCATTAATTTTAGTTCAATTTGGGGAGAGATAAAAGTTTTAGGTTCCTTGAAATTCCAATCATTCTTGGTCGTTATCAAGGCACATTTTTTTGGTAGGATCATAAGGTAGGAGTTAGGAGGTTGCAAACATTTCTTTTTATCCAAACTCAATTTTAGTAATGTTCTATCATAACCAATGTTAAATTAATAAAATCTACTTCTTCATTTGCTGGTCAAACAAATACATTTTGACCGGTGTGAACCTGCTGCAGTTACAAACTAGATTTAAATCAAACATGCATTATATGCAGTTTCCACAGCGCGTTTACAGAAATACAGCTAAAATGAACATAAAAAGGGTATAAAAAGTGGATAAGAACAAGTCTTTCTAGTTCTTCTTTCTACCATGGGCCTCGTGAAATTCTGATTTCATTATATTGGAGAATGCCATTTCCTAACGGAAAACGGTATCATCATAGCGTGCAAAATATTGAGCCAATATACTTGATTCCACTTTTTAATTAGTCAGTCGATATCAATGAAATGGATATCGAAATATTGATGAAATAGAAGAAATACTTGTCCTTGAGAGTTGCTGTGATAAGTGAAAATTGACTGTTTGAATTTGAAAATGTTATCCGTACTGGCCCTTCAATCTAAGGGTGTCAAGAATTTGAAAAAGTCTAAGCAGATTCAGTGAAAGTTGATAATTTGAAAAGTTTAATTATCAAGCCGTTTATCTAATTTATTCGTATGATAGCTTCGGAACAGTATTTATGCTTCCTCTCTATTTATATATAAAAAGTTTTGAATTGATGAATGTTATCCAAACCGCATGGCCTGGGCTTTTTACATCCAATATTGCATTAATGATCTATCTAGTTCTCTACCTAAACAATCTTCCGTTTCCTGATAGACATTCAGAATATGCCAGCATTTGGTAACCAGCAGAGTATGAATTGGAGATCAAGCACGAAATATCCTCGAGTGTCCGTCAGAAAAAACGCCCGAGAGCCCTGAAGCACCAGTCTGCATTATTTATATCTGAATAGGTCAGAAAAAGTGATTTGCATGGAACCGTATCACTCGTCCCTCAGTTGTAATTTGGTTAAAAGATGTCTGCGACCAGACACAATTTACTGCTCCGAAGAGCAGAGAATCCCACAGGGTTTTTCGGACCTTCCAGACCTTCGATATTTCAACGGAAGCACCGAGGAATTTGTCTCTATTTGTTTTTTTACAAGCACCGCTGAAAGATTGGGTACGTAAAGGATATTCTCAAGAAGAAAGCCTGGAGAGAGGAAAAACGGCTTTGCAGTATTTTGTTATTCATGGAGGGTTGAAAGGGCCAGCTTAATTATCGAAAGGAAATATGAGACTTGATCATAAATATGTGTTTAGATGATGAATTTAATAGTGCCACTAATTTATTAGGTCCCAGCTGAAAAGTTATTCATATATCTTTTCTTCTTTATAAATACTTCATTTTACTGGAATTTATATCAACTTTCGTATTTATTCTACAGCTTATACCAGTAGTGTTTTACTGCGTAGCAGATATCATTTTAATCCTCTCAACACTGCACAATAGCATGGATAGATCAGGTTAACATGAGAAACATTTACGCAATCAGTTACCAAATATCGTATAGGATAGGTCAGTGTATTAAAAACGAACTGAATAACAAATTGTTGAGAGCTGACGGCTAATATTGTACAGTCATCCACCGTATTAAATAATACCCGGATGATAATCTGATGAAAGCGAGAAGACCACACCTCTCGGACAACTTTGCAGAACCTGACACTGAAGGAACCTCAAAGGCTTATGTAACGTGAATGGTTCTAGATAATTATAAATAAAATTATCTCAAACTGGAGCTCCTGCATTTATTGTAAGAAGCCACGTGTAGGTTTTGCTTAGAGGATGATGAATATTTTTTGCATCTTGTATACCACTGTGGACTTGGCAGGATTTCTATTCAAGATATCTCAAAAAATCATCTCAGAGACAAAAATCCATACCCAAATTTTTAAAGCAAAGCAGCAGAGTAAATCTTATAATAAGTCAAAACGGGTAACAATATGATTGGGCTAGTCCTTTTTGTGAAATCTGATCGAACAAAAATTATTCGGAAGACATTACTCTCATAATTTACGGGTTTTTCAACAAAACTAAGCTTGTCAAAATAATGAATTCCGTATTTCATGAACTTGAGTAATTGGCCTTCATACATTATTCAAGGCACAGAGATTTGGAGATTGGCTTACGTTTTACGTTTAATACAGCATCAATCTGGCTGACATAAGCTAAGGGAGTGATGGATAAGTTCGATCTAGTTGTACATAATGCAACAATAGTAAAAATCATTTATCACATTCTACGAGCAAAAAAAAACGCGCATACGCATATGCACCCCGACCCATATTCAGTCACCTGGCGTCTCTCAGTCATCAGTCTAGATGACATCAGATTTGACAGTTGGTAGCGTGTTGCTAGTTTTCATGGTCTAGTGGGCCGGGCATTGTGACACGAGCCATACACGGTCATACGCGATAGACAAAAGCGTGTCGGGTCACTTTCTACTTTTGTTTTATGGATGTCTGATACAGTGATGCCAAATCTATGGCTTCTTGAAGTTGACATTGCTACAATTTTGGTTTGTGTTTTCAATTTCAAACTATGTGTATGATTTTGTCCACATGATATTTCAGATTGTAATCCTTTAAAGGGTGTAGTCAGCCATCATTTATAGGCTACGGATCTCATGAAAGAAAAATCAGTTTTTATTTGAGTAATATAAATGTTAATTTTTTTAATGTTTTTTTGGGGTGTTTTATGATGCCTACATCATAATAATCCATTTCCGACCGTTTATCTGTTGGCGTGGTATATGTGGTAAATTCTGCTGCTTTCCTTTTGAAACCACTGAATAATAAGTCAAAAACAAAACATAAGGCTCATAAGGCTGTATTTCCCTGAACAGCTACTACTACTCTAAAGTTCAGACCATCACTGGAACTCGCAGATGTGGCGAAATGCTTCGAAACACACCTAAAGCTTCTAAATACAATCCCGAAACGAGCAGTAGTAGTGCATCTAGTAGATGCGCCTGAGCCTTATTCTCTAGATACTATCTTGGCAAATGTTCGATTGAATTGTATCTTATATTAACACGAAGAGTCGGTAATATATCAAAACATAAGAAAGCCAAACGAGCACATCATCGCTAGGTCAATCAAACTCGCCGACTCGTCCAAAATTGGTTATTTTTTAAAACCTCGGCGTTGCGAGATGTGCTGTCGGAGACTGTACTATAAATTATAAAAAGTTGATTGCGCGGAAAGTACTGAGTCTACTGAACCTCGATTATATTTGAAATACTGTGATCGAGTCTCCTTGGGTAAGCTTCAAAGGAAAGTTCTTCAAACCCATGCATAGACTAGACAATTTGTCTAAGGTATTCTTATAGTTTTGTTAGACTTGACAACAGCGTTCGAATTATATCATCACGATTCCTGTAGACCACACAGACAACAGATGCGTCTAGGAGAGAGGGTAGAGGGGCAGTGGCGAAAATATGCAAATTAGATGAGCCCTTTGATGGGAGGGATGATTTCATTTATTATAGGCACCATAGATATTGTAAAGGTAGGTATATGGACGGTTGAAACAACGCGTGGATATTAAATTACAAGCAGATAATAGGCTTTAGTGTATATGCGCGCACGCAAAAAACTGCATTGTGTTAGGGGTGGTTTCTGATGCGTGTGTTTATTTTGTTACGAGATGATAAAAGGAGGTTTATTTATTTTGGAAAAAATGGGCAATACGAATGTAATCGGGGTGAAATTGAATTTTCATTACCGGTTGAGTAGAGTAGCCATTGTAGGCAAAACTTCGCCGTTTGTACTATGTACAATGAAGACATTATTATTATTTTGACGGATAAAGAGGCTGCACTTGATTTGGAGAGATGAAGGTATATTTGAAGTCAAATGTATTTAAGATGCGGCTGTGGAATGGGAGACAATAAATAACTTCAAGACTAACTATGTTCTAAATCACCTGTTGCAAAAGACACTGACCAGATTTTTTTCAGTCATTTAAAACTTTTTCATGGGCTGGGGGCTCAAAGTCTTCAGGTCACCCGATTTAAACCTATTTTTGGAAAAAATCCATAAAACTGTCGCATTTAATATATGAATAATTAATAAATAAAATATAATAATTATATTTCCTCAGTTCACACAAGTGAGGAATAATTTTATTTTTCGAGTTTCCAATCATTATTTAAAAGGTTGTAAAGTTACAAGTGTAACAATTCAATTTTTATGTTTACTGAAGTTTCTGCATAGTTCAGATCTGTTATAGAAATGTATGTTTCGTCTTTGGCCTAGACTCGTAGGTATAACCTGCCCAGCTCATTTTGAGACTTCGATGCCGTCCCACACCAATTTGGATGTATAGAACCACTTCGCTCCCAATGCAGCCTGGCTGTCAGAACTGATAGCAACTCACTGGCTAGCGGTTACTTCAGCTTAGAAAATCATTGCTTTTCTACTTAGATTCAACATGAGTTTAGTTTAAGGTATTATCCCGTAGATCCTGGCTGCCGTTTTTATTCTTTCATTGAGTTGTCCATAGCAAGATCAGTATCAGCACATTTATTATTTCCCTTCTACAATAAATTATGGAAGGGTCAGCTGCTACCTTAACTTCATTCAACACCCTTCGAAGATCGTAATCATGCTAAGTAAATACAATGTTGCGGATTCATCATAATTACAAGTGTGAAAGTAATCCTTACACCATCAACCCTTATTCCTTTGTACGTCTTCAGTAATGTGAAATGGGTGACCCTACCACCCTGATTGAATTGCATCGGATTACGACGCATAAGAAGATTACATAAAAATCCCATCGTACAGTGTTGCCAACGATACACATACCATACACCGGTATGCTGATTCGCCTGAACAAATTCGTTCAAGCTGCCCATCTACGTAACGATAGATGGAGTGGGGATAGTCGTCGATGGAAGGCGTCGAGGCAAAGTCAGGCGCGATATAGGAATAGTGAGCATACATCACGTTTATATAGTTCTTCCATAGTGAATGGCTGATCGTATAACTGCGTCTATTTCAAAATATATATATATATATATATATATATATATATATACACCTTGGATGAGTATGTAAGCTTACTATTCTGAGAGTGGTGAAAAATGTTTGAATGAATGAAAAATGTGTTTGTAATAATAAGTATTTATCTAGCGAAATTTGAACCATGTGTTTTATTGGATTCACTCATTCACTAACCGGTATGCAACAAATCCTGATTACAGAGCAGTAGCAGTGAAGTAATCGTAGTGGTAGACCTTCCCGTAATGCCATCAATACGTGACAACATTGTAATGCTTCAATCAAAAACGACGGGGTTGACACCTTCAAACATAAAAAAGATCGCGGTAGCTTGACGTTGATGGAACGCCTGTATAATTCGGACCTTTCTGTCACCCCCCCCCCCCCACTCAAGGGAAGAGAGGTGCCAAGATTGATACGAGTTTTATGCAGCGAGCAGGGCGAAAATTTGGAACATGTCCCATCTACATGCCTGCATGTATATTCGGGTACAAGGGTGCACGGGGGTTGATTTATGTCGGAAGGCGAATGTACACTACTTCAATGGAATGGTTTGTTTGCTAGCTAGCAATTTTAGAGCGGTCGTAACGGTAATTCCGATTATACGGGCCATTCCCGATTGCATATTAAAGGCAACATGTCATTTCTTACTGCCCTATGAGGTTAACAAATGGACGGTTTTTTGGTGTCAGGTTTCCTCTAAATGGTCGATAATTTTATAGTCGCCCAATGGAATGTTGTTTCAGACAATCTGCCGCTCTGGAATAAACTTGTAATGTGTTTTTTTTATAGATAACCTCACGCAATGGTTGAAAGCTTATCACACTCCATAAGCGCTGCAAGAGAGTCCATACCTATTCATATTGACGTTGACACGCTGTAGGTTCATACGTTAAATATTTCTGTATCTAAACCATATACAGCCGCCTCACAACCGCTGTTGTGCTACTGTTGATAAATTTTGTGCGTAACATAATAGACATTACAAAGACTATCCCGCGTCTGGGACATCGATAAGCTGAACCTAAAATTAATTGAAAGGTATTTTGTCGATCACAGGCTCGTATAAAAGTGCAAAGAACAAGCAGGTTCAGTTTTGGCATCTACGTGGACTCCGTAGACAAGGAAATTATATTTTCGAAAAAATTACAGCGTACGCAATCAATCACTGAGTCAATCTATTTGACTCATTTTTTTTTATTCGTTTGTTAACGTTTTCTGTTTCTACATCATGACAGTATACGCCACTAATTCCGAAACAAAACATCACATCAATCTGCCACTTTTTTTGATGAATTAAATTGTAGCTCTTTGTTTATTGGACAATGACTTCAGTTATAACAATGTATGTTTGTATAGATGAATCTTTTTACAAGCTCATTTCGCGCTACTGCACTCACCTGCTTCTAATAAAAGCACAATAGCAAAATAGCTAATGAGAAAAACGTAGCAGCTAGGTAGTGTACTGATTGCATTAATGAATTGGACGACTAATGGCACAGTGACTAGCTGAAATGCAAACGGCCAAAGTTAATAAAAAGCTAATTTCGCATTCGGTTGCACTGCGACAATATACAATACAATGCCTCTGGCTCTGCGGCTCTAGTTCGCTCAGGTAGCCTATTAACGTTTAACCTTCTTGTTGCTTCCACTACGTTTTACTGGCAATTATTTGCATTTTATGCGCCCTTAGCTCTCGTATTTGTTGTGCTCTGGTAGACTTGACATGGTTGCGGAGTTGCAGGGGAAGATCTGAACAGGAATGTAACCGTCTAGACTTTTGGACTAATAAGGTATCAACGGGACGCTTTTCTAGGACATGAGTTTTGGACAGAGGATGGATGTCCCAATTAATAGCGGCGCAAAGAAGATAAAACTTTTAACAAAACATGTACCGTCGTTTGGGTTAAGATTCATAACCATGGGTGAGCTTGAAATTCCATTTTCATGAATTGAAATTTAGACCGCATTTATCTTCCGCCTAAAGATTTGTGTATTGAAAAGATGTTCAAATAGCACCTGTCACTTCCAGAACTTTGATTGGTGAGTCAAATTAAGCCTTAGTGTTGAATGATTTGACGGTATGGCGTACTCTAAAATTCGCTCATTTTATGATTAAATTTATTTGTTGGGGTGGAAGTGATCACACGTGAGGGATGACATCGATCATGAAATTTCTTTACGAGATTTTTCTAGCGCGTAACAACCAACAAATACAGTTCGAGTGATTCGAATGCCCATCAACCAGTAACCAATCATATTCAGATGACGAAGCTTCTGACGGCCTTCAACAGGTTATACGACAAGAAACTGACTGAACCACGATCTGAAGATATGAAAGAATCTAGGAAGACGAAGGTTTCCGCTACATGGCCGTAGTTCAGTGGTAATATCTGAACGAAAACAAGAGATTGAAATTTTAGGATTGAAATCTTCTGAGAAGTCACTAAAACTATTTGCTCCTCAAGTTAGCTAAAAAGTAGAGCACGTAATGACCAAATGCAGGACAAAATGTCAACAAGAACTTTATGAATAAACTTACCAAAAAGCTGAGTAGAAATCGCATGGCAAATTTTGCTTACCTGAAAAAAATATTTTAGTTAAAACATTGTTTAAATCAACAAACTGATGTTTTCATGAATAATTCTGAAAGTACCAGTTAGCCTTGTATTGAACGACGCCAAGGCTATGTGTTTCACGTGAAGCTGTATCACTGTATTGATCATTTGTTCAGCTTTATGAAAATTTCTAAAACTCTCAAATTTTGAGAAATTTGAAAATTTTTAGTATTTTTTAAATTTTATTCTGATATGCCGACAGTTCTAAAAGAGATTCAAACACTCTGCCACTACATAATACTAGTGTTTCTAACAACCCAATTATTTCCACGATGTTCCCTCGATTTAAAAAATCCAACCAGGCAAGATCCTAACAGCGTCGTTTTTACCACCGCCTACAACATGCACGCAAGACGAGCCACGACAAACGAACCGTACTTCCTACGAGTCCCTTTCTTCCGGTTTTTAATCTTTTTCTTTACGCAACAAGGCACTAACACGACTGTCCTCATCGCGCCCAAGGGCCGAAGGAACTTTCTTTCTCCCTTATTAACCATCTAACAAATTAAGGGTATTACACTGGATTGTGAGGGTGATGAAAATTGGATGAGCTACACAGCTATACGGCTGGAGATTTTTTATCTATATAGCCGCCTGAAGGATCGTTCCAACAGTCTCTGGAGTTGAGAATTTTATTCAGAATTGCTTAAAATCCAAGGGTGAACATAACCACTGTTGGAATGACATGAGACTAATTAATTGTTCATTCTAATCTATAAAATAAAACAATGAGGTAATCATTTTTTTTGAGTTATTTCAGTATATTCCAGTCTATCATATTCATATCTCAGTTATGTTATTCTTTATTTTATTTTAACCATTGTTTCACTTTTGCTTAAAAGCCTTTACAAAAGCATCTATGTATATGGATTGGCATATGAATTTCATTAAAAATAAATTATAGATTAACTAACGTTAAATTGATTCCTGAAACAAGAATTGTTACAAAATCCTGGAACTGTCCAAAGTCAGTTTAGAATACAGTTTGTTGGTTGTTCAAAGATGCACAACGTTTCGGTTTTCTAATTCGAACTGTTGTTCGAACGAACTCATTGTACGCTACAAAGAATTTCGTTGAATATATAAAAAGAAAATTTGATTATATGGGTACAAAGGCTTAATCTTCAGTTTCTTGAATTCGCCAATTGAGACATTATGTTATCATTGCCTTTATAACAAAACCTGATATTTGTCTTCTCTGGTGGCTCAGTGACTTTCCTTCAGTTCTGGGCTGGAGTTTAATCATAAGAAGGCAATTTAGTTCATATAAATTGTAAATGATGCTCTTGTCGAAACTATAAAACTATGGTGGTCTATCTAGACAGGATAAATAGAATTTCAAATATGTGAACTTCAGTTCATGCGGCTGTGAAACTGAAAAATGGCAGAAAAATCAGGGACCATAGGCAAGATAAATACGTGCAAAAGAAAGTGTGCCTCAATCAGCTACATTCCATTTACTAATTTCTAATCAATGTCCAATTATCGCTAGCAGAGGTCTTCGGACGCTTCGTACTTCAAAAAATCTCCTCGCCTTCGGCGAAACTCTCATCACTTTTTTGGTGGAATCAGGACTGCCGGAAGGTACACTACTCGAATTGGGAATCCAATAAAAAGGAACATCGAACGGCCGTTCATACTACAGGCACCTTAGATAGCTAAAAATGCTGTTGGTTTTCTCTAAGAGCGGTTACTTTTTCATGTAGATTGTAGATGCTCTTACTTGGTGAAACTCACCCATCAGTATACAATACAATACAAAGTTTCACACCAAGGACGGATTTGTCAATAAAATATAAAAAGAACGGTACAACCCCCCTGGCCTCCGTTACGTCTGAGCCGGAAATGAAAAACCAATTTGTAATCAACCGAATTACTTAGAAAACGAGTTTGAGAAAAATCCCTTAGGTTTATTCATTGCTTCGATCTGTCACTCAACACCCCATTCAAAATTACTGCAATTCTACTGTACTATAAGAAGCCAGAAGGGATGTACTCGTAGTGATTGATGAAACGAACTGAACCTTGTTGTTGGAGACAGAGAGGGAAGTTCGGAAGGTCCAATTAGTCGCGGCCGGCTTTTTCTTTTCGATTACGTGCAAAACAATTGCTCCAATCTACAGGATAATGAGGGCAGCAGCCCCAGCTTCCTCCACCTTTTAATTCGTCTTTCGGAGCAGACAGACACAGCCGGTGAAGAGTTCTTTTCCTATCCTCCATTGTTTTTGGTTCGACGGCTTGCTCAATTATAATGATTGTTTTACTGGACTTTCGACTGAACTGTAAATGTTCCACAAAAAAAGGTATTTGACAGCTATTATGCGTTTAGCTTAATTTAAAGGCATTTTCAGATATATCATACTTTGAGCACTAATGTTTTCTTGAAATTTATATCGTATATTTTATTACAATTATGGAGCATATTAGATATTTAAAAATATCCGCGAAACCCTGACCGCACTGAAGTAAAGCAAACTAAGCTTTTGACTCAATTTTTATCGATACAGTACTGAGTTTCCATATATTTATGATTCTATATACTAATTTACTCTTGAAATGTTCAAGTCATAACATATATTAAGCACATCTTGACGGTGATAGTTGAGTTTTTGTGTAATTCGTATTTCTTTTAACTGTAGTGCAAATGCTGTCTCCCCGAAACATATTTCAAGTAACCTATGCCTATGTAAACCATAAATTTTGACGATAATTTGAATATTAAATCGAAACGCGTCACAAAACAGTTTTATTTGTGCAGTCTGTTTTTTAAATTATACAATTTTATCTGAATTATGGGAGAGTTGCACCAAGTAAGAATATCTAACATCAATATGATCCTTTGTGTCCTTTTTGTGACGTACTGCGAAAAATAATTGTATTTTCATAAATATCTCCGTTTTGTTTGTTGTTTTGTCGTGATTAAAAAAAATCTAATCGAAAAAACGGTTAGGAATACCTTCTTCCCACCTTGTTTCCGTGTACACAATAACACCTGGCTATCTTGGCATCTCCTCCTTTCGATCCCGTCTTAATAGTGACAGTGAAGCAGCAACACGCAAAAAGCTAATAGCCCTAATAGCAGTAACGTGTCCTGTGCAGTTCTGGTCCAAGATTCCAACACAAGTTGCAAGCAACTTCCCAGACGCTCTCCGATCCATCCAAGTTGGACGGCTGTCCCTCTGGGAAGCGGAAAGTTTTAATTGCCGGAAAAGGGACACTGGAGACGACACGGTCTCCCTGGAGGAAAAGCACATTTACAAGATGTCCCAAATTCAGTTGCAGGATGAATTGAATGAATGAATTTCATCACATTTCTTCGCGTATCTGAAGTTCCTTTTGGTTTTTGACCCTAATTTAGAGCGAATTACCTAGATACTTATAAAACTTCGAAGGTAACCATTATATTTGCCAATGGCCTAAACCACATTCGTATGAAAAATCACTACTGACGTTTCGGCTGCCTAGGTAGCTTTTATCAATGTAAGAAACAGAATGGAAAAATTTCTTATGGAAATTAATTAATATTTATAACTGTTTCCAGGGTGACAGTTTCCTGTTGAACAAGACATTCTATGAAAGGCTAGAATACAGATGATGAATTTGCATTGTTGATAAAGCCAAAGAAAAGTAAAAAAGGAACCGCCACACAAGAAACATAAAGAAGCCTCTCCCATGGGATAAAATGAACATAGAGCAGCAGCGCGATTCCAAAGTAGCAACGTAATACCCACAGTTGGATTACAAGAACGAACCACCTAAATTAAAAATTCATACATAACGCCGAATCAATCGACTTGAATCTATATTCACAATAACCTTAATATATGAATTGACCTATATACGAAGTTAATTTTTGCTACAAAGAAACTCCCTACATCAATCGCTTAAAATCAATTTACCTCGCTTCTGAAACCCATTAATCTTACCCGACACCTTTCAAATAATAATAGCCAAGCGCTTATCAATCGTTTGAGCGCAATCAATTCCCTGACAGGCACCCTTCCGGAAGGAGGGGGAGGGGGTGTACAGACAGCCGTATCGTGCATGGATTGTGTCACGAAGTGTCCCCACAGGGACGTGTTCACGTTAACGTGATATACTGCGAGAACTGCTCAGATCAGGGGTGATGGTTTGATATCTATATTATGAACTGTTTGGAGGACTCACATCATACAAAGGTACGAAAAATAATCAGTCATTTGTTGAGGACCAAAAATTGAACAGAAACATTTGTGTGCTTTTTCATTCTCTCTTATTGAATTAAGTGATGAATTAACTGCAAATATTTTAAACGTTCCCTTTGTATAGCTGAAGATACAGTTAAAACAAGCTAGTAAGAAAAATCATGCAATTTCATTTTTTGATACAACTATTACTCCCCATGCTAATAGGAATAATAATTTGGCATAATTAAAGGACGTTTGATCAATTATTAACGTTAGATTTATTTTCAATAGCTGTAGACTTTGCTTTACAATACATCCGACTTGCGTATATAGATTATTTTTGCATTTCAGATGATTCAAACGATTTCAGACCTTTAATTTCAGACACAGTTTTAGTTACATTTTTCTGATGGGGGCTCATTTGTTCCTGATTCTGTTTTAACAGCAGCTCCTACAGATGACTGCATTTTAATTGAATAAAGATCATAGAAGTACCTTTTAGCCACCTAAAAAATGGCGTAAAGTAGGTAGCATCTGTATTTCACGTGTTGTGGTTTCATGGTTTCATTTTATTGTAGATTATCACTTTTTAGCACCGTGGATCCAACTAAAGCAAAATTTGGAAATGTTTGAATTCTAGACACCCATATCAATTTTTTGTAATTTTTTAAATTACATAAATTATCCCATATTTAAAGGATTTCAATATATATATATATATATATATATATATATATATATATATATATATATATATATATACTCAAGGACATGCGAATATCAGATAAAAATAATTAGAAATCAGGTCAGGTCAAAGATATGATATCTCCAACGCTCAGTTCCGCTTCCATGAATTTAATTTATTAAAATATCGCGCCTCATTTTTTTGAGTTTATTTCCTCACATTTAACAGCTTTAAATATAATTATATAACAAAAGAACGTAACAAGGTTGGTATTATTTATTAAAAAACGCACGAATTCTCCCTTTTTATGCTAACTGTGCGCAAATTGCGCCTTTTCAGCGTGCCGATGTGGAGAGTTGTATAAATATTTCACGAAATTAAAAAGTTTCATTTAGATCTTCATCGAGAGAACGTCCCGTTGCCATATTAATCGCTCGCCCTCTCACTCTCTTTTCCCTTTTGGTATGCGACTGCGGAAAACTTTAGATCATTTTTAATTTATTATAAACTCATTTTTGTTCCAGTTCAACTCCTTGCGGCAGTTTCAACTTGCCTCGCATTCCCTCGAATATTGAAATCCAGTTCAGAAACATTTACATTCAACTAAAATTCTTTTGAATTTTTGAAAACAAAAAATAAACTAATATGGAAATAAGTGTATGTCTTCACTATGCATCAGACCTGCGATAGATATACATGTTTCGTCTTCAGCCTAGACTTGTCAGCAGAGCTTTTTGGCTTGGTACAAATATTTCTTGGTCGGAAAAATCACTACCCCTCGTATATCAGGTGCAGTGCCATACATCATGTACATAATTATGTCAGTGCATAAGCTGTAAAATGTTTAACGATGGAAAAGATAGTCGTAATCTGGATGTTTTTATACAGTCATGAAATACGGAATCCCCCATACGTGGCACCATCAGACCATCACACATCTACGAGTTCCATAAAACTTGTTTAACGTGAAATATTTTTTATTGGTTGATCGCGGCGAGTCGTAAAATTTTATTGGCCGTACCTACGACCGCAAAAATGGATCTATTTTATCCACTGCAATAAGTGTACACTTTCGATCATTAAAAATCGATGAGTGATGAACTGTTACATATTTTATATGTTGAGTAATTCAACAAAAACAATGTATAAAATGATCCGAGGAGGCGAGCGCAAGGAATGGGAGATGGCTGTCAAAGGTTTTAAAGAACTTTATCTGTAACAGTTTAACTACAAGGAATTATAAGAAGAGACAAAAAATGTATTTGATCCAGACGACCGCTTCCCCAGCTTCCCGTGCTGACCCAACGCTATAGCCGCTAGGTCACAGCATCACGTTCAGCAAACGATCTTAAGTGCTTTATAAGGTACACTCTCATTTACGCCGGTAATCCTAATTCAAGCGACCACGTACCTCCGCCGTGCGTTGTCGCGTGGTGCCATCACGTGTGAAACAGTAATGATGACTATTCAAATGAGTGTTAATAAAGTTTTACCAGTGTTTAGTAAAAACATGCATCTGCGCGGTAAAAAAAGAAATTCGTAGGTGATGAGAATAGCACTATTAGCCTATACAATGTAACGTAGGAAAATATCTCATAGCAGTTGGAAACAAAGACATCCCTGCCTAATCCCCTGTAGCTGCAAATCCCTGGTGGGAGCAATTTTCCAGTACAGAATATTTCAGTGGATCCTGCAGAGACTGAAACGCGTTTTCCTTGCATACAAAATCCAGTAAAATTAATGCAGAGCAAGCGGTGGCATTTACACTGCTACTGCAATGGAATTTTAAATCGGGATTCGCACAATTTTATTTCTCATCCATTCTGGGAGAATAGGATGAGATGCAATATTGTATATGTATGGTAAAAAATGTAGGAGCTAGTTTTATCTGTTTTATTTCGTATCTACTAACAGAAAATATAAAAATACATGCTCAAAATCGCCTGTTGGCTGAAGTGAGCATGTTTTTTTGGGGGGTTAGCATGAAATCGATGGAATTTTCCACAAAATATTTAACACCGAAATATTTCCAATGCTAACTTTACCAAACCGTGAACTTTTGGAATGCAATTTTGAGACTAATATGATATTCTCACTTATTACAAACAATGAACAGTACATGCTAAAATATATTGATCACAGTATTTCCAACAAAAAGTTATTTTTCATGTAATGTAGCAATAATGGGAATTAATATTTTTGTGGAGTTTGGTCTGAATTTGATAAATATACTCGCATATCTCGCATGATAACAGTTCATGCTTTGAAAATAAGTGTCTGTAACTACGGAGGTTGTATTCCTATGATTTCAAACCTTCTATTTCATGACCGTATTAGTCCTTCTTGTCATCAGCAACTGCTACAATACTTTAGCCGTGTCAGCATCAATCATTCCTATCAAACTAACATAAAAAATAAAAACTCTCCATGCAATTTTGACTTTGAATGAAACCGCCAGAGTCGCGTACTCGACTTTACGACAGACGCATTATGCGAACAAGATAAAAAAAACGGTGACGACCGGTCCTTTGAATCGTGTCGTCTATGACGAATGACGTTGGCGTCACATGAATGCTGACGTGCGAGGAACTGCGTTTACATGCACAACTGTCAATCACCTTTCGACACGCTTACGGAAGCGTATTGAATAAAATATGTGCCAGGTGAGGTATGGGTATGAAGGGCTTCGAATGTTTGATGTAACAAAGGTTACGGAAAAATACATAAATTGGATTACTACAATTATTGGTAACTAACGTCCGCAAACACCGACACCTCGATTTTACAACAGTTTAAAGAAGTAATCGCCGATCTTTTTTTATAGAAGACGGCATTATGAGAAGAATAATTACGACAGTACCTAACGATGACTCGATCTATAATCGGATGGCAACACTGGTACCAAGAACTCGGCCAAGTTCAAAGGCAATAGAGTACTCCTTCTCATTCCAACTATACATTCTATAAACACCTAAATCTGGCTTATAAGTCTGCTCCTTTGCTTCTGGGGTGCCAAGGAGTTTGGAAAAAATCAAGAGAACATTGGGAATTAGTCAAATCAACAATCACGATCAAATGAAGTATAAAAAATAATTTTATGCGCAAAGGTATACTGCAATAGATTAACAATCTTACACGGGTTTGTTATCGATTTAGTTATAATGACTAATATGAGGTCAACAGCAGCTGTCACATAAAAATGCTGCCTCGTCATGGACGATTGTTAAGTTCCTAGTCATGTGAAATATGCACAGTCTATAATTCTTATGAAAAAATTAATCGACCAAACATAATGATCTAAGAAACATATGTCGATTGTGTAAAAAGATGTCGTTAAGTCAATAAGCGTGAAGAAAAACAGATAAAAAGAAACATAAAATAACACCTTGGGAAGTTTGTTGTCCGGCTAAGGCATGTATGGGACGATAACAATTTCCGACTTCTTATTCAGCCCTTTATTTATAGAAGAACGAACCATGACGAAAAACTGAACTGACGAGTTCCATGAAAATATGTTAATAATGAGACAAATAAATACCAAACAGAACTAATAATAATTACAGAATTCCACAATTTATACACAAGGTTTCACAAATAACAAGTCATTTTTGGCGAGTCAGTTTGAGTTTTTCTGTTTAACCTGAAGTAAATACGGGCGCTAAAAATAATAATATAAATTGCATGCTAGATTTGAGCACTTTAGGTTTACATTGTGGATTTGACTTTATTAGCTAGTTGACAAGTAACGTGGGTAGTCTGTAACAATCTGACGATGTTTTAAAGATTAAATTTTAAACTCGTCACAAAGCGCATTCAATTTTATTATTTTACAAGTCCGAGAGATTAGGGTAACTAGCGATCAGATTCAAGAATATTTGTTTATAACAAGTCTTGAGATTTAGTTAACCAGATAATATATATTTCTGTAAATGCACTAATACGTCTGCGCCACTGGTTATCACTCTGAAAGTTGTCATTTAAATGCTCCCAAGCGTATTGTAAGAGCCTACGGTATTAATCCAATAAAATACCCTGTTTTTGGACAAAACGCGGAACTGACTTGATACAGCTCTCGCTCCCAGCCTTCTTCAGTGTGCTGTTATCGTGATTCGAAATTAATTTTTCCAGTCTCCAAACGGAAGAACTGTTACCTAAACTGTACATGTCCTTCTCATCTACGGAATCGTAAGCAGCTTTTTGTGAGAACGGAACGTGCACGCTGTTGAGCTCCACAATGATACTGTCATGCATTCAACGACATCAATTTTTTGCCGATCTGTTTATGGTCGAGTACATGAGTTCATCTTGTCTTTTAGTTCTTTATTCGTTTCTTATGTTTTACATAACAGGATTAATTGACTTATTTATCATTAAAACTGATGATTGTACTACGTCATAACTGCCAATGCATGTGAAAAATGCATTCAAAAAAATGTAAAATGAAATTATCAATCACAATGAATGAACAAAAACAAATGACTACGCAATCCGTACGTCACGATTCATATGCGGGTCTAGTGATGGGTTGTTTAAAATCTCCATTCCAATTCGAATTTGATGGTTTTCGTTGCTCAGTATAAATTTCTGTTTTATTCATAGATATCCAAAACATGTTGTTCAGGCTTTTGGCATAGATATTGTGATGGATTTACTGATACTACAAATAAATTGACACTTTCTATAGCGTTTTCCAATTTCGTTTGCAAAAGTACTCGGAAAAAAGCAAGAGAATTCGGCGCCGGAGTGGACAGCAGGCGGGTACTTCGCTGTCTGGAACAAACTGAAGCTCTTCATCAGTCTGCATTCTGTCGGACTGGAAGGTCATCATTCGCAAAATGCATTGTTACCATGTAATCACGTGTTTAAATGCTAGTTTGATTATGACAAATAGTGATGCAAAAAAAATCGAGGCTATGCTTTTATTTTCATATGAGTTCTCACTTGTATACCTCTGTATCTAGAAGGACTAATAAAGAATAATGAAATTCAACAATAATGCGTTCTGTTCCATCCCACATTCCTCAAACATAGTACGAGCAGAAGGATTCGTCATATTTTATTAACATCGGCGAACATTTCCGGCCAGGAACAAACTAGCAAACAAACAAACAAGCAAAGGCCGAGTCGAGCAACAAGTGATAAATGGCACTTGATCTGTTTGAATAGCTAATAGGAAAAGAGTATCGGGTAGAGTCCGGCCTACACAGAACGAGCTCGAATCTGTTGCTACACGACCATGATGAATGGACTCATCCTAGTGGCCAAGGCAAGAAACAATGTTGCATCGCTCTACTTCCTACTTTGCAAACCGAATATACGGTGTTGTACATAAATCAAGTGATCTGACAGAGCGAGGGAAGCTGAGGAAAACTTTGTCGTTTCAAAATGATCGAATTTTTTAATACCGATGTACGTGAGGTGCAAACTAAGAGGAAAGTACATTCAAGTTTTGTCGCAAAGGCGGAAAAAGAAATTCAAAGGGGAGATAGTTGAATGGGATGAAGTCGCTAAGCTATGTACTAAGCTAAACCGAATGATTGTAAAAAAATAGAAGCAACTATACTATTTTCGCGGATACGTCCGATTTAACGTGCAACAGCTGATTAACTAGTGACACTTTTGAATTAATTTGATATTATATATGTTGAGAGTATTGAACAAAATTTGAACGATTACCAATCTTTCATTTGGATTTGTTGCCGTTGTCAGTAGGTAGAGAATGGATTGAAGTATCTTCGGAAATAGTATATCAACGACAATAAGTCGTCAGATGACGCAAGCCAGATTAATCACACTAGCAGGCTGATTTAACCCGGTGGCCGTAGTTTGGGAAACACTTTCTGCTATTGATCAAATCCTTGCGTCAACACGATTATCTGAAATCGAAATGACAGAATTGACATGAAGCTGTATAATGCTTTCCTCTACAGTTTCTTCAGTCCAAGGCTGCAGATTAAACATGAGTTCTCTTTTTTTAACGATGTATTAATGCATCTTTACTTTGGATTCATAAGCAGTTCTATTCTGGATTCAATCATCTCACACTGAATCCTAGAAAGCTGTTATCTTGGAACAGTCAAGGCCATCTAGTTTGAGAAAACTATTGAAAGTTCGTTCAAGACAGTTTGCTTTTTTCGTGACTTGTGATTTTGGATCAGTACGGTAGATTATGGATATTCTAGTAGTATAGCATAGAAGAGTACAAAACTTCGGTAAACATTGGTTGAAATCAGCTGCAGCTACAACTATATCTAATTCTAGACTAATGCAAGGTGTCAGCCGCTTTCTCAACGTTTCGCTGGAAGCGTGAACTTCGTAACTCCTCAGGCCATAGCCGGCCAAGCTGATAGTATGCTGCATTTAATTTGCTCAGCGGGACGATCATTATTAATGATCGGTCAGAATCACGTCGTAAATCAAAGCAGGTCGAGCGCTGGCGGTAGCAAAATATATAGTGGGGGCATTTTGGATCATTTTATATTGAACCATAATTGATTCCGCAACTATCAGCTCAGAAAACCATTGATGCTTGTTTTTAATCTCAAAAAATGTTCAATGACGCCGACATAATTACCAAATAGAAACAATTAAAAAAATAAACCCAAATTTTGCATCCGTGATTTCCTGCATAGAACCGGGAAAACCACCAGCATCCAAAAATAAATTATTGAGTAAATCATGGGCCGGTCTGCTAGCCTTAGAATGTAGGGACGTCCAATACTTAAAATACTCAAAACATCGGAAAACTGTATTTTTTGTTGTTCACTTGGATAATGATGTCAAAACGTAAATAATGATTCTCATCATTATTATTGGTCGGTGAACCCTCTGCGATGTCATGTTGAATTCAATTCAATTAGTGCTAGCAAATATTTCATCATAATAGGATAAAGGAATTTTCAGTGGAAGCAGAGCAAGTTAGGATATTTTTTTCACGAAATATCACAAGGATTTAACGTTGATGATACACCTTCTAAAGCATAAAATGCCTGGCCTATAATCTATACAACATCTAAGTCCATACACTGGTCGGAAATGCTTTTATTTGCATGTACGTATATACACGTCACAACAGCAGATACTCTAGCAGATTTATAGTTGTAGGTATACAGTAGAAGAAAAATAATGTATTTTTATTGGACGAGGAATGATTTATTGATTTTAAACTTACTCACTATTGCGAATTTATTCCACATCAGATATATAACGGCTATACTTAGCGAACACTAGAGGAATGTTGATATGATTTTTATCGTTATTGATCGTATTGAAGTAGTCAATCTTCAATTTAGTCTGGAAGCTCATTTCCATTTTTAAAATCAAACTAAGCAACACGTTACTAAAACAGCTCATTTAGCCGTCATTTCATGACCAAGAAATTAAAGAAGGTGGATTTATGATTCGTCAAATTGACAATTTGTATTAGTGAGATTGTGTGAAACATATTTATTGACTGGTGGACTAGTTTTTACAACGAATATGAGGCTCAATGAGTGTTTTTGAATATAACATGTTTTTATTCTATGAGATGGTCATAGACGCAGGTCCAGGGGTAGGGGCAATGGCTGTGATTGCCTCACCACTAAGTAGCCAAATCCAGAATAATGCCCCTCTTGGAAACAAAACTACACCGATGGCTCCCTTTTTCTCAAAAAATTCTGGATTTCGACCTGATTAGTCAAGCATGAAAATTTATCGAGAAGCAACTGAATCAAATATCTCAATCTCATGATCAGCAATAGATATCAGATTGGTGCATGCTATTTATCTGGATATGACGAAACCCGCCACTTATCTCTGCGTTTCCGGAATCAGGTGAATCAATTGATATCATGGCTCTTATCGCTGTGGGAACAATTCACCGAAAAAGTGCCTAAACTGTGGGAACCACTGATATGCAGATTGATAGATACCGATTTAGACATGCTCTATTGTTCTATGAGAATATTCAGACCTATATATCAAGCTATCTGTGCGCGATTACAACAAAAGACGGGGAAGTAATCTGAAGAAATGGCACCAAGTTTAGTGTTTGTTTTGGGCCCTCCAGGAGCTGGCAAGGGGACTCAGTGCCAGAGAATAGCCGAGCACTATGGATACCACCACATATCTGCAGGTGATCTGTTAAGGCAAGAGCAAAATAGACCTGAATCCATACATGCTGAATTGATCAAAGATTATCTGCGGAATGGTAAGATGTTTGGAAATCGACATTCTGTTTATAAGTACCTTTGAAGGTTTGTTCAGATAGACTGAAAATCATAGGTTTCTAGATAATTACCATTTTGTCCTCTAGAGTACTGAATTTGTAGATGTGAGGAAAATAGTAGCTCATTGAATGGTTCATAGTTTACACTCACAGACTTTTTACAGAAATGATCCTATCAGATACGCGTAATCGACTGAATTATCTTTGTAAACGATTGGCGCATTTCTGTAAATAATTAATTTTAGGTAACTCAACGACAACAGGTAAAATTTGTGTTACTTCCAATCTTAATAGGTTTTTACTTAATGTTTCATCTCATAAACGTTACGAAAAGCCGAGGCAGTGATATTTGTCAGTCTCTGGCTGCCTGTGGTAGTTTGTCATCATTTCTGTGGATTTCTGTGTTTAACGGTAGAATTTTACAACATTTTGTCGTTTTTTGCGCATGATTATATGATCTAATTAACAATAATACATCCTATGAAAAAATGTATGTCGAGAACGCTTAGAAAACTTTGTCACCAAAACGGATCAGTACCTACATTTTCTGCATTCTATACATATGCTTCAATAATTTTTGCTACGGCCAATTATACATCCTTTCAATGGCTTTTCTAATATTTTTCTCACTTCACGCGTTTCATTCACAGGCAGACTAGTACCAATTGACCTGATGTGCGACTTACTCAAATCAAAAATGAACGCAGTGAACAAAAACGAACAGACCAATAGGTTTCTCATCGACGGATTTCCAAGGAGCACGTCCAATCGAGAAGGTTGGAAAGCGTACGGTTTCAACAATGACGTTCTACCTTTGAGTTTCGTATTGTATTTCGACTGTCCTTTGAAGGAATGCGAAAATAGGTGTTTGCGAAGGGGTTCAGACGGCAATGGAAGATCTGATGATAACATAGAAAGCATACGGAGGCGTTTCGAAACTTACTCGAACGAGACCATGCCTGTTTTAGAATATTACGAAAATCAAGGGTTGCTGAGAAGGGTTGACGCGAACAAGAGTCAGGATGAAGTATTTGAGGATGTCAAGAGAATATTTTCAGATCACGGAATTCTATCAATTGTTGTGTAAAAAAAATCAAAAGCCTGTGGATCTCGTATACGCCATAATACTTTTTGAAAGATGTATTTATAGTACAAAATAATAACACTATATGAGATTAATTTTCCTAATTTTAAATAAACTAGATAATGAATATAAAAATTAGCAAGAATTGGTAGACGCGATGTGCGTGAATGGAAATCTATTCCCCAACTTCATTGCCAGACTTGTGGATTCTATGCCCGAGAGATTTAGGAACGGTATTTGAAATATACCGTCTCAATAATGTTTTAAACGTTAATACAATGAATATTTTGCTTTGAACCACTCAAGAGTATTTGTTCTCAATTTTCACATGAATTATTGTGGTGATCAAAGAACTGATCTTATTCTTAGTCTAAGTTCCTAAATAAACCATTGTACATGACTTCACGGCGAATTCTTCATTTTAAAAGGAGAGGGATGGAAGTTAGTAAAGACTGAATTTATCAATATACTTTTTAAAGGACAGAAAATTGGTGTAGACCAGAAAATCAAAATTTTTAATTTTTTTTTCGGATACCATTAAATATTTTCCAAATCTCAAAAACGTACCGAGGTATGTTCAATATCTATGAAATATTATGTCCAAAAAATATCACCGTGGTTCTACAAAATGGGGAGCCAGTATACTTTTTTCAAAATGCATGACTTCATGTATTGAAAACCAACATGTTGCTACAGAAATATTACTTTAGAACAATAGAAACATGTTAAAATACGAGAATTAAAATAAGTTTGTCTTCGAAATGTCGTCTGTATAGCCTGCTTACTGGGAATATGCCACTCCTGATTGGTTCGGAATTCGAAAAGCGTAAAGCAGAAAAAGCGCACAATGAAATTTTACACAAATTATATGAACATTTTATTCGGAATTGCTATGCAATGTAAATATTTGGTCAACATCGATATCAACGTATGTAAAGTAGATTTATCGCATTTGGATCCATATAATGTACGATTCAATGCATGCATAGCATGCAAATTATCGAGAAAGACTCAAAAAGCGTACCCAATCAAGCGTTACAGGGGGTGATTCATAGGTAAAACTGATTTGACAATTACCTACTTGAAGTTTCCGCAAGGTGGAAGCTGATTCACAATTCGCATTTTGAAATCCGGGAACAACAAGCCCAGTGCGGGATTCGAGTTAGCTCAGTTGGTCAGAACGTCTGACCGGCAATCGGAGGGTGTGTAATGTTCGGATCCCGCACAGGACTAGTTATTTTTAGTTATCCATTAAATACGGAGTCTAAATTGGCTGCGGTGCCATTTGCATGTGATTGGTCGTATGCAGACCCAACTGCCAAATTCTCATATCATGCAACACCTTGACTCCCATGGAGAATAAATCTTAAACAACGAATAATCATTTAGTAATTTGTACTACGTAGATAACGAAAGCCGATGCACAAGTCCACATAGCGAATCAATGGATACGGCGTGTCCAGCTCCCCACTCGATTATCTCGCGCAACTACGTGATGGTATCATCTGATAGTCGCACATTTTTCGGAAACGGCTATCGTCATACCATAGAATAACCTACTATGGAATCATGCTCTATCCATGACCTAAACGTCTAGCACTACAAGTATGTTTTAAGTTCTCCTCGTATTCGATAAAAATAGCCGCGTTCTATAATACTGAAGTGATTAACAAATAAATAAAATTCTGCATACTAACACAGTGCACAGCTTCACCAGCTCATTTTGGAACCGTGCTCGATGAATATTCCCAATAGATTGGTGGATATCTACATATAAGCCTATTTGTTCCTGCATCAAATGGATTGTATTTATCGGACGGCATAATGAACGGTATTCAAAATGAAATTTTGAGTTACAAAGCAAATTTAGCACAGATCATGTTACGCCTGCAGGTCAACAACATGCATTAAATTTATGTATACCTGTGAGTGCTAGAATTTATTCTTTTAATACAAACTCATTGTTTGGAATAGTAGATTCATTCATCCATTCAACTTTTCCAAAATGATGGATGCGTATACACAGCTTTGTAAATATCACGTTACTCAAACAACCGAAAAGCTTCGGCACACACCAAGATTACGTTCACGTTTTCCTTCGAAATATGAGCTTTCCAATAAAAATAAAAAATGACGCCAAGCATAAAATCGTTTTCGAGATAAGTTGATACATACATACCAGAAGAATACTATTTGAATAATTACTGAGCTATGGATATTTGAGTAGAGTAACTTTCTTGATGTGCTGGTCAGCGAAAAAGTACATCGGATACAAAAAAATAGAATAAAACAAAAACTCTACCAACATGGTAGTGAGCGAATAAATCTTCCAATACATCCAGTAAATCACAAGCAGCGTGCAAAACACGAAACTCAATCTCAATGCTCCGATAAACTTTCTTGGTGAAGTTTCGCAAGTTTGGTCGCAACACCAACAACAACATATGGCGCCTTGTCACGGAAAGTTGTAGTAAACATTTGTCAGCAACAAATTTTTCGTAACGATGATTAACGATTTGTGCTTTCAGTATTCTATCGACATTTTTTTTCATTGAGAAATGATGCAGTTATAGACTGAGTACGCTTCACATTCATATTTTTGCTCAGATCTGAAATAAATATTATAATAATAACTCGTCTTTATTAAAATTCACGTGAAATAAAATTACATGAGTTAGGTATATATACTGGGGAACCATACGGAGCCATACTAGACCGGTACTGTATACTTAAACTAATGCAACAATGACTTTTCTTGATGATATCACCACTTCAGCAGTGGCAAAGTGACTGACAAAAATTCTGTTGGTCAAAAAATAACCAATAATTATAAACAAATACATATTTAATAGATGCTAAACACCTACAAATAGGTGTTTAGCTACCAATAACCTCTTTGCAGTTCCACACAACCAACTAACGACGATGGACAAGTCTGAATTCTGAACAGTCCAAAATCTCGTTTTAAACTCCAGATAACTCCCCGTTGACATAAAACTCATATATCCTGGATTATTATGGAATGTGATCAAACAGGAAATTAAGGCGAATCCAACATCAGGACACATTCAGGACACATTAATGAGATGAAACCCGCCAGCCCTTACACAATCATTTATAACAGTCTCTTCAGCGTACCTGCGATGGCAGCCGGTCTTTCGATTTCGGGAGGATGGAATTCCGTTGTGCATAATTCATTTATGTTAATATGATCAGCATCAAGTCGAATCGAGTGGCATCGCTGTCGCGCTCATTTGCATTTTTTCTTGTTTTATCCGTTAACCGAGCGACTCAGACTCTCCTGGACCGTGATGATGGATTATTAATGAAGTGCTCCGTTTAAGGTTCAGGATCATCCAGAAAAGAGCACCGAGCGCACTGTTTCCGAGCGTTTTTTGACGATAGCTTCGCCACCAGTGAGGCTATATTTCGAAGCCATAAAGTTTTCCCGTCCTCATCACACTAGTGACGTGGTGTCAAAATTTCATCAAAATTCAAAAAGTACTTTCTGAGTTACATAGGGGACAAGAATCACCAAATGTCCAGATTTTCGAAAAGTCCATCATGAAGCGCTGAAATTGGCACTTGCATAAGTTGCCTTCTCTATATGAAGCAGTGTCTCATTTTCCACACATCTCATAAAAACGAAATATAATCACATCCAAAATGAAACTCCTGGCATGGAATGGCTCGTTTTCCATCAAATAAATAACCTGACGAGATGCTTTTCCTTATACAGACTCTCGAAGACAATGCGTGTTCGTATATAGAGAAGAGAAAAAATAGCGTATATTAAAACGATATTTCAGGAGAGAGACGTTAAGTGCCTTTAAAAGGATCTCGAACAATGCTGCATCTCGTCCTCAGAGCGATCCTGCTTTTTGTGATAACTAAACTTTTTCGGAACGATATGAGAGTAAACAGTGAAGGAGTGGATAACATGGTATCGAATATAAACGATACAAACGATAACTGGGAAGTATTCGGACTTTCGGTTACAGATACGAGCATATGGAGTCACTAGTATTTTACCGTGTGGATAGAGAAAGGTGGCTGAATGCTCGGTCAAGAGGAAACAGAAATGGTTATGCTTGCTAGCAAGCTATTGGATATCAAAATTCTTACGCAAAAAGCTACAAAAACCATCAACGATAAATGTTTTGACTTTTATTCACATTTTACGCAGAAAGAGAAAATGACATGTCGAGGGACCCCATGGGATTCTGAGTAACTGAGTTATGACGGACAGGGAATACTGAGTTGATCCACTTGCCACCATTTTTGTTGCTATAATATCCACGATGTAAACAAAGAACTGCAATTCGACTCATCAAAAACTAGTATAAGTGACTAAAAGAGCATTCAACCTCTACAAATCGACATGCCATAAACCGAAATATGATCATGGGAATGGATCCTCGCCAGAGGGCTGGAACCGCAAGAGGGTGCCAACGGGAATATTAAACGTAAATTTGAGGGAAGATCGAATTTCGCGAGTCTCAGTCTGTGCGGACTGCCGCCGCCGTTCGAATTCAGGGCTCGAGAGAGACCCTTTTAATGCGACATCGGCGGTGACATCTACTTACAAATTGAAATCCGATATACGCCGAAACATAATAGCTGCGTGCTATTGAGGTACGCCCTGGGAGATGATTTCAGTGGTGGAGATGAAATAAGATTTTGCGTGTTGTTTGTACTACAACGCTTGCTTTCGAACTTTGTATTGTAAACGAATGAGATACAGATCTGTAGTTGGAAAGTCAAAACAAATATAATAAATATCAGTGGAATTCCAAACATACATCTTCAGTCTGGGTCGACGCTCTACCAGCTCTACCACCATACCCCATGAGCCAACGGATTTGAATTTCAATGTAAGAAACGTCTTGCAAGATCATTTTCCGTCCGCTGCTCCAAATCATGATTCAAAATACGCTATGTAAGTTTGTCGAACTGTATGAGTCTCTAGCGACGCTTATCGACAGCTTACAAATTTGTGAGTTATTCAGTTGTTCCTTTGCAAACTTATTAACTGTGGATTTGCACCTTTCTTCCGTCTTGAATAGATGAATCACCTTTCACATATGGTAGCACTACATTCGTTAGATAAACCGGTACACCGTACTACCAAATTTTCGGTCTGAAATGCAGAATATTTGAATCAATCTACACTGGCAAGAACATTTTTCTTTCTACCTTTCCTAAATATGAATGGTAAGAGAATCCAATATGAGATCTGGTCTTGCCATCTTAGAGTGCTTTCATGTCTCAGTTTTAACGCCGTGGTACGTCCCTAAAAGCCTCTAGTACCAACAATCACATACTTTGATGAATACTGGTACAGCAGATACCGTGCTGAATCGCCATAGGAAGTTCCTTCACCAAATTTGAAATTATGGTGACGGTATCACTACGAATGAGGAACATAATACATCGTTTATTTTGTCAACAAGGCAAACACATTAACCTACCTTCGAGCATCACAAAATAGTCCTTACTGACTTCTTATTTGAAAACTAAGCAATTTTCTACTGGAGAAAACTGATATAATGAATTAGTCCAAAATTAACAGCCAGTACAAGTATGAGATTCAATGTATTTGCTTTTATACGAGTATAGAGATTGCCGAGGCCGATTTGCGAATACACTTATTAATGGCCACGATAGTTACATATATCTTTTTTGCCTAATGTATCTTGAGTATGTGACCTTTGTTGAGCTCATTAAAAGAACTGAAGGCTAAAGAATTTTTGAAAATAAAAATGAAATCGTTTGGGGGCTTATCATCATTTTAATTTGTACTTAAATAAAAAGGAATTAATAATTTTGAAAAACTGTATATTTGATTTTGTATTTTCCAATTCACTAACTTTCGAACGTAACAAATCAAAGTATTTTGAGTATATGAAAAAAATACTCTATTTTTACTCATATTGTGCCTCTGTGAATTCACTACGATTCTTATAACCATAAAAGCAATTTATTATCATCGAATATCGATGTTTTTTGCCTCTAAAACAATTAAGAATTAGTAAAAAAAATTGGGTCCCCAGGAACTTCGAAAAATGAAAATCAATTATGTATGGATAAACTGTAGGAAATTTCTATTTTTAAGTATATTCCACGAACTTGGAACTTGTGCTGTTTTTTATCGCATAGGTACTATTGATACGACCCTATTTTGAAAATGAACATAGGAATGTTCTGAATCTATCTACCTACATCCATCGTTCAAACATAGGAAAAAACATCATTCATTATCGAATTCACGCGATGGATTGTATCACCGAACTGTAGCTCATATAAACTTTTCTTTTATTTCGTCGAGCTCTATCGCCCATTTAATTTTCCAGATCAAAGGCACGACCCAGCATAGTCAGAACCCCCCCTTTATCTGTACCTAACATTGCAATAAACCGATTAGGATGCCGGCAGAGCGGAGCTTCTCCAACTTCAATAAAGAGATGAGCTGTAAATCTGTAACTGGCAACTCTAACTTGGAGTTGCTTCTTGGTGGCATGATAATAAAGGGGCTCGAATGGGGAATGGTACGGCGTGAATGGAAGAAAAACAAATTTACATCGTCTGTCGAGAAACACTCGGCAAGGCGCCACTATGAAGATTATCCCGCTAAGAAACAAAACACGCACTCAGATGTATAAACACAACGGGGGTGGATTCGTTCCTTCGTTAGCTAATCCCTACTTTATTTTCTTGAAGGGAATTCCAAATAGGTAGTCACTTTCTTGTTTTTACTTTGAACGCCATAATCGTCTGTCTGCTGTGTGTTTGTTGGTCTGTCTGTCGCTCTATCTGTCAGTGTGCCTGTCGGTCTGTGGGTCTGTCTATATATTGGCGCGTTTGACATCTCTTAATCTTAGAAAGTACTGCACATAATTTGATAGAGTTTGTGGACCGATATGATGTAAGATTATAGTGGGTAATGTTTTTTTTTTTAAACCGCTGCATTGATTTTTGTATGTTTCATGATTTCTTATTATTCTAGAGTGTAGCATTTTTTGGAGGTATTACAAATGTGTGTACTTAATTTTCAGATTTCTGTGGTGCAAAATAAATGGGGCCTTAAAAGATTTTGAAAACCACGTATGCCTGTTGAGGTGTCTACTTATTTATGTCACTGCAATCTCAATAATTGTTGTCACTCACACATGTCATGCAGTTCATTTGAGATGCACATAAAAATGTTTCAATGATTCATGGTTCTATTCCAGTTATGTTTAATGAAATTCAATAAAAAACAATATCAAGACACTGAATTCTGGAATGCACAGTCCCCGAGACAGTCTCATCGAGAATTTTCAATAGAACCCTGAAATGTTCTAATTAATATTTTTCAGGTATATTACTTTCCGATTATTTCTACAGATATTATTTCTCAGCATAAACATGTATAAGAAAATCCAATACGTGAACTACGTCTTTACCGCTACTTAACATTCCATTCAAATACCCATAATTCCACATACTATCATAGATCTCTAATACAGTTGCGGCTACGATAGACTACAAGCCGCTATAAACGGTCATACGACACATGTCCATTTTTTCCAAGTGCTCTTTCATTTTTTCATTTCATTCCATCTGGCACTTGAACCAATTAAAATTCTGATCGCGGCCCAACGGTGCCAACGAAGGCAATATGTCGTTCAAATGTCATCTCTGTTCCAGTCGTCGACTAGATCAGAGTGTGGATCTAACAGGGTGACACAGTTTTACTTCGTTGAAATTTTGTTAACAAAACCTTCATTTTTTGTTGCTCCATCCACGAGACTATTCAATACACTTGTTCTGTACGAGCTGGGCAAGAAACCTATAATTGAGAGATTGTCCTGACCATTCTCGTGTGTGTACCGATTTGTTTGGATCTGTCCTTCAGTGTTATATGCAACCGTTCAGTATATTGACCTGATTGTAGGATAACAAAACAACCTGAAGATGGTTTATATTTTATAAACCGAAACGTCACGTCGTGCTAAAACATTTTTAGGTTTTATCAACTGACCATTCAACAACACATTACCAACAACATCTACAGCAAATCTACTGTATAAATCATAATACTACTGCAGCCAGATAATACAAAAAGCAGACATAATTCGAAACAACGCTTGCGGCCAACAAGAACAAGTCCAAGGAGAAAAGTAGCAGCACCCACAGATGCAAATAGGCCTAAGAAACAAGCCAATTATGCATGAAATGTGTGTCTGTGAGCATTAAGCATTCCAGTCCACCTGGCAGTAGTTGAATCGAGACCACATTCCCATCATGCTCGATGGATGGTCGCGCGGCAGGTTTGATTAGGAAATTTTAATCAGATCTACATTAATCCAGAAAACAGATTGCATAACGGTGACGAACATTTTAGTACAGTGTATGACGATAAGAAGGTTAGTTCAAAACAATGTCTGATACAATGTCAATCTGAATGTTAATTGAGTGAAGTAGTTCATGATACACTTCATGTCGCAGACGCACGTGAGGAAAGCATTGTAATAAATAATTTTTCTAACGTTTCATAGTATACACATAACTTAAATACATCAACTCATCTCCAAGTGAGGCCCATTTGCACCGTACGAAGTCAAAGGTCCTACCACCTGGACCAAGTGACATTAACGCAACAAAAACTAGAGTGGTACAACGGGCGCGTCATCACCAAGTCAACCTTCCAACATCTTCCAAACGTCAGTGTTTTAAAAGAGAATTTACAGCGTTTTAAGGTCAATGAGAATTGAAATTTATCCTCTCGCAATTGTTCTGAAACACGACAGGCTATCTGGAAATCCACAAAAGAACATCAGTTTTCGGTTATCTATTTTTCTGTCTGTCTGTCGGTCTCTCCGCAATATTTAAGCAACCGTTACATCAAATTTGATGGTTTATTATTGGAAATGGTACACTGACAGTGGAGTGAACACCAAAAGACAAAAAAATACCATGAGACCATTTTACGTCATAGACAAGAATTTTACATGCTCTCTACTTGTATTTTATTCTGAAACAAGCTTACCAATTTTGGCAAATTCGTTCATGCAAAATTTTCAACATAGCTATTAACCAACTCAGAGATTCGCCCTATACATTATTTCATTAAACTTTACTCATGTTCCCGACGTAATCCTAACCTTTTCACGAGCAGTCGGCTCCTTAGCAAAGGTTATCATCCCCTTATTCAATTCAGCACCATCTTTCGATGAGGGTTGCTTTCTTTTTTGAATGGGAAAAAGGGAGACGGACTTGGACGAACAAAATCAGCGGATAGGAAATTGAAGTAGTAGGTGCAGTTTGATTTAGACGATTGTATTTGCTCAGAAGACAGAAAAGCACAAGCTTGCAGTCTCCCTCATTTCTGTCGGCTCCATTTTCTACTTTTTGAGGGACGGAGTCTTCATTCGATGAAATTATCCGCAGAAAATTGGTTCGAGAGAATACTAGGGTAGCTGTAAGTACGCGAAACAGGCATTAAGGCATCCAAATTTAACAAATTTGACTTCTCACGTCAATTGGTGAGGAAGTATTTTAATCACGAAAATTTTTTGAGATATTTTACTCCTTAAGCAATTTTAATCTTCTTAGAATAGTTCATGACTTAAATATTTCAAGAGCAAGTTAACATAGAATACAAATAGAGCATTAAATAACTTAAAGACATTTTGACGGCGATGATTAATTTTATACGGGGTTTTCCATAACATTAGTGCAAATTAATGCAGTCGCCAAAAAAAGGATTTTCCCGTAGAGTCAAAAGAAAAAAATATTAATAGAAAATAGCTAGACAGGAATAATAGTATGCTAGAAAGCTTCAGTTTTATATCTATTATAGGATCTAGTTAGCTAGTTGGCAAGTAATCTGGGTAGCCTTTGTAAACAGTCAAAAATCTGACAGTCCAACGATGATTCTGATATGAATCTCTAGATGAAAGATAGTTTTATTTGTGAGGCTGTGTGATAATCATACAATTATTTTATCTAGACTTCAACTTTTCGAGGCTTCTGATAATTTTTCCAACCAAATTGAGGTATTCAAAAATTGGGGTTGGGTGGAGGGAAATTTTGTAATCGATTTTAGACTTCCCGATTACTTCATTAAATTCAAAGAAAGCCTAATGCACCACCCAGAAGTCATGGACTTTTAAGGCAGTTGCTCGTTCAAGGGGTTAGAAGATTAACTTTGTGAGAATGAGCACGTTGGCTGGATTTCTAATGTTTGTCGTACCGATGGCTCTCAATATTATTATCTGAGGCAGCATTTATTATAGTAGAATGAATAGAAAAGACAGAGTCATTTTATAGACATATACAATATTTTCCATGATTTCTCATTCACGTAATAAGAGATAAAAATCGTTATGCAGAGAGTTTTATTTGAAGGAATATTAATTTCAACTACTACCAGAAGAATTGCGATTTATGTTGGTTATCGGTAATATACAATAATACAACGTATTGAATAGAGCGAATTCGCTTGGAAGGACATCAAAATAATCCCGAATTAGCGATTCGAGTGGCTGTTTCAGCGTGAATATCTTCCGGGGTATTCATATGACACGACGCGGATAAAATTAGCATACCGGGTTATTAAACTGGACGTTAATATTGAATCCAAAGCCACGTTATTAACTCCTTTACTGCTCGTTTATTAAATGGACGGAAATTGCGCCCCAGAGAACTAGATCGCAACACGTGTGGATGGTATTGATGGAGGTATGATTTGCACCCCTTCTACTAACATCCTGGAACCATGACCTGGAAGCTAAATGCGATTTTTTCATACTTCCTAGAAGGAAGAATGTTTAGTATGCCAGTTACTCTCTGTTGTTAGGTTAGATACGTCAAATAGATTTACACAAACAAAAATCTGATGTGATTCAAAATGCCACAATTAATAATTCGTATCCTACCGGGTGGTTTACACGAATTTAAAAACAAGAAAACTGGTGAATTAATTGAATAAGGTTAATTATTTTTAATTTATCAAATTTCGTATTTTCAGGCATGCAGAGTTCAGCGCAATTTAAAATCAGAGAGATAGGTTTACTTATTAAACAGCTCCCTTCCTCTAAAGCGAATACAATTCATACAAAATAATGCAAAACAGGATTTAAAATTCGCAAACCAGTTGTTCGTTCGAATTCGTTTACTGTGATTAAAATACTGTTTGCATAAACGCAAGTTGAGTGATTCATACATTTTAATTCGGATGCACGGCATGTTCTGTCTAATGATGTCCAATTAAATATGCGTTTCAATAACTGAATATACTTTGCAAAACGTTTCATGAAAATGTGTGATAGTGTTCATGATATGTTCAAGCAATCGTAGAAGTAACTACAAGTTATTATTTTTTAACTCCCACACACTACGCAAAAAATGGATTAGGATGAAAAACAATTCTAGTTTCTCTGGGAACAAAATATAAGTTGCATCGTCGTATACTATCACATACCTTTTATTTGGCACTATGTTCTAATATTTACAACTAGGGATGAATAATTTCCGGTTTTTGACTCTGAACATATACATAGAAAGAACATCATTTAACAGTATTTTATTCAATGTCACTTCCTTCTTCTTCAAAAAAACAAACACTGCTCGTAACCAGAAGAAACAAAATCACATTAGGAATATAAAAAACGATCAAGCCATATACAACTCATAAAACCACACACGTCGCGTCAGTGTTAACATTACACACACACTTACATTCAGTCTTTTTTTTGTTCTAATCAGATCGGGCTAACGGTCTACAGTAGAGTAGAGTTCATTCTCTGCAGTACGACTTGAATTCAAGATAACTTTCTAACGAGATTCAGTCAGTTCTTGCTTTGTGGCCACATTAAAGCATCGCAAGAGTTTTTCGGGAAGTATTTAGTATTATGAATATAATGCAAAAAAGAGGATTCCCAAACATTACTATTTCATAGAGTGTAGCGACACCGTATTTCACTAGCTAAAGTATCCATTATCCATCATATTGCAATTACTCAGAGTTTCATAGAGTCCAAGGAGTCATTTTCTATCTTTACGTGAGAGAACGAGTGAAAAAAGTTATCGTTACTGCTTCGTAAAAAGCTTCTTGAGGTAAGGTTTCAATATAGGGTTTTTGTATGCAATATAAGACTATTCAGAGACCATCAGTCACCTATTTGGTTAGTAATGTAATGTCAAAAGTGTTCTAAGTTCACGATAGACTACCATGACAACAGACAAGCAGGTATAATTTCGGAAAGAAAATTAAGACTCATTTGTGGTAGTAGCTTGATATACTTCCGATGCGTTTGCCATCAATGCGAGCGTTCTGTACTTTCTCCAAGCCTCCTCTTGCTGTACATCAAAGAAATGTCGGAAATAACATCTATTCCTATCTAAACCACCATTATTTATTTAATGGAGTTCACGTCCTCACAAGGTCGATCTTCCAACGCCCCGAATCAGCCTCTTCCAAAAGTCGGTCTTTTGTAGAACCTCGGCGTTGTGGAATGAGCTGCCAGGGACTTTGTTCCCCGATGATTACAATCTATAGCATTTTGAGGTCAATGTGAATAGACATTGTCCTCCCCCATCTACAAAACTTTTGAAACAAATCACTCTGGCAACATCGCAGAAACATTACTCATTCAAGTCGAGTCCACCAGCAGCTGGAGTCACTAATGATATCTGTAAGATGCAATTAAAATACATCTAAACATCCATTCAGTGTATTCATTTTTTATAAAAACGACTTTGAGGCTGTAATGTTACTCTAAAAACTCACTAAAGGAAAGGGCATAGTATAAGGAAAGTCGTATGAAAACTGGATCGAGCAGCACTATCGTGCAATCAACAGAAATAGTTTCAATAAGATTACAATAATTAATTAGATCAGAAGTCCAACATTAATTAAATAGCTTGATAATCAAAATACTTGTATTCCCTCTTCACTTGCTGCAAAAAACTATCAAATGAACTTCTTCGCGAGGAATCAATTGCAATTCATGACATTTACGCAGCATGCGAGCAGTATTTCAGGGATGGTTTAGAATAGGAGTAGCTGTTACGGTGTATCCAATTATCTGAAGCGGAAGAGAAGCCTCAACTTCTAGAACGCCAAGGCCAGCAACATGGTCATGCTATGACATGTTACTGTAGATCTCACTTCTCAGAACCTCCAGCTTCCCGGCTGACAGAGCGGCATGTGATTTTCTATGCGTTGAACTGAACTTCACTTATAATACCCTATACGATAATTATTTCGATGTTCGAATCAAGGTATCTCAGAGACATATTTCCAACAGTTCTTTGATGTACAGCTAGAACAGCGCTGGAGAAAAGGTTGATTCTTGAGGACCACAAAGGATCGCTTCTGATAAAATTGTCCAACAAATTGGCATAGGGCCGATCCGGTGGTAGCAAGCTTGATTAGTATCTTCTACACACCCTATCGAATGCTTATTGATTATTGATACCTTAGATATGTTACATAGCAGACTGACTGTTCTCTCATTGCTAAGCACGTTTTTTCTGCCCTTCTTAGGGATGGATTGGAGAGTTTGAAGAGTGTGGAAAAGATATACTGACTAATTTTGATATCCCAATAGTGACAAAAACAAAGCTATAGATGCTGAAATTGAAAACAGTAACTGAACAGCTAAACTCTCATTCAATTCTTCCTTGAATCCGCTGCTAGCTCTGAAAAACACTTTCAAAGCAATTAACAGATTCAACTGCAGCGCAATGGTTCGAGAGAAAGATACACAATTTCATTCATTATGGATCTTCCAGCTTCCCAGCTTCAATCTACAGCCGTTGAAAGCGTCCTTTTCATTCCCAAATCCCGACGAGATGAGGGAAATTATTAGGTGCGAATGATTAATCGAAGTGATAACTTTACTGCTAAAATCAATTATGGTGTACGGGAGGAGAATATTGCTCCTGAATGAATCAGTTCGCGCCGTCCCAAAGACAGACGACAGATAATTTTGTTGGAATATGACAGAGGGTGTGATTTAACTCGGTATTTCAAACGGGGTCGATTGTGCGTTCAAGCAAAGAAAGATAACGACAAAAATACATACTTAATTCATTACATATATATACAAGTTGTACACATCAAAACCTCCGTTTGATATGATATGATTTATAACAGAAATAGAAAAAACTACGGCAATCTATAAACGAGGCGGCGTGATGTAAAACTTACATATTAATTAATTATATACAAGATGAAATTCAGGGTAGCGTCATGCACAGAGCAAAATGAATATTCACATAACGGAGTGTAACAATCAGATATCTGTAGGATTAAGAGGTAAAAACCAGTGAATAAAATGAGTACAAAAAATGCCTGAAAGGGATAATTTGTACTTCTGGTTCATGTCAACGTCTACCATCATTAGTGGGTAGCTAGCCTCGCCCCATGTATTCGATTCAAAATTCCACCAGCTGTGTATGAATGTCCATACATATTTTGGTCACATTCCGCTAGCAGGCTTCTAACAATAACCTATTGCCCAATAGCTTGGCATGCAATGAAAAGAATGAGAGATAAAAGAAGTTCCAAATGTTGTGACCCCATAATGGCATGGTACTACTGCTCTCGTGTGCCATGCTTATGGGCCCAATGTGGGTCAGTGAATAACTGTTTATGTATTTAAAGAGCTGCTTGCACACTCTATGCAATCGGCCCATTCGATTATCGCATTCTATTATGCTTTCTGATTTACATTTTGATTCACTCGCAGCATAATCGGCGTTTCAATTGAATAGGAAGTGTTGTAGCGCGCCGGTTGAAATCGTACCATCTATCGAGGTGTAACTGTGGAAACTTATCCACTTCTCCATCATTGTCCAGCCCGTTGGTAATATCACAAGACTAAATGGAATAATAATTTTGAATTGATACAAAATATACCCTGATGTCGCATGTCATGACTTCACGTTCAGCAAATTGGGGGAATTTTACCATAACAACTAAGAACTTGAACGAACAAAAGCAGTGTTTGACATTAGGGATCAAACGAATGATAACTTCTGTCGCGAGCATCGTTCTCTTTTATATATTTGCTTTTATTCCATGATTCTGCTTTAATTATTCTGGGACTACTAAGATATTGAAACGCCTATGGTTGTCTGGTCAGTGATGTAGACGGGGAATGAGTTGTAGTGTAAGAAAATACATGAAAAACTGAATGCTGTTATGGTCACCACATGCCTATTCTTTTATATCAACTCATTATACAAAACAGCAATAATGTCTTTTAGAACAACATGCATGTTTTTGTGGCAGAATGAGGACCCTTAGTGCAAGTCACGCCACCGTCATGATTTGACTTAGTCGCAAAGCGCCTGTTCATACAACAAAGTTCCACAATAATAATTGAACAAATTAACCAGAAACGAACATAAATATTCAAACCGCTCACAACTATGTAAATAACTCAACATATTGAAATTAATAACGTATAATTCTTGCTAGTTAAACCGATTAAAACCTAGGATATTAAATTGATATTATATATTGGATAATTAATGTCAGTTTTATGTAATGTGATGATAACAATTTTTAATCTGGAGGTGATTTAATGATGACTTCATTTCGTATTGATATTCACTTCAATTTACTTCTTACTGGCTATACTAACGTACAAATCTGCTACGCAGACTTGGTCCTAACTGTATCCAAACCACTGACTAAGGTTTCTTAACCAAGATATCCTCCGATGTTCCTATTGTCTGAATATTTCCTCCCATAATCAGACGTTCAAATTGAATTGATGATTATAAATTAGTTTAAATGCTATTATTTTAACAACCATATAAACAATAGTATAAAATTAAACTTCTAGATCATCTACGCCGTTAACAAGACTCCATTCACGAATTTTCCAACCATTAACAAGTTGCATTTCAAGTATGCAATTTTGAGTTCTCCAAAACTACCATTATGTCATGTAGATAAACAAAAAAAGAAACGGAAACATTTACGGTGTCTAAATACATACAGATTCAACAAAATATTGGACAAACTGCGCGCATATGCAGAATATAATATTCAATGCTAGCAAGATCCTAAATGAGTTGACATTATAGAACATCTAACAAAGTCGAAAGCAATTAATCCACAAACTTCAAATGCAATAATGAGAAATATGTAAAATACTCATTTAGCTGCAGCCCGGTTTAAAAGGGCTTCATACATGCAATTTTCGGCCCCTTAAAACTCCCATTACAGTATGTACGGTCTTGAAACCCCAGGGTGTGTTAGTGTATGCAGTGGCAGCATGAGTGCCAGTGCGCTGATTTACATTGGAAAACGAGTTCGTTGACTCTCTGTCTACTCTCTGCACTCATCTTTCTCGGCTCACCAGCCTCTCTTGTATTCTGGTTATTTTTGTGGTTGGGGTCCAGCCACGAGCGTCCGAAACGAATATTTCGATAATCTGAACAAGTATACAGGGACGTGTCCTTTCAACCTATATTCAATTCATATTCGTTTCACCGTCATTTAATTGGTTCAACAGCTAACAACCTATCTATTGCAAATGACAGAATTTTCATATAAAGTCGTATTTTGTAGCATCACACCATAGACAATTTGTTTGAGTTTCCAATGGGCGTCCCCATAGAGAGCGACACTTGGAGATGAGTTGAATTTGTATATTGTAGTTATTATTTTTGCAGATGTGAAAACTAGTCTTTTGAACTACGCTTCCATTGACACTATCCATCTATCTGCATTGCTCTCTCTTCAACGGCGCACCGATCTGCTAAACGCCGCTCAGACCAATAATCCTTTGATCATTGAGGTAATCACGTACCTTCACTGTACATTGTCGCGCTGTACCACCAAGAAGAAAAACTGATCAGATTAGTAAGTAGCCATACATTTGTGAAGACAAGTAAAAATGATGAAGGACCTCAATTGGAGTGATACAATCCAGAAAACTTTTTTTGATGTGAACAGGACTCGCGTTTTCAGTATTCCTTAGCGGCCTTATAAAGTAAACTCATCCATCTCTATGTTACGCTCTCACTTCAACCGTGCACCGGTCAGGCCACTAATCTTCTGGTCATCGAAGTAATCGTGTTCTTCCGCTGTGCGTTGTCGAAGTGGTATCACCATGTAACAAACAGTAGGGAAGACTTGTTGGATTATAACCAACAGTAACTGTTTAAAAATACATTGTTACCTTGATCACCCTGTATAGCCATTATCAGTTTTTTGGGGCACTGCTCGGACTGTCAAATTAATTAGATGGATTCTAAAATGGACTCGAGCGAAGCACTGATGCAGCTTGTATTTTGCGGTTGTATGAAATAATAGTAGCAGCGGTAATATTTTATGCCAGTCACGCTGCGCTGCTTGAAACTGTATTTTGTAGGCACATACAAGCATGTTAACGCGGAAGATGTTATTCTAACCCACCGGCAGAAAAAACGTGTATTACTTGTACCTGTTTGACATTCATAGCGCAACTATTCAAAGCAAGCGACATATAGTTTAGACTAGAACAATTCATGAAATACCGACTCATCAGATATTTCTGGCCCCATATAAAAATTTCTCACAGATTTCTCCCACTTATGTTGTATGTCTCCCAGCCCGATACCCCCTCATGCTCCTGGGGGTTAACGTCAGGAATAACATGTCCTGACATGGCCATGTGGCTCTTACTGCTAAGTCGACGCGACGTCCCGGAAACGAGAGAATCTCCTTCGGTACTCTCATGTATAGGTAGGCATTTCCAAACATTCACATTGGCTTCTAAAATCCCAACGGGCTCATACTCACCAAAAGTTTTTTTGATAACTTCAGTGTTGTTGAATGAGCTGCCGACAAGTTTATTCCCAGATGAAAGCTACACTTCACAGTATTTTGACATCGATTTAAAGATACATTAATTTTCGCACATCTCTTCTGTAGTTCTATAACCTTAGAAAAAATTCTCTTGATAAATGAATTTGAGAATAAAAGAGGTTTAATCACATTTACGGTTACGGACTATGAATAATAAATTGAATTATGACGAATATCAAGCATCTAGTATTCAAACGTAAGATCACACTGCAAAGCAATTGATGAAAACTGCACCTGTTCATTGGATCTTCATCAATTGCAGCTGCAATTGAAATCATCAATTTTATTTAAAATATTATTGACCGTCCTCGGGCCACTTACGTTTACACTAGTACTGAAGGTACATTTAGCCCAATGTACACGGTGTAGTTTATCATGCGTTGTGGAGACATAAACGCTGAGCTCGGCGACAATTACACGGAAAAGGTCCTTTTGTAAGTAAGGTGTTGAAGTTAACAATAATAATTCAGCCATGCCTATCATCGATCTGCATGCAATCGCCCGAAACTTCATAATTAATTAGAGGCAATTTGTATATAATATGTGTATGTGTGCACATCTAAAATGGTCATTACAGTTACAGAGTACGTGCTACCATTCGCAAGCACAGATAGACCGGTCTGTGTGCGTATGTGCAAATGATTGTCTGGTCTGTCAGATAAAATGTTAATTACTACTTCGAGTGAAGTAATCTTCTACTTATTACTGTGTATAAATGGAGTGTATGAGGAAATCTGCTGCTAACATGTGTATCGTGAGAGACTTTTCAATGACACGTGCTACAAGACATCATGTCATTGTGGTCTTATCATAAAAGCAAAGTGGCAGGGTGTTTATGGTAAATATGTATCTTGGGGAGGATTTATTCACAAAATGATATCCAATCAGGTAATATGGCTAACTTTAGAACCACGGATAATTTGCAACACAACACAATATATATTCAAAAACAAAGAGGTTTAGATTTCTTCCCTACTACCATTTTACACTTTTTTATCCACTACTCTCAAAAATAATAATCAAGATCTAAGAAAACATGGCAAGCACAACTGGAGGAGGTACTAATAGTTTTTTGTTGCAATCTTGTAGAAAAAGAAAATAAACAATCCATTACATAGATATTTTACGACCGGAAGGGAAATCCGCTTCCCATCTGGCAACCTTCTCTGGGAGACTGTTGAGCTAAAATTTGTTGTTTGTTTCTCGATTCGCGGAACAAATAGGGGTTCTATTTGAAGAACCTTTTTGATAATATCCAATGAACGATCTAATTTGTAAACACATAATGATCTATTCCTTTCCTTGAGGAGCAGCTTAATTTTTTTTTCTGTAAACCCACTCGACGATACTTTTAACGGTGGCAAACTGAAGTTTTTTTAAATCACGTTACATGACGTTACATGACGTGATACTTTTGATAACTTATTTAATGTGCAAAGACAACCTACATACACTATTCAATGATCACTAACAGCATCTACAGTTATCGTTCAAGTACTATGCACTATCATTTTCTTTGACAAAAAATAGATTTGGAATTTTTTTTGCAGAAACCTAATTATATCTGACAAATTTTTATGAGACAATAAAAAAGAGTCGCTCTTTTTCTCGATTTATCCTGAAATGCATATTTCCAACGTTGATTTTTGGGTAATTCTTGACTGATAGATAAATCATACTAGATTGTTTGAAACAAAAGTACCACATTGACATTAGTTTTGAAAAATCATTTTCCAGTTATTGCAATCTAATTTTTTGAGTACGAACCGAAAAATTTACGAATGATTTACCATGTGCATGAATTGCTCGCTTTATTGCGTGTCATCCAAACCGATTTCAGCCAAAATGTTTTTTTAAATGTACGTTTGGTTTGCGTTTAATTTTAGACAAATAAATCTGACAACTGAACGTTTTCCCGCGTGAAAGCCTCTTTGACAATTCTGATTGATGTTCCAGTATATTTTTTATTTATTTATGTTGGCTGTGAATACACAAAATCGAACACAAAATGGTGTATAAATCCTGCATCATACAAGGTTATCCAGATAGGATTTATTTTGCAGAAGGACGAGGCAATTGAAAAAACAAAAGTTTTCACATCTGATAAACGGACCTTTTTTCAGCCAATTTGATAAAAGTTAATATTGTTAGAATATAAAAACCAGCAAATCGGTATTTCCGGACATTCAACGTTGAATTTTTAACAAGGTATAATATACAAACATTACTTTCTAAAGGTATATACATTTGGAAGCTACAAGAAAATATATAAAAATAAATAAATAATACCAAAAATATATTTTTTCTAAAATATATATGTGACTGGTCACGTTATTTCATTCAAACAGTGAATGAGTGCCTGTTTAAAAATTGGTGTCCTAGTAATCTCAGAGAATTGAACTATAAGGCCAGAATCTTGGTTCGCCCTTTTTTCAAAACAGTCTCAAAGGGAACTATAAAAATTCCCTAAATTTTCAAGATTTCAAAAAACTCAATAAAGCCAATGTATCTAACAGATATGAAAATTTTCCGGTGTCAAAGTGTATAGATTATAACAACTCAAAAAAACATTTGTCTATTGGCCTGGGAAGTAAGAGCTCAATAAAATATTCTTCATTAACCTTGTATAAATTTGGGTGAAAAAAAAACAACCTGCCTCAACCTAACCTCACATAGATCAAAATCGTTTTCTCTCATCTCCATAGCCGTTTTAGTTGCTTTAGTAAATCACTTTCATCGCTCCGTTGTAATATAGTTTTTTCGATTGTGGCATTCAGAACACGCCATTGTTCAGCTTAATAAGTGTGCGAGGCTGACAGTTGCCTATTAGCTTTCCATCTGTTTTATTGTTTCACGCTGCCACAATGCCTTATTCATGTCAATAACGAGTGGACCGTTTATTTTTTAAATTAAGTAAAAAGGAAAGAAAACCAAATTTCTTCCTTCTGCGTAGAGGCGATAGATGGGGAGGTCATTGGAAAACCTTCATATTTTTTTATTGATTTGACAATTGTTCCCCTTTTACATTGCTTCGTTGCTGTTTCCGTTTCATTGATTTATAAAACCAGTATAGTCAATCAGAAATAAAGGATGGTAAACAGTAGAGGTTGTTGGAAACTTGTAGTCAAGGTGGATTTATCAAAAGTTTGATTTCGGACTTCCATTGTCTATAAAATTTTGAGTATCACGACGTTTTGATTGATGTGCTATCTTCAAACCGTCTTCAGGTGAACTGATTGAAGATAGCACATCAATCGAAACGTCGTGATACTCAAAATTTTATAGACGATGGAAGTCCGAAATCAAACTTTTGATAAACAGTAGAGGGGCATGTTGAATTAAATGAAAGTTTTGGGATCGTATGACTTTTTAAATTGAGATAAGTTTTCCGACGTTTTATGATGCTTGCATTAAGAAAATCAGTACGTATGTCAGTGTGTCTGTTTGTCGAACTGTCGGTCTTCTTGTCTGTCTGTCGCGGTCTGTCTATCTGTCGGTCTGGCTGTCGGTCTATTTATGAGTCAGTCTTTTATGTCGTTGCGTACCCTCGGTAAGATCTGGGCCAAGTTTGATGAAACTGGGGTGGCGATATACTGTGGAATCGTAATAGGTATCGCTGTATTGACGCTGTATTGATTTAGAAATAGGAATTTGCTTACGAATTTATAACTGTTAGTAGTTGGAATTGAATTTGAAAAATACTGAATATCAATCAATTATAATCTCCTAAATTCCCAAAACTTCCAAGTTTAAAAAAAACTATATTTTCAAAATTTAGTTCAAGTTCATCAGTTTTCATTCAATAAACTTTCACAACTGCACTGTCTAGATACGAATGTATGAACAATTAGAAATGTCTGATAAGTACTGACAATGCGGTAGGGTCGAATATTTACAGACAAGAGAATGTCTTTTGCCTATGTCAAAAAAATAGATGCCTGGTCTCTCGCCCTCATCGCAAATTTTGACCTGATCTCCAAAGAAATTTTTAAATGATCAGGGGCCTCGCAAATAACGAAAATCGAAGTTTTTGTGTCTTTTATGATTTTTAGGTTTTTGACGATACCTCTGCCGCCAGATCAAAATATCTCGAATCCGAAAGTCATTTTTAAGGCGTAGTTGAACAGTTCTTATATAGGGACCGCAAATGTCTATATTTTTTTACATAGTTATATGATGTTTTTTTCACGTTTTGCCGTTATGTGAATGTACTTGATATTATAACAATTCGAAAAATGTACACACTCATAATAGTAAACATGCTTTTTGTGTTATAGATAACTGTCCAAATCCAAAATCAATCGACCAAAGTGCAAACACGATAAATGCACCGCTCGTAATCATACGATCTGCAATCATCAAGCAAATAATCGACATGAAAGCCTAGGCCAGGGCTCGGCCGCGAAGTAAGATAAATATGCATGTATGTAGATATTAGATATTCCATCGTCTCTTCCTCCATTTCGTTAACGAACCGAACTTCTGGTACGTCATCCGGCATCGTGTGTCAGCGTCGCATATATGCATACCTTGGATGGCAATTAGTTTGCACGGTAAAAAAGGTATCTGCTCGTTAGGGGCGTACTACCTTTCCACTACCACCGAGAGACTTTGATACAGCAGTCAAGATACGGAAGCGTTACCTTGCAGTTGGCTATAAGATGAGACGCTCATAAATTATAAGCCTGTCTGATCTCTGATCAGTCTCAGTGACTCGGAGAACGTACATATACACCGGTATGCTGATTTGCCTGCACAAATTCGTAAATTCCTATCTTCTTCGTCACGATAGAAAGAGTGGGGACAGTCCATGATGGAAGGCGTCGAGGCTGGCTCAAACGCGCTAATAGAGGGCGCATTTTTGCATCGAGGGAAACATAATTTTGAAGATCGCTTGTGATTTGATTAAGTATGGATCTAAACAATCATATTCATTGTTAAGACCCTAATTCTGAAGCCGTGCTGTAATCACTGCAAGTGACTGAATGTAATAAAACCACTGATGAGTATTCAAAGTGTGTAAGTGAAACCCAAATACGCCTTCGACAAATCCGTTTCACTTCTCTAAATAGCAATCATGTGTTTTGCTTGCAAACGACGGCCGGAATTACAAAACGAACAAGGCGTCAGCGGAATGTCTAATTCGTTAGAAAATACACGTCATTTCCTAGGCACACTATGTTTCAGACAAGGACTTGCTAGCCATGTGTACGTACGTATACGTATGTGAAAATTTCTGTACCAGGCGTTTGTGAGATCAGTGATTCTTTTGCAAAAGAGGATATTTTTTAGGGTGAGAAATTGTGAAAAATTTCGAATCCGATATATTAATTCCTCAGTTCCGGCTATCTGTCTGTCTGTCTGTTTGTTCGGTAATCCTTGACTCATCTACATCTTGAAAACTACAATTAGAATTTTGATAATGTTTTGAAACGAGGTATCTACTACGGCAAGATCGAGAAAGCTTGAAAGTTTTTGAGAATTGATGCAATGGCGACGAAGCTATCGCCAAAACTGACTGCAAGGAGTGCATTGTTGCCATAGCCGGTACAACATGCTGGTTTGATTCGGTGGACGAATAGCGTTCGCGGCAAGGACAACACATCGTTTTCTCACAATTTTCATACCAGTCCATTTCCCTAACTGCATTTTTTTAGTTTGTAAATACGTGTAGGTATCATTACGCTATGACCGCTACTAACTGAAAATCTTTATTGAAAGCATTATCAACAACGGTTTCGTAACAAATTTTAATGAAGCAATGCGCTGTCAGTGAGAGCGATACATACACGGAAATTATATACCTTAGAAAAACCTTGACAATCTTTCTGCTCTCCGATCAGAGCAAGATTAGATATTTTTTATGTGCGTATATAACATGTAACCTAGTTTTTTTAGTACAAACTTTATGAAAGAAAATATTGAACTGGCTGTCTCATTTCTTATTATAACTACGTGATCGTTAATATCGCGGCTATATATAAACTATAATGAACAATTTTCTTTCTGAAATGCATATCTTATATTTAAATATACAGAATGTTCTAAAATATCTGGGTGGTATATCGGATTGTTGAAGTACAGGAAATTATACTATCTGCCAAATATTTCAAGTCGCCCACATAAGCATACATATGCCCTTCTATTTTCCATAGCTACTCAATGCCTTTAATTTCAATTTTTTCAGCATTTTGTACTCTTCAAAAGTTTGATTTCGGACTTCCATTGTCTATAAAATTGGTTGAGTACCACGACGTTTCGATTCATCTGAAGACGATTGAAGATAGCATATCAATCGAAACGTCGTGATACTCGACAAATTTTATAGACAATGGAAGTCCGAAATCAAACTTGAAAAATCCACCTTGTCTACAAGTTTCAAGCAACATTTTGTACTTTAACGCAACATAAGCAGTCCAACCGTTGGTATTATGGGTTCAATCATTGCCCAGATATGGCCTGTATACATTATAAAAGGTTATGTTAAAAAACATTGTGTTTCATTACTACAATATGTTGTATACTTATTATTACTACTATAATACTACAAATATATATATATATATATATATATATATATATATATATATATATATATATTACTGTGGGCGATTATATGCTCAAAATCAAAAACTTGAAGTGGAACATCTCGACACTATATTGACTATCTCTGATATTTATGTTGATCTCAGACGAAACCTTTTGGGATGGACGGAACGATAATCACATTGGACTATCGTTTTACATGATTTCCCATATACTTATTTGTGTTTTAGCTTACCCAGTCGTTTCATTGCTGACCAGCTGCTCCAACATCTGTATCTTCAACATTCCTCCAGCGCGTCTAAAGAAACCCCACAGTGAAAAAGTCGAGACACATTTCCACGGCCGATCAACAGTCTTTCAGCACAAGATAAACAACAAAAAAACCGGTAGTCGCAGTAGGAAACAACTTTGTAAACACTAAATCCAAATTGTCAACGTTCACCACGTTTAAAGGTAGCAAGCTAAATGTAAACAAAAGATTGGCGCATCCGCGTGTTAGCGATCTGTCAAAATCAACTGTTTTCATGCACGATATAGCCACCTACGACTACACGCCGTGACTAGGCCAACAGCTGAAACGAGCTGAATTCCACGCCAAGCCGCGACATCCGAGAACGCTACAGTGGGACGGTGTTGAAAGAGAAGCGGTAGCTTTAAAATGCATCTTGCATAAGGTCTACAATGGGTTAATGGGACGTGTTCTTAGAGGTTGTCGGTCAACAGAAACAGGCATTAGGTGTATACCGGGTGTTCTTAGGAGTAGAAACACATTCTTGGATGCTGTGTGTCCACAAAGTTTTTTGGGTTACAGTTAGGGACTGCGTTTTTATGGTCGTATAATGTATAGAGCGATATGATTAGAAAACTTTTTTAAAGCAGTTTTTATTTTGGAATGATATTTTTATAGTTTCTCTGACTTATAGTGTTTATTTAACACATTTTTATGTGGTTTTTATCTACATCATGCAGTTAAAAGGGAGTGCATTAGCTCTATACAGTAGATGAAATAGATAATACTGTATTAGACAAGCATTACCAACAAGCATTCTACATTATGTACATATAAGTTGATTAGTTTGATCTATATGCATTTCAGTCTCTCTAAAATGTATATCTAAAAACAATAGAATAAATTTGGGTTTACGTCGTTTGCACTGTCATGAAACTGACTGTGCCAGGTCTATGTCACCTTTCCATCAGTTTGTTTACTACAATTTTGTCACCATGTAATCTCGTGTCGTCATGTCGTTCCAAAATGCCAAAAAGATTCCAACATTACCCTAACTACTTAACCGAATTTCCATAACTAAAAAAAGTTTTCTTGAAATGCTCACTATGAAAAAATATGCTTACTCCCTCTGCTTTCAGACCTAAGAACCGTATGATAAGTTTGGTAGGAAAAAAATCGACAAAAAATTGCGCGAGTGAAATGAGTCCCGAATATTTTAATAACAAATGGGCTAATTCTTGGAAATAATAAATATTTTGAAAAAATCATGTTGTTTCTGTTTTTTCAGAAGACTATACCTGATTATCCCTGAGCAGCCTTTGGTTCCCTGACTATTCGCGATTTGGAAGCGGAGACTGTGTATAAGTCCTGAGACTTTAGTTTTTGATATTTCCGCCAGTATTTTTTAATAGATCCAAATAAATCAACAACGTCCAAAAATATGTGGACATGAAAAGACTTCATTTTATTCTAACATTTTTTTTTATTAGTTTAAAAAACAAATAGATAGAATAGCTCAATGCAGATTGAAATAGCTAGGAAAGGTAGTACTGTACATATTAACAATACAAAAAAATAAAGCTTACACATATTATTTCATTTTACAGGTAAAATCTATGATTTTGTTACACGGAATGTTCATTAAAGATGATATACATCTTGCCTATAAAAGCGACATTCGTAATGATAAAATCGAAAGCTTACTTATCCTAAAAATGATTAATTCATCATTTCATCATCATTTTACAACTTATAGCCTCTTAGTCTTAGCGTATAATGCCGTTACATTAATAAATTGTTTCAAACTGCTTCGTGATTATGAACATCGTAACACAATGTGACTCACGTTACATGATATAAACACGGAATATTTGGAATCCATCCTGTGTATTGTTTTGCCAGTCCCACCCACCATACTACATAAACATACAGACGTTAATCCATAGTAGGCTAGGAATGCAATGGCCTCCATAACCAGAATCATGTTCGAGTTTTAAAACCGATCACGTATATTGGTAACTACCAATATAGTAAAACAAATAATGACATATTTACTGTGAACTTTTGCAGTTACGGTAATTGCAAATTACGTGCTTGAAGCACATAATTATTACTATTATTTAAGTTTAATGGCTTTCCGCATTGTCCAATATGATTGAAATTTTTGTACTCTAGAACGCAAACGTAAATCAAAACAAATCAATGAAACGCCGCGCCGTCTTCAATATTACATACATAGATACATTTATTTTTCAGTGGATGGTCTGCTTTTAGGCATATAAGTCTTTCTAAATTCATCTATATTAATTTTTCAAAAACTATAGAAATTTCCTGGTAAGTCTTGATGTATTAAGACAATATTGTGCAATTTATACATAGGATTTTACAAATAAAATTCGGATTTTTGTGACGCGTATCACTTTACTCTGTAAAGAATCGTTAGACTGACAAAATTGACTACATATGCTGTTTTGTGCCAAGATTATGATATGATCAATTTGAGATTTTTCTATTCTCACTCCCAAGACTTTCCCAGGTTTAAATTGAATATATTTACAGCCAACTGAAAAAATACAATTTTAAACATTTGGGACGTCATGTCTCGGAGCAAATAGACCCTGATAAAGAAATCAGGCATAGAATTGAGCTAGCACGTTCAACCTTCACCAGAATCTCTGCAATAATATCATCAATCTAAAGCTACGACAGAGGTTGGTAAAATGCTACTATGGCCAACGTTCTTGAAATCTGAATCCTGAAAACAGCGACTATAAATCGACTAGAAGCCCCATAGATGTGGACTTATTGAAGAATGCTACGGATACCATGGGTTGCGAAACGGTCGAATGAAGAACACTATTCGTAACCTCATATCAACCACAAAATGTCGAAAAATCAATCATTCAAACTTGCGCAGGATCGATCAAAATTCGCCAGATTGATTGCAAACGCCAGAAAGACAAAACAACATAAAGAAGAAGATGGCTTCAAAAGTTGAAGCGAAATGAGTCACATCGGCTTTTAATTCGAGAGTCTTACCAAGTAAGATCATCTAAAAGTCTTGACGTAGTATGAAATGGAACGTATTAAAAAATATACCACCAGTTTGAAATGATTCCGCTTACTCAGCTTCATTTTTCCATGCCATTCATTCTGCTAGCTGGAATAGCACTCCTGCCCACGCAGGTGTAAAAAGGTTTTTCTGTAATTTCCGCTGGACGCGTGCAACATAATTTGTCACCTCACATACCGAGCTATTCGCAGAATTGGAAAATTGATTGCATAGCCATTAGCGCGAACTAATTGACTCTATCCAGTTCTGTGCAAACATGTCGCCCTTTGCAAATGATTTGGCACGACTACCGCTTCGCCGCGGCAAGGCCACAAGTGATCGCGCCTATGAAACATAATGAGGCTGGCATAGCCAAACACAAACACATGACGGACAGGAAATTCTCCCATCTCATCCAATTTCAGTACAATGTGTATAAAATAGTAGTCTACAGAATCTGTGCATCATCTCCAAGATCGTGGAGACTCAATGGCGTCCAGTTGGGTTTAAGAACGAATATATCCATGAGGGATGTTTTGGTCAATCGCAAATACCCAGCCATCATCCTGAAACGTTGAGCCGTAGAACTTACTAAATGCCCTAAAACAGGACCATCTCGAGAGACCTTTCGGCGGCATCAATGTACCACCCAAGGCGACGAGGATATCCTAACATTTTACTATAAAAAAAGAGGAACTATGGAGAATTACTGAGTAGATTTACATGACTCCACTTTTTTACACATATCAAGGATCACTGAATAGTAACAATTTATCTGGACACAAGTTAAACTATGAATATTAATCGGTATGAGGTATATCCGAAAATTCCATAGTCACAAATCAATAAGAACCATGTATCTATTCATCAGCAGCGAACCAACAAAACATATCAGTTTACTGTTAGAGACTATAGGCGATACACAAGGAAATATCATCGTGTTGTAAATTGTACATAACAGGACGAGTCAATCTCCCACTGAGTCTTGAATACTTCGCATATATTCGTTCAACTATTAAGTCCAGAAACGCTTTGAATTATGACTGCCGAGGAATGATTCGCACATCTCCGATTTGGAATGGATTGAAGCAGCTTTACTTCTTGCGCAAATTGGCGAAGAAGTATTGAAGTGGCGAAAAAATTAGAATTTGTTCTTCTGTGTTTTCTTGATCAAAAGTTTGATTTCGGACTTCCATTGTCTATAAAATTTTGAGTATCACGACGTTTCGATTGATATGCTATCTTCAATCGTCTTCAGGTGAACTGTTTTCTTGATGTTTCTTGAAATATACGAAAAACCACGTCTCTGTGTCCAATAATCCTTTGCCCCCACTTTTCGGATTTTGATGAAATATTGAAACTATATTGCTACTTTGACAAGAATGAAAAACCTTTGTAGTTTTTGAAAAAACACACAAATATGAGGAAAAACTACATTTCCGAGGCTCCTAATCTGGGGGATTACAAATTGAGGTTCGGGAGTGTTGAGAGGCAGATCAAAAAAATTAGGTGTTGGTAGAATTATAAAATTCTGACGCCCTTAATACTTCGTACTTTTTACACAACACCTACTATGGTAGAAATGATCATGATAAAGCTTTAAAAATTAATGCGAAACGCATCACAGATTAGAACATTTCATTCATACGATCTGGTGTAGTAATTGCTCTACTTTATCTAAATCTCTTTTAGCATTTAAAAATCAGGCATCGTATAACATCAGTATTCAATAGTCATTTATATCTCAGTCTTTCACTGCGTCCGCATGTAATAATTATTATAATTTGTTCAACGAATAAAGTCCAAGTTACATCTCCATTCTGCTCTGAATTCATTCTTAAAAACCTTTTTATAGATGCAACGATTATATTCTTCTCGAATATCTAAATTAAAATGTAAGTTTGCTACAATTTGCACAGACTAGCTGCCCATTGGCATCTTTACGAAGTGAAAAGTCCAATCAGCTTGGACTCTGTCTAGTTAGCATCCCTTACAACACCTGTCAAAAAGGGTTTACAGCCGTTATCTCGGCACCATTAACGTCCAAAGCTGACGGCTGACACTTTATTGTATGCTCTGAACAGTACATGTGACTTTTCCGTATGTTTCATCTTTAGCCTAGAATGGTCAGCATAGCCCGACAATCTGACAGAGTGAATTATAATTATTGTAAACGTGATGGATCTTTGAATGACACTTAATATTTCGACGTCGAATTTGATTGTAACATTGTTATGGGCATTAAAAGCGAAGTGTATACAGTATAAATCAAGAACCTGTAAGGGTATTCCACCTATGATCGTTCCATATAGTCGCCTTTACGGTCGATCATAAAATTTTATCCCCGGCATTCGATTACGTCGGTGAATGAGCAAAAGTACCATTCGGATAATTTATATTCTCCTCCAATCGTTTATTGCAGTGGTCGATATAGGCAACCAACTCCAGCTATTATCATATACAATTTCACAGTCACTTGCTGAGACTGTTCTAAGACTGGATAGACTACATTAAAATAAATTATAGTCTTAGAAGCACGCCTTTATGATTAATCAAACTAAAAAGTAAATAAAAAATTCTTCATGTAAGAATAAAATGATTAACTAGAAAGTTAATGTCATTGAGGGGGGTTCTTTTTACGGATGTATCCTAAAAAGTAAAATCAACATTTGTCGCAATGACGGTCATATTCTATCTTGTTCCATTTTGTTTTATGCCACTGACCTTGGTTGAGTTTCAAATAAAACAAACCAATATCGCCAATACATAGGTGAGGAGCCTACTGCGATATAACAAGTTTTTGTTAGCTCCATCATGCAGTTACACAACGTCGGCTTTGTTTATTTTTCTTCTATGTTTTTCGTCTCCAGTGTATTCAGAGTACAACAGGTGTTGTATAAATAATATTGATGAATGACTGGCTACCTTTGAGCTACTGCCTGCGAGGCGATTTATTTGTTCTCATATGAAAACTCGATTGATTCCACAAGTGCCTTTGTTCTGCAACAATTGTAGTTTAATATATAGAGTGGTAGAGTTGTTACGTCACTCAATATCTGACCGAAAGTCACTATGACTTGTGGTGGGAGACAAATAGATCACAATTGACTTAGTGAGAGTGGCAAGTTGATTTTACGCATGTTGATGACAGCTCAGCAATCAACTAAAGAACACATGTTCCGTTAATTATGAGTACCTATTTAACCATAGATACAAAATGTCCATTGGTAAATAATCTTTGCTTCTCCCGCCCATAGGCGAAGGGAGTATTGTAGTCGCAAAACATTTCAAGTTCAAGATATAATGTGTTCCTGATGTTTCCTGATACGACAGAGGCTGCTTATAATTACAGATACACCCTTCTGTCGGTGAATCCGGCTCTATTAGCCTTTTTCGGTCTTCCAACCCTTACACAACAAACAAATAAAACAACAGGATAGTTTCCAGAAATTGTATATGAACCTCGTATGTCAACATAACGTATGCTTGTGTGAGTGCACGATTAGGAGCCAGAGCGAAGGTCCGTTAGGTTTGAGTGTGTAGTGAGAGTAGCTGCTGCAGGGGCAATTAGCAGAGCAACGCCGAGCGTGATTTATTTATCAGCGAAACTTCCTGCGGATTTCTGCCATTAAGCATTTAACAAGGATTTATAGGCCCCTACCAGATTGCTGTTGCTGGATACATTTCCATCATGAGTGGTGTGTTATATGTGAGGGAATTCATGCGTAGATGCACGGCCACTCATATAATTTTAATCTGAAACCAGATGAAGCTATGGATGAACAGTTATACGGCTTGTATTTAGCTTCACTCTGTATGGCTCTTACTAGGACTCAAATGTTTTTCGAGTCATATTATCCTCCATATTCCTGGTAATAACATAAATGATAATCATTCATATTTTTCCTTGTATCCATTGGAAAACTTTTTCTAACTAATCAGGTTTTGCTGTGCAACCAGGCTAAACAGTTAGAATCGATACTGCCAATATAGGGTATTCAGCTATTCTAATTACACTTGATTGCTTTCAAGTAAATTAAAAAATATTGATCTGAAGTCTACTTCCCACAATGCTCTTCTTATAAATAGATGATCGAGGTCAAGAGCTGCACTAATTTTGACAATATGTTGCAAGCGTATGCATATGGCGGTCAATTCCATTGAAAATCGGTGCATTAGCAGCGTAGTTATTAACAAAAATCTGAAAATAATCAAACTTGAAACTTTTTTTATTTCTCACGCATGGTGGTAGGAATATTGTTGATTCGAAAAAATTCGAATGCGGAGTATAAACTTGAGTATGTTTTCTTAACGTTTATTTCCATCGAATCGATTCTTTATCGGTCCAGTAATCCTTGACCATAGTCTATAACTCAAGAGAAACCTTTCAGATTATCATGAAACTTTGATACTAGGTCACTACGACAAGGTTATAAAAAATGTTTAGTTTTGAACAGATTATAATTATATAAAACTAACATTTGAGGCCAGTATTCATCCAGCATTTTATCCAATTCACATAATAGTAATATAATAAAATAATAAATATCAAGTGAACATGACGCGAATGTGAAGTGATATATACGTATTCTGTACACCAACTTTTGTTCAATAACCTACGAGGAGACATCGTGGAGGTCTAATTTCATTATACAGGAAAATGTCACTTTCACACGGAATATGGTATATCTTTGGAACATGGGAAGTACCGATTCCATCTACTTCACTCAATTTTATCTGCCATATAGCGAGATACGAGATTTCGATATCACGCTGAGATACGTGGGATTAATAGAGTGACCAATAAAATTCGATCAAATCCCAGATTGAACTCCGATTTGGATTACCTTCAATTATTCAGCTCCAATTTCGGGGAATATAGGTGCGGAAACTGTATGTCCTATAAGATTCTGCTTAAAATTGATACGATAGATAGAGAAGACGTTCCATTGGGATCATGTCAAGAATATTGGAAATAGATAGAATATAGAAAATAAATTGAATTATGAGATATTAAAGACCGTGGTCTATAAATAATAGATTAGTAGTAGTAGTAGTAGTAATGAGGAGGCAAGCCTGGCCAAGTAGGTCATCTTTGGTATTTTTTGTCGACCCTGAGGACCATCATTAGAATTAGGGCAGACATGGTAATTACTTTAATGTCGAACCTTCCAGACCTTCTAATAAGGGTCATTCCGCTAAATAGCACTCTTCCCTGCCAAACTCTGCTGTGTCGAACACCTCAGCCCCAAGGCCACTGTATACTGCACACTCACCCAGGAAGTGGAATGAGATCTCGTCCTCCTCCCAGCACTTCTGACAAATTAGGTCTCTGACCACTCCTATGAGTGACAGGTGCCTGTCCAATCTGCAGTGACCTGCGAGGATCCCTACTAACAAGTGGAGCGAATCCCTCTTCCGGTTCAATAGCCATAGCTCCCTACGTCTGTTGGGGCCTGCTATGAACCTCTTGGACTGCCTGCAGTCGTCTCTCTCCAACCATAATTTCCAGACTAGGTCTGTGGAAACATTGAATCCAAGGCGACGGCCCAGATTCCGCCATTACAAGTTTTTCCTTTGACTTTAACTTTGCACTTACACAATCTGTTTTTGTTTCTGAAACAACGTTTCCTTTATATTCCTAATTAACGTTATACTGGCTGAATGACTAACATTGAAACCCAATGGCGCGAAAATATGCTTCACATAAATATTTCAATATTAGTTGAAAACTGCAGTATCAAAATTGGAGTATACAATTCTTACTACACCAGACAACTCAGGGTATCGCGTAAATATTGGAGCAGCTTAAATGCCGCTAATGACATTTTCTGTGAACTACGATTCCAATATACAACGCAGTGAACAGGAAAATTGCTTTCAGTTACGAGCAAACGAGTTTCAACTGAACTTTCAACACCATTCATATCTTTGCCTCGTGCTCGCAGCTCAAGAAAACTTTGAACATGCAACAGACACCAATTCAAACCATTGAATGGTATACGATTGATCGCGAAGTTCGATGAATTTTGCAAATGCACCGCAGAAACGCGCGTCCCCATTGACTCAATTTATATTCACAGATAAACGCGGAATATTTTCATCTAAGTATGCCCGACGACTGATGAGGTATCTCGATCAAGATCCGAAATACCTACTGAAAGCCCGTCAAAGGCTATAACTCACTTTTCTTGGAGCATTAGCGATAAAATATATAAACCGTCAGCTAATATGATTGACTTCACTCGAATCTAATAAGAAGTGAAATATAAATTTCCTCTTACATCTTCTGATGCATACTTTTTCAAATTAAACTCGATCTACCGAAGGAGTATTTCAATCGCAACATAATCAAGGGATTTTTGTTTATGTTTAAAAATAAATTGTATTTCCACGTATTGTTTTTAAGCACATACTAGGTTCCTGATCAAAAAATATTGCAGTGAAACTTTTCCTATTACACGGTAATGTACTTTCGATGTTTATATACCTAAGGCGAAACCGTACCAAGAAGTAAGAGAGATGGTTTGTGAATAAGACCTTAGGGTTACGCAATAAGACAAATCTACTCAACTTGTGAGTCTTTTTTGTCTAATTGTTTTAATTATCGCGTTAACAGTTGGGGTGCATGCAATTGCAAAAAATGTGTCCTTCAATATATTATGAATTTTGGATCACAAAATATATACAATTTATTCCCATCAGCCTGTCTGTCTGTCTGCAGGTCCTTAGCCTCTCTATCACTAGAAAAGTGTCCGGATAAAAAATGTGCATTAGAACACAAATAAAAATTCCTTTCTTTCAGTGGTACGTTTCGAGTCATGTTCAAATCATAGTCGGATTGACAGATTTGTCTATTTACGAAGGAAACAAATATTGAATTATCTTGATCACAAGCTCGAGAACCTTGAATACGATATGATATAAACGTCGCTTTCAGTGACCGCACAATACTTCAAATGTCGCTTCACATATTTTCGTCCGCCGTAAATGGAAGAAAACAACCGGTGTCCGGACTAATGCTTGTCTCTTGGCACAATTCCCAGGAAGACACTTTCCGTAGCTCGGCGTCAACCGCAATCAAATGCTTTGCTTTGGAAAATAACGCTCGTGCACTAGCCCGGCACCCTTATAAATAGTGTGTAGAGAACAAAGTAACTTTTTCCAAGCGGGGGTGGATGTCTGGATGTGGACGCGTGGGCTCATTAGCTGATGTTTGCTCAGTGTAAACACAGACATCAACAATGTTGCCACTTCTCTGTTGAAAAGTCCGATTATTATAAAAAAAGAAATGTAGAACTTATATAACTGCTCCTGAAGGAATGTTCATTATACACGTACTATTCGTGTTCTCTTTGTATATTCCCATTTTTTGTATTTTTCATATATTTTGTACTAACTCTTTCTAAATCAAAATATCATCAAGCGTTTCAGATCTGAGTTTATCACTTGACACTGAATTGACCTTGAAAAAGTATTTATATGAGCAATATATATTTTAGAATGTTCACCTTTCTTCAATTTCTGATTCTGATTCTGGAGTCTTACCTGAAAAAAAATAGAAAATTATATCAGAAGAAATAAAAAGAATAAAGATACTAGAAGAAACTGTTGTTGATTATACATATAAAACATGTATTTTCCTAGAACAAAATTACCTAATAAACTTCTAGATTTTGGTTAAATTGGAGTAGTAGTTGGTGAGATCTTATTTCTAAAAGCAAGTGTAAGTAATAAGTAATGGATTTTCGAATCGAGAAAATATTAAAAAATATTACCATCAATATGAAAATATATATATGCAGCTCATATAGCAGACACAATGCAAGGTCGAGCAAAAACTGCTGCATTGTCTCGCAGAGACACTGAAAGAATTTAATATAGGGGTTGATTCTTCCGAGAAATACTCCGGTGAAGGTTTATAACGTTTTAATTAAAAATTTTTGAACTATATGGTGCTGCTGATACCCCCGGGGAAAATAAATCCTTACGGCAGCGGTTGATCACTAAAGCTGCTCTTGGAAATTTATTCATTAAAACCTGAATGGACACAATGCTGGAGTTTTGCCTCTTTGCTTAGTCTTTGAGACTCGGACTGTTCAGGCTTACCGCTTTGTTTTCACTTTCCTCGCGAACAGTCGAGGCAAGTACTCGTAATTATATATAGTAAAAACTGTCTTTTTTGAGTATCTTTTTGGACGTTTTATGATGCCTGCATTAGTAAGCGTAATCTCAGTAAAGTGAAATTTGAGAAGGATTATGCTGTGGTTTTATAGAAAATAATGCTTAATGCTGCTATATTTTTAGGGCTTTGGATTACCAGAAAAGTGTGCTCACCATAATGTTTGGAAGTAGGTAGTCAAAGAAAAATTAAAAAAAATTCTTAGTTCGTTCCATTAAAAAAAGCAATAGATTTTTTAGTAGATAGCCAAACTAAAAGAAAAATAGGTATTATTTGAAGGCTTCTGCTTTGATTTCATCAAAATTTTTAATCCAAATTTGACTTAATGATGGACAGAAATATGATTAACGTGTTGTGCACAGTAGAAAAACAATCAATTTGAGACTTTTTTTAGGGGTGTAGTGGAGGGAAACGAGAAGGAGCGGCGTTCTCATACTTCTTTCCACAATTTAAAAAAAATAAATTAAAACTGGTGCTTTCTTAGTATCATGAACATCTGTTCAAGGTTTCCACACTGGAATATACACGATTATGTCATTTCCTTTTTGATGCATTTCATTTATTGGTTAAAAATAACCGATTTTTGTACATTACAAAACATGAAATTTTGGTAAAATAGAAAATGGTGTCGAGTACGTTTTAGCTGTACTTCCAAAAATTAGCATAATCCATTATTTCCAATCTTCAATAATATGATAAAACTGCACGTGAATGTCAACTTACTTGACGCTATTTTTAAAAGACTAAATTGCACTTGGCTAAAATTTGTTTGAAACATCCAATATAATAACGTATGTTTTTATTATTACCCTCGATAATAAAATGTATATATGATCAAAGGTTTTTTACTAACGCCAAAATTTCCTTCCCCCATTTTTCAACTCTAACAAAATTTGACTAACGCTCATCAGCATGGGCAGTCATAAGCTTAGTAGTAAAATGGTTTTCATAAATGTCAAATAACCACCATCATATTAATGTCTTGTTTCTATACACGTTACAACTTTCAACAGTTGTTATGTAATAACGGCGTTTATATATATACAGTATCATAATTAATTCCAATCACATAATCATAGTTAACACAAATACGCGCGACAAAAGTAATTTTTTAGAATAATGTACCCAACTACTTTCAGCGCCACTCAATAAATTGGTTCATTAATCCACAGTACGATTTTATATCGACAATAAAGGTAGCTAAACACACCTCAAACCTACAATACTGACGGAACGCTGTGGTGTATAACACGATAAGTTCAATTGGGTGTATGCGACGGGTCTTAATTTGTAATCCAGATAATTTGAGAACAAATTCAACGCGCAAATATACAAAAATACATATTTTTCTCTTTTACTTGTCCGAATCGTTAATTAAAACTACATATCACAACTGAACAAAATTCACTACCTTTTCAGCTACATCACTAGTACTTTGTCAATACTTATAGCCACTAGTGTACATGCACTGCACCTATTATTCATCTGAACGGCAGTAAAAACGTTCACACACACGCTCTCACACACAATCGAGCTGGTTTAGCAAGATATTAATTATCTGGTCACTATCATTATTATTAGCGGCAGCACATGTGTGCAATAATATTTTAAAATGAAATGTCTCTGTACCAGCACTGTGTAATTTTTTATTGCTCCCGATATTTCATTCTCTTTGTTTCCTCGATCTCGTTTCTCGTATCGGGTAATGTATGTAAATTTATTGTACTTGCATCAAAAATGTTGCTGTAATAAAACATCAGCATCTAGTAGGCTGAAGTTCTTACATTCCGAAAGAATATTTTGCGGGGCAAAATTCTAGGTGTATGAGTGCGCTGATCGACGAAACGTCACCAAATATCAGCGATGCTTCGTCTTGTTCGACCGGAATCCATCGTCGTCACGATATTTTGGAGATAACTCCACCAGAAAAAAAGCTAAGAATTATAAGCAGATTTCGGAAATGATATATGTAGGTTGTGAAAAAGTAATTAAAGACGGCGCTTGATTAAAATTGCGAAACTTCCAGTTAACATTTTTCATCTCCTATTTAAGCTATCCAAATATCTTTAGATGGGCGGTGTCTAATGTACAACAGTCCAGAAACATAGTATCTCAAATTCGGAATTTCTATCGGATCACGCGGATTTTCCTGTCTTATTAAAGTAGGAAGTGAAAACTATTCATCCTTAACTTTTTATGTCAAGTAAAACACCAATAATCTACCGATGATATTATAATCATATTCAACCGATGGAGAGAGATAAGAGAGATAAGGGATCAAACAGTGCACTGGACCGTTATAAATGGTAGGAAGCGATTTACATGAAAGCCCAGTTAGAGTGCATGGCATAAATACTACCACAGCTATGTGTATGTACCCACCAGGCACTATGCTAGTGCCAGTGTCATTCCCCGCCAAGAAGTTGGATTTTTTCTTCAAATAACCGTACAAATGCCCCCTAACAAATGAGCATTGTCCCGCTGCATGTATCTGGGTGTATCAGAATTATTGTGAAATTACGGGGGAGCGAAGGAAAGAACATGAACATGGAGGCGGTAATCGAATTGAAACAATTGTCGTGATCCATGCCCCAGAACTATCCTGACGTTTATAAGAGCCACTTACCCCTAAATTTTTGATCTGTTCAACGTAAAATTTCCCGCTAATTCCAAATGAATGTTAAAAACTTGCGCTACAACGACTTGCTATGAAAAAAGTATTTTCCCGGTATGAAAAATCTAAAAGGAAAGGGAGTCAAAAACTGTGTTTCCCTCAACGAAGACAAAAACTCGTTTGCTATGTAATTTAGAGGCATTGATTACTAATCAGGCTACGTTTCCAACCTCCATTTTCTACCCAGATCTGAACGGGGTTTTGGAGAGGCCCCGGATTTTGTATCTAAACTGCTATCATTCGTGGAAAATACAGATCATGATACTTTTCCATTAAAGCGGGTACTGAAGCATTGTATTTTCGAATAAAAAGCACTTTAGGCATGTTTTCCTAAAGTTTCCATTTGCGCAACAAGACGATCGATAGAGTGCCCCTGGTATCATCCAGCATGATAACACAGGCCCGTGTAGTGTCGCGTAAAGATCTACGATTACCCCTGGGGAGTGCAATGCCGGCGTATTGTGATGTCGCTAGACGATATCTCCGGCCGAAGAGTCGTATACTTCGCTCGCAGAATCGTATAATAACAGTCTTCCTCTTTGTCGTCATTGCAGCTCTTCACTCGTTTCCATGAACGACGACCACACTCAAATAATACGTTTTGTGTTAGAGGTAAACGGGAACAACTATTATATATCTTTTGTCATGTTAGTTATAGTTCCATTGTCCTGTCGTATATACCAACAGTTGCGGTATAACAGCAGATTGCTATGGGATATGGTATATTTGACCGATTAAGATGTAGAATCAATAAGGATCTACCAAACCTCAGTTATATCTAACGCCTAAATCTAAAATTGTATGCTATAACTACATAATGCTTAGTTCCTTTCAATCACCCTTACCAAAATCCGTATCAATCATTTCCGTGACTCTGTCTATCGGTATGTTTGTCGGTTTGTCGGCAGTATCTAGATATGATTATCTTCTTTCTCAGAACTTCATCAATCGGTTTGCTTGAAATTGCATAATCTCATTGAGCGCTGTATCGGTTTTAATGGATTTGAGTACGGGTAATGCTGTGTGCCAAGAACACTGTTTTATTTTGACATCATGTTACTACCCTAATTATCAAAACAATTTTCAAACAAAAAATGCCACACAGAGCAATACGGTATCAGCACACCTGGATGCGTGGACCAAATTTTGCAGTTGCAACTTTCATAGTTGTTAAGATCGCCGTCATTCAATTTGACATATCGTCTCGTCTCCTTCAGTGTCAGAAAAAGCAAGAAAAGATCCATGTGCTTGCTCGGTCATACTGCCGTACCTTGATATACATAATCACAATCAATCGCACGGGCGTGGTGATTGCATGGCAATTGTTTCCGGCATGCACGATTCACCAGTTGATTTTCTCGGAATGCTAGTTGCTATGCCGACACGAACATCGCTTGTTTTGTAATTAAACGCTTGCTGAACAAGATCAAAGCCTACTTCTCATTGTAGAGAAGGTCGAAGGAAACCACTACTGTGTCTATTTGAAATATATAGAATAACTCACTACGCAAACACGGAAAAATAAATATGGGATAACAGAAAGCAGCACTACTAATCATCTTAAAATATAAATCCTGTTTTAATGCACTTTACGTTATTTGGGAGGTTTTGGATAATTTTTTAAATTATTATTCGAATCAAATAAATATTCTACTAAATATTTGCTTGTAATTAGAAAACGTTCCACATGTTAAAAAGTTGTAACGCTGTATTAGACGAACCATACAGCGATTATAAATTGGATATCAATTACACCAGCCCCATCGTCAGTCACTACGCCCAGAAAACCTCAGCCCTTTGCATAACAGTAGAATTTGCCATCTGCCTGACGGTGACCACAAAAGAGTCATTTTAATTACCCTTAATTGATGGAATTTTCTTCGAAATTAACTCCTTTTGAGCTCGGTACACCGGGGAACATCTGCTCGGTAACGGGAATTTAGTTCATATAAAAGGGAATCGACCCTCGGATCGATTATTACTGACCAACTTTGACTTCAGGGACGTAAGTGGGGCCTTTGAGGGACGCAAAGTGAAGAAATTGATTAAATTTGACAAATTCGTTGGATCTGGGCACAGGGAATATTTCAATTACACAATTTAGGTACCTATCGTTAGATGGAACTCATAAAATTATCTGTACTGTACACGTATCATGATATATTGCTTGGCTTTCTGTCATAATTGGAGAACATTTCTATAATCAACGTTTGAAACCCAATCCAGGTATTGGTTTCGTTCCAATGTCGATTTTTGTACCGTCATTGAACCGTCATGAAATTGTTAGGATCGATAGAGTGCGCATGCGTTAGTTTTGTATAGTTCTATGATTGTACAGAAATGAAATATTCTGGTCTCAACCACCTTCCGTATTTGTATCGCACAGAAACCGCCCCGCGCATCGCCACGTATTCAGTTGGAACAGTTTGTGGATCGTTCCATATCATGTTGGAACACATTAAGCGTACCACGCATTTCCTGTGTAGTACTTTTACTATTATTTTTTGACGGTGGTATGAAAGTAATATGCCATAGAAATGAGAAAATATTTACATGTCATTAGACTGTTCAAAAAAGTTCTGCTAATAAAATTTCATAACTATTGATCCTTTTAGATCTGAATTTTTAAGAAACATGATAATGTAGATAAAAAGTCTACAATCTACATGAAACATGATAATTTTGAAAAAATTGATATTTTACAAATTGTTGGAGATTTTCAAAATTTCCAATGTTTCTAAAACTCACTTCAAAGGTTCTAAAATCAGTCTAAATTTACCACTGCATGTGGAAATTTTTCAAAGACTAAATAAGATTTTTGTAAATTCTTATTATCCTTATTAAGCTAGAATGCAGTAATCTGCAGTAGCAACTGCTATAAAAGATACGGAACAAATAGTCTAACAGTTACTGAGAATTTCAGCGGTCGAATGTTTATACTTGTAGTTGATAGAACATGTTTCACCAATAGCTTTAACAATTTTCACAGTCCAACAGTTTTTGTCCATAAAAAAAAATTGAATAACTGTCGAAGGTCATTTTTTATGATAACTTTGCCTCCACTGCACTGATTTCCAAAAATTTCTCTCCTGACCATAGCAGAAGACTAATGTCAGATTTATTGAAATCGGAATGATACTATTCGAGTTATAGAGTTTCACAAATAAAACTCTTTTACTTTCAGTGACGCGTTTCGATTCATATTTAAATCATCGTTGGATCGTCAAATTTGACCGAAGAGTTTTATTCGCGAAACTGTGTGCTAATTACACAATCATTTTATCTGCATGATGGGTGAGTTTCACTTAGTAAGAGCATCTACAATCTACATGATTAAAGGGTACCAGACAGAAAGAAACATAGACAGACACCAGACAGCCAATAGACAGATAGAAAACTGACAGCTAAACAAACAAACAGACAGACCGACGGCAAAGAGTGACATAATTTTTCGTATATGTCTTGAATCAAAGAAAACATAATTTATCCCGCCTATCGACCTAGGACCTTCAAATTGTTGATAATAATAGCACTGTATTGCTCAACAGACTGTCCCATTAACCAAATAGAATAGTATAAACATACGACATTATGAATTGTTCGCAATATAACTAAAATCTAAAACACTTTCACAGCAAAATCACAAGTGTTCGTCCCTGTAGGTTCGCGCGATGACCCGTGTCACCACCGTAAATCATGACCCGTGACAAAAATTCATATAATTTGAAACCCTCGATGCCATGCGTACCTTTGCCGGGTTGCAATCGTCTGTAAAGGACCTGGCGTTATTACGCAGCGACAATTACCGGGGATTGTCCAGCTCGCGGAGCGCGCATGCAAATCGTCATTATCCTTTTGTCACCAGGGACATCTGCCCTCAAAACAAATAACCACTAAATCATCCAACGAGAGAAAAAACTCTTTGTGCAGACCGTTACGTAATGGATTCGTTAATTGAGAACTGGTTGCCACATATAATTTTAAATTATATTGTTTGTTTTATGGATTGTGTTCTGTTGCCCAAGAAAATAATATTCTTGACGTACAAGCGGCAGGGGGAATCAATTGGTAAATGTTTGCAAGCAAACTCTTTTATCTGACGTTTTATAGTGGGTGAAACTAGCGTTCAAATATTCCGTTACAAAAATACATACACGTTAATCTAATAAAAAGCGTGTTAAAAACTGCCCTATCGCCGTATTTGGGCCTATTTTCCGATTGCTAAAAGGTTTTTACTTCCAATTCCAATACACACATAGCAAAAAATTTTCAATTCAAGTATTGCGATATTCTTGTAAAAATATACTCACGACAAGTACATCTGAACCTACTATAAGACAATTTACTTGATAAGAAAATTATTATTGATTTGAAGTATATTTTCGAATTCAATACTCATTCTAAAGAAATATACCCTAATGAAAATTATAATTTTCTGCACACCTAAGAATTCAATGCTCTTCTAACAAGTATTCTATATTTCTTTTTTGTAAGGGTAATCATATTTTCCAATGGAGTAGTAGGCAGTAGAAACGTTAGTAAAGTTCTTTTAATAGTCACGTGTGGTTTTGTTTAACGACTAGGATAAATAGACAACTACAGGCGAACATTCAAACACGAGACACGAGACAAAATAACGTTTTTCAACTGTCCTATAATCCTTTAATATCTGAAAATATACTGGAGGACTTTTACAACATGACCCAGATATTTTCATCCCGTATGACCTGACATCTAAAAACCTTAATAACGCATTTACACCACAGAACAACCTCTCCGTGCATCTGTTTTTCATCTTTTCAAGTCCCCACTTAACCTCATTAACTTGCACTCATGCGTTTGAATGTGGACTGTACAGACTTGATGCCATTGCATAGCAAAAAGTAAAAGACACGTCGTGTTCTGCATTAAAAAGAACAGACACGAATGCAGAATGAATGCGGGAGATACAAAAAGCATCACAACGTTCGCCTGATTTTGCTTTACATAACTGTTACGATAGTAAAGGAATGGATACGCGAATCTGGGTTAGCTGAGCACCAATCATTAAGGCCTTTTGAAACCGATGCTGATTTGCACTGATATTAATCAATATGTTTGCGATGAAGTTGAATGCAAAATACTCGTAAGTCTAGTAAAATCTCTGCGTATGTTTCTAGATTACACATTCAACTGAACCATTGCGACTCTTCAGAAAAATATGGAATGGTCAAAATTCTCTAGATCAAAGTGAGCTATTGTGAAGTTTTACTTGATTTTACCTTCCATGTAGGCACAATGGTCTAAAAACGATTTAATATTTTATTTTCATTTTACTTTAATTCCATTATATAGGATTGAAACATTATCACCATAGCTCTTGTATCTAATATCTAAGGAGGAATTTTAGACGAACGCCTGAGAATAACTGAGTCGATCTGCTTGATTCCATTTTCAGTTATTCTAATACAAATAATTCCAGACCATTTCATACTCCACATTTTACATTTTCATTTCCAAATCGTGAATGTCACATTAATAAAATGTATCAAAAAGTTTATGAAGTTTTTCAATTTTTTTATTTATAATAGTCAGGATGTAAGTAATTGTTTGATTTTTCTTCTAACATTATAAAAACATTGGCAACTTTTCAATAACGAATAATATTCTTCAATAGATCTACACTAAGGTCAAAGTCCAATGATCAATCCGAACTCACGACGTGGATGATAAAAATTGATAAACTTCACATTACATTTTTCTAATGGTACTACAAACCAAAACTATCGATACTCTGTCACACCGTACAGTTGTCAGAACTCTACAGACGTACCTCGTATTCCATTTCGATACTGGTGGCGCATTTGTATTCGGCATACTAATCCTTATTTATTTTCATTTACAACAGTTACATAGTCAATTTAACAAACTATCCATGGTGATGGCCCAATGAAAACAACCAATGTATTGTGTATCGGTACGACTTTATTACGTTCATTGAAAATGCGCTTGATCCTTGTTGCATAATGTATGCCTTGAACCAACACTGACAGTGGCAGATGCAGTCGCTGTGAATCAAATATTGTTATCGGAGCTCCCCCAGACTTTGTGTATTTGTACAAAGGAGCTCACGCTTGTTCAGTTTGGGAACAGAGGATTACTGATATTGAAGAAATTATCTCTTGACAACTGAGATATCTACTGAACATCCGTACATGAGGCATGATAATTAGACAGTAAGTATAAATTCTTGTACATCCGTTGCCTCACTGGATGTTGTTATCACGAAAATAATTCTGTCACTTTTTTTCGATCGGTCGAAACTTGGAGGTGGGAGATTGAGGGGAAAGGTAAATCTAAAAATTTGTTAGCGTTGGTAAAGATGATCTATAAGCCGTAGACCCCAATAATTCCTCGTACTTGTTAGACTGACTTATTAAATTTTCGAGAAATTTCAGAACTGTTGATCCAGTTGAAGCATGTTTCTGAAAAATGAGGAATGTAAATTTTCGGAAACTAATGTTATCCAATACCTGTAATATCTTTCAAATTTGATCCCAAATTCACCGTCACATCATCGCGACCAGTTGTAAAAACCTGAATGCTTGGGTAGTATTGAGTACAACTTAACTACATTTTTTCTATCCAAAACTGTTCTTGATTTTTGTTACCTTTTATTGCTTTTTAAGATTGTAAGAATATTGCCTCAAAAACTGTAAACCAGACAAATTTTCATTTCATCTAGATTTCATTAGCGAAAAAAATGTTTCTGCGGTTTCGGAATTTAAATATTGATTTATCTATTGAGATAATAATATATACATTCAATTCACTACTGTAAACTGAGGATTTGCCGAAATCAAAGATCCGCCTGACAAATAACGGAGTTTAATGAATTAACTGGAGAGTAATAATAACAGAGAACAGTGCCAATACGAGTCTAGCGGAGATCTCATTATTTGTTATCGTCTACCGGCATGCCTCCTCACAAAAAACACACGCGGGATCTCCAACCAAAACAATGCTGAGGAATCAGCGCCTGGTCGTACCAGGGACGTATCCAAGTGGTTACACTACTCAATTTTTTGCGGATATTTGCTTTTCCCGTTTTTCTGATAGACTTCGGTTTTAGCAGATAGAACAATATTTGGTTCAAAAAAACATACATGATTATCCTGTGTTTCTAATACTCGATGCTTTTCCACATCATTAACTCAGCAGAGAGAAAACAAGGAAATTAGTTATAAACTTTGCTGATAGGACATTTTTCGCATCATTGAAAAATAAGAAATACATTCTCTCAAAATTGTGACACCAATAGTGCAGGAGAAATTGATTTAGACTATATCTATCTTTCATCAGATTGACATGGAAAAATGTTGCCGAGCTTTTTTGTATTTCTGATTATACTTTTTTATATTTTTTTGATAACTCATCCATCACTGGATTAATTTTCAAAAACCACAAAGCTTTTGAAAAATTTTCTTTTCCCTACAAACAGCGAATGTTGATAACAAACAATCTGCCATTGATAAAAAACATTTTTTTCAACCTCAAATTAACCAACGATATCGACCGTATTCAATGTAATAATTGAGATCCATACAAGCATGAAACAGGACTCGCCTCTGATGAAGCTTCAGTGCATCCGGATTCAAGTTGACTCAGCCGTGTGCTCCTGTTTATATTCAAATTCTGTTTGCGGTAATACCGTAATCCTCTGGGCCTTGACAGAGATGTCACCCCACATTTGCTGCCGTCACATTACTCGTTTTCATATATACATATATATATGAATGACCTAGTGTAATTTTAGTTCAGGTGCATTAGATACGGAAGTTAAACTTTGAAAAATGTACACTGTTTGTGTTTCAATAATTGTTTATGATGAAAATGAAGTAGTTTTATGCGCACCATTCGGTAAAGACAGTGTATATTGGAACACGTGTGATGTATGTCCATGGTATGCAGCCAATAAGTCACGTCGACGTCAGCTGTATTTGGAAAACCATCGACAGGCGATCCTTATAATATACTTATAAACGAATTAAAATATCTGCATGTAATATTGCAACATTTCAAAGATCGTCTGATCTGAGCGTTGTATAGTAGCAGTTGCTTTTCCGATCAATACAATTTTCTGGAGCGGAATTGAACCCCAAGCTTCTGGGATGCTGACCGATTAAGGCCAGCAACATGATCGTGCCAGGATATCTCATATTTGATATTAATCATCAGAAGCTTAATAGAAGATGAGAACTGACCCTCTCCACGACTGGCAGTAAAGCATGTGATTTTTGTGTCACAGCAATTATCTTTTGTCTGTTTAAATCTACTACATTTGTGGATCACCATGGCATAATTGCTGTCGACGATTTAAGACCTCTCGACATAGTATTTGCCTTCTTCCATGCAGGATATAAGGATGTTGTCATCTACGTAGTATCTGAGTTTCACCAGTTCGTTAATGTACAGCAAGAAAAGCGTTGGACAAAAAATAAAACGCTGGGAAATGCTGGCTTGGATGGTAAATATAACGGGCGTGTATGCATCCACTACCATTACATTTGAATTGAGAATGATAAACTAGATGAAACATCTAATACAATCGTACTAAGATAACAGATCCATCAACGCAAAAGAATGAATATTTAGTTATCGTCGTTATCCAATAGGTTCGGCCTATAAGCCCAGACGAGACGCGGTAAATTTCACCCTGTTTACCTCAACTCTATTTAATTTGTGAAATGATCCTTGACTCCCTACGGCCCCGCAAAAGCTGCCTGACTGCCTAACGTTTAATTCCATTTCAAGCAGACGCAGCTAGAAAAGCTACGACAGGGACGAACTCGTATAAAACTTTATCAAATTAATCCGAATCGTTTTTCCATACATGGATGTCTGAAAATCGACTCATAAATAATCAGAAAACTGGTGTTCAGTGCATTTGGAACGTTAATGAACAATATAAACAGAAAGATATAGTCACCGATATTCAATAAAATTTACCGCATGTATTTTACTATTACAAAGTGGGTATGCGGTTTGCCATCGGTCGTTCATCATCATTGATCTTCACGATAATATGACCTGAAATTTGATTCAATACTCTATAGAAAACCACTCACAACGATAGACCCTATTGCACCCCAGAAGCGATGCGGATATTTACTTTGTCTTTCAAACGCTGTGAACTGTAACCCGTTTCCTTGAGAAACGCCGGCAGTGATGGTGAATGCCTCCACTCCACTGAATGTTGTATGTGAAACTATATGTAGTCCGTACCTGTGATGAATCCAATTTTAGCCGAACTGTCAGTGCGTTTGCTTTATGGGCGAAAGAGACATCTGTCCTACACACTAGGACAAAGGTGCTGATTGGATTTTAGACAATAGGCGTTTTACGCCTCCATAATGATCAGTCCTACTAATCATCCAAGAAATGCCTTGTTGAGAAGCACCGCACCATCTGCTTCAAAACTCAAGTTCCAAAATTGAGTAGAAAAATGTGATGCAATCTGAGCTACATTATCAGTTAAAATATAGTTAAGGCAGTATTAGAGTGAGGAAGGATTTTATATTTCTATATGCAGCTTGATAATCGAGATATGGAGTTCATTCTGTAACTTTTATTTTTAACTAGTCTTGGAAGAGGATAAGAAAGAACATTAAAAATATGCTTTAGGGTTTCCGAACGAATATACAATAATATTAGAGTGCCGTCACTCCATAAGAAAGTACTTAAGTTGCATGAAAAAACTTCGCATCGGATTCCGAACGCGATCAACAAACATTATTGCAAAGCTAGTTTTTTTTTAAATACATTTCATAGAAGTTTGCCTGACTACATTTTTGCATCGTTATTACTCAGCTAGTCAAAAATATCTTAAATCTGTAATATTGGAGTTTCCACACAAGAATCCCATATTGTCTAGAAGGTTATAAACTAAAATCAGATCTTAACGCATTCTATTCCAATCACCATATTGTATGAGAAAGATAAAGATCTGAGGTTAAAGAAATCTGAATTAATGCTGTAAGTGATCAGACACCGTTGGTAAATTAATTAATAATAATTTTATATATCTCATGTGTACCTCAAGGTCAGTATTTTCTAAAGAAAAACTGTTGGACCTTAACTTTGCGGTACCTATAAACATGCCTGGAAGGGGTGGCAAATACGCGGTCATAGGCACCGTTAGGGATCGTAATGGGTTTTTCTGCTTCTCTTGGAAAATTCTACTTATTTTTCATATAGGTGAGAAATTGGGTTGATATTCTTAAACGTAATAGTATCAACAACCCGCACTCAACCTTATTTTATTTTTCATTTCTCTGCTCTCATCAACATGTACATAATGATACGTTTATACGACTACTAACTACTGACTCAATCTGTCACCTATAGTCTCTAATTTATTGTGCAACGAAAAATATACGTATAATCTTTCATCATATCACACATCAAATATAAATCTGAAAATAGCAAAAAATTTGTACGACGCGACCCGACGAGCAGATAAAAAAAGAGGTAATAAGGCGCGTAAACACATCCGGAACTAAAAACACAAGCATCTGTAAAATAAAGGAGCTATCGATTTTGTTGTTGAGTAATTTTCTAGCCTTAGATTGAAAGATTGAGACGAACGTTACTGCGAAAGCAGTTATTAGTTGGATATATTTCGTCTAGTTTGCACCACAAGTATTTAACACTAGATTTACGGATGTTGATTATGTACCTATTTTTACTGAAGTGGGCCGATTTGACTCATACAATAAAATTGAAGTTTTTTCCAAAGAAAATAATTCCAAATCAATTTAAATGAAATGTTTACTATCAAAAAATTCATGGGAAAATTTTTTTACATATATACTCTCTTTTTGAAACAAATTTTCCGCAAACATTCCTATTACATTTAGTACAATAGTTTGAAGATCTGTTTCTTTTGCATGATTGTTGAACTTGACAATTCTTCCGTGCGTCAGTAAGTAGCGTGAATTTCTGTCATTGGAATAGAAGTGTTCTTGACTTCCTCTCTACATTTACTTCTTAGCTCTTCAGCCAATTGGAAAATAAAATCTTTTCGTGAAACATTTACTTGAGTCGTCTCCTTATATTATTATTTACTCCACTGCACGGCTCACACGTAATGTATAAATCGAAATGATGACAGAAGTGGGTAATAATGTAGCGAAAACAAGTGACAATCAGAGAAACAAAATCACAGGCGACTTGACTGTTGCCCAGGCTGTTAAACTATTTAACCATTCTATGACTTCTATGAGTCCCTTGACCACTGTCATCTAAAACCTCAGTTGCAGATTGTATTATCGAGATTAGATTGCTTGTAGTTGATCTTCCAGCAATAATCCATTCGGGTTTGGTCAAAATCTCCATAAAATGGTCAAATAATATATAAAGTATCGAAAACTTTTGGATATTGATAAGATAACCACGGCTGTATAATTTTCAACTTCAGTTATCTCGCCTTTTCTAAAGATAAGTGAAATTCTAGATATGTTCTAAATATCAGTAAATAACATCCTTCAAAGTCTTCAAACAGAAATCGAATAGTATACAACATACCAATCCAGATCAATGAAAATCCAACTCATTGATGACGAAGGAAACTATTCTGATAATAGAATCTCACGATGTATGTAAGGCGTGTATATGAAGGAACGTCCATTACCCCAGTAATCTTCCTTGAAGCCCCTGTATCAAGCTCGTAGCTGCAATATTGACACCACACCAAATTCAGGTTTCCATTTGATCCATAACAACTAATAAAATTAAATTACCCTTAGATTTCTCTTTCCCACTAGATTTTTTCTAACGACGCCAGTGGTGGTGAACGCGCAGCCTATATCGCGAACCAGATAACATCCAAGGAGCGGTCTGCTACCACATAGATAGGTAACGATAAAAATTATAATTAAAATTTGTAATTTATTACGATCGGTAACCTTTAGCTCAGTTAATTAAATGCAAAATATTTATATATATATTATATATTTTTTGTTTGATATGAAGTGATTTGGAACAATAATATACACAATAGTTCACAAGAAGTAAAGATCTTGATCTAAGATCAAGAAATTATAAACTATTTAATTATAAGAATTAGATGAGATATGGATACGATTATATTAATTCATGATTACTCATGTGGTTGTGCTTAAATCTCCTCCTCTTATTCCAATTAAACCAGCCGACAGTCTGCGCAAATTGTTTGTCTGGAAAGACGTAGAATAGAAAATTACTCCGCCTTACTGAAATCCCTTTCATCCTCGTTGCGTTGAGAATATCATAATGATTGTTATACTGAACAACAAACAGACCGACGAAATGACGATATTGCTGAAAGAGGACCGGAGACAATTCGCAATCGTTTATTATTTCGAACTTGACAAAGGTTAATGAGTTTCGTATACACAACAAAGCTCTGACTAATTAATCTAGGATTCCCTCCGTTTATTTTCTTTATACGGAATGCCATGGATCAGCCAAGATACTATAGTGTAAGCCAAATATATTAATTGCGCTTCGTCTGGCCAATAATTGAATGTACATTTGTTCAGACAAAGAAAATGTTTGTATTTTCATTGACCTCCCATCGGGGAACAAACTCCTCGAGAGCCCATTCCACTACGCTGAGGTTCTCCAATACAACGAGTTTTGGAAAAGGCTCGTTCTAGGTGTTGGAAGATCGACATGGATTTACAGTGGCCTCTGGCACCGATGAAACTTCGGTTACTCTCGGTGCTTGGATTTTTTCTCTTGCATCTCTGCTAAACCATTATTTGTTTTTCTATAAGCGTTTGATAACATGACGAATGTAGGCTTCCACAACTGATGTTAACACGTCTGTTACGTTTTAGCCCCTAGTCTTTGGACTTGGAGACATCATTTCATGGAGAACATGATATGTAGGTGGTCTAGTGATGGCATTCTACAGAAGGTTAAAATGTTATTATGGTCGAAATTCCTAGTGAAGCAATATTTACTGAATATATTACGGGAAGTACAGATACAGCAAGCTAAGAAAGTCTATATGGTGGTCGGGAGTCTTCAACTTCTCGTTCATCTTCTTGCATAACCTAACATTCCTGGTACAACTGGATGAAAGGAAATATCCTTAAAATCAATGAGTACAAACCAAACCGATTGACTATAATATAGCATTACAATGATCCACGAAGATAACCTGCAACTCTGTTGCAGCTGCGATTAAATGTTTTTTTCATTGCGAACGCCAACGGTCGTTAAAAATCCTGTCCACAAGACGCACTTCAAGGTTGTCAGCTCTCGAAAATCATTTGCAACTTTATAGTACGACCGAGATACACATACACGCTATTTTGGCTTACAAAATTATACTTTTTGATGATACTATAATCTTGCAGACATTTTGATAGGAGAAAAAATTAATTTTAGGTGAGAATAATCCAGAAAAATCCAGTCCCACAACGGAATTGAAATCCTGCACCGTCTGCTTGCCGGGCAAACACTCTACCAACTGAGATACGTAGGCACGTCTCACAATAATTAGTCTGAGTGGAAAGTTTAACCCTCAAAAGTTGGTTAGACGACCAGAGGCATTTCATAGAGTGAATCGTACACGCCATAAATACTCACAACTTTCAAATATACCTAATCATACCTCTAATCGAACCACTTCGATAGTATTTTCTGTTTCTCCTCCAATCGATACATATAACATGAGCACAGGTGTGTCGAATTGCACAATATTTCTACCACAGAAACATTGCAGTTCGAATGAATATATAATGTGTTTGTATTAAAGGAAACGCTCATTATTCTATCGGATTTTTATCAGGCCTGATATCTGGAATGAAATTTATTTCCGTTGCGATTTGTTGTTCTCAGCATGGACATGCGACCGGCCGATTGTACAGATTGTATCGCAAGGACGTACACTCATACGACCTAAAGAAATGAAAACAGACGATACGGCAACACGCTGAAAGATGTATCAAGATTAAGGCAGTACTTGGATTAGTTTCTACTGCAAACCAATATTGCACTTCTTAATGGGCAGAAAAATACTATTTGCGCCTTTCTTAGGAACTAGCATCGATACTGATGAAAAAAAGATTTCAATAGCACGTACCTATTTTTAATATCCAGGGGAATTTTACGATTGCTTTGTGTAGAGGAAAAACCACCGTGAATCGAACATATACAGTAGGGAAAATATTTTAGCGGAAGGTACTACATATATCGACAAACTGTACTCAGGAAATCTAAGAACAGCAGGATCCAAAACTTCAGCTTAATGATGTCAACAATTGTTGTGCCATCCTTTTTTGTATTGAATCCATAATCTTTAGGGAAAGCACGAAATCGCCTCTCCATACATGCGTGCAGTATTCTAATCTGGTCTAAATCCTGCCTTGTAAAGTAGTAGTGGCTGAACTGGTGAAAATAGTTTTCTGGAGAAGAAGTTAAAGTTTTGTAGGACGCCTACTCGGCAAGGCTGGCAACATGGTGGTTTCAATATCTTCGTTGATCTGGATTGCAGATTGCTGCAGTCGATCTATCCTTTGATCCTCCTCACCCGGAAGTCCCAAGGTCAGAGATAATTTTTCATGTTAGTTTTTTGCGGAGTCCATTGCATCAGTTCTGAGCCAACAATATGTTTGTATATCTATGACACTTCCATCGATTACCCTTACTTCCTAATGCAGTGGGACATCGGGATATAGCGCGTCGGGTATTAGTAAACATGGAATATTCATTGGAACGACAATTAATGTAAAGCCTAGTAATTTGCAGATACCACGTGCATATAGTTTGGAATAACTCCAAGCCAATACCAGTATTGTAATCATCATGAAAAACTGTATCACCAATTTCCGTCGGTGTATCTGTTTGTCGCATGTATACTGATGAAATTACCATTCGGATTTTCATGTAATTATGTTATCACATTACTATTATGGCAATTCGAAAGCTTTGACCCTTAAAAAAATCTAAGCAGTGGTGGCGGTTATCGTGAAAAACAAAAATAAAAGACTTCGCCTTTTTATCATCAAAAGACACTTTTCATATATTAATTTTTGACTCGGGCAATAACATGAATATTCACAGATTTGCTTTTAAAACATATACATATTAAATTTTTTTCAGTATCCATATGTCAAATACATTCAAAAACATGTTATTATTCCATGTTGTACGGTATATAAAGGCCTAGTTAACAGGCTTATCTAAAAAAGATAATTCGTTCCTTTTCTGTTTTACTTGCTTTTAAAATGGGTGACTGCATTTTAACTAAATTGGAATCATAAATAATGATATTTAGCCTCTTAAAAATGTGCGCCAATTAGGTATTAGTTTATTGAGGTATTTGACTAGATTATAGAGATGCTACTTGAAGTCAATTTTGGTAATTTTTTGAATGATAAATTATTTGAGTATCTTCAAAATTTTTTGAATTCAAATTGGATGAAGACGTGTTTATTTTGTGGTGTAATATAATTACCCTGCAACAAGTACAACAATTGTTGAAAGCGAACAGAAATTTGAAAAGTTTTACAGGATAAGCATGGAAAACTATTACTACTTAGTGGCTTTAATAAAACGCCAGACGAACAAATGGAAACCTCGTTATCTTTTCGGCATTTCATTTCGAAACATCGGTTAATGCGAGACGGACAACATTTTTATGCTGATCTCTACGAGGCAGTTTCAGTATTATGGGATTTCTTTCTTGAACAGCTTCCACTCTTCTTCTTTAAAAACACCAGTGTGTCGTATTTTATTCAAAGACATGGGTTGTGCGATGATAAAACAACGTGGGAAGCACTTTCGCTCCCTGTTTAATGCTATTTGCCAGTACCATCCTTCTGCATGCCTATAGTACAACTACAAGCACCATGATTATGATTTCTTAAGCACAGCTACTTAGCATGGGGCTTTAAGAAATAAATAACTAATTTATAACACAAATGTATCAACTACTTCAGCTGTTTGTCTAATATACAGTTTTACTGCACATTTTATGTTATTTGATAATTTCCTTTTTTCAATGCAACGAAACCCAGATGCCTCCAAATAAAAACAGATATTGTTCAATTATCAGTAATGATTATTTCAAGCGCGTTACTTTTACTTTTAGTATAAAAACAACACTTTTACCGCGATAACAGAGGAATTTCCGTCCTAATTTATTTTAATAGCATCAATTTATTACTCCAGTATCTGAAAGTAAAAGGGAATAGTTTTATGTCTATGTTCCACAGCTATCTAATTCTTAGATGCTTCCGTGTTCGCAAGATAATAACTCAGACCAAAAGTTATGCAATAGTCGTACCAAAGAAATATTGCATCCATAAAGTAGTTTATGGCGACTGAGTTAGTAGGACTGGAGCACCAACAAACGGTTACCAGGGATCCGTTTAATGTAGAGGTTATACTCCTCTTTCCATTTAACACCTACTCCAATGAAAGCTATTCTACCGGAAAATTAAAATTCCTTCGTTGAGTGTTCGATATGGCCGGATTTCGAAAAGTCACCCTCGGCCCATCCAGATTTAATGCTTGGGCATATATTAATTGTTCTCTCAATTTCAGATGCAAATTGGTTTTAAGCTACAAGGGAGACATAAAGCGGAGCTTTACATTTTGATACAGGCTCTTCTGATCTATTCAGCGATAGATGGGGGAGTCATGAATAGGAAATTCAGAAGTTACTCAGATGATATAAAGAATGAAGATTGATTTGGGACTTTCCATTGATCTCAATTTCGTACAAATAAGAACTAAGCACCTCGAAAAGATCTTTGCCCGCCCCAAAAGAACTACATGTTTTAGAAAATATTCAAACATACCTAGTTCAAAATATTTTAGACCCTCTAAAGCACCGTTTCTTAAACTTTTTGTAAGCGGAATAATTGTTCGTGAAACCCCGACTGTAATTAAATAGAAGAATATTTTTTTGTTTCGAACAATAATCTTGAAATTAATCCAAAACTTCTCAAAATGATGTGCAAAAGACATTAAAGGAAGATTTACATTTTAATGCGATTAATGGTAAGTTTTTATATTTATATTTGTATTTATATTTATTTAAAAATGTCTAGTGTTTTAAGCCCTCAATAATGTTCTCAATCACTCTCCGAAGTGATCAGGAAATTTTAGAAACATGCTAAAAATAAGTATGTTTTTTAATTTCGGTTCATCCAAAAATAATTTAGAATTTTTGTTAGCGTCAAAAAAATATTACGCTCTCAAATGACATAAACATCAAAGGTGTGGTCAACTCTTGCTTTTTATATGGCATTTGGATTATATGTTTATTATTATTATTAACTAAGCAAGTTTCAACATTTTAATACCCGACAAAACAATTAGGTACGTCCATTTGTGTAATACATAAAAGTAGACACTTTTTACATTTTTTCACTAAACCAATTTTCTATGAGTAAGTTTTCAAGTTGTATTTATGTATTCTCTCATTCAGAACTTATGCAGACATTTAATCTAGAAGTCCTCGCACAAACTGCTATTTCTAATCATTTACTCTCATAAAACCTGATAACTTCAATGAATCATACTCGTATTTTAGGTTTCTATCTTTAGTACTGTAATTAAATACCACTTCACTCATTTCAACATATAATGAATCATGCTAAATCTTCAAACGGTATAGGTTTATATCTGTAATATTGAGTGTCTCTTCGTTTATTCCATTACAGTGAATCATGCTGAATTTTGAATCGAGAAACCACACGTCATAAGAGTGAATTACATTTGTACAGAAATCATGCTATAGGATCATAACATATATCCAATAGCGATGCGCAATAGGTTTTCCATGGTTGTATCATTACATTGTGTAAACTGAGGATTTGCCGAAATCAAAGATCCGCCTGACAAATAACGGAGTTTAATGAATTAACTGGGAAGTAATAATAACAGAGAACAGTGCCCATACGAGTCTAGCGTAGAACTCATTACTTGTTATCGTCTACCGGCATGCCTCCTCAAAAAAACGCACGCAGGATCTCCAACCAAAACAATGCTGAGCAGACAGCACCTGGTCCTACCAGGGACGTATCCAAGTGGTTACAATTGACACCTCACTAGGTTATCACCTTGACAAATACAGCGCAAGAAGTCTTTTACATTTTTTGTTTTGTTTAAGTAGACACACGATGTATTACAAAAGTATTTCCTATTTTAGAGTTCGATCATTGATTCGGTTATTACAAACCCTCATTGCCAGAGTATTTGTATTATTTTTGTCAAGTGAATCAAAATCGTACGCAACTAACTAACTAGCAAAAGCTGTTCCATAGAATACAATGTTGTGGAGCCGAGACCTCCTGGGACGCGGACTTAGCATGGCCAGCAATTTGACATCTGTTCTTGGTCAAAACATTAGTTTTGCTATCCCAGGTGTGGCGGCTCTGGGCGCTTGGTCCATAACTTTCGTATATGATCCTTGACCCACTATCCTACAGCCAATCGTTCCCCGAAACCCCGAATTCGCATTACGCGATAGCCTGTGATCGTTTATAAAATGAACTATTGCAATGTCCATAACAGGCTCCGGTGAAATACTCCGCGGTCAATTATCAAAAGTTGATATATACCAGAACGTATCCAGGTAATTGTTGCTGTCCATTCCGCGATGCAAATAAGTCCGACGTAAAAAATTCCACAGATCTATTTGAGCCTACGCTTTAGTGTGCAACGCAGAACGCCCATATCAGATATTGTTACATTATAGAGAATTTTATATTCTAAGGAAATTTAGTTCGTGCAATTTAATGCACATTTTCAGTAGTGTATCGATCAAATCAGGGAGTAAGTTTTTTTAGTTATCCTATAATAAAACTGATCGAAAAAAATATACTGATCACAAAATGTAAATATAGGTATATACATCCTCTAGAAGATGATGTCAAGTAACCTGAATCGGCACTGAGGGCCCCTCAGATACGCTCAAGTTAAGTGTATTTTTTTTATTTGTGTTTAGAGGTTCTTAGACATTCCTGAATCTAAGTATTATCCTCACAATTCTTGCATTTGGGCTTTGAATACTGCAGGCATACTAAACTTCGATTCCACAAATCCACCAACAATAGTGTGATAGGTGGGGTGCCAACAAGAGAAACATTCACCTAAAGGTGGTTATACTATTTTGTTACGTTACCAGTTGAACGATACAACAATAACGACAGTTTTTCTTGTTTTCACGGCGCCCTATCCTTTATGGATGTTCGCGATTAGCATGGCATTATAAGAACGACACAGCTTCTGTAAAAGACTAGTTGCATGAAAGATGAGTAATACATCGATCCTGGTTGTTAGGCAACGTTTAACGCATCAAACGTCGGTGCTGGCGGTACATGTGATGGAGGATTGAATCTGAGTCGTGATATTTGCAACCAGTCTTTGCACCTAGCTGGCGACAGCAAACTTTTCATATCAAATCTCTAAAAGTTTACCTCGTAGCTTCATGTGGGAGTAACTTTATCTTTAAGTTTCTGCAGTCGAATATATACCTACGGGTACCTACAAGATAGTTGGCGAGGCGTTCAAACTTAACAAGTTTCGCATACGATAAATGTGGAATTTACAGCTGGAGCAATAGTAGTATTTCTATCCAGTGTTCGATCCAGTACGAGGTGAAAGAGTACACTGGTGCTGGTAATAAGGAAGTGACAGCCAAACGATCTTCCAGTGAGTGTTAAATATATTATTATTGAATGATGCTGTGTAATGGCTTTCTCACACACCGTTTCCAAGAGGTGTAATCCTATATCGAATGGTAAATTTTATTGCATGTAACCGGCAGATAGCGAATGAACTGTATGGTACTTCTATTAATTTAGTATGTTGTTGTTGCTAGTCTACTATTCTCTATAAGTGTAAAATTCATCTACAACATCGTTGGCCATCATTCAACTTTTGTGTACACAGCTGATAACGTGGATGATAGATACCCAATCTGAACTTCTAGCGTGGAGTTATAACAACAAATGCCCACTGTAATCTTGTGACTTATTCGATGTCCACTTGGCACTTACCTTTTTCCATTGCTTCCAGCCGATATGAATCTTCCTCTTGCTGGAACTTGTGGTGGTTCAGAACCATCGACTGCTCGAAGGGTCTGACGCCTGGTCAAACTCAAAGTTCCGTGTTGCAACACCATCTCGACATCTTAACTCGCATGTACTAACGAAATCCACACTCCACTCACTATATCAGAGTAAAACTTTTCGCACTTTTCACGACACTACCTAATAAAAGATCCTGGTCAGTGTGATGAGAAGATCTGGAAAGATGTTCATGTTATGTTACATGGAAGAGAGAGATTTTGGAGATCTTGACGTCTATGGTTCTATGGTTTTTGAGGGAGATTGTATGTAGTAGGCGTGTCATACCTGCGCATGGACCATGCAAAATCGTGAAGCGTTCCACATTTTTACTAACAGAAGGAGTTTTATTTGTGAAACTGTGTGATAACTACACAACTTTTTATCTACATGATGGAAGTGTTTCACCAAGTAAGAGCATCTACAATCTACAACAAAAAATTATTTTTTATTTTTTAATAATTTTTCAGAGTATAAATTGTGGTCTAGTTTCACCTAGTTTGGTTACAGATTATCCAGGGACACTCTTTATATAGTCCTAGTGACATTTTTCTGATTACAAGTTTTTGCAATAACTAAGGCTGTCATTTAGAAGAGTAATACACTTCTCACCTTTGACCCAAGGACCTAAGGCCGCCTATCAATACCGATCAAGTTCCTTGTCTCTTTGAATCCCTTTTCACCTAAAAAAGACGAAAGGTTTCCGTCGGTTTTAATTACAGTGCACTGGCGAAAGGCAAAACCGAGGAATCCCCTCTCGACACGTCCTCTCCCGTTCGCCTGTAAGTCCCAGAGCATCAGTTAATTAATTCGCTTGGAAGGTGTAATCCTACCTTTCCTTCAAACCCTTCCATGATTCCCTTCTCTCCATTCTCCGTCGACAGGGCATGTCGGCGAATCCTGTTTACAAAAGCCAACCTCACAGCCAAGTCATAATACAGGATGAGTGCTACGGCTACTCGAATGCCCATTTGTATACAACATTTTGAAAATTAGAGAGCAATGTAGTCTAGTTGATTGACTCGGTAGATTCATTGTACTCACGTTTTATTTCCCACAATAATAATAAAATCGCGAAAAATTGATAATGTGTATAGCAGAACTAGGGTGAAAGCCAAATCGATATGACTTGCGATAATAGTTTATTTCAGGTGCAAGCGTATCAATTTGTTGACATTTTTTTCGGATTCTGGAATTCTCGATCAAGTTTAATGATAATAAATTAAGGTAATAATGGAAATTATGTTGATGTACCTGCAATTCAGAATCGACCCTGGAAGATCTGTCAATAAATTGACATTAAAAAGGGTGGTGGAACTGCTAGCAACGACAATGTGTATAGTAAGTAGACCTAGCGTGAAAATCGAACAGATATGGCCGCCAATAATAATGTATTTCAGTTACAAGCGTATCAATTTGTTGATTTTTTTGCATCGGATTTTGAAATGGTTGATCCACTTGAAGTCAGTTAAGGAAATATTCGAAATTATGGAGATTTGGAATGGAAAACTAAAAATGTCTAATAAATCGAATCTTTATTTATGATACGTAATAATTTTTCATAACTCTGTCGCTCCCAAGAAAATTAATAACGCTCAAAAACAGAATTTGAACATTTTATGTGAATTCTTCCTTCACTCTGGACCGAATTGTGTACTGCTTATAAAAGTGAGTAAAGTATAAATTATTATATGATTATTTTAAGTCAGCCACGTCGCGTTCTTCCCAAATTTTTCCTGTTTTCAATATAACAGTGGGACATTCTTCACCGAAACTGCCGAGACCCTTCATAAACAGCGGGCGCCGGCTCGCAAATTGCTATACCGCCGCCTCCTATGATTAAACGGTCTCCACAGGGAGAAAGACACCCTTTGCCTTCATGAGAACGGGGTAGGTAGAGAAAAAATGACCAATTTAATTAAAGTTCAACCAGTGGTGCTTTGTTTCTGGCCGCAGACGTGGAGCAACTCCATAATGAGATATTGTTACAACAGTATACACAGTGACGCGCGGTAGGAACAGACAATTTGATATCGCACTCAATATTATATGCTTATTTTTCAATAAAAAAACTGAACAGATTAACCAAGTGTCGACATAATCCAGTTATAAACACCGTAGGCGAGCACCGATTATGTTCCAGTAAAAAATGTAGGCTGAAATCCGCTCTGATCGCATTCAAATTGAACTGAAATACATACAGATCTCGGATTATTCAAGTCAGGTGAGCAAAATGTGATGCAGAGGGCAGAGTAGAGAAAGAGGAAAAGACAATGGACTGACTCTCTCGCTCGTTGAGATGCAAATGCGTTTTGTATGTACAGCGTAGGCAGCAGCGTTTTGGTATTTTAATATGGTTGTTGAATAATGCTAATGTGGCACCTTGTGGGCACCTTGTCAGCATACCCACAATTAGGAGAAATTGTTTCTCGGAAATTATGAAATATTGCAAATTGAAAAAGTTAGTTGAACTTAATGTTTTTGAATTTTTAACCTTATTTATTCAAGTAGTTTAGCTTCATACTTTCCAGATATTTACAAAATACACAAGTTAAAAATTTGTTATACATAAAAAACGATTGGAATTGGAAAATGGTATAAATTATAAGTCGCCAACAAGTTAAAATTTAAGCCTTTTTTGATTTGTAATTTTTGTCTTTGATACACAGTTGTAACCTAGCATCTAAATTGTATTACAGTCTGTCAGTAATTTCCTAATTATTGTGCCAATGAATGCAATCTATATCACAAAAAATCACCAAAAAATAAGCAGCAATTGATAATTTCCTCTTTACTGAGAAATGGGAAATTAATTTTTAACAACAATTTTTTTAGTTCCTGCAACTTCCTAGAGCATCGTCCCTAAAAATTATCAAACATATTTAAGGTCCCTATCTAAAAATTAAGTTTAAGCCATTTTTATTTGTACTTAGTTTTTCGGCCACAATTTCGGAATCGCTAAATATATTATCAAAATCTAAATAGCGTTTTCGTCCTTGAAAATTTCACAAAGATCAGATAGGTATTTTCCAAGTACTATATGAGACCAAGGATATTCATATAAGTAACTAACTTTGGATTGTTGTTGACTGTTGTGAGGTTTTATTTGAAAAAGTGAAACTTGTTGAAAAATGCGAGCTTCAAAATATTTACGAATTGCAGCATACTTTCAAATGTAATCTCAGAAGATTATAAGCCATTTTAAGCTATTATAATTGAATATGAAAATTGGTTAAATGTCTAGTTGTCAGCAAAAACTGAAACTGGTTGTTGGAATATTTGTGTACGTTTTTGACAGTAACCGAAAATTATTGACGAGATTAGTGCAATGAAGTTCGCTCACAATGATAATTGATATTTGTTGTAAGTGTATTGATGAAATGATACAATAATTTATTATATAATTTATATAGATAAGTTAATTATAATTTGTTATGATAGGTTAGGATATTTACGATTATTCATAATTTTTCCTCCTCCCTCAAAACCATAGAAGTCTTTCTTAGGGAAGGTTCACAAGTATACGCGAACACAAACTCACCACTCAAAATAAAGTCTCATATCCATTAGAAGCCATCAGTACCGATCCCCATGAGCCTCGCGAGTTTCAGCTCAAAGCCTACCAAGCACCACATTGCACAGTTGCGCGAAATTCTCCGGAAACAGAAGAGGAGCACTCTCACTCGAATCCGCCCACGTACGTTCAAAGCCGCAGGCGTATATGGATCGATCCCGGATCGATGTAATCAAGACGGTGCTGACTCGCAAGCTAGCGATCGATGGCGCGACTCGCACTTGCACGGCCGTCTTAATCGAACGCGGTTTCGAGGTGGACTGCAACGGGTTCGGGTTGATCTTAGCAACCCGCCAAGAAGTGGAGGCAAGTCCGAAAGCGGATATGCTCTCGCAAAGAGATAAGGACATTCAGTCAGTCGCGGTGAATGCAATTTATTAATAACTGTGGTTGGTAGATAATTATGCAACTGCGGTTGATATTAGTGTTTTTGCGGATGATAAGACGTTTATATTCTATTTCCTCTTTGGCGGAGACTTGATCCTAGTGGGTCAATTTTCGCGCATGGATTGACCCAAATATCTGATTCGGCATCTTGGACAGGTAAATAAATCGCATACAGATGATCGAAAGGTCAGTAAAGTATGCTTCGCTTTCATTTGTGGTTTTTATATTCAGACAGTTCATACATATTGAATCAAGTTGACAACCACTGATAGTTTCATGTTATCAATTCATCAGAACCCTATGAAATTACAATAAAATAATGAAACTGAAGATGTTCTAAAAGTAGCCGCTCATCAACAAATGTAGTGAAATGCATGGAATTCAATCTTTAGAGCTGACTTCCGTTCAATTATTGAAAATGTACTGAAATCTTTGTCCTTTTCTTTTCTCACGTCGAATAAATGAAAAATTCATAATTTGAACACATGTGAAAACAGTTCAAGTTACATATCCATATTCATGTTTCAGCGAGCTATTTTTCTTATAAGATACTAATCGGACTTGCTAAAAATAGGCTTGCTACATCTGCAAACTGCATATGTGGAACGGAAGTAACATGTGTGATGATGCACGTGAAAAACGGCGCATAATCATAAACCACTTTCAAAAATGAGAAATTACAAAAAAAAAGATGAAAAGTGGCAAAGTTGAAAAAATTTAGATGCTTTTCTCCGTTAAAGTTCATAGAGAGAGAGAGAGAGAGTGTGTGTGTTAACCCACCAAAGAATGGGCTTGCAATGTAGCAAGACTTTGAATCAATCGACTAGGGATTATATTGAAGCTGATCCAATCACCCTAATACAGTTTTATATATGCTTCCCCATGAGACAAAATTATATCAAGTAGGTTGAGGTTGTGCTTTCTCAATTGGGAGGGCCCAATGAGTATCAGACTGACACGCAGACAAACGAAGTCCGCTCCATCTGTCTTTTTGACATTTACAAACTGTCACCTCACGTCAATACAGACAGGACTAGGTTGTTCTCTTACATGAACCCTATACCTAGGAATACACATCATTTGATGAAATTAACGAAGGGGATCGACTTTATAAATAATAATTTTTTCTCCCGGTAATATAGCATGTCGACATACTAACACTTTATAAATCTGATAGCCAATAAAATTCAATTACCTTTACAGCAGCGTGATTCACGATTGTTAGTGATTTATTTTATAAACAACTGAAAGTGTTAGGCGTTGCCAGCTGTGTTAAACAATTTTCAATAATTATTGACTCGATAGTAATAGGCATAATACATATTATAATGTTTATGGTGGTATACTACATAATATAACGCAAGACTGATCCACAATTGTTTGTTTGTCAAGGCTTTTCATTACATAATTTCCAGGAGAAAACCTGTAAGCAATCGTAAGATTGAGTAAATACTACTGAAATAACACTTAAAAATGAGCTTCATATAACGTTTTTTGGGCTTATTCTATCACTATTTTCATATATACAGGGTGTTCCTGGAAAATTTGCACAAACTATACTGGGTAAGACTAGACCACAATTTATCCTAAATAAATAAAGTTATATTTCCTTTCTATTTAAGAGACTTCCTGCGAAATAGCCTTAACCAAAGCCCTGAAAAGCAACGCTTACAAAGACACGTCAATTTAATGTCAAATATAGAAGCTTGTATTGTGGTACGACATGTTCACTTCTCTTCCAACAAGCGATCGGAGTTAGTAAGTAGTTTTATAAATCCAAAATATTGAACATAAGTATTTTTTATCAAATTTATACGTAAACAAAATGCTAATGCCTATGATTCACCATTAAATAAAAGAAAGACATTTAAAATTTATGATCTGAATACAGAAACTGTATGAATAAGGAAAGTGGAAGAAATTGTCAGGAAACGAGATTACCATGCTGTATAAAATTGGAGAGAATTGCCCTCCTCCTTGTATAAGGAGCCCTGTGTTTGGACCGGCGGTTTGGACCATACCGAAAACATTTAGAACTGCCCTCGTAATACGCTCCAATTGTACGGCCAAGCAGAGTGCGTTGGGCGTTCTTTCAAGGCCTCCCACATTTATTACACATTATTAGATTATTGCCTATATAAAAGAGAACTACCAGCGTGCGGCTTTATAAGTCTCAATTATTTCCCATAATGTCACAATTAATATTAATAAAACCGACCATGAGTCTGCTGTGTAAACAATTGCAATAGACGGGGCAATGGAATGGAAACCGAGCATTCACAATTCGCAATTTCCCTATTTCTAAAATAAACCGGTTATTTTACTCGGGTTTGGTACAAATAAAATTGAGTATAACCAAATAAAAAATGGTAGATTGGCTGTAAATATGCCAAAAACATAAAAGTTTAAATAAAAAAGTCATTGTTTATGAGCACACTCACATAAAAATAAATTCTCAATTCAAAAATTGTGATATTCTTGTAAATATATACATACTCACGACAGAAACATCTGTTCTCACTCGACGACAAATTACCTGATATAAAAGTTATCGCTTATTTGAAACAACAAAAGTATATTCTTTGCACCTAAGATTTCAATACTATCGTTCACTTCGATCAAGATTAGGAACAACTTGGAAATTGCAGGACCTCCGTAAACAGTAAGTTAATCTTTGTTCGAAAATACATATACGCTGTTTACCAAGCTAAGCTCTATTAGCTCCAAGCATTTATTTCACATCACCATCCTTTGTCAACGGCATTTCAGCGGTGCGCGTCTTTTATTTCATGTCTGCCTGCGCGCCTATTATTTTCGGTTGTTTTTATTTTTATCAAACCTTCCTAAAGAAACGAGCTTTTGAAAAGTTTAGTTCTGAGAATCTCAAACCAGTATAGAGGTGTTGATATGATAATTATGTAAGTTGTGAATAGGCTCCAAAACCAATGGTGTATATTACAGATTTTTTATATTCTATGTTTATCTATACAATACCTTATAACTAGTAGGTATAGTATTCTTACTATGATATTATATCTTTGCCCATATAGGAAGGTATGGTATACTTTAATGATAAGCACAAATTCTTCTTCTTTGAATTGATTTTTATGTGTGCATGAAAAGCACTAATTCTTGCACTCTTAAATGTCTAGTTCATACAAATGTAGTGGAATAGGCGTCTGGCTACATCCCGCTTTCTCAAATTAAATAAGTGCATTAGTTTTTCAACATAAACATGGTTAAGGAATACAAATAATTAGCACAGAAATGGAAATCAATTCCAGTTTGTTATTTCTAAAAAGGTAATGGAAGTACGAGTAGGTCGACGCAGTGCTGCACTTTAAGAAAAATGGTAGGTATCACTTCAAAATTAAATATTCAAATCGATTTTGGGTGTTGAGCTTTTATATTTCAATAAAAAACTATTGAAATTACTGAGACCTTAGAAAAATTCCCAAAATATCCAAGATTAAAAAAAACTTATAATCGTATATGATGGCCTCTATTAGGTCTAGTGGATTCGATATTAATATTTTAGTGATGGTTCCAGTGGTCATCAAAAAAGGACCAAATGTGGCCTAATAGCCAGGCATCGCCTACCCACCACCACCACTAACAGTGATAAGCATATCCATCTGTTGAGAAACTCGGCAAAAACATGAAAAAAAGCATTTCTGTAATTCTGTATATCTACTTACCGTCTCTGAGTATCTAAAAGCGCCAGTATTTGAAACATAACCTCACTTTTTTCTTTTTGGCTGAAGCACTGATACCTTTTACTAGTATTACTGTATCACTCAAAATTGTATCGCATTCGAAGTAAAACGATCTTTTTACATGCCCGTACGAAAGTCCCCACGGTATATATATATATATATACTTATTTTAATTTCAGATTAAGGTCCAAATTCATTGCGATCAAACAAAGGGTAAATGAAGAAACAAATAAGAAATCATTTTTCTTTGTGATCTACATTTAAACATACTTTTAGGGGTGTTTCTGAGCGACATTTAATGTAACCAAACAGGTTTTATGATTTCACCTGGAGACGCGTTCGCAAAGTCCATCTGGAATTTTAATCTGGATGGTTCTGTCTCAAGTAAAAAAAATGTCGTCTTGGGCTATAACTTCTCTAGCTTCCTCCACCCCTCCAACCCCTAAATACCCACTGTCGGATCTGCCATCAAATAAATAAATAATACGATGAAACTTTATTTTAAAAAGAACTCTCTTCTTATCCTATAAAATAATATTCCATTCCCAGTTTTTATACTGTTTATTTGTCCAAGGTTTAATCCCCAACAACACTTGATGTATGTATGGCCATCTATTGGAGGAACGCTGAACTGAAGCAATGTGAATAACATAATTCTGCTGCTTATGACTTTAGATGCGCTCATTACTTACAAATTCTTCCAGTAGATGACAGAACTTATTGAAAGCTGTTTTTTCAACAGTTTTGTTTCATGAAGGAGGTTCATAGTTTTTGTAAAGATGTGATGAGTAAAATTTTCTTTTTCTTAAAATGAACATTGTTGGAATAACATAATAGAAAGATATCATTTTTGTAAACTGAAAGTAATACTTGAAACTCATACAAAACAGAAACAGTGAATCTAAGAAATATATATACAGTGGAACACCGAAAGAGATAATAGTTCCATGTGATGAAAACCCCTCAAAACCCTCCTTTGTCCGGGCTTGTGAAGGGGGGTCCGGAAATCCGGAATGGCAATCTTCTTGAAATGTAAACTTTACTACGCTGTTACGTGCCATTTTTTTGTGCCGTGTTATTCGGATCTGCATCAGTTGGCTTTTTCATTCAGGATTCCATCAGGCTCGGATTCTAAATTTATTCGGACCCGGATTTTCTCATACGGTTCAGATATTCAGAGAAAATTATAGTAGATTTTTTTAAGGGGCGAGAGTAAATTAATAGATGTCTTAGAAGATGTTTCGTTCTCAATGTAGGCGGTGAGCAAAAAATAATAATTTCGCATCATAATGAATTCATTCAGTAAATTATTATTAATTTTATTATGGAATTTCATATCCCACCCAACGAGAAATAACCGTAAATATTGGTCTCCATTGGGTCATTCTTTATACAACATGGTATGATTAGTAAATAATTCGTTTCAACTGCAAGTTATGTAAGACATATTTAACATCATATTTATTCAGGATAATAGAAGTAGAGTCCATGCAACATGGTGAACAAGGAAGCTTTGCATTTTACGCAACGTAATTGGTCGGAAAGGAGGGAAATGTTATTCACATAACACGGTTAAAACTGTGAAGAACGAAACGTGCTGTGCGAGCATGCAGGATTTTAGGAGGTGAATGTTCCACAAAGAATAGAAATCATTGGAGATGCAAGTGAAAGTCTTTAGCAACGGCGAGCAAGGTGTAGGATGGTAAAATCAAACGTCACACACACTGGATCGCTGTTCCGACCGATAACCATACAATTTCTCTCTTCACCGATCTCGAGCGTACAATTGAACATGATTTTCGTTTTAATACAGGCATTTTAAAGCGTAACTGTTGTAATACAACAGGGTGTCCACTCTACGGAAAATTAGGAAAAAAGTGGAAAGCAGAAAGTGGTTAGAGGATGAAGTTTTTTCCCATGAATTATCCCGTTTATGACCAAAAAAGTTCGTACACTGGTTTCACTCGCGCATTAATACTTTTTTATTAAGTCATGTGCTTGACCCTTTGAATTTTCCTATTTTATAGATTCTATCATGGTACATGTTGACAGAGCTGGTATTTTTTTGTTGTTAGATTGTAACTTGGTATCGTTTATTTTATCACTCTTGAATGGTACCTGTAATTCTACAAATACATATCTTCTCCAGATCTGAGTATCCCTTTCTAATCTATAGTCTATCCATATTACGTCCCAAAATACCTAAAAATATCACTGCTGAGGCTCAAACATCAATCAGCTACGAGCACAAGCAAAGACCAATGAGCTCGTTCTCAGTGGCGTATTAACCCAGATTATGACCCAAAACCCTTTAAAATTGTGGCGCCCAGGGCAAATCCCGTAATTTGCGATCTCCTTGTAAATATAACTCGCCCCTCCCAAAAATCCTGAAGAGACATTTTTTTCTATTCTACCATTTGGACCTTCAACTTGTCTCGAAAAATTCTCAAATCGTTCAAGTTAGATCGATCCATAAAGACGCACCTTTACTGATATTTGCAGAACGCTTCAATCACCGTCGTAAATCGTAGTCGACATATTGATAACTAAAGCATGTTCATAGAATATGAATATTGAATAAGACATTGTCTATTTTCTGTGGTACGCATGCCATTTTTTCAATAAATCATCCCATTTATGTGGCATCGAGGACCCTGTATTAGTGTCATATCCCGTTTGAACCATGACGTCTGTTTGACAACCTGTCACGCAAAACGTACCTTGTTCCTCAAAATTGTTCGCAAATCGGTACGATTACGCAAATATCCGAATATTTGCAAACTTTCCCCCGATTGACCGTACTATAGACGCCGCGCGTCGCACGAGAAAGGGGCAGGTCGTCGATGAAAGTAACACGCAGGCCCGCAATGCTTCCAAAAAATACACAAACGGAACATGGCTCACGATAGTCGATAAACGCGCGCAAGGCACCTCCAAATGTGGCTCCCTGATCAGTATCGCTGAATTTGAGTGATAACCGGTAGTGAAGTAGTGAAAAAGTGCATCAAGCGCTGCAAGTTTGGGCGTAATTGGAGAAAGGCGAATTTAAGAGAAGCCACACTGAATAGTGATCTGGAGTTAGACATAATTTGGCGTGTTGAGTTTGGTATATCTACTTTTTAATTAGAAGGAGAAACGGGGGCAATTGGGGTAGTGCTACTTTTGCAAAAATAAATATGAATCATTATTGAAAAATGGCCAAATTGGTGATATACGATATACTTTTAATATAATTCTTGGAAGGGGCGAAAAAAAAATTGATTAATAATGAACATTTTGACTGACAAAATAAGGAATCGCTTTCTCGCTGTGTAATTTGCCAGTAAGTTTTTGATTTCGAGACTCGGACGCTCACTGTCGAACATATTTATAAATTGTCGCAAATACGCGAATTCCCGATTTATAATTGAAGCTGTATTGAAAAAGGCACCAAATTAGCAAGTTTTATTTTTTGTTTCCTTTTTGCAAATCACGGTGCATCTGGCCAATGATCAAGAGCACATTTGATTGGAAAAATGTACTAATTGTTTCACTTCCTCCGAAATATTTTCTAGTAGTACATATACAATATAAAGATGAATTTTGGAATAAATTCAGACAAAGCTAATTAAACAATAAAGAGTGATGCATTTGGATTGGTGAAGAATTCGATTTCAGAGAAAATATGTAGGTAGAGAGAACAATGAGATATGTACAATATAATCCCAACTATAATGCCTTTTATTTCCAAAATACAACAAAAAATCCCTTAAAAAATTAAGTACCTTATGGTAATCTGATTTTTACGTATCTTGTACTTTAATAAAAACTTCACAAACAGCAAAACACGTTATTAGAGTTTGCTTTTCAAACATATGATATTTCAGTTGTTGTTCAGATGAAGCGCGATGAATAAATTAAAAAAAACACCTAGCGTATGTTCCAAAAGTTTGTCATATACTCAGATACATACATAGGTTTAGAAATACACTTTGCTTACAAATGTGAACAAAAAATTCCTGAAAAAACGGCGCCAAGTAGGTTGTCTCCAAACTTCCCACGCATTGGTGTATTAACGTAAAACTTTTTATCAAAAGTTTGATTTCGGACTTCCATTGTCTATAAAATTTTGAGTATCACGACGTTTCGATTGATGTGCTATCTTCAATCGTCTTCAGGTCTTCAGTTCACCTGAAGACGATTGAAGATAGCACATCAATCGAAACGTCGTGATACTCAAAATTTTATAGACAATGGAAGTCCGAAATCAAACTTTTCATAAATCCACCTTGTCTACAAGTTTCAAACAACAGTAAAACTTTTTATGAGCAATCCCTACACAGCCCTGCTTCTTGTGTGTTGAATCAAAACTTTTTCAAAAATAAACATATGAAAAACTCGATGACTGATTTTTCCAGAACTCTAGTCGTCATACACATTTTCAAATACATTATTTTACTGACGAATCCCTTCAAAACTGTCTTCCAAAAAAGTATATTTTTGCCAATGAGACATCAATTTCTGGGTGAAAATTACTGATTATCTACGTTTTTACGGATAATGTCTGTATTTCTGACTCCCAAATATTTAATTAATTATTTCCCTATTTGGGTACAGCCTAATAGTCAGTCAGTTTCATGAAGTTTTCATTTCCAAGCAAATGATTTTCAAAATGAATAACCTAATCTGCATTGCTCAAGCTATCAAATCATTCATCACTATTTTATCATAGTTTCTGAATGTCTTCCCAAAGCTTATGAAACATACGCTACCTTATGACTAAAGATATTACATGAAAAAACACCACTCGTTAAAAATCGTAGATTTGAAGAAGTACCTAGAAGAACAATAAGGATAAATCATAGAGAAGAAACCATCTAAGGGACGAACAACAAAAAAATATTTTAAACCAGAGAAGAGAGTAGATATTAAGGAAATAGTAAGAAAAACCAAACCGGGGGTAGATGACAATGCAAACATATACTTTGTAAATGAAACTGTAGCATCAACGAAAACAGACTAATATTACGAACAACAACAGCCAATTTTATTGGTTTCCAAAATGAGTGGCAGTGGTTCACCTGGCTGTCTTCTAGACAAAGTAGGTTTGATATGTACATTTATAGTGGGTTTTCAACTATTGAGGTGGTTATGGCGAGTAGTATACGACAACTTTCTGGCTGTCGCTTTAGGATTGAATGTTGTCAACTTGAAAAATACTGGAAAATGGGCAGGTTAGTAAATTATCTATTCCTTTTATTATAACGACATATTTTTCATCACTGGTATGTCAGCTATGAAATTTAAAGTATTACACAAAAAAATAGAAATTAATCAAAACGTGTTTATATTGATTTTGTTTGAGATGCAATTAAGAATTAAATCGCAGAATAAAAAGGTAGTATAATTGGATTTCCAATAAGGCGTATTTCACCTGCCATCGCCATTCTAATGAATTTATTATCGGGATTTTGCACATATGAATAGAACTTTTATTTCTGCCTTCAATGATATATAAAACGATCATGGATTAATATCATACAACTTGATATATTTGTTTGAAAAAACTGATATCGATATTGATAGTACATATTTATAGATTATTTCGATTGTTCAGCAAGTCATGATTCACGATTTTTGGTCAAACTCGCTGAATGTTTACGTAGCTATACAGTGATTTGAAAACAATGGTTCATTACCTGGTCGAAAATGCTGATACATATTTAACCTACATCGAAAAAATGTATCGACGTAGCGTGAATTTTAAACATGTACCCTCAATTTTATATGCTTACACAATCTGCATAATGAAATAATAGTAATAAAATTCACCATTGATCTTATTAATAATTTTTGAGAAAACTATGTACATAGGAAACACTAAAGTTCACAAATATGGCATGTTTATCCTATCTAGCGATTGTATTGTGTTTAGTTCCTTTTTTTTTTTGTTGAAAAACGGTTACAATACAGATGATGTATTTGCATTGTTGATAAATCCAAAAGGAGGGACGTAATGCACTCCTACACCAGAATAACAACACTGCATCTTGTCTCCCAAGATAAAACGAAACATACACCGAAGTGGTCACACAGCAAACAATACTACGTTTCACCATTTGTAATTCGGAAGCAAATAATAAGGGAACCTGGAGGAAAACTTTTGGTTATCTGTCATTTATTATTTGGATAATGTTTGTAGTACTCTCAGAATAGTATACCTGCACTTTTATGCATATGCCTATCTAGCCTTTTCAAGAAAAATATAGCAATATTTATATTAACGGAAACGAATTTGGCAGTGTACAACCGTGGTATAGCATTGACCATAGAACAGTCTTGTATGGTATAATATAACAAGACACCCACTTTTGGAGCCCCTGTACATACTGTGTACAAAAATTCTCCTATTAGTGGAACAAATTTTGCTTATCTGCATTGTTTATTCTATTTCCATAACCTTGCCACATTTATCACGTTAAAAATATAGTGAATATTAGTATGGTCAAACTAATGACCATATACGAGTAGATCCAACACACTTTTATGATTAAGAATACAATCTACACGCAATCGAAACGTTTACCATGTGAAGTTGAAGATAAAGAATCATACACTTTGCACAGGCTGTTTAGCAGCTAGATTAGGCTTTAATTTTACAAAGAGAACTTTATTTAAAGTTTAATCAAGCAATTAATCAAACTATAAGTTTATGTTAATAATCGTTCAGAATAAATATAATAAATTGATACCTTATATATACGTATATAATCATGAAGTAAGAGGTATAGTTTGAAGTTTTGTTTAATTATAAAAAATCAAGCAAGCATCAAAGGCAAAGAATACATGGAAGCTAAATGCCAGAGTAATTAAATTTTACTACCTGGTCTTCCATTTGGTGTGGGTTTACAAGTAATTAAGCTTATTATATTATAGACTAAGACCATCGTAATTGTATATCAAATCAATTTAGCAGACTGACGATACGGCAATTTTATTTGTGAAATGTGACGTTCAAATAATTCAATTTCATCCTAATTTGGGTGTCTATAATTTGTAAAGTCAATAAATGTTCCTGTTTCAGTTGTCACTGGAGCATCAGATGGCATCGGAAAAGCATATGCCGAGCATCTAGCCAAAAAGGGGCTGAATGTTGTCTTAATCAGCCGAACTAAATCCAAGCTCGAAGATGTAGCCAAAGCTTTAGGTAAATCCGTAAATGTAATCGCAACTTACCATAGCATTATTTATGATTATCCTTATCTGATAATTCATTTAAGCAAACAAGCAAAAATGCGTTACATCATAAAAATAAACGTTTTATCTGTATTCCAGCTGACTTTTCAGACTTTTTTTACCATTGAAATGCTTAATTTAAACCATAGGTTAGGATGATATAATGAACCACAAGAACTTGAATCATCGTTTGGATTAAGCTGTAAAGCTGTAGATCGACATAATGGATGAAGTATACTTTCAACTGGATAATTCTACCATGGCCTTATAACTATTTCTGTCTGTTACAATGATTGTATGTCCCTTAGTCACAAAAAACTCAAGGGTCGTATTTTATCGAACTTGTGGGGATTATCACGTTGCTAGTCTTAGCAGAGGATTCTGTTCCACTCCAAAAATTGGTACTGCTACTCTACAAGCGCCTGATATTACGGAGAAATTTCCAGCTCTGAAACACCATTTTGCAATTTATATTACGGAATTCTTGAACGACCCATTCCTGTAGATTTTTCATGTGTCAAGTGACAACTATGATCTGAGCAATCAAGGAAAACTCTGCGGTCAACTCAAGTCAGACATATTTATTATTCACAAAATCAAAAACGATGTATTATTCACATTATATTGAGCATTTTGCAATGCTACAGATTTCAATGAGGTGTTTCAATAAGTCTACTGAAAAATCGGTAGAGCAGAACTGAGCATGTCCTAGGGATGAAATTAATTCCATAACGTGAAATTCCACAGAGAAAAAATACAACGTGGAGACGAAAACAATCGCGGTGGACTTCACAGACACTCGATCTATCTACCATGACATCGATAAGCAACTGACTGGGTTGGAGATCGGAGTTTTGATCAACAACGTGGGCATGAGCTATCCTCATCCTGAGTACTTTTTGGAGAACAAGGATAATGGTAAGCACATCTTTCTCTATACATAGGGAGAGCAAGAATATTGATAAGCGCCTCTCTCTCTCTCTCTCTTCACACAGGGCATAAACTATGTAAAATGGGGGATCTAGTATTGACGTGTGGAGGGGGGGGGGGGGATAAGCTTAGGCGTGAGACACGATTTACATGTCATTCTGGTTTGTGACCCAAAGGCTTGCCTCCCAAGTTTAGATGGGATTGCTGGTCTATTATAACAATATGCTTTATTATTTTAATCATAGATCACCTATATGACAATCTGATCGCCTGCAACATATATTCAGTCACCAATATGTGCAAGATAGTGATGCCAGGAATGGTAGAGAGACGCAAAGGCGTAGTAGTGAACGTTTCTTCGACAGCTGCCCAAATACCTAGCCCGATGCTGACTGTTTATGGTGCTACTAAGTCGTATGTTGTCAAATTTTCCGAGGATTTGGCCACAGAATATGCTAGGTAAGTACTGTCAGACACATATAGAATTAAACAAAGATTATTTGGATCATACTCACACCCGTGAGAGGGAGATATTTTGTAAATACAAACTGAACATTAGAAAATCAAATCTGGTAGTAGCGAGATTCGAAAACACAATTACGGCTCTCCTGGCTGTAACCTTGACCATTAGGTAGCTCGATTGCTTATGGTTAGAAATTTGGGAATAGATTGCATGGTGAAGTGAACCTTGATTCAATATACTGCTAGAGTAGTTTATATAATGTGACCGTGCGGATAACCAGATATTTGGGTTCAAATCCAGTCACTACCAGTTCGTACGTTCTTTTGGAGAGCCTCGTCGTTGTGGAATGAGCACCGGTGACTTTAATCCCCAATGGTTACAATCTAAAGCGTATTAAGGTCGATGTGAATAGACATTTGTCCTTGTGCAGTGGTTATGAAGCGCGACAAGCCTTTGCTTGAGTTTATCTATAACAAAAATAATTTCAACCCATTTGCCTTCTCTCGTTTATGCCTGGTGGAATAGTTAGAGGTGAGCCATCCACCGATCCTATCCATCAACAAAGATCATGCAGCCGCACGAAATTATAACCCAAAACAAAGTCATACTAAATACATAATTCACTGTACTGAGTACTCGACAACAAACATCTGATTTTTTTACGGCAAAAAACGTACGTGTAGTCGTGACACATTAAGCATATTATCAACTGTTATAATCTACAAAATTTAGCTCATGCTAAATGTTTCAAAAGAGGATGGATAACAATACAGGTGGAACAAGCAAAACGTCCAATTTTTTATCTGCCTTTTCACTCAAATAAAGAGATTTGATTTTACAGTGCATAGAATTTTGAATTATGTACTTCATCACAATGGAAGATTATATTTCAGCCAGCAGAATAGAATAAGTATTGCTACCTGATATGAAAACATAGATGCATGTCAGTCACCCATCTTTGGTCTATTTTTTGATTATATGTTCAAACCATATTCAATTAGTTATCAAACTCTGCAAGGTGAAATATGTAGTTAGAGAGTCACAAAGCCAAGACAGTGTTAAAGTGCAAATATGCTCTGACGACACTGCGTTTGTGATTTTGTGATTTACTCAGTTTAGTTCTCAGACACGAAGCCGCATTCGGACATTCAACTGTATCCTCGATTGGGTATTTGAGTGTTTTGAGCAACCGACCTGTTTACCTGTAAACCTGACTTCAATTTTTGACTAATTATTTGCAGATACGGAATAACCGTACAGTGCCTGCTTCCTGGATACGTGGTAACGAACATGTCAAAAATCCGTTCCGCCACTTGGATGGCCCCAACTCCACTGAAGTTCGTCGCAGAAGCCATGAAGACCATCGGAGTCAGAGAGAAGACTACCGGATATTTTCCGCATACATTGCTTGTAGGGTTCATCAATTTCATTGATGGTACGTTAATTAATGACGGCACGATTACAACAACATTGTGCACCAAAAGGTTCTCAACAGGAGGCTGTATACTATGCATATTTTTGTATTTAGGAGGAAACTCTACCTAGAATAAAATAAAAGGGCCATAGAACCGTCCTTCCTCTATGTTTAAAAAATATTTTCAATATGTTGCAAATTCAAGCGTTTCTAACAAAATGTGGCACTCTACATGACTATATTTTTACCGCTGATACGAACGCTCTCGCGACAATCCCTAAAATTTTGTATTAAAAATTAAAAAAAGACTACCACGACCATAGAACCAACCTTTCTCGATAATTTTCAAAAAAAAAACGTTCAAGTATCTTGAAAAATATGCACTAGAAGCGAAATATTGTAAACCTATGCCAAACGTGTTTTATTCTTATTCACTCTCAAGTAGAAGATTTTTTTGAGATTGGTAATAAGTCTTTTTTGATTTAGCGTTGTATCTATTAATAATTCTTAAGATATAAACAATTAAAACGTCGATAATTGAACATTTTTTCCAGCAGCTTGAATAAGAATGAGCTGTTTTTGGCTGTTAATAATAAGCATGTTTGTATTCAAGAAAACCAATTTAGGTATCGGAAAACTTTTCATTGTTAGCAACGTCAAATCAAGAGTGAGCCTACTTTTATCTGTGGATCGCAATGTTTATGTGATGATTCTTGGATATTTTGTTATAAGTTTTACTATACATACACTTTCCAAAATATGAACAAAATTTAAAATAGATCGGTTTATATTGAGTGCACATGGATAAGTATTATCTTATAGTAATTTAGACGTAATACAACACATTATTAACATTTTTATTAAAGATACAACCTCTTCCCAAGGTAAAACTTAACGGAAACTAAAGAGTATGTGTTAAAGTGGTAAAAAATCAACAACCTCAAAGTTTCTATGGAAAAAATTGTGAACAATTTTCTAATCCGGTATCTGGATGGTGGATTATTTTTTAAACTCGCTTTTCCGTAATGCGTTAATTCGTCCATAACCTATTTTAGGATGCAAGATATTAAAATGTACTTTCTATAATAAACTGGAAAGCTTCAATTTGAAAAATGCGACATTTGACAGTTATCAAAACATGAATAAGAAAAGTCTTGTAAAATTCATTAGTTCTGTTGATAAAAATGCTTTTTTCCACAGGTATATCTCCGGCATTCTCTAGATGGCTCGTTACGAGAACCATGATGAACATCAGGGCCAGAGCAATCAGGAAGTCCGTCAAATCGTAGGGCTGCCAACAGGTAGCAAGTAAACAAAGAACTGAGATACACGCCATAAATTCAAATGTGTACAAGATTTTTTCATATTGTTCATTATTTCAACCTTCTGAGGTCGGTTGTTGTATATGCATTTAACATATTGTCATAGTCTGGGCATCGCCACTGTTTATATTAGGTATTTCAATTTGTAATTTTTGACTGTGTGCGGTCATGAACACATGAACGTTTCAGGTAAATGCTAACTTTCACAAGAAATATGAGAATGCATTCATAAAAATGCATTTACTGCATACATTATCAATGTTACCACATAGAATAAGTTATTATATTATCAAATAAATACATCTTGTTTCTATTATTGTATTAGTTGTCAAGAGTATATGCTAAGTGTATGCTTTCCAATATACACTCGTCAGTATAGCCTGGAGGTCAAATTGTAGAGAGCAATAGGGTGGTATATATGTAACCCAATCAAGGGTGTGATAGCAACATCAATTCATCTCCATGTGTCGCCCTCTATGGGGACGCTCATTGGATACTTACGAAGTCAAAGGTCTGGACTGCCTTGAAGCGGCAACAGATGTCCCTTACGACATCTGTCAACAAGGGTGAACTGATTTACAGCGACATCCCTTGTTCTCCGTAAACACTACTTACGATACATCGGTGTAATAGCAACAGTATTCAAATGTTGTGACAAATGGTGATGCCGGTTAGCGTCTTTACGAAGTGAAATGATACTAAAAAGTTTTTAATACCAGTAAAAAATTCTTCTAAAATCTTAAGGACCATCTATTGCTGCCATTAGGCAGTTCAATTTGTTAGGTTCGCAGAACCACTTGTCGCGACACTTGGGAGGATGTTGCTAACTCATTTAAATTAAATGCGACAATAATGTATTGATAGGTACGTCCACGATAAGTAATGCAGCTGAGAACGCTTTAACAGAGAACGGACAGCGAAAAATATCTATATTACTTATCAGATGAAGATACTCTAAATAATCATTCCATTAGCCTTCTTCGCCCGAAGTGTGAGACTCGCCAAACAACAAACATACCCAGCGTACCGTTCGTTGTGCATATCTGGTCATAGGAGAACAGAATCACCATTTTCTGGTTGCACTAGTCTGGCAAACAGGTGGAACCAGCCATTTCCAAATAACATATTACGTGCCAAATACAATCAATCTTAACAAAACAAACAAAGAGTTCACTTAGCTCCTCTACCCCAGCTTATGTTATGCAGCACCTTTCAATTGAAAACCTGGTTAAGTGCCAAAGTAAAGAAAGCTCTTTTCCCATCAACTCCATATCAATCGGATTGACAGGGCTTGAAATAGCAGCACCGACGTTTTTCTAATGCATCGCGCAATACAGGAATTAATTGCGGTGACGACATTCTCTCCTGAGAAAACTGAATTAAACCCGTCGCTACTCGCTCAGCATCGTTTAGGGTTTTCGGCCACGTGTCCCCGTTTAAAAATAATGAAGCGGCCGCGATTGAATAATGCTCTTCCGGCCTCGAATTCACAGAACCTACGTCTCAGCGCCAGCTTTTGTTCATCCTGCTCGCTTTTCAGAATCTAGTTCCGGTCGATTCAGTTGTTTAATGAGAGCCTTTCATTAATAGATCGTTGAAGGTAAGTAAAAAGACATGATAATTGGACATATAGAGAACCGTACATATTATGACGATTGCAGTAATATATTTTTGAATCTTGGAATTATGAGCACGCCAGGGGCTACTGAAAGATATGAAATGAAAATACTTTTACAGTGTACAGTATGCTGCTTCGAACTGGAATAAATTTGATATAACGGAGCCAACATATGTTTTGCAAAATTCCTGAGACAGGTGCATTTCTGGTTGGATACATTGTATGATAGCTTTTCAATGTGCCTTCTACAGGGGTTTAAAAACTGGCCCCTAACGTTCGCAAATGTGGTCAGTACGTTGCGCCATCTATAATTTTGGGACGATTAAAAGGAAACGTGAGGAAGAATTAAAGAAATATGGAGTATTATTTAGTAGTACATCAGAATATACTTGATTCTAATGGCGACCTAGATTGATAGGGCAAAGCGAATATCCTCGAAGCAATCAGTTTTTGGAAGGGGTAAACAATTTCTAGATGGTTATTCTCAAGCATTAAAACATAATTATAATTACAAAGACTCGATTCTGCACCTACGACTCAAAGACAGCTACCAACTTCTACAGGCATTCTCTGTATACCATGTATAAGAGGATTATCTGAAATCTTGAGAGATGTTGGCGAAAATAATATAATAATTCTTCTTATACAAACAATAAGCTTTCTGATTCGCGGTGCAACGTCGCATCTTCAAACAACCGAAATTGCCGAAATCCGGAAGAGTCCGGTTTGCGCCAGCACGACGACCGCGTCCCGTTGACCCAGTGACCTTTTCCTTCCCGCCTAAAAGATCCTACCCTACCCCAAATCATCCCTTTCCCACCCCCACTACGCGACGTTGCCATTACCGTCGGAATCCGCGATTCTGGAGGAGGTTGCGTCGCGACGAACACGACCGTCATCGCCACAGCCTGCTTTAATATCGAGCGAAAGCGCCAACCGTCAGAACCGAAACAAGTGACTACCGGTGTGCGTCAGACGGTGCGGTGGCCGACGACGGTGTAACTAATAGAGAATCACTTGTTTCATGCTTTATTGTGCTAGTCTAGGCCTTTGTGGATTGATTATGGTTTGATTCGCATCTGGTGACCGAAGGAATCACGTATAAAAAGATATTCCATTGAGGAAATTAGGTGAGCACATTTTTGGTGCAGGAATTGATTTTAGGAGTTTTGTTCTATTTTTCCACAAAGTAAAAGTATATATATATTATTTATTATTTATTATGAATCCTGCCAAAATTTGAGCATCTTTCAGCATATTATATTTTATTTTTTAAATTAGATATATTCTTATCCAACGCGCAACGTCTCGAAATTAAAACTGTAAGATATATTAAAGTGTATATGTTTCTTTTACGTTGCTCCATCGTCAATTTCTTTGATCGAAACCTAAAATTTGAGAAACGATGCCCCCCGGATATGAAGAATAATCCATCAAAATAATTTGTTTTGAGTTTTATTTGGATTGGATAATTGCTTAGTTAATAAAACGTGAAACAGATTATAATTTAAGTCACATTTACTAGTATTTTAATCACTACTATTTATTATTATTATTATTATTATTATTATTATTATTATTATCATTATTATTATTATTATTATTATTATTATTATTATTATTATTATTATTATTATTATTATTATTATTATTATTATTATTATTATTATTATTATTATTATTATTATTATTATCATTATCATTATCATTATTATTATTATTAATTCGTTAATTATGTTTGCGCCATATCTTAACATTCTGTATTTTGAAATGTTATCTAAAAAATGCAGAACTTTATGAAGATTTTCTGTTCACTTTTACTGGAACTGTTGCCTGTTTCCCGATAAAGCTTGCTTGAAAAAGTATTACTAAGTTCATCCTTATCCTGCGTGTGATAAAATATACGATCAAACTATTTCGTTACGGAGCTTAATAAATAGAGAATAATTTACTCTATAGACGTCTTTCCATACCATTTCAATGTATTTGGCTTTATTGCGCTGCAATATTTTTGGTTCAGAAAAAATCTATTTCCGTTCAAAATTACTGGAAATTAATGGACCTTACATTTTCCTGAAGCATCCATACTGAAATATTTGAATTCCTAAAGTATTATATTAAGGAACTTGATTGAAAAATAACAGTGTTCTAAGAATACAATAATGATGCTTTTCACCACCGCTATACCAGAGTAAATCCCATCAGAGCGTATTAATTAATGCAATCTGTAAATATTGGTTAAACCTAAAGTTTGCTACGAACAAACAGTAAAACGTGAATGGGATAAATTTCTTCATGAGTTTAGATTCTGATACTGTTAAGCCTTTTCATACAGAATAAGTATACCTTATGGAGAAGATGCAGGTCATATGTGATAGGAATGTCGTAATAGTCTTTTTATGGATATTACGTATACCCCATAACACACAGCTATTGCAAATATAGATGTCTTGTAACGAGAGAGAAAGATCTTTTGCAAATGTTACATCATTCTCCTACTACTCATGTCTTTCATCAAATGACCAGTAAGAGGACGATCTTTCATGTACAACTGAAATTTACAACGGATTCACTTCCAAAAAATGTTATCAGACAGGATTATACATTAAATGCTTTTTTATGACTTGTTGTACCTACTTGAATAATTGCGTTTTGTTCAGATTCCTTGGATTCATTCAATTTGAAAATGAGGTGTAGTTTATTTATAACCATTTTTATATCCATGTTAGAACTAGAAGTAATCTGAGTATAGAGTCATTGTAAGCAGTCAAGTTGACAGCCTGACGATGATATTGAATCAAGCGAAATGTGCCATAGACATATTTAATGCATTTTAATTTTTGAAATATTGTTTGAAACTAGCGTCATGTAATCGGAAAGACAGCAAAAATGTACACAGTAAGGACACCTACAATCTACATGGATATGTGAACAACAACCACAAAAGTCAAAAAAAATCAGGAATGTTCTGAATATAATACGAAGAAGCACCTCTGCTGAATTTAAAAAATCTGAAACAGCATTTTAGTAACTAATCCTTCTCTTTTCTACTTGTCTCCGTTTATGTATAAAAAATAATTATTCATAATTAATCGTGTAATTATCAGAAACTATAGTATAAGAAAGAAATTTGTGAGGTGAAAAATATTACGATAAAAGTGTAGAATTGATTTAAAAAGTATCATAAATTAGTTACTTATTAGATCGCGATCCGCACATTTATCTTGGACGAGACACTAAAAAAAATCGAATTTTTTTCATATCCTGTCTTAAAATTAATTTGTAAAAAATACACAATAACCTGGAATATATCCCTTACTTTGATCAGATTGAACGGCATAATGTTATTTTTTTAAAATCAAGGCTCAATTCCTAATTTGGCCCGAAATATAATAGCAAGGACACATATCAACAATTGTTTCTATCCAATCAGTCGTAGTAAATCACATTAATTTATTTTCGTCTTTATCTCAGAATGTTTCCTCCCACTTATCAGGCACAGCCGTTGATGTCGAATTGAAATTTGACCACTACGTTGGAGTAAATAAACGCCATGAAAAATCGAGCATGTGCGAACACGCTCAAACATTGACCTACATTTATAATCGACCACTTAAAAAACACAATGTGTGTACTACAACAAGCTTCCGCGTTTATTTTAAATTGCATCAGCTGCTGGCGTTTATCGTATGCAGATTATTATATTTGTTCATTTGTCAGTTTAGCTAAGGAATCACTACAGATCTGCTAACTACACCGGTCAAAAACGTTCCGCAAAAAGGAAGGTCAAAACTTATCTCCAAATGTCGCCCTCTATGGGGTCGCCCATTGGAAACTTACGAAGTCAAAGGTCCTAACACCTGGACTCGGCTCATTCACGTCAGAAACTGATACTAAGTGCTCACCACCTGCTATAGACATGCATGTTCCGTCTTTAGCCTAGACTTGTCAGTATAGCCTGGCAGAGAGCAATTGGGTGGTATATACGTAACGCAGTCAAGGGTGTGATAGCAACATCAACACTTAATTAAAAAGGAAGTTGTTTGCTTAGTTTAAAATGCATATCTACCCTCATTATGAAAACATTTTCTTTTTGATTGGATCAGGTTCAGTTTCTTAGTCAGCTATGAAATGACCCGTTTTGCTCAACTAATCTTTTTTGCAGATCAAATGCAAGCGGATCCTGCAATAACAAACATGCTGAACAAAATGTCATTATTTCCATGTTTTTTTTTATATTTTTTTATTTTTGATCAATTTAATGATTTTTGCATAAAAATATCTCCGAGTTCCATATGTCCACAGTCCATTGTAAGTTGTGGTAGCCAAAAAGTTTGTAGACCTAACCCCAGTTGCTTACCGCCTTAAACTGTTAAGCAATTTCATTCAATTTCGTAATTTACAGTCATTAATTATAGAAACCTTGATTTAACACATAGCTCCAGTAATAAAATACCTCCAAACTAATCTAATCTGCTATATACCAATAGGAAGATGATTCAATAAGATATTTTTAAGAGTACACACCTTCAGTGTGTTTGTATCGCACGCAATCAGGAAAATCAACAGATGTTTCTGAGTGTGACGTAATGACCCAAAATGATTCGAGAACGCAAGGTCGACTTATCTATTTTTATCATATTTTTGCTGTTGTCAGTGTTGATCTATTATATGGGGCTATATTAATGTATCTAATCCTGAGAGCGAAATCGAGGTTGTGTTTAACGAAGTTAGGTGAAAAAGAAGTTTCTCGATTTTCTCATAGATGGCATTGTAAGATAAATTCACATCGAGCATTTATTCCGTTTATCTCTAGTCGTATATACACCAGTATAGTCCATTCCAACATTCGAGGAAGTTACTAGATCAGAGATGGGACGATTTAATGCAATAAAAAGATGATATTTGGGTGGCGCCGACGTAATTTTTTTGTATACCTTGCCATATTGTTTCTTAACGTTGAAAAACTATACTATATCTATTTATTGACCCAACAACAGATCTAAATTTAAATGGTTTTAGACTTTGATGTGTTTCAGCTAATTCGACGTTTGACTTTGAGTGATCGTTTGTAAGCACACTGTACTCATGTCTTCATTTCTATGATTCCTATTTGCATATGATATTCGTATTTTTAAACGATTCCATCACCCAGTAAAAATAAAACGTAAAAGTTGGAGTTACGTAAGATAATCTAGTTGAGCTTGTTGTTGCGTCAATACTATATACACATTAGCTCACATCGATTTTCGATGAGATAGATAAACAAACTGCACGATTCACAATACTGCGCTAATATTGCGTTTGCAAAAATCGATATATTTCACAATGTATTTTTATGAATAATCATGCACAGACAGTCATGGTAAAATATAAACTTGTATTGAAAAACGAATGGCTGCAATTTGAAAAAAGAAAGGCGTAATTTGATTTTGTGTAAACAGATCAGGGGAATTTTTGTCATTTGCATTTATTGAAGAAGGAAAAAGCTTATTATTTTTTGAAAATCGGTTGTGTCGGCGCACAAACATAGTTTCTTGGGTGTAACTCATAAAATAGTATAACGCAAAAAACCGGAAACGTTATCATGTTGATTATAAATGCTCGTTCCTACTTGGTGAAACTCTTGCTTCGTTAATATAAAAAAAAACGGTGAAAACTACGCTACGTTTGACAAATAAAAGTATTTATTCCAATGGCACATTTCAAAGCACTCAGAAAATAAATGTGTCTTTTAGTGAACAAAATCTCAGATGAAAACACTTTATAAATTCTATAAATCAAGACACGCAAAAAAATAATGAAAACCTGAAAAATTGAAAATATGTTAAATATGGTTGTTACAACTAAAAAGTTATCAAATCAAATGAGAATTCTGCAGCCATTCTGCACAAAATGAGGTTATTTCAGGTATGAATCAATCCAAAATTAACAAGCATCTGAGCGGTCATAGATTTATACCTTTCAAGATGTTTAGTCAAAATAACATACAGCTTGGCCTGAAATTTTATGATACCAACTGTCAGGAAAATACACATAAAGTAGTAGCTTACACAAAATGTAGACATACGTGGTTTCACAATGAAACAAAAACTGATGTGTATATGATGATGTTTCCATATTCTACTACCGAAATTACATAATCAAGTTTTGTCGCCGTCTTTCTGTGAAAGTTATTTTATAATTTCTATTCGCGTGCTACATATTCATGAACTAGGGATTACAAAAAAGAGCTGCACAATGCTTGCATATACTATATACAAATGACGTAGTGTATCCTGATATAAACATATATTTAGTTTAGTTTTGATTACTTGTTCATAGCGTTTGACACCATAATAAGAAATAAATAAAAGTTGAATCACTTTCCTCAAACCCTTCGATGTCGAGCCTTTTTACAAGCAATTCTAAAGCAAGTCGCTCCGACCAGACATTTTTTGTAACATTCTAAAGAAGGTTGCCCGGACAAGCCGTTCTTATGTGTGATCTAAAGTAAACCGCTCCGCTTAGCCGTTTTCTGACCTACACGAGACGAGAGGAAAAGACGTTTCGACTGGCTAATGCACCAAAAATGTTTTGGCTGCTTTTACTATGAAAGTTATGGCATATGACTGATGAGATGTCATCGCTCTTTTGCAACATAACGTTTCCTACAGTTATACACATTTGGAATATTTATGTCTGTCCACTGCCCGAATACCGGACCATTTACATATTACAATTCTCACATATACAATTAGAACTGTACGAAAAAGCTTGACGACCAGTCCGTATGTGGGAATTTTTATTGTCAGAAACGGTACCTTCCTTTGTATGCTGAACAATAAAGCCTCTGTAATATAATGCTGAAACTGAATCAAACGGATGACTCTTTGCCAAAATGTTCTGCATATTTGAATGAAGTGGAAATTGTTTGTATAATTGAAATTTGAATAAATAAACTATGGAATGAGCGTTTGTTGAATCAATTTATTGAATAATAATTGTTTTGGTGGTATTAATGTTAAACCAAACAGAATCTGCAACATAAAATTTTATCCACACTCATTAAGTAGACTCCGGAAAAAGCTCGCGAAAGCCGAAACGTTAGTGATGTCTGGTCGGTAGTCATGGGTGGTTCAAACTAACGGGAAATACCAAGTAAGATGAATCAAAGAAAATTCAAGGATCAAGTTTCTACACACAATATATATTATAGATTATATTAATTTTGAAATGTTTAGTTTTCGATTAAGGATAAAGATTAAAATATTATGTCACGCCAAATCTGAAAAATGTCAACATAAATTGATGACTGACATTACGAGGTACTAACAATTTCGACAAACCGACCGATAGAAAACAGGATTAATATGATGTAAAAGTATATGTTTAATGGACATTGAACAATATAGATTCATTGAATTTCTTCATACTTCTGTGTTCAAAATCATTCCAACCTCCTGTAAAATTTTATATATCATGATTAGATAATGACAACGGCAAAAGGCGTGTCAGTTTCAAGTCATGTTGAAAGTAACATGGAAAAATTGGTAAAAAAACTCAGGACCTTAGGATATCCTCAATGGCTACATAGTAGAAAGGTTAGTGAGTTTTGATAAATTTACATGGAAAAATCAGGATATCATGTATGATTTAAAAGAAAATTTTACATTTCTGTTGCACAGACAAACGGTTTTAAATTATTGGGCACTTTAAACTTTTCATTGTAGCATGAACTCGTCTGAAAAAGGACATTTCATTTTAATTATCAACAAGCACACTTTGATATTAGTTCAGAGATGTATACCAAAGTTTGGAAATGGGTCCAGTTGTTTAATTATCACCTAAATACTTTGGTATTAACGATGTTTTCCCAAAATAATTCTGAAAGATTTATTTAACGGAAGTCGATTTAAATATATTTTACACGCAGTGATACATTATTTATAGACACCTGGATATCACATTATTTTACTATAAGCATTTTACGTTAAGTATTTAAGTTATTAAACCAACAACACGCATTTCCTAGGTATATGTATTTTGAGCCGCTAAATTGCATCAGAGTTTATAATAGCATCTTTCAAATAAACAAAATATAACTTTAGATATTTAAGTTGTAAGACAAAATTTTGCATGAGAGAGTTTCCTAATCATTTTCCGTGATAGATTCAACAGACTCCCATGTAAGGGATTTGAACCTAAGAAATCTTTAAGGTTAAGGGTTAATCCAAGGCCCTAAACAAAAGTTTAGAAAATCTTCAGTTCATCAGCATTATTTCCTGCATATTCTGTATTATTACCCGAGGTTTCCAAGATATGTGGTTTCAATTAAAATGCCACAATTCACTTCCAATGATCACTCACTATAAACAAAAAGCAAAATCTATTTCTCAACTGACACTGAATTAATTTCGAGAAAATCCAGTTTCGCAAAAATAACAAAACTTAAACATTGAACCATCTAAAACCAAGCTTTTCTATTTTTTATTTTATTTCCAGCTATCCAGTGCTCGATACCCATCAAAAATGACATCGCCAGCACTGAACAACGGCAACAATGGCCAAAAAGAGACATCAAAAACGGCTTCCAGCAACGCATTGGCCCAATCTAATCAAGGGGAAGGGGCTAGAAGAGGATTTGCCCGCAACCTGTCATCTCCTTTCATCGCTTGGTGGCGGGTCTTCAAAATGTGCAACTTGCTGTCACAGCAAAATTGTTAGTCAAGTTAAACGACAGTTGTTAGATGCATTAAAGCAGTTCTCATGTTATTTCTGTCTCTCTTAAAAACTGTGAGGCATCTGATATAGCACAATACCTCGCCCAGATATTTCTGGTATATTACGTCCTTCAAAATCAATTTATTTACATGATTCAGAAAAATTAATTAAGTGAAATTCCATACAATATGAAGACAAATGTAATTTCATATTCCAATGTTATACTATAACATTAAATGAAGTTTTGAACAGTGAGAAAACTCTATGAAATATGATTTTCTTTTCTCTCAATTTATTGGGTTGTTATCGCTAAAAGCGAACAGACATAAACATATAGACCATTGCAGACCATCATCAGATACGAATATTATTGCAGGAAGCAGTTACTTCTTTTCTACAATCCAGAAAGCAAAACGAAAAATGTTCAATTAATAATAGACAATATCACAAATGAATGTAACGAATAAAAGTATCTTCCAGAAATATTACTTTGTAATCAACCTATTGTATTGGTATGAAATTTCATGCATACTGACATTTTTGTATTTGAAAACCTTCCAAAAAAGCAAAGGCAATATTTTGTGAAGGAATTTAAATATTATAGATACGGTAAGATTTCTAAAATATATCTGAGATATGTGCTGTATGGAGAATTGAAAAGAAAAGTGTGAGTGTTGTAGAAACAGTACGGACTATTAATAATTATACACTGATTATAAAATTGTATCTGTTCTGATCTGTCGAACTGAAACCAATAAATGGGGTGAACGCAGACAAGTTCAATACAGTATTTGATATAAACAGACAAGCAACAAACAATATGTACAAAAAATATTATTTAAACGTATTCAAGAGCATTGCCTTGGGATCATATGGTGCAGAATTTTAAATACCTTGTTTTTTGTATGAATGTATGACGTTTAGACATTATACTTATATATTATAGTATTTGGATCTGTATAACATTCTATGTATTTGTTCGTACTGTTTCTACATTGAATAGTAGCAGTATATTGTATATTATGGTACTCCCAATTTTTTTGGTTCAGTATGCCCAAATTGAAATAAGATATTGGTAACATTCTAACCACTGGCGTACTAAGTTAGGAGCAGGGGTTCTGACGGCACCTGACCCCAAATGTGGTAAAGTTCTATGTAGTGACATATCAGAAAGGATATCATAATGACCAAAGAGGTGGATGCCTTTTTTATTGCTCCTCAAAACATCCCAAAACGACATCGATATCCGTACCTCTACCTGTCCCCATTTAGTCATTACCGCCCAAAGCACTCTAACCACTTTAACTTCTCTTGACGTTTCAGTCCTACTTTAACCAGCTGGTGAATATATATTAAGATATAGATATAAATATAACTGATAAAAAGTTTTTTTTCTATTCTATTACAGCCATTCCTTTCATTAAACAACGAAAACAGAAGTCAAAGGAATGCCCTCCGTAAAATAATAAAAGGTAATTTGATTTAAAGAAGGTTGGGAGTACTGACTACGAAAAAGCACTCTTGTAACCGATACAATAAAGCATTGTTAATGAATGTTATCAAAAAATTACACCATAAAATTACAAAAAATAATAATAGATATCTAAGGTTCCCCATAAAATGGAGAATATTAAAAAAACAACAATATTTGAACTATAATTATATATATATATATATATATATATATTATGTTTTATCCAAGTTCAAACACATAGTTGCAGGCGCCGATATATCGTATTTTATGTTTACATAAGATGGCAGGTATATCGCCCTATTAGGTTTATATTTCAAAAAATTGAGGTTTTTATCGATTGTAATTCCGGTAGGTGAGGTTGAAACTACAATAAATGTGTTAACTCTAAAACTATTACTAGGTATGATGTAAGGCGTCACCCTAAAAGTAATAGAGAAAAATCTGATATATTCATGATTTATTTATAATGAATATGGAATTAGTGACTTTTGAATGTATTATTATTATCTGCCAATACCCCCTAACATACAAATTATACCGTTATTGTAACTAATTTTATTTGTATTTTTATGTTAATAAGAATCATTCCGTGTGTCGCCATTAATATCCTTACATATAGTTCCTTCATGCCATAAGTTTGAATACCTATATTAAATTCGTTTTATGATTCGTACACCTTTTCCTTAACTGCTGATCAAGGTATGAATCAAATATTCGCCATATTGTGTTTTAATTCAAGATAACTACTGACACAGTTGTTGAATTTATAATCATCTGCATAAACTTATCACATACTACATACATTTAAATGTAATCATGTAAAATTTCTCATTTTTAAGCGTAGGAACCGAAAATGTTTTCCCTACATTATTTTACTTAGATTTTAGTTAAAATGATTGTTTTAAATCGCTCATTATATTATCGTACAAAACGAAGTTGTTGAGATTGAATTTGAAAGCAGAGAATAATGATTGGAATTGAGACTCTCATCCAATGAGGGAGGAACTGAGATAAAGGATCCATATCTTTGTTGCATTGCATGATACATAATCAATACGTCACTAGTGTGTATTACTCCTACACTTTTTCAATAATATTGTATTGATAGTCGATTGTATATTGTTATGGATAGTACCCATAGGATGGTTCAATTTTTTCCCAATAAATCATTGAATGCTAATAACATCACGAATGTTTCCACTAAACCCTTCCTTCCTATCCTTGCCTGAAAACCTGCTCACATCTAGGGGATCAGGTCACTACAAATATGAATTTTAATAAAATCAGTTTTGATATATTAAGAATTCATTGTTCAACGTTGTTTTGATTTTTCTTCATCCTATGCGTTTTGAAAACACAAATTCCAATGGGGAAGGGAGATTAAAAATATAATTTTGGAGCCAGAAACATGCAGAACAATGTTTAAGCAGACGGGATTCGAACGCATGTCCACAGCAGTCTGTGCTCAGCTATGGTTATAGCGCGGAGTGCTGGTGACACGGGTTTGAGTCCGGCCAGCACAAATGCTTTTTCTGACTTTTTATTATCTATATTTTGTTTCTTTAATCTGCCTTACCTGTGTTTAAATAATTACGGGTGCTGAATCACCTTCTGTAAAAAATTTAATCTATTATTTTATCACTCACCTCAAATCTTTTTCGTTGAATGAGCTGGGTCTTGGAGCGTCCAGGGCAGACCTAAAACAACATTATACAGTGGAGTGTGTTTATTATAGACCAACAAATGCAATTTATGCCCTTTGAACATTAAAAAAATAATCGTCGTGTATGAAATATCATTTCTGAAACGAATATTTGTAATGAAATTTGGGACTATTGATCCTTCAGAATCAAATGATGAATTGCAAAACTGAATGTTTTATGATAAATTTCCTAAATTATCTAGTTTTTCTCATAATAATGGAATAATGAAATATATTTCCAAAACTTACTGCAAATGCACCAACAGTTCTAAAACCCAATCAAAACCAATAAATTGCACGTAAGCAGTGTCAACCAACCCGAAGTCACTTTTAAAGATCTAAATATCTCATTCGTTATTATTTATGATCGATTTAAAACAAAGTTATCTCTAATAGTAGTTGCTGGAACAGAGGTGGAACAGATCAGTACCCTTCAAGAAAACAGGTTGAAGATCCCCTAAATATCTGTGGAACTTGTAGGAGAAATTTAATTGATTTAAATTTGTGTAACTTTTAAAACTTCTCCTGTGGTTGTCTATCTAATTCATTCATTTTCATTTTATTGCATCGGCAGCCAAAACATCACTGATTAATACATATGAGGTTTCAATCAGCGGCTAGCGGAAAATATAATGGATTTTAATTTGTTTTAAACGTTCCAAATATGTCAAAATCTTACTATTTTTGTAAGTCAAATTCATCGTTAAATTTTATTTCCAATGAAACTGAGAATGAATAATTCCTTTATTTTGGAGGCAAATGTATGAACAGTGACATATGTCTAACAAGTATGGAGAATTATCGGGGTGAAAAGTTGATAGACAATAGAACATGCACCAAAGCTAAAAAAATTAAGGTTTCGATTTTCTTTGATACATCATAATATATGGTTCAAGACTTGGTTGTAAGCATTTTCGAAGCAATAATTTCAAGCCAATCATGCGGCAACTTCATACTAAACTGTAGATATTTGTAGAAGCGCAAAGCAGTTTATTTAAATGGTTCATACCAGTTCAAGAATTTCTCGTGCACCTTTTTATATAGCGATCTTCTCCTAGCAGTTTTTTTCATAGCCATTCCAAGTCTAGTCCTATAATAATATTTCAGCAGTATATTTTTCTAAGCATTCCCAAATTTGCTACATATCAATGAAATTATTTCAACGCCAACCGAACCATTATTTTCGTATTTCAAAGGAAATATTTTCAGTATATTACTCATGTAATTCAAATATGATAATTGTAGAATTAATCACTGTTTGCTTAGTTATGAGGCTCGCAATGTATTTTGAGTACCAATGAAGACATTTAAATTTTTTGAAAAAGGGGCCCTCCGATTTGCTATTATCATGCTCTAAAATAAATAAGTGTAGAGAGTCTGGTTCACTTGTGGCCTCTTGGCCAAATTTGAAAAAACTGAAGAAGGAAACCCGATCCAGTTATATTTGAGGGCGCTCAATCCTAATACGACCATTAAAAATGCCTAACGCCAAAAAAAAAGTATGTAAGACGCAATTCATTATGACCCTGGAAGAGTCCTGTTTTCAGCTGTGATAAAAAATAGATAAATACGATTCAGTTCCCCATTCGATGACATTGAATAGCACATTATTCCTACCTGCTCTTGTAGAAGGCTAGAGCATCCTCGTCGAAGCTGCGATAGCCTTTTGTTGTATCCGAGCCCGAATAACTTCCCGATTTCAAATTTCCCGCGCTCAACATTCGATGGAACCGCATGCGTAACGCGCGAATAGTTGGTGATTTTGGGCTGGATTTCCCATCAGCTTCCATGAGACTTTTCGTGGGGGTTGATCGAAGATCACGCTTTTCCTCCTCCATCACTTTATCTACAAAAACAAAGCATAACATATCGGTTTAACGGTTTAACAATCAAATAAATTCCAGTAATTTATATTTAAATAATTAATATATATATTTTATAAAAAATATTTTTTTAATACACGTTATACCAAAAAACTGTTGATATGTCATTTACATACACTATAATTGTTGAACCTGCAAAACTCGAAGGATGTTTCAAATGCTGAAGAAACCAACCACAGATCAATACAAATATCGCGCTTTACCTGTCGCAAAAATAATGTTCGAAATATAATTGCGAGCCGACGCGACGTTCACTTGTTTTTCGACCACACCACGGCTAATGCGATGTGTAGACACGCGAGAAAAATAGTGAAAAATTAGCAGCTATCATTAGCGAACTAGTTATAATTCTTGTCCAGTTTACACCATATACAAATGATTATGATTACAGTGAGAAGCGCAGCACTGAAAAAGTAGACGGAAATATTCGTTGATACGGGAGTCTGGGCACTTCCTGCCACATACTAGAACCATATCCTGACAGATTTGAGTCATAACTATGAGTCTACGGCTTGTATCGTAGTAACAAATGCACAATTGAAATGAGTGTTCCCATTACGAAGTTCTTATTAGAGTTTATAAATTAGTGAAGCTGTCATTTTATTAAGTTTACTATTCATAAGATAAGCAAATTATCATTTTCGAGTGTAACAAACAAAGGATTATATCTTAATGTCATTTTTTCTTCTCTGCACTGACTAATATTTCAACAAAACTTAAGGACAAAATAATACGACGAACCACGATTGATCAATTTCTCAAAAAAATACTTTCACAGCAAGAGCTTTACAGTAAACAACTTATATTCATACAATATGCATGGTTATACATATGTAACTTCTGAAACTTATTTGCTCAGTTTCATCTTACTTAAATTGTCCACCAATTAATAATATAATATCCTTACCTTTCAAACTTTAGCGCTGAGCTTTTATGCAAAAGATTAATAAGAGCACGTGTGAACCTTAAATGCGCTAGCACAGAGACGGAATGACATAAGAGTACAGGAATGAAGTTGTGTTATTCAATTTGGAAATAGTCAACGTAATGTCGTTGTATGGTTTTCCATTTGGTTAATTAATCGACCTGCTGCTTCTGGGAACATGGAATATTACAGGAAATTTGCCTGCTATACCGGGAGAGTATATTGACAACAGTCTGAGGGTTTGAGGATTGAGGTCAGAAAATATCATTTTTATAACGCATAATTTATTTTTTAACAAAAAAGGCAAAAATTACTAAGATCGATGAATTAAATAGATTCTTTCATAGATAACCACTCGCAAAGGATGGAAAGCACATGGTGCTCCAAAAGTGCTGCTGGAGAATCTGAGAACAAAGTACCCGGCAGCCATAACGCTGAGATTCTCCAAAAGACCGATTTTTAGAAGAGGCTTGTTCGAGGTGCTGGAAGTTCGACCTGGTGAGGATGCACCCGCTGGGCCCCTCATAGATAGCGCTGTCCAACATTTACCATGATAGAAGCTCTTAGAACAGCTAAAACATGTCAATGTTGTGTGCTAATCCTAGATGTTTACTGAAAGGTGACTCGAGTAATGGGATCCCCTCCATTTCCAAGACTGGCAGATTAGCACATGATGATCTTGTTCGGATACTTGTCTGAGTCTTATGAACTTCATTTTTAGATCCCCATTTGACAATATTTTGATGTCTCTGTTCATCCGATAAACATGTTTCTCCCATCTCTCTGGGTCTGTGATATAGTCAAAATTTGAAGACAGATTTCGTATTCTCGTTAAATCGACCTATGATTCCAGTCAGTCTGGCAAAGTCGGAGTTCTTAATAAAATGTGACAAAAAAATGTGGAACGCTTCACGATTTTGCGTGTCATCCTTGCGCAGGGGCCATGCTAATCTTCTCTGTATCGTTCCAATTTTAGTATATGTACCGCCGAAGCGAGTACAACTACAAATTTATGATACTAGTATATAAACTCAATTCTACAAAGTGTATAGTAGCAACATAATTTAGACATAGGTGACAAATCTTGTCCTGCCATCTAGACTGAAATTGATTCAGTAATGTAAAAACAAAAAGTAAACCAAACCCTTCTCACAGTAGAGTTCATAAGATTCTACTGTGCCCTTATAAATAAGTTAAATACCGTGTGATCTTCAATTTATTCTATGCATAATGAATAGGCCTCGAAATATCATGATGGAATATTATTATATATATAAAAAAAAGCAATTCTAGGTTTTTAAAGTATCTATTTAGTTTATATCCAACAATTCACTTATCTGGACACCTAGGCCATGCTACCCAAAGCACAGTTTTAGTTTACGAAAGATTTCTACCCTACTGCCATCTATCAATAGAAACTTCGAAAAGTCCTAAGGAAAAAACTGATGGCAGAAATAGCTAAATAAACTTTTTGAGTTTAAAACTGATTTTTTTAAATGCTATGAATAAAAACATAATTTCAGAATGTCATGGAAACATTTGACCCAGCATCATATTAAATCTCGGAAATCTCTGTTTACGTGGTGCTCTCTATCTGACGATAGTTGAGCTAAGTCAATAACTGTGGGTGGCGCGGCATTGACGGGTCATGTGTAATTGGATCGATTGCGGATTTTTTAAATAGTACCTAGTTATTTTGTTCTCAAGTTCTCATTTCAAATTGTGCACTTGACTGAGGTGGATAAAAGTGGTTTAGCGCCATTTTTAATAGTGTGTTCAAACTACATCTGTGATAAAGTGAGTTTTATATTTTTATAATGAATATATTTGAGGAAATATTTCAATTTGAATTTTCGCTAACATTCATATTTTTCAAGGCTAACTTTGCTTAAACTATGCACCTTACACAATGTTATGTAAGAATAGTTTTTATTTTTTGTAGTGCAAATTTCGAATCTTAAGATAATTAACAAACGTGAAGGTGCTACATAATCAAATATACTCGGAACTTTAGGGTTTAATATAGTATCTTAATTCGGATGTAGCTTATATAACCTTCAAAAATCGACCGCTAGTTCTGCATGGTGCCTTTGTATTTCTTTCTTTTATTTATATATTGAATGAATGTGGTCATCATAATGAAAAGACATTGTTCCTTTATTTGACGTTATCTTTTAAAATCTTTTCTTATTCCCTAAAAAATTTAAATTTAGCACCAATTTTTATCACGTGCATTACGTCATGAGTTGGCATTGGCAAAGGCAAGAAACCACCTTGGCCAAAGATCGTTACGCATTTCACTTGGGATTCCGTAAAACTTTCCACGTGGGACTTTACACAGCCTTTAATCTGTTGATGTAATGAATATTCATAATAACTGAATGCTCATATCATTTTATTATATATCAGATATGAGTATAGATTATGTAATCAAGTTCAGATTATATTTAACAAAAAGCTAGACATATAGGTAGCTTTGCAACCTGTGAATCAGCAATATAATTTCATTGAGGTGCATCTTATAATTTGGAACATAATGATTAGTCATTTATTTTTGTGACCTGCTAATATTGATTGCTAGAAATGTTAAACATCTTCGGCTCGCAAAGTCCAGGGCAGAAAGGTTACATGTGACAATATAAAACTTTACACTATGCCACAGTGCTTTATGCAAATTACTGACATATCACTTAGAAAATGCTTTTAAATTTGCTGGATAAAGATTCACTGTCTTTTCAATAGTTTTTTTTACTTTTATACAACTTTTTCTACAGAAAGACACTAGCAAAGTTTTTTAACTATGATATGATATAACCACCAACTTTAGACTGCTGCTAACCAAATTAGACAAATCTCATCCTGATCTAACCCTGGTCCCTGGGTCTATAACCTGACCTGTATATCTAGTAGGCTAGTTTATGTGATATGCTATTGAATATAGTGAAACACATATCCATTAACAAACTTTGTTTATAATTGCATAATTTCACTTTATAAAGAGGTTGTTTTGCCCTCCTTGGCATCCAACTTCTCAAAATTGCAATTTCTTGATTAAATCTTTATATTTCACCTTTTCAGGTTTTGATTAACTAGCACAACTAAACCAATTTCTCATTATGGGTGTCCCAGCTGGAGATGTAGAAAAAGGCAAAAAGCTGTTTGTACAGAGATGCGCTCAGTGTCATACTGTTGAAAAAGGAGGCAAACACAAGGTCGGTCCCAACCTCAGTGGACTTTTTGGCAGGAAAACAGGACAAGCACCTGGTTTCTCCTACACTGATGCCAACATCTCTAAAGGTATATTATTATTTTCATTTTATAAATATGTTATCTTCAATTCCTTCATCTTACTTATGTTATTTAAAAAACCGCATAACTATTGAACAAATTTGATTAACATCAGTAATATGTATCTCCTACTGATCATGCTAGTAGGCAAGTGAATTACTATAATGAAAAAAATTCCAATATCATTAATGATGGTTTTGTTGCTTTAATCTGAGTGCAACTTCCACAGTAGGGATACCACAAAAAGCCTATAAATCATAAAATAGTTCATCAACTTCTATGTTATGTGTTTTAGGTGACCCTTACTATTATTCAGATATTTGGGAGAGCTCAAATTAGAGACAGGAGGAGTTGTAGGACATCTTGATTTTTGTGCTACTAGAATACTTTCAGTTCCTCTATATTTGTACTTTTTAAATCTACTCAAATCTGTGCTAATGTGCGTAGAAAAATGAAAAACCTTTTCAAAGGCCTTGATAAATAATTGCAATAATAGAACCTAGCTTATTCACATTCAGTATCCAAATTGCAACGTCTTGCTTTACAGAATGTCTAAGTAATTGTTCTGTTTCAGGTATTACGTGGAATGAAGATACGTTATTTGAGTACCTGGAAAACCCAAAGAAGTACATTCCTGGCACCAAGATGGTGTTTGCTGGCCTAAAGAAGCCTCAAGAGCGAGCTGACCTCATTGCTTACCTGAAATCGGCAACCAAGTAGAAAGCCTCCCAATCCCATCTCTAACATCAAACCTATTCGATAACTCGTAGTTTTTCTGTACAATGTACATGGATAAAGTTAATTTAGTTCAATTATTAAAATTTTAACAGATGTCCACAGTAGGTTGCTTCAATGTTGATGAACCATTGAAATGAAACAAATATTATTAATATGGACATTTCTACAAGATCATCTCTCCAGAATCGGTAAATGTATGAACACCTTAGAATGTTTTCTAAGGATATGCTGATATATTATCAATCAATAGTTTATATTTATACAATTTTATTTTAGATGTAAAATATTCTGTTTAATGATTTTTTCTCTCTTCTGAAAGAACCAATTTTACTTGCTTAATATTGCTGTTTTGCAACAGCATATACCAAGTGTTTTAATAACCAAGTTGAATATAAACAACATAATTAACTGCATTAAAAGTAGTAAGTAAGTTCAAAATGGAATCTATCAAATATGTATTTATAGAAATGTAATGACTATGAGACAATTTTTGAAGCAACATATTGTGAACTTCTTCACGGAGCAACTGCTGTAAATCGAAACTCATTGTCCAGATCATGTGAATATTTCCACATAATTATGACAACATGATGATAGGTTATGGTAAATGTGATGAATGATCAGTAAATGTGACTACATGACACTTATTTATATAACATTTACTGGTTCTAGGGTTGGAATATTAAGAAAAAGATTTTTCTTGTTATGCTAGCACGATTATAAAACATTCATCACCTTTTCCGCGAGAGTTGACTCAACATTCACCATACAAAGTATGAGGAATGGATGATCATATAGCCAATTCTGTCTGCAGATTATTTATTTTAGACGTAAAGTGTGGAGCTTTTTATTTATTGTTCTCGTTTCACGTAAAAAATTAAACGTTTATGAAGATGCTGTTGTTTATTGTAACTTTCTACGATTTACCTTCCACCAGCGGCAATCTTGATGTATTTGATAGGGATTTTTGGTGATTTCCAGCAAAAGTATTGTATATGTTGACAATTTAGCAATCACGTTAAGAAACCTCCAAAAGAAAGATTATTCAATGTTTTATCTTATATCCAAATTTTCTTGGTCACATGAAGCTATACACCCCCTACAATAGCGTTATTCCTAAAGCATGTATCTGGACTGTCTGCAAAACATTTTTATCTACATAAAGCACCTTAACAAAATTCTAAAGAAGCGTCTTTGTGTAAATATTAAAAATGCAAAACACTATTTTTTATAAACATGGCGTAAATCGCTATACTATTGATAGTTGATACTGGGGTAAAACGTATTGAATATCGTATAATTCGGAAACAGAACAAAATAAAGTGTAGCTGAAATAAAAGAGTCATGATCCCTATAGAATAAATCTGTGGTAAAATTCACTAGAACGGATGGGAAAAATTAGCACCTTCAGGAAAATTCCAACTACGCGCTAAAATACTGCACATAAAGAAAACTTAAATTTGTTCAAAACATTCCAAGATACATCAAGATCTACGATGTTCAAGAGTTCATGTTTTGTAAGTCCACAACTTTATCTGTTTTGAAGGCAAATGTGTGAAATTATGTCTAACAAGCACGTAGGACTACGAGGGTGAAAAAGGTATATATAGAGCGTCTTTTAACAAAGCCAACAAGATTTGAAAGTTCCCCCAACCTCTATCTCACTTTTACATTTTTGAACGCTCAAAAAAATAAATGGTCAAGGGCGTTTGAAACATCTAAAAACGCAGAGATCTTTCTAATGCTCCGAAAATATGTTGTATCGTTGTAAGATTCCACAGCTATTGAAAAGAATATTTTTTTCATTCATATACAAATTACCAGGATTGAAATTTTTTAGATGATCGAATGTAACGTATTGACAGCCGTTTTTTTCGAGATATCCTCAAAAGAATTGGATGATCGCGGGCTCCGTAATCGTTTTTTGGCGTAAGACAGAAAAGTCCATTGAGCAATATTTCAATATTTTTTGACCCAGGATATGGTTAAGCACACCACGTACGATTTCCTACTTCATATGTTGTCATCTATAAAAAAACTTGCAAATACTGCAACTGTAAATTTTCATCCTTTGGGATTCTGTGAACGGTTCCACCAATTCACCAAAATTTTCAAACTGGTGTCCGTCGGTTAACTTGATTGGTATTCAATACAAATTAAGAGATGGTGTACTGAATTATCGAATAAATTGTGTAACAAAAACGAGTTGTTTTCAAGATAGTCATCTCTCTGCTACATCAGTTTGGGTTTGAAATGATAAGGGTTACGAATAAAAAACAAGAATAACAACAAGTATTTATTTATTTATGGCAATTATAGGTTTAGGATTCTTTCAGGTAACATTTACTTGATTCTAACAATCATTAACGAAATTGCTATTTATACATATCAATCTGAACAAACTTAAATAAATATAAACGCATTTTCACAGAGGAATGATCGATTTTACTCATACATAAATGAAAGTACTGAAAAATAAGCATTTACACGTTTAGTCACATATCCAAAAATATTTTCATCCAAATCATAAATTAATAATCACTAAAAAAAATTACATCTTTAGTAACGCGCCGCTTAAAATTATTACAATGGATACTGGAATATACAGGGCGATCAGTATTGGTTGCTCTATAGTAGTATGTGGGATTTTTCAGTAGCTAGACATTAAAATCGACTTTATCCTCAAATTATTACCAAAGAACACCGCTCGTTGCATTACGGATCTTTTTTATTACATTTTCTATCTTATCTTTATTGCAATCGTGGAATATTTTGAATGGGAATATGAAGCAGATGAGCGCAGGCAAGATAGAAATAACCTACTTCACATACAGGTTTAAAATCAGCCCTGGTTGATTAGGAGCAAAGGTTTAGGTAGACCAAAAGAAAGGTTCGTTTCAACAAATGAGGAATATTGAACCTTAATCGCGACGTGTAGACATTTTAAAAATTATATACAGACAATGTCTAAAAATGGCTTAGAGGACTGCTTCTGTTAATCAGAAATCAGCTTCAGAATCAAATGATTATTTAACAAAAGACAGATGCCAGAAATATCAGCTGATCAAATTAAGGCTATCAAGGATCGAAAACGACATACCATGTAGATGTAGAAGAACACAGTTCACCTTTAATGTCCTCCGAGACTCAAATGTTACATTACTAGAGCTCTGTGTTTAATTTAGATTAGAGAGATTTATTGGATTCCACTGCAATCCGTAAAAGAGACTGAACTAATAATAATTAAAAACGCTAGAAGGAAAAATATTTTGCGAGTGGGCATCGAACCCACAACCTCCTGCATTCTAGGCAGACGCTTTACCATCCGGCCACGACAAGCTAGCTACTATAACACAGCTATTCACTGCTCCCCCTTAATCCAGCACTATGTGAGAGTGCTTACTAACTCCATTATGTTCGGATAACTCCTAGTACAAAAAATGCCACCTTGCCAAAAATGATTTCTTAAGTTTTTGTGGCCTCTATATTCAATATTCAACAAATTACATCACGAATAACAAGAATGAAGAAATACAACAATATAACAACCTTCGAAGTTTGTATGACACTTTTTTGCATAAATATTTTATGACTCGAGCATTGATGGAAAAGTTGTTACCTTTTGGAGAACAATAGATCGAGTGGTGGTTCACGTGGCATGGAATGATTGTTGCGTGCAACAAGTAAGTTTTTATTATATTAATTGAATAATTTTTAATATGATACTTTTATATCATTTAAAACAAAACTTTTAAGATTCAATCCTGTAAACGTTACAATAAAAATGAGTTTTACGAATAAAAATGCTGTGAATGCGCTTCACTTTATTACAGAAGCATCATTTGATTGTCAAATTGACAGTTGAAAATGGGTACCCAAGTTAGTGTAAACTAATTAAATCCTATTAAAATCATCAAATACAGAATTTTATGTGTCGTATCTAGCTAATATTCTTTTATCTCACCTCTTTTTTTTTTCAGGGAATATATTTTTTTGGCAATTGATTTTGCAAGGGTTTTTAAAACTCCATAAAAAACAGTCATCCCTTCCCCTCCTCCGTACAATACTATATATACCAATAATGAATTCACTAAAAACTTTGTTCCCCTAACATACGAAAATAATTGAATTTAAAAATAGAATGTCAACTAGATACAAAAAATCGTACGTAGTTGTTTGTTCAAATAATATAAGAGTATATTAGCTAAATAGAGCACGTTGAATGCTGAAAATTTACTATACTAGTTTTATGTATATCCTAAAACTTATTTAGCTAGTTGATAGGTAACTTGGGTGGCCACTGCTATTAGACAGAGTGCAGTCTGACGATGCTTTTGGAATAAGACACATATTTACGGCATTTTTATTCGTCAAACACAATTTAGGATCTACACAAATTACCTCAATGATGGAAGATGGAGTCTCAACTAATTAAGAGCAACTACAGACCCAAAACTACATGACAAAACCTGTATTCACCACAAGCGACAAGCAGCAATCACCATGCTTTCAAATTACATCGCAATTGACTAAAAAACAACTGGACACCCTGTATGCTCCTTCTGTCCTTCCTCCTAGTTATCCCCCGAAGAGGCGTCCGTAGGCGTGGCGACCTCGTCGAAGATCCTTTGGACCTCCTCGTAGACGGTTTCCTCACTCTTGGTGGCATCTATATGGCGAACCAGGTCCCTCTCGGCATAGTAGTCGATGATGGGCTTCGTTTCAGTGAGATAGGTGTTGAAGCGCTTCTTCAAGCTATCTAGGTTGTCATCTGATCGACCGCTACCGCTTGCGCCCCGCTTCAGGCAGCGCTCCAGACATACCTACAAGCAGAGGCTGTGCTCAGCAGAAATAGAATAGCCCTCATACTTTCTAAGGTATCGCCCTAAATATTTGATTTTAGAAACACTTTATGGACAATTAAATTTGACTAAACTGTAAATTATAGGCGTTTTGTAATATAAAAAGTATAATAGCAAATATATTTCATTTAATCACACTTTTTTATACACTTGAAAACAGAGGTCAAATAAAACATATAAATTGACCATTGTTTTATTAGAGATAATAATTTTTACTGGTACAAAATCGAGTGTTTTTGCAACTTATTCTTATCATGGAGTTCATTCAGATTATAACTAGATATGCACTTTTCTATGACTCAATTTTCCTAGCTGCCACATCAAAACTGAAAATCAAACATTACTACACATTTACATTGTAGATGCTCTTACTTGGTATTCAGATGCTTCATAGCCTTTATCACAATGCAGTATGAAAACTATTTTTCATATTTTGTACTTTTCCAAATTTTGAATATTATCTAAGTTTTTACTTTGATAAAGGCTGCCAAGGCACCCATATGTTAGTAAAGTTATTGAATCAATCATATGTGGTTTTAGTTAGTAGCCAGTACAAAATGTAAAATGAACCAGAGAAGCAAGCACAACATGAGTTTCAGAAGTTACATCAACAGTATCTATTCAATTAAATCTACTTGTATAGTCGTTTTGTGTTACCTCCAGTGGGCAATCAAAAAACAAGACAAACTGCAAGTCCACTCTGTCTCCCAGCTGACGTCTCCATCCATCAAAGTTGTCCTGGTTCCTGGGAAAGCCATCAATCAGGAACTTTTCTTTCCCAGACTCTTTCATTGCTGTTTCTAGAAGACTGCATGTTATTTCTACAGGAACAATTGTACCTGAATCAAATAGAAAATATGTGGAATATCAGTGACGAATTAAACAAAAATATGGATCCAAAGATCATGAGCTAACAATAACAAGTACAAGGTATCAAAAAAAAGTTTAAGTGAATTACAGAATTTCATCTGATTACACTGCAATCTGTTAGTGGACAACTAATATTTAGAAAAATTAAAGAGAAAAACGTGTTGCCAGTGGGGATCAAACCTACAACCTCTTGCATTCTAGGCAGGCGCCTTTACTGTTGGACCATGACAGACTGGTCAGACAGTATGACATAAAAGTATTAATCTCCTTTTTTTGGCTGCTCTTTTAGTATTGCTATGAAAAGAAATGAAAGGCTAGATATCACAATATAGGCTAGATATCACAATATACTTCTTTATCGGTACAAAATCAATACCTCTTTGTAAAACCCACCAACTTTGCCTTGGTTTAGCAAAGCTATTGTGGTACTGAAATCCCAGTGAATTGAACTTTAAGGTGAATGTATAATTTCTACCATGATATTTATATAACTTTTGGGCAATTGGATTGGGCCATGTTTATGTGATAAAAATGTTTTTACTTCCAAACATACATCTACAAATTTTAGATGATTTTCTTGATAGACCCCTCATTGGACTATGTAATACCTACCATACTGAAAGGATATTGTGTTGATAACACATTATTATTCAGACCTTTAGTCAAAAAACACACATTATAAGACAACAGTTAATGTTTCTGGTTTTAACAAAATCATTTCAGATATGTGTTAAGTCAAAAATTTGATGGTGATTGTGTCAGAAAAAAGTATGATTAGCAGAGAGTCAACATACATTCAGTAACAGTTTCAATACAGGTTTCATTTATAAATTGAAACTTTCATATTATAGGATTCTTGGGAAACAGCAAAAATCATGTTCAAATGCTTCTATTATTTACAGTAGTGTGTAAGATAAGATAAATAAGAATCTCGTATCTATGAGCGTAACAATTTTAAAATGCATAATGCGATAATTGAGGAAATTGAACAGTATTAACGTCACACGGAAATCACATTTAAAACACGTCACTATAATGCGTATATTTTTCTGCCTTATTATTAACACATAGTCCAGAGATGTCTTTTTCTGTTGCCACTTTAGAAGCCGGATACTAACCGTTTTTGATGTGCCCCTCGATGAGTTCCCCCAACTTGGAGCCCGGCCGCTGTCTCTCGGCCCTAAGCAGATCACCTGCGGATAGATGAACGTAGCCATAGTTCTGCACGATGCGTTGGCACTGAGTGCCCTTGCCAGCACCAGGGCCCCCAAGTACAAACACCACTTTTGGAGCCATGTCCACAAACAGATGCAGCCGCCGACAAACCGCAGACACGGCCGTCAAGCAAACACCTGCAGCTGTCAGCGGTGTCATCGCGCGTACATGGCGGCAAGGCGCATGGCGCTAAACGCCAAGGTGATTAATGACGTTTAGTCGGCAAAAAAAACATCTAACCCAGAATAATGGATTTCGTGAAAAACTGTCACCTTCAGTCACAGAACACAAGCATGGTACATTAAATATTCAAGGAGGTATCACTAGACGGGCTCGTTCACTTGAAAATCCGATATTCATATTTGTTTCTTAGTTTGTGTTCTGTGTCTACAATGCCATAGCATATTCATAGATGGCACCACATGTCAGGTCGTGTAATCTATCATTACTAATAATACTATTATTAAATTTTATGTTCAACAGTAGGTAGTCACACTGAAAAGTCTAGGCTAAAGACGAAACATGCATGCCGATAGCAGACATAGTGGAGAGCCTACACTTGAGTCATCTATATATTAAACAACCAATCTTATAACTTTCAATAGTAAATGGAAGATTGCCCATAAAGTACGTGCTTGCGTTTTTTTCATTTTCTTAGCGTTTGCCGAATAATTTTTTTTATTTCATACAATATGTCGTAGCATTGTAGGCTTGTTTTTAATTTATCATTGTTAACCAAGGCTGCCCAACCTTTTTAACAGCTGTGCCAAATGGACGATTTAAACATCAGTAGCTACTGACCACTGAAGGTTCCTGTTTTTGATACAGATGACAAATATCTGGCTCAGTTAGTGCACAAACGCAGTGTGCGGTTGACCTTATTGTAGCCAGTAATACGGTCCTATGACCCTAACGCAACGCATGCCTCTTGTTTTCGGCGACATGCGAAACTTTTTTAACTTGGTATGCATTTTCAAAACTCATGCTGGCCATTCATATTTAGATTACAGACCACAATATTGGGCAACCTTACGTTAAAAGTTAGATAAATAACATTTTTGTTATGATTAAATATTCAAATAAGCATATTGGTGGTCGTTTTTATATTCGAAAGGACGAAACGTATTGAAAATTATTTTCTTTTCCTTATATCACTGCCTATATTAAAGAATATTACTTGCAACGACAGATTTATGTGAATTATATTTCTAAAAGTACAAATAGGTACAACATAATCTTACACTGGAAGGTACGTGTTTTTAATATAATTAATTCTATTGCTACGCATTTTTATACAAAACATACATACAAAAATAAAAGGTAAAATAGACTTGAGACGTTGGGTAATATGTACAATAAGTAACGTCTCAGTGACTAGCATAATCAGAGATATAAATATCTTCAGTGTTAAAGATCTCAGCATCATGATCAGAGTTGAAAAACTTCCAAATCCTGGTCACAACTCTGTCGTGATCTCATCCTGTGGCCTGAAGCCTAGCTGGCAGAAATCATCTTCCAAGAAAAGTGACCCATTTAGGTACTCTTTACTATTCCTCCAAAGCGAAGGATCAAACTCGGATGAGTTATTTGCCACCAAGGAGTACTCAAACTTCCATTGAGGATTGAGAGGCTGATGGAACTTTGAGTCATAGTTGCTGGTGAAGTTGTCTATCGCTACGTCCTGCAGACTCAATCGGGAGCAGCCCTCCATGGCTGCCAGGCTCGGTTGGAGATCAGGCTTGAATGTGCTTAGTGTGGTACTACCTGCAAAATTGCATAAGTAATATTAGTTACAAATTAATCCTTTTCAAATTTTACAACAACAAAATGATTGAAAATAGAATCACTGATGACTTGACGCACAGAGACTCAAATCACCCTAGAAAAAAATCACATGCCGATGAGCAGAGATGAGCTACGAAACACTCCTAGAAACTTCTGGACAGAATCTATAAGCGAGTGCTGCATCTGGTGGAGGCGCCTGACCTTATAAAGGATCTCCACAGTCTAGAACATCAACGGCTGATCGTCCTTACCAAGAGTCGTCAGTACCACAAACACAAGGGGGGCAAAACGGGCGCATTCTCACAAGGTCGAGCTTCCAACGCCTTGAACCAGCCTCTTACAAAAGTCTTCTTTTGTTGAATGAGCTGCCGTGAAGTTTGATCCCCGTTGGGGACAATTTTACAGCGTTTTAAGGTCAATCTGAATAGTACAATGGTTTTGACTTCTTACCTCTTAATGAGTATTCGGAGGAGTCCGTAGGTCCTTGCAAGAAGTTGATGAGTTGAGCGACTTGAGGTTGATTCGAAGTGCCGCTCATTCGTTTGTACCTATTCAGCGCCTTTTCAGCCCAGCCGAAGAGGTGCTCCCAGTCATCTGGGACTGCGATTTTATCTATGGGCCTGTTCAGCAGAAGCAGAATCTTCGCCAGATCCCGAACCACCTGAAAACCGTATTTTGTTAGGTGCTACATACATTGATTTGTGCTGGCTGCAACTTTTCCCTGTTTTAATTCTAACTAAACTAGATTTTTCCAGATGTTATCGATGATAATGCTTTGTCATGTACCTACAGGAAAGCTGATAAAATCCATATTAACCGAACATTTCTTGTAGTTCAGGGCAATTTGCAATATGTCACTCTACACCGACAATGATAAAATTCGAATAATAATTGATTTTTTCTTACCGGTCTATATGCGGATATGGCCCCGTTGTCCCCTTCTCGGTGCAGCTCCCTGATCTGCCTCCGGGTGTCATTGAGCATGTCCAGATAGTTGTCAGCGTATGGGCGCAACGTTTCAAGCTGCTTCAGGAAATCCCTCTTCTCGGGCGAGTCGTCGATATCTGAGCCCGTTTCGCTGATCGCCGGCATCTTTTTCCGACGGTACTTGATGTACACTACGGCTGTTGAAATGAAGACTACGCACAAGACGGTGCCGGTCGCTACTCCTACTAATACTGCTAAGGCATTCGTTGAAAGACCTGGAAAAGCCAGTATGCTTGATGAAATTTTCGATACTTATCCTGTGGCTGTGTCTGTCGTTCATTTTACTTGAACTAACTGCTGATTGAAACCACATGAAGGAGCTCTACTAACGTTACCGCTTCCTTAGCCGCGTTCAGCAGGGAACAAAATTTGTGAAATTATGATGATATTGCCTTTGTTCAAGTGTATCCAGGATTCATTTTCAAATTAGACCTTGGTATGGGTAGAGCTAATTATAAGATGATCGAAAGCAAACTGATATCAAGTGTTTGTTCTACACTAATCGCTATGCATCAGACCTGCTATAGACATGCATGTTTCGTCTTTAGCCTAGGCGTGTCAGTATAGCCTGCCGTCTAACTGTAGAGAGCAAACGAGTGGTATATACGTAACCCAGTCAAGGGTGTGATAGCAACATCAACTCATCTAACTGTCGCCCACTATGGAGATGCCCATTGTAGGACCTACCTACCTGATCTACGAGTAGCAGACTGATATATTTGCGTAAACATAAAAAAGGATTCAAGGAGGTTGGCTTGATAATTCCCACATAATAATCCTATTTTCTACTTAGAAAGACATTGCTCCAGAAATGTATGAGGACTCGTACGGTCTTGTATGGAATTAAGAACGGCGTTATGGAATGAGCTATCGGGAGTTTCTTTCCCGATAGTTACAATCGTTTTTCAATGTGAATAGGAATTTATCCTCTCTCAGCGTATCTGTAGCGGGATAGGCTTTCTGCCTTTGCAAGAGGTTATGTATAAAAAAAATAGTAACTACTAACCTAAAAAATTGCCGTTATGCTGGCACATCTCCCCCATGTAATCGACCACGGTGCTCCATTTTTTAATGTGTCCAAATGGGCAGGTGTCAACACATCTTCGACTATGCATCACGATCAGGTTTCGGCATTTCACGCAACCTCTAGGACCGCATCTCAGGCAGGCTGGATCTGAAGAACATCCTGAAATGAAAACAATTGTGTTGAAGGGCAAGAATACATTGGAACATAATTTAATATAAGTTCAAGGCTGTACAAGTCCATGGCATTATGTATATATTACTTTTCTGATCTGAACATAGAGGTCTCTAGCTTTTAAAAAAATTGGGTTTAAGTGGATGGTTGGAATCGTTTTTACGTTAAAGTGATCAATTTGGATATCAAGTTTGTCAATCATTGAAGAGCTAATGTATGGATAAAGCAGTTGGGGCAAAAACTCTTCGAACATCTGGTCAGTATTCTACGTTTTTCATTACAATGAGGCCTTATGATGAAAATATAGAATTTCCCCGGTATGTCCTCGTTCTGCATGACTCGCTGATAAGCTGATCACGCGTGTCAAATAGAATCTCAAATGAAACTATACCAAACGAATCTGAAATAACCCGAAGCCGAATGAAGCTACAATGGAGGCAGTAATAACTTGCATCCGGTTTTTTCATTTGTATTCCGCTTAAACCTGACAATGACCGACTTTTTGGTTCATCATTTGGAGCATTAAGAAGATACACTTTCCTTAATTGTGATTTATGTGGTGTTAGGAAGTCACTTTGAAGAATCTAAGAAATTACGTCACGTTGGTACATATATTTCTAGTTTTTTGAGAATTTGTTGAGTATTATAAAAGGCCATTCTGAACTATTTAGCCTTCTCAAAAAAATAGCTACGCCCTAAAATGGAGCAGAAATTGTTAGAAGAATTGTTATTGTTATTAAAAGCGAATGTGTGTACGATCATTGTCGTCTAATAAGTACGGAGAATTGTCAAAAGTTTATAGATGATAGAATTACGTAGTGAATAAGTATCATAAAATTTTCGCTAATAATTAAAATAATATCAGTCCAATTCAAAATTTCCTTAGCTAGCAAAAATATATAGAACCCTGTCTTCCTGGCAGTCGTCTACAGGAAAATCACTTTTTACATATTTGAACCTTGGCGGTGAAATTACAACTGCATAATAATATGTTTCAAAACCTAACAGCAATGATAACAATAGAAATTATAGTATGAACGAAAGAGAAATCTCCAAGTTGTAAATCATGAGAACATGTCCTTTGTTATATCCGCCCGGAAAAAATATGTAAAAATTAGTTTATTGTTCTGTCATACGACAAGGAGTAAGGCAATGTAGTTATGTGTGAGCTCACCTACTTAGATCTACGGAACTCTTTGAATCCGATTCAGATCATTTTCTCTATTATTTAATGTGAATGTATAAATTCTCTGGAAAATTGCCCTTTTCGGTCGATATTTTGAACTATTTTCTGACTATCATATATTGCAAAACGCGTTACTTTTAGTATATAACCTCTCAATTTTATCATCTCTCATTTCTTCTACTGAAACCTTTATAGCGTGTCGGAGATTATCTAAGGAATGCCAAAATATATTTTCACATAAAAAATATAATAAAAGTTGAGTTGCCACTGATGAGATCTTTTGCGGTGAAATAATTATGTTGTTTTTTAAGCAACGACGCTTACTGGTGATTAACATCCTGACCTGACTAGCTCATGAATCATATTTATCATTCGAGTGCCATGGTATTTCAGAAAAACATTTTATACAAGTCTAAAAAGATTGCGGTAACTATTAATACTACAACTAATTAAGTATTAGTTGCACGACGTATGAAGCAACATAATTTGTGAATATATTAGGATTAGAAGTATTTTACTATTTTTTATTCAACGACTTGCTACAATAAATAATATTCAGGTTCAGACTAGACGTATGAACATCGTTGCACAGCAAGCACGATAAAATAATCGTGCAAAAACATATTACCGTGTGCAAGGATAGCATTATGAAGCTGATGATTCATTGATTCACTGTATTTATTTTCTATGCTCACTTAATTTTACTAAATACTCGGTATAACGCAAAACAGTGATTGCATATCATCAGCTCCGTGAAATGGAATGGGGTAATACACATGTGCGTGCGCAACATAAAAAAAGACCTAAATAATTGAGAGACGAGATAGAAAGAGAGAGGTTATCATCGACCATCTAGCAAGAATGGTGGAATTTTTAACGTATTTAGAAATATAGTGTGTAGGATAATTATGGAGTAAATATGTATATAATTTATCCTACGACTGCAATCGGAACATGAATATTCTGAACCAACAATTAGAAAAATTAGAAAAAAATATTGTTGGGTTCGAACCCAAAACCTTATGAATTCCAGGCAGATGCTTTAATCCATTCATACTGCCACACCGAACGGCCAATACGATATGGAAGATCCATTCTCCGCGCAATCCTTCTTCCCAAATATTTAGAGGAATATTCATTTGCATCGAAAAATAATTTTAGAATCAATTCAAAGCTTCTTAAAACAAAGAGGTAATAAAACAAGATTTGAATATTAATGCCATCAGTGGTACTGCTTTCTGTTACCGCATATACAGTTGTGGTCAAAATAATAGCAGTGTTTACCAAAAACGTTTTCATTATTTTTTTTTATAGAACAACTAAAACATCTGTATGTCAACTTTAAAGCCCACCTAAAATGCAACATAATAGTAAGAGTCCAATTAATTTAATTCTCTAAACATCAAGAAAAACGAAAAATGTCGGAAATTCTATTGGACAAAATAATAGCAGTGTTTTACTAATGTCACTCTTAAACAAAAAAACTATGTCTAATTAACAAAATTCTTATTTTAGAGGCACAACACAAACTTAGTACTTAATTGTGTACCATTTATTTGCTAGGACAGCTTTACAGCGTCGCGGCATAGAATTAAATAGATCTTGACATCTAGACACTGGAATGCTTTTCCAAGAATCACTGATTACAGACCAGAGCTCATCTTGATTTTTAGGTTTTTCTCGTGCTACAGCATCCTTGATGTCCCCACAGATTTTCGATCGGATTAATGTCTGGGCTTTGAGCTGGCCAATCTAACACATTAATTTTTTTCTTTTCTAAAATATTTTTACATAATCGACTGGTATGTTTTGGGTCGCTGTCATGCCTAAAAAACCCATTTAAGTGGCATCTCATATTCAGCATAGGGCAGCACAACCTCCTGTAAAATTTCAACATAACAATTGGCATTCATTTTGTTTCTGATCTAAAATATAGGCCCTACTCCATGGTAGGAAAAACATGCCCACACCATTATTTTTAAACCTCCATGTTTAACTGTCTTAGTGAGGCTGATATGCGGTTCCTAAAGGGCGTCTAACATATGTTCTACGACCCACATTGCCAAATAACACTATTTTGCTCTCATCGGACCACAGTATGTTACGCCATTTAGATGGAGGCCATTCAATATGCTGTTTTGCGAACTCTAATCGTCTCTTTCTTTGTCTTTTATTTAACAAGGGTACCTTTCGCGGGCTTCTTGCTGGTGAGTTTGCTTCTTTAAGTCGTCGTCGTATTGTCCTAGGAGCTACATCCAATGCCACAATCTCCTGAAGCTGTGTTGACGAAGCAAATGGGTTTGCTTTTGAAGCTCGCACTATAAGTGTGTCCTGTCTGGATGTAGTTTTGCGTTTTCGACCACGAGTTTCAGGTGTAGATTGCCATCTTAAAGTGTTTGCAACCATTTAAGCAGAACATCCCAAAATATTTTGAATTTGCATGTACGATTTTCCATCACTTCGTAATTTTCTTATTAATTCGCGTTTTTCTTGAGAACGCTGCTTCTTACTATCCATAGTTTTATTAAAACCCAAAATTGTTTGTGAATTTAACAAAAGGCTACTCTGAATTGACAATTTACCCGAATATAAGCAGCAAAAACTATTTAGGTTGCAAAAACAAAGCAATACTAAACAACACTGCTATTATTTTGTCCAAACGGAATTTATCTCCTGCTACAAAAAAAGATAATATTTTGTTTACTGATATTTTTATATAGATAATTTTTTGTTGAATTCTCGGGACAGTTGATGGGTTTTTACAGGATAAGATATTGTATACATTAATGAAATTTTACACTCTCATTTAAATACTTTTTGCCATTTTTATCCAACCACTGCTGTTATTTTGACCACAACTGTACATATAACTTTTTCTGTTGATGCGTTTCTTTTTATGAATTGCGGAACCCTGGGGTTCGGCGGGACACAATTTAAAAAACGTTGTACTCTAGATATTTACTTTGCCTTGCCTACGCTTATGTTATGTACATATTTTTCACGCATTGTTTCACAGATAAGAATTGAAATGGAAAATTAATGGGAATATTGTTTTCGCGTTCTTTTGTATTGTTTATGAAATAATCAGTATGCATGAAGATTAATTGGGTGCATCGATAAGAATATAACAGACATCTAATGATGTGTTCTATCAGAAATTTACTGCACTTTTCCTTAGCATAATGAGCAGATTCTGTTGTCTGATCCAGTAGAGGATAGTTAGTTTGTTTTTCGATCTCAAATTAGATTTGTTTTATGTTAATGAATGCCTGTGTCCTTCATCCAAATATTTAGCTTTTTTCTACATCTCGCACTTCTACAACCTGTGCTGTAGATGCAGCCGAAACGCTAGTGAAGCTTTTTCTTAAAACATGTTTCAATAATATTCATCGCGATAAAGCGATAAATTCCTCCATTCATACCAAGGCACGCCGCATCGTAACGGATGGTGGGATAGTACGATGCTCTTACAAAATACACACCAAATAGGCGCTATATTCCCACGCCTTAGTCTGAGAGTATCTCTCTTGACCATTTATGGCATAGAGACCGGATTCAAACTCGGATGCGCGCAATGCGGAGAACCATTCGAGGACTTTTTGTATACCTTTGGAACGTATTATGCAGGTGAAGTAAACACAACTGTATACATACACCGGGTAACCAAGATGATGTGTATATTTTTTTAAATGGAACTCAAGTGATGCAGCTGAATTACGGTTGCTGTTTTACATTTAATGCTATTTCCTCAATTTACTTATGGAGTTACTTCTCAGGCATTCAACAAGGGTATTGCGATCAGAAATATTTTGTAATTTAAGATTTTGGATGATGTTTACATGACGAATTTTTTAATACCCCATTTTCATTAGCTCGCTTTTTCACCGCATGATCTCAGTAGCCGTTGCACCTGTTTCGATGAAATTTATGAAGATATTATACCTATAGGTACATATTAGAAAATGCTGTGGTCAGGCATCTACAGCAATAAATGTGACAACACCGGTAGCGGCAACAGCGCGCCACCATGACGGGCTGTCAACGTAAAAGAAGAACAATTGAAGATCGAGTAATAAGCATCGGCGATCCACGTAGAAAAGACAATTCGCAATTCCCACTTTCGCCATTAAATGTATTATTGTGAATAATTCAAATATTGTACCAGCAAGAATAAAAATACAGTCCACTAATAAACGAGTAAAATAAAATCTAAGACGGCTACCAAAAGACTATATCTACTAATGAACCGCAATCAACATTGAATGAGCAGATGACACACAACTCACATACAGTGAGTGACCAATGAGAAGCAGGCAGACTTGAGAGAAAAAAATGTTAATTACCTCACGTCAAGTAGTACGTGTATGAATTTAAATCATGTCTTCATCAGATTTTATTGATGTCGACTATTTAGGAATGCTCATGGCACTTGGTTTCAACGATTTAAATAGGAACGTATAACGGAAATGAAATGATGGATGAAGTGTGGTAATTTGGCATTTGAATATTTTAAATCGAACTCAATTCCAGATCGTATCTCTTCTACGAATGATCATTTTTCAGAAACGTTCAGTATGCGGGAATTGGTGATTCTGTTTTATCAGATTGAAACTCTTATAACGGTGATACTTGTAATATTTTATTTGACAGGCAAAAGTGATGAAACGTTGTAATTAGAGAAGCTTTAAATTCAGAAGTCTTGTGAGAGTCAGTATGTGTTGGACCTATCTATATTTTCATTGTCAGATGTAGCAGAACATATATACAAAAAAATGTTTACCATCAAAAAATGCGAATTAAATTACTAACTTGATTGCGGTAACACCGAGCTGTAAAAAAATGATTTTGACAACTCGATGTACCGTATAAACCGAACGCGGGCTGCTTGGTATCGACCATCAGGCCTGAAAACACACGGCAGTACCGTTAACAAAAATGAACACACATCGGTTGGTACCACAATCCGGCTTGGGTAGTTCTCATATCGATGATGCATGTGTTTTGGTAACATTACCTACACCTGTTCACGCATTGACATGCGGTTGATTTGGTGATTATTGCGTTTCCTTATAGGCCAAGTTCATTGAGTGAATGCGCGTTTGCGGTTAATATACAGTAGCACGTATTAGATGTTTTATTCCCGCGCAATAGCGATAACTATCTTAGTTCATTCCGGGCAAAATTTCATATAATACAAATTTTTGATTTTTCAGAAATAGAATTTTCGGCATTTAGTGCTTGAGAGGGGACTCTACCTAGGATTAACGGCGTTTTGCGTGGGTTTCCGGTATTCCATTTCCAGCGCTCAATTTTCAATATAATGCAATGATTTTTTTGCTCGTATCGATAAGGAAACATCCGAGATGAGTCGAAAGATGTCAATATTCGCGTGACAATATCTAAAATGTTTAATCAAAAATTGAAAAGAGAGCTTTGCACGAGCATGGAACCTACGTTTTTCAATCATTTACAAAAAAAATCATTCCGTCATCTTGAAAAATGATCGCTGGATATGAAATATTCGAAACCCATTCAAAATGCCTTATCCATTCCCTCTTAAGGGTCATTTGAATCTGACCTCATATCTTGAAGATATGAGGTTGTTCATAAAATTATATCGTACAAGCGGCAAAAATGGAGTCAAGTAGATCAACTCAATACTTCTCACGAATTATGTTTATCTTTTTTATATCGAGTAGATTTACCGTGTTTGCCCGTTATAATGAACTTTATTTTATGAAGTTTTTTCGTAGCATCTATAAATTGGACATATTTCGCGGTTCTGTTGTTATAGATACATTCCCGTATAAAGAAGTATTAGATTCTCTTAATATTTGTATAAGTTCGGCACGTATTATCTGAACATTTAACATAATATCACTCTCAGAAAATATGTCAGATTTACGCACATTAATTAATAAAAGTGCGGAATATTCGTATTGGTATATATCTGTATTATTTGGCAAGACAAGTAGAGGGACTACACAAAAAAGCCTATTTACTCTCAAATTTCCTGAGCCCCAACAACGTCTGAAACTGCTTTCACCAGCTTTCAAAGTATATCAACCTTACGTGTTCATTTTCAGATGTAGGAAATATTTTTGGTGACCAAGTCTTAATACCTAGTCTCAAGTCAATCTTCTTGATTCCCGCATGTAGTTGATAAATTGTTTTGGAAACACTGCAGCAAGTAAGCAACATAATTGCAGTATACCAACATCGTATTGCCATGGTAAATATGAGAATGCACTTGCCTATTTTTATGTATGTGTAGGTTTAACTTTCGACTTTACAATCGAGCCACGAAACAAAAGGTCAAGGCTGAATAAATCTCATTAAGAAGCAGTCCCGACATATTCACGTAGCCCCCACGCTAATGAACTTTTCACTTCGAATTAGATACCTACTAGATACAATTTCTTACTGTGACAATGAAAACTCAATTAATTTTAAATTGCTTTTACAACTGATACGACGATAACATAGTTTCGAGGAAAATAGAATGGGAGGGTATCGAGTACAGCTTGATCAGAAACTTGAGTGCCGCTCTTACTAAGACTCCTGATCAAAGACACTCTTATCACAAACGTCGGCAGTTCTGTAGCATCTTGGAGCCAAGGAACCCGTCTGAATAAACAGTGTGAATTTTTTTCATAAACTCGAAAACGTCCACAATTCCCGATGACATCTTTAGCAATATAGTATAATCACACTTGATTCTCTCTATACTGGTGATAACACTGTCAATTGAATTGGTCAAAAAACGTTCAGATTAGCTGTCTAAGAGTATATCCAGTTCATCCCTATAGACTTTATTTTGCAGAATGCTTCAAAATTCATCAGATGTATTTCAGTATTTTATAAGATGAGGATTGAGAAGTGTGTTATGAATAATATGGTGGATCAAAAGGACAATAGTATGGCATGTGAACCTTTACTTACAACTTGACCAGCGTAGATTCAGATTGATTGAATTTCTTCAATGAAAAACCTTGCTGTTTCAACTACTTTCAAAAATGTTCCACAGAACATATCTACGACGAACACAAAGGCTAAGCCAAGTTCAAATGGTATCATCTACGAATAAACTAATTCACTTCACGAAAGATCTCGAAGGTAACTGTAAAATTGTAGCTTAAAAATATGTTTACAATGGAGATCTTGGTCTCAAACAAACATAAAGCATATTTCAAAATACAATTTTTTTATTCACCAGATGCCTTTAATAGAATATCGAGTTGAGAGCGCTCTTTATAGACGTCAACATAGTTTCCAGTTTTCTCACGTAGATTTCACAGCCCTCAACCTTACAATAAGTGAGAGCTGAAATCGAATGTACAGTGTCATGAGGAAACAATTATGTTATCATACTGAAAGGTATTTCGAAAATTCATTATCTTAATATATAATCAAGGTTGTATTCCCTAGACGTCGTAAATGCATAATTAATCGTAGTTTATTTATTCAATGGCTACCGATCGCTAGATTACATTTGATTGACAAGATACCTAACTTCATGAATATTCATGACAAATTATGTCTATGCAATCGCGATAATTCTTTCTGATTATCGATTTTATTTATACATAACATCACTTTTCATAAAGATATATTATTTGAAATTATATCCAAACAAATAATATAAATTAGTATACAGAGTATGTGCAAAAATTTCAACCAAACCTCTTGAGACCAGAATTTGAACATCCAAGGGTAATAAAACAGTTCATCATCCAGAAATTCTGGCAATACTCCCTACTTGATAGATGTAGATGATTAATCACACATTTTCAAAGTCCACAGATTTGTTTCAACATCTGTGGACCTAGAATCATACAATACATACATCGGATTCATTGAAGGTCTGTAACACAAACATTTGAATATTTTTTTATGCATAGCATTTTAGGGCGTAGTCAGCTTTTATTCCCAAAGGGATATACAAATCTGTTTTCAAGTTTTTCTGTTGGACTCCCTTAGCTGTACAGATAATACACATCGTATCCTTCATTTCTAATACTTTTACCCATACAGAAATACGCATGAATCAGGATTTTACCTTGAGTTTCCGAACAATGCACATACCGCTACATATATCAGCGTGTGCACTATCTAAAATATGTCGCTTTTCGCAACAGTCAACAGCCCGCACCGTACAGGAATGAGGAATGACCTGTCCAACTCTCGCTACTACTCACTTCATACGCCTACAAACTACTCTCATTTTGCTGTCAGATAAAAGTCGCACACACCGAACCAACTGGACCATGCGTATCTGGGTTAGCTGAACCAGTAGATAATTCTGTTACTGCTTTCGTACACTTGCAGGCACAGTTTAACATACATAAGGCTATCTCATTATTATCCGATTATTCTCTTGATAGTACACACGGTATGGTTTTATTCCTAGCAACTGGAGATATATTATTCTACAACGACTTTTTAGTGTATCATTCTGACGTAATTTCTGAAAGTTCTATAGTTTTTTGTTTAATTAAGTTTACTTGGCTACTGCTGAAACGTCAGTAAAGGTTTTTCAGTGGTCATATTTGGTTTGCGCTGGCGATTAAGACAAAAGTGATGAAATTTAGAAAACGATATGATAAAGGGTTATGCTGCTCTGTTTTCTTAAATCGGTGCCTTTGCGGCTGAGCTATAGATAAGAAATGGATAAACCCGAACTCATCCCTAAACTTTATTTTTATGTTGTAGAAATCTGTATGGACATCCGTTATAAACGTGCATGATTTCAAGCTAAGCCGAAGCTAATCAGTTAAACAAAATATAGGCAATAATCCCTAAACGGTTTCTTATGAATGCGAATAGACCTCAAGCAGATCGAGAATTTTATTGGTGGGCCTGTTGTACTTGTATGTTAGAATTGAATACATTATAAACTAAAACTTATAATTTTTTGTCTTCTTTTTGTTCCATAAAATGATTTAAAACCTGTCAGTACCTACACAATTCTTGTGTTCTGTTGTTTACTAAGTCGTAATTACAAAATTGCCCCCCGAAGATTGTGCGGGCTCCGACTCTCCCTAGTTCCGCCCCTGCTTAATTCGCACGATGCGATGGCGGTCGTCATTCAATCTTCCGCAGCTTGCAAGTTCCGCTAGCCATAACAACCGGCAGTCAACAGTCATGTGCAACACGTGCACGCCGAAATCCGAGACAAGGCAAAAGGGCTGCTACATCCAATTTTATCACCACGTCCTTCCCGGTAATGCTACACCCGCATATTTTTCACTATCTTCTTCTCGCTTCAAAGGCCTAAACGCATTACTGGATCGCACCACCATATCGTGTCATTTAGATAAGGTTCGTTTTAGAGGCTTCACCCTGATACGATGCCCGTTAGTTCAATATTGTGAGATTTACCAGACAACAAGACAAGATCCATTTGTTAAGAACTTTACCCGACATCCACCTTCTGGTGACCGGAGATATGAATACTTGTAATTAAAGTACCTAACTTCTGTAACATACTGTGCTTGTTATCCTAATATAAAAATAAATTCAGAACCTTTGAAGCGAAGCCCTACCAACACCAGCATTTGGTCGGATAACTAACTACAATAAAAATATACTTTCGATACGGATATAATATGTCAGAATAAACTTCTCACAATTATATACATATATTTTCTTACTTTGTGATTTTTTAGATTGGAATGACCAATCGGAATTCTGAATTGGTGCCGTTCCAACACTGGGTATTCCGATTGTAGAATTATGAGTTCGCGAATGGATTCTGAGCAATTATGATTGAAGTTCCGAACTACAAAAAACTCTTCATTGGAACGAATCAAAAATCGATTAGGCTACACATGAGAATCCATTTGAAATGATAACTTATTTGCTGTTTTGTTATCAAGACTTTTTGAACAGTGAGTATTGCTTGTTTAAAGAACTTTAGAACTTTAGAGAATTCAAGCTCACAACGGGACTTGGTCATAAGACAAGAATTGACACAGCTAGTGACTGGTCCTATATTCTTTTCTGGTGTATCTTTATACCTCCATAGTCTATTAGATCTTTTTCTCATCACATAATATTTCTACCATATCAATATACCAAGCCTACAAAATAAATACAAGTTGGACTGCTCAAAACCTTTAAGATCCAGACTTCTAAAGCAAGCCGCTTCGACCAGTCGTTTTTACGAGCGATGAACAGTATCATCAAAGGCGGCCTCCAGCGGAGTAAGTGACATGCTTTAGTATAGCAGATACTGGCCTTGAGCAGACAAGGGAAGGACAAAGAAATAAAGCCGCTTTAACGGCAGAGTGATGCAACTTATATTCCGTAAACTTTGCTATATATTCCAATGTTTCTCAATAAAACCAAACGAAATGAAATTCAATAAATTCAATATAGCACTTGGTAATGCTCGATATGTAACTCGCAAATCATAACAAGCCACTTAAACCTTTATTGAAGAAATGTTACATGCTCAATACGAGAATGAAGGAAGCTGAAAGATTATTTAGCCTAAAACAAAAAAGATCATGAGCGGTATTTAAATGGAATTAATATCATGCTGAGCATTGCATAACGCAATCCTAATCCGGATAATATGCTGATGTTCATTTTTCCAAACGAGAAATGCACGCATAATGAATAATGACTGTATAGTGATAGAAACATAAGCACATATGGTTATGATTATACAGGTTCATATGCAATCAGTTCCATAAACATGTGTATACTCGTTTTGCAGGATTGGATTCTGAAAATTCATGTGTATACGGCACGGCGCCGTTTTTCCTTGTAACGACTCATCAGTATAAAATAAGTCTCGGAACAGATGATAGAAAGCAATAAGACTCAGGTCTATCTGATGCCCACCAAGAGGTCTCCTGCCATTATTGACTAAGCAGTCTATCACAGAGCTGGCTACTGCTCAACTTAAAACCCACATCAACCTGCTGAAGCCAATTACCTGCTAAGGCTACAAAAAGGCGAGCCCTTACACGGAATTTTCTACAAATATCTAGAAGAGCATGGCTTGTCTAAGCAGTTGCACTTGTATTTCCAGTGGGTTGAAGTCAAGACTGGAGGCTTTATATAGTGGCTTGGTAGTATGGTGTCTCAACACCATGGTATATCATGGCTGTATCGGAGCTGGACTCTTTATATAATAATAATGATGATAAAAGTTTTATGGATAGTTGTATCAAAATTTCTCGGCCACTCAATTAATGTTTAACCTTTAGTGGAGATAGCGTACAATATTTTTGTCAAAAAAAGGCAAACCTATCAGGTAATTGTATCAAAAATATGATTCATGTAGTTCGAATCTGAATCCAGCTCTGTAAATTTCCTTCGCGCCTCTAATTGGCTGAAAATTTACATATTCATTACATTTGCTGAGATTTTTCTATCTAATTTCCTCTAAACATACATTGCTAGTTACTTTCTCCGTTTACATTATATACTCACGTACATGTGTCTCAGAAAATCAGTGTACCAGATGACTTTCTGTTGATTTTTCCTTTTTTGTGTATACAGATTATGTAGATCATGGAGCTATACGATGTTGGAAAGTTTTCAATAGAAAGACAATTGTGGCGATACAGAACACAGAACGATCTGGATGAATATAACGCCTTATTTGCGTTGAATGGAGAGAGATTTCGACCATTACAAAAGACATCATCAGGGCTACATCGAACATCATTGACATTTGGAGCTTAACACTGATCTGACAGAAAATATATTTATCATACAAACTGTAGTCAGCGCAAGGTTTTTAACTAAGCATGCAATAGTATGTAAAATTTCAAGACCGAAGAGCCATTGAAAAAGCAACTAGAATAACGTTGAATCCATTTATTGCTACTACAGATACTCATTATTTTATATCGCTTCATTTTGCCTTCCATGAAAGGATGAGGAAAGTAACGTCACAAAATCATATGAAATAAATAAAAACATCTAACTGCTGACATACAGATCTAAGAAAACTAAGATGCTGTTTGATTCCAGAAATACTCGTATTAACAGTGAATGGCACATGGATAAACATGCCAGCGTAATGCAGCTAGAACTAGCTGACATAACCAGAACTGCAAGGGAAAGTAACCATTGTCCATATTATGAGCAATAATGGAGAATACTTCACTGACTTTCAAGTGCCACAAGCTAACAAACGAGATCAGTATTGGACTGATACCAGGTGAATGCCTACACCAACAACAAAGGTAAATATAATGAAGATTCTAAGTTTCCTTTCCTTTTGAAAACAGATGTCACTTTGAGAATCCGAGGTTACCCCCTTCTATTGAAGTTCAATCAAATACACTGATTTGCTTCAAGTTATCAATCTACTGAATAATTTGTAACGTTCACACCCACTCAATATGTTAATAATGAAAGGTCCTGAATTGCGGAAAAAATCATCTACTTTCTTATTAGTAATCTACAACGCCGTTTGGTTTCCCGAACTTCCGAGCTTCAAACTCGAGGGTACCTAATTTATTTTTGGAATGCTTCCAAAGTGGTAAATCTTAGGAATGTTCATAAAACGAATAAAATTTGACATGACAACCCTGTATATAGCCTGACAGCATAATTATTGGTCTGTACAATTAAAAGTTCTTTTTCGTTCGAAGTTACAGTCTCGTAATTAGCAGACTATTTACATATCAAAGTCGTACACCAAAATTTTTCTATCTATTTTACTTTAAACGTACATTATTAGATACTTTCTCCGGTTACATGGAGACCAGTTTCAGGAAATCTGTTCAACGAGAGTTTCTTTCTTTCTCAGTGCATTTTTTTATTTCCCATTTGTTCTACTATCATGTGTATGAATAATTTGTTAGATAAACTGTTGGGTACCCCTAATCAGGCGTTAGATATGAAAAGCAATAGCTAATAAAAATACAAAAGATGTGTCCGCTGAAGTGTTACTGAGTAATTGTTTATTCAAAATGAGCAACGACTTAAAAAAAGCGTAGTTTTTAGATGGACTTACTTTGTGAAACTTCATCATTTTGATTGAATCGTGCTAGTTTCCCACAAACATCTCTAATGAATATGCATAAAATCTTTGACGTACTTCACTTTAGCTAAAAGCAGCGTCAAACTGTTACAATGACTGCCAAGGATGAGTTTGATGAAGATGCAATGACCTTATTTCACGTTAAGTCATCAGCATATTACTATTAACCCGTTTGTCAATTTCAAATGTCTCTTCTAAAACACGCTTCACATTAATGGCCCTAAAACAGATCCCTGCAGACTCCCATATTTAGTTATTTGAAAAAAGATCAGGAGCCACTGGTGTAAGGGACACTCCAAACGGAAATGTGCTTTTGATCGGTACTGTACCAGAAATATGACGCGTGTATATTCGAAACAGGTGGGTGCTGTGTGGTACCGTGAGGGGCCCACACATTCTGACCCATAAATAGTCAACGAGGGACCGGGCCCAGGCGCGTACAGCCGATAAGGCGTTAGCTTATAGGTGGAGGAGAACCAGAACCAGCAGACCAGCGCGAAGGAGCGAAGTGTGAGGTCATGACGCAGGTTCCTTTCCCATTCGGAATTTAATGTGTCTAACATTACACTTCCTACGCCAGCTCGGGCTGAAAATACGTAAGATCCCTTATAACACGATAGCTTGAAAAATATACATCGATTTTACGAAGGAATTCCCATAGCATAAAAAATTTGTTAGTATATTGTAGATAATTGGCATTGGAATACAAAGCAAATAGGGACAGAATTCGATGAGCTCTGTAATTTTTTTTAACATCATTTCATTTATTTCTCAGATTTCAAACTTACTATTAACAATTATAAATTTCAAAATATTATCCATTTGAGTAATTGGTCAGTTTTGATATTTTGCAATTTTGGATGTCAGACGAGATACTAGAAGCGCAAATTAAAAAAACCAATTTCCACAAAACAGGACAAATCACCTCTATTTACTTACGCTGGAGACTTAAATGGATGCTTTCTTACTTATTAGCCATTGACCTTCATTTTTTCATTGGTCAATAAATCACAAAGGGTCACTTCATGATCATTATCATATCATTGTTTTATAATAGAAAATTTCTGGCTACTGCTTTTTCACTGGTTTGCTTTTATCAATCGAGCAATTTAAAATTTAATCCGTTCAACCTTTTGATTGAAAAACAAAAAATTCTAGTAATAAATGGAGGGTTTAGTTGAACTCAATTTTTTATTTGGTTTACAGAAAAGCGGCGCTAGAAAGACATTATAATTATTATAATACTTGAGCTTCGTAAACGAAACTTTGAACTAAACACATTCCAAAATTGTATATATTTGAGATTTTATTCCAGATTTAGTAACTAAAAATATATTCGCTCCACCGTTTTGTATGACAATATCAGCATTTTACTTCATTAATATCTGCTATGATATCCCCTCAACTGTGAAGGTATCTTTTTACTAGGGCAACAGGAAGTGCAAGTTAAACAACAACCGCAGGAGATCCATCAAGAGACTTCCTGCAACTGGTTTTCGCCCATCTGAATCTGAGATACAGCCGTTCGGCATGGCACAGCGCTAAAAATAAACGACGTCTGCAATCAGGGAAACAGCGCGGAACAGACACATGTACAGAGTGACTGACAATGCTCAAGAAAAACAATAATCATAGTTAACTCATTTCAAAGTGTCGCCCTCTATAGGGACGCCCATTGGCACCTTACGAAGTGAAAGGTCCTAACACCTGGAGTGCCTTGAAACGACAAAAGATGATCTTTCACCCTGAGCTGATGGAATCAAACTCCCATTCAGCAACCTCAAAAATATGTATGGTAACCGATTAGTCCGACGCGACGCGCAAAAAATACCGTGCAGCTGTTTTTTTCTAAAACATCTACAGCTATGTACACGCTAAACAAATGTATGATGACCATATGCCTGATAGAAGAACAGTGTATAATAACGTAACGCTTTGCAGTCATTCCGTAGTAGCATAATGCTGATTTAGTGTCGACACATATTGAGGTGTGTGTACAGGACAGTCGGCAGCCGGATGTGATGTCTGAATAGTGGCACTGCCTTCAAGAATGTTTGAATAGAAGCGCCAATAAGCTCAACGTCGCTAATTGGCCTTTTATAGGTATAATCTCCTCGTACCCAGCCGTATGACACGACATGACGCAATGTGCGATGGAAGAATAGAGTGGTGGAGGATGACGACGAGTAGACTGGCTTCACAATCGAAGCAGAAAATCATTTCTAAAATTGTAAGAGATTTGACAGGTCAGTGGTGGAGACTTCTATTTTGGTCTTTGTCAGTGGTGAGTCTTTTTCAGAGGCATATAAATGGGATAAATGGGTATTCAAATTGTTATTGAAACGCAGTAAACTGTATCACATTATGACATTAGGTTAAAACACAGTTTGGAATAAAAATATCTGGAAAATTTAACGAAATCTATATATTTTATCAATATTTATTTTATGATTTTGACTTTGTATGTCCATATTTCCAACAAATCTAATTCGCTGTAATTTTTTTAATTTAGTTTTCCTCATCCTAATGGATTATAAGAAAATAAACTGGAATATGCTCGAAGTCACAATTAGTGAGACCGTCTCGTTAAGAGTCGATCTGTTAGATGCGAGGTTAAATGCGTGCGGTACAGCTTGGGGTACGTCAAACCTTATTTATGGGGTGAGAATTCTCAGAAACGTACCGAAAATTGGATGTTATGCAATTGTCGGAAGTCCTTGGGTCAATTTTATGGTGTGCAACTGAAACTACCTGTGCTTACTCTCGTACCGCCATAAAAGTGTTCTAGACTACTGAGGATTTTTTGCTTCCGCTTTTTTAAACTGTAAATGAGAAACTTTCAGAAACTATTATTCTTCAAAATTAAAAGAAAAATTAATTCATACAGAACAGTAGAATTGAACCTCTGTTTTCAAGAAAAAAGGAACACAGTTTTTAATTGTAAACTTTTACTAATAATTCGGGAAGAATAATTAGATATATGTAATTACCCAGCCTTTGTCCAATTAAATAACCCGAAATTCTATATATTGTCATATACATGGGTAACTCATGTCACCTTCTTTCGAGATTCTATTAAACTTTATAGAGAAATATGACTTTTCCGATAACTTTCATCAGAAAATAGAAAATATGAATAATTCTTGACTCATTCGTTTATAATTACTAGCAATTTATTCGATTGATCTTGTAACCCAACTCTGACAAATATCATTTACTTGGCATGCTAGAATCAAAATATTACTTTTTATTTTCGTTTCCAACCTTATGATTACTTCAGCTATTTATTCATCCGCGGGCTCTCAAAACTTGTACTATTGTTATATTCACAAGATTCCTGTATTTCTGGCTGCAACTGCTTTCGACATTACCTAATTACGACGAAATCAAAAAGTATTTTTACGATCGCATCATTAGAGGAAAACATCTTTCAACAGCACATGATCTTTTAATTAATCTAGTAAAATGTGCCGCTGTCATGCAAAAAAATGTGCGTAACATCCGATGAATCTGCCTACAGTTTGTTATTCTGTTATGTCGCAGATAGTTACTGTTAATTCCTGTCGATTTCAAAATCTCATCACTTTTGTATTTTCAGCTTTATTTTGACTATTCTTCCAAGAAACAGTTGCACGTGCATCAGTTCACAACTTGCACATGTGTTATTTTAATTGACATTGCTATTAGGCCATATATACAAAGCTAATCGAATTGCTGTTTCATCAGACATTGAAAGAGAAACTGCTTTCAGACAAAATTTTTGTAATATTAACACAAAGCTTCACAAATATAACTCTCTCTCTTCATGTGGAACGTTTTGTTTTAAAATTCAAATATATATATTCTATTGAGATAGCTACCCCGGTAACTGTTATGCTAACCATGAACAGTTATCAAAAGTTTGATTTCGGACTTCCATTGTCTATAAAATTTTGAGTATCACGACGTTTCGATTGATGTGCTATCTTCAATCGTCTTCAGGTCCGGTGACGTGTCGTCGTGCGCGGTCTGTTCTGATTGGTTCCCGATGCGCGGTATTCCGGTCTGTTGACGTGTCTCGCACATCAATCGAAACGTCGTGATACTCAAAATTTTATAGACAATGGAAGTCCGAAATCAAACTTTTGATAAATCCACCTTGTCTACAAGTTTCAAACAACATGAACAGTTATAATGTTTTTGCCAATATATTCTTGGAATAACTATAACCAATTAAAACAGTTTCCCCAGAATTCCTTTGGAAGTAAAAATGGAAATCCTTCTAAATACCAGTTATTAAAAGGGTTGAAAGTAGAACGAATTTCTGACTTTCCCTTGTATAAGAAAAGTCTCTCGATTGAACCATGCCCGACTGTGCAAAAAACCAACACATCCAACTAATAATTTATCGTTATACGCGTTTTGCGTTACGATCCGTAATAACTGTTTTTATACAGAGTACTGAACGGTCGAAGTACCATGAGCGTCGCCCCAGGAATCATCTTGATCAAATATTGTTTCCACCAAACAGAGACGAAGCAGGATTTTTTTCATAAGCTTCAACAATTATAGACCTGTGACTACTCTGCATCTTGACCAACGTAATGGAGACTGTTATTCACGTGTATCTCTCGAAGTACCTGGACATAGACAACATCATTAATCATCGCCAATACGGCTTCCGCAAGCATAGAACTAAAGACGATTGAAGATACCCCATCAAGCGAAACGTTGTGAAAAAATGTCGCGACAATGAAAGTTCAAAGTGGTGATACTGAAACATCCACTTTTTCCACAAGGAACTAAAGAGGTTTTTTGGTTTTTAATTGCAAATTTGCTTTGTAGTGTCGACCGCCGTGCTATAATGATGAGTCGAGTCCAAAGACAACAGGCGACACGAACATATCTATAGCAGGTCACATGTATTGTGTAAGATATACTCTTGATAACAATTATATATAGATATAGTAGTAGTAGTAAGTAAACATCCCATCTTCACGTGGACTCATGACAGTTCCATGACTCTAAAGTTTATTTTGATTTTCTGTTATCTTATCGGCAAAATCATCTCCACATTTTCCACAAAATTATCAGTATACTAATATTATTGTTATATAGATACTGCGTTCGACCTAAATCGAGGAACAGTGTCTACGAAAAACCTTCCTAACTCAAACCGACTTGTACGACCCTGGCGAGAAATGCCTACAATGTGGGTGTTATAATAAATTTACAAAGCAATACTGGTCAAAACGAGCCGTAGTAGAAGCTGGTGCGTCGTTTAGAATTGATCACATTGTATAATGCCCACATTTTTAAGGACATTTTGGAATTTGCATGTCCCTGTACACCACGCTATGCATACATCAAGTATCTCGAAATTTACTATAGATATCGCTCAATAAATTCCAGTAGGATCAGGTATTTCCACGATATAGTTTCATTTTAATTTTCCGATGTATCATCCCAACAGTTTGTTTATGTACAGCAAGAAGAATATTGGAGAAAGAACAGTAGCCAAGGAAAAGGTATGGCTTTGACAGTATTACATCCAGTGCATATCCAATATCCATGCATCATACCAAATAGAGATCAATCCTTATTCAACTCTATATTGGCATAAACCCAGCAACGGTCCATAGGAAGTAAGTTTGACCAGAAGTCCATCGTGTCACAACTTATCGAAAGCTTTCGATACATAATTTTGGACATGATACTGTTGATGTTTATATGAAGTAATTATCCGCGAAATGTTTAAATGAAATGTTTCCCATCAGCCATTCTACATTCAAAATAAGCGCCTCGAAATTTTCATAATTATTTCCATGTATCTAGGTAAACAACAATGATGGAGACAACTTGAGCTCATACAGTTAGAAGTCAAATAATTATACATAAATATTAAAGTTCATGTATATTTAAATTCGGTTCAACAACATGAAGTGATTTATAGTGATACAAATTATTACAGCCGATACGAGTACTTTGACTGATAATGTATAACAGAAAGTGGAAAGTCATGTTTTGAGATAAACTGTGCGGAATGATCTATAAATCAATCGGCCCTATCAATTACACAGAAATAAGTCACGTTAAAATCTATTCTACCTTTCACGGGACAGAAACAAGTTAATAGGCTTCATATAAATACCTATACTGTGATTTATGAAAGTACTCTGCCAGCTGTGTATGAAATATAAATGATGAAATTTAACAACTATATACAAATGTGGAAACTACAAATATTCTGAGGTGTTTCAAATATTATTATTATCATCAGTAAAATTACATGGGCTCTAAAAAATATGAGGGTCATGGACTCAATGTTTGTAATGGTTATTTGTGGGTAAAGAAAAATATTCTCACTAAAACAGTCGAAAATTTCCTAAAAAAACTCTGTTTTCCCACTTTGCAGCACGTAACCAGTCAGTTTATTGTATGCATCCAAAGCAAAGTTTATCGACCCAGCAATATAATGTTTGTCTTTCGACCATATTCGTCTTTTTGTGCGTTTCTTGTTTCTTCTTATAGAAACATACAATTAGCAAGGCAGTTCAAGAGTTGTGTCAACACTAGTAAAACTGCATACCGTGATTGTGTACCGTATATAATACAGGAAAGGCTGGAGGGCCTTTGTATATTTTTTCTACCTTGGTCTCCGGTTATAAAACTGCAGGCTAAATAGAAGATGAGGAATGGGGATGGTTTATTATACAAAAGTTATAGCGACTGTATAATTCATCCTATTTCTATTCTGAAAATATGGCAGCATATACATCAGGTTCAATTTTTTTGACACTAAGACAACGTACGTTTGAAACTTGTAGACAATCGAAACGTCGTGATACTCAAAAATTTTATAGACAAAGGAAGTCCGAAATCAAACCTGTGAAAAATCGACCATTTATGTCGTTCTTTCTGCTCTTATCAGTCGCCTAGGACAGGAAACCTAAGAGGCCACATGAAACCTTATCTTTTTTAAAAAAAACTCATGCTTCAATGAAGAAACATCGTGATTTACCGGTGTTGCTTCAAGCTTAAAGACTGGGAAACAAACCACACGGAACATTTTTTCTGTTTTTGATTTAGCAGCAAGTAATAGTAGTGGGCTAAGAGTATGAGTTTTTTTAGCTTCTTGGCATGTTGACGGAGGATAACGAGATAGACATTTTCTGAGGCAACGGACACCGGTGCTTGTGGGCCGTGATGCCGGCATCCGAACCGTGGAATAGATTTGAATAAAGAATACAAAGAATAGGAAGACGCAGTGGGCAAACAAAACAGCCAGTGTGGTCAGGAACAGGTCTATCGGTGCATGGAGCTGTCGGGTAGCGCCGCGTAGCGATGTTAGTGGAGCAGGTACCAGGTAGAATACAAAGCGTGAGAAAACAGACAAAAGACTAGTTCAAATTAAAGGTTGAGAATTCTTAGAAGTGCGAATATACTACAGCCGGTTTTCCGTTCTGTGTACAGCTATAAAAGTTGGTACTTCGTTTGTCACAAAAAGAGAAAGATTTTGTATTTTTATGATCCTGCAGTTACGCATATAATGGCTCAGTGGCGTCATACTATTTACCGGTGACGGGTTAACAGACTAATAAAGTTTTCACGCTTGACTGTCTAATTATGACTTACGCAACGCCTTTCATAATAGTTGCCCGGAAGAGTGTTGTACATCACCTTTTTACGAGGTATGGACTAACTCACAAATTACTATGATAATGATAAGCCAAAATATATTAGACTTTCCACACATTCATGTTTTTATAAAGGGTGACAGCTCGAAGAAATACCTTCAATCGTAAGACGGATTGTCTTTCGATAACTACATGAGTGGATAAAATTTCATTTCATGCAATGATCGATACAGATTTATATAAAAGAGATAAATACACAAGAAACTAAAATGGAAAAATCGCCTATTTTAAAACTATTAGCAATGGAATATCTAAAACAATAAAAAACGTTATGATATAATCAAATAAGAATATAGCTGATCAACGTGTCAGGGGTATTTCCAAGATCTTGTGTCCTTTTTATCATACTGTTTAAAAAGGTCAAAGATTAAGAGCATTTGAGGACAGATCGAGTTCCGCCAAGCACTTATTATTTCCTAATCATGAAATAGACATCAACCTTGGAAACAACAATAGAAAAGTGTACCTACTTCATAGTTGCATTGAAACATTTAATGGAGACCACTAGAGATCCAAAAATATATGAAGAGTTCTGATTACGGTGTATTAAATGAGCAGTTTTTCTATAGATAACCTCATGCAAAGGCAGAAAGCTTATCACGCCTCATAAGCGCTGCGAGAGAATTCACTCGATACACTGTTATAACGTCCCATATACTTTTGAGCAAACCCTATGTTATAGTTTAAATTAGTCTTGGAATGTCTTAAGTAATTAAAGTATCTTGAAGAGAAAGAATTAAATGTCATAAGGCATGACTTATCTTAAGGACATTTTGACTGTGATAGTTGGGGTTTACTAAAGATTTTTGCCGACCTAGTGCAAATGCAGTCATCATCTCATATGAAAAACACAAAATGAAATAATACAAAATAATTTTAATTAATCAAGGTAAATATGTTGCCCAATAAGCTACTTTACAAGGTCAGGGACGGTATGCAGTCAATTTGTCAGTCTGAGCGATTTAACAATGCTTCAGAAATAAAGTGAAACGCTTCCCAGATGTAGGCTACTATTATTTATGAAACTCAGTTTAACGTTCCCACAGTTCAATGCTACCTTGAAGAAAAAACTTACATGTAACTGACTGCCAAGCGAAACCACATTCGTCTAAGTGAGTAACTTCATTTTCTGTACCTATTTTGATACAGGCAGCAAATGCAGCCAAAATTTTGAGTAAATGTCAATAGTAAATTAGTCAGATGTGGTTTTAATTAGCTGCCAGCACAAATAAGATGAATCGGAAGACAACCACACAATACGTTTCAGCAGTTAGAATAATCATTTTTCCGATTTCTCCACAAGTATCAGAAGGCTAACTGGAGCATACGCTGCGCTTCAACAATAAGACCACAATAAATTGTTAAAATGACTCACAAAGGCGACGCGGCACACGTACAATTTTATAATTATTGCTCATTTTCCGACTTGTTAACCTTGTATGTCATCTATAATTTACACTGGAACTACAGAAATTTGATAGGTGTATAGAGATTAATTGATGATATACAGCCATGTGAAGTGTTACATTTCAAATGCCACGCTACAGAAATTCAAGCAACCTAGCAGGATATTAGTTTTTCACAGTGGATTGAACTCAAGTTGAACCTTGAAACAAAAACTTTTTTTAATTTTTATGAACTACATCGAAAATATTTGTTGTTATAATAAATTATATTAATGCATTACAGAACGTTTCATAAACACAAGTAAAGAATCGTTGTTACATCCCTCGACTTTCCTCGTTACCAACGCCCATGCACTCAAATGATGATCAGTTTCGTCTTGCCAAAAATGACTTCCAGCTGACGAATTAAAATTCGCATCAGACAAGTTGGTATTTGGTGCGAGATCGCGTTTGATATGCTTTCACTTCTCAACTCGAGGCATTCCTGACTCCGTTCACAGAAGAAATGAACATAAATATCGTTGATTAAAGAATTCATCGGTCACGCTAGATGCCGTTTTAAGTAATTTTGTATCGGTGATGTATCTTCCTGGTATCTTAATCGACAAACGACATTAAAAACTGTTTAGTTTATACTTCAATGATTTTGGGCGATCTTATAGCAAGGGAGACATCGACAAAGTTTATACGTCAATATCTATGAAACTAGAAGTTTTCTTATGACTGTTCATACAGTATCAATGATAAATTGAAACTCGCAATAAAATTTCACTTTGCAAAACTTAGTGAGATTACTGAAATATCCCATTTGACAAGGCTGAAGTTATATATGTATTCACATAGTGCATACTGACACATGTCCAGGATCAATTCTCTACTACCTCGAAAACGTGGAATTGCACATTATGGATGTACAAGTACATTGAAGATGCTCTCAACTTGGTTTCATTGGCTCTTTAATTTAAAGATTGAAGCGAAACACGTGCAAAAAATGACATTCATTTGTGAATCTTTGTGTATGAATTGCAAAATTTTACATTAAAACTTAAACCACAAGCCTGGAAACTTATTATGCACTCATAACCTTGAGCATTTAGAGCATTCAAAAGTTCAGGATTCATGGAATTACACTACCATTGATGATTTCGCAGAAAAGCAAGTTTGCACAATAGTGGAAACATCATGCTTACGTGAATGACAAAATCTTGTTAATGTACTTCAATTTTCAGGTTTCACATAACATAAGGGGAAACTACAGAAACAAAAAATTTGAACATGCCATCCCCTTGGGAAGTTATGTGACTAAATTTGCCATGGTATGCGAGCGTGGTTCACTGCAACTTCTTACGCGATGTTATCATACCATAAAAATATTGCATTTGAGAATCATTGCGATGTTGAATTCAAAATCTTAAAATCCCTCATCGGATTTGTAATAGAATGAGTTTTTAATGGTCCAATGCATTACATAAAGGCTCATAAGTAGCTATAACGCTTTGAGTCACAGTCACACAGTTTTATCTATTTTGTGGGAAAATCAACTAGTAATCAACATTAAATCAACGTGATGGCATTTCCATATGAAAATAAGAAAAAAAGAACTTCCATATAATTGCAAGTCAACTAATCTTCAAAGTACTTTCTACACACGCCTTTGTTGACTCCAAATCTTTCACATTTATTTTTTACTAGCTATGGAAGTAAGTGTGGTGAATTAGTGCCTATTTTTTTTGAATTCCAGTAATATATTTTTTTTATTCATGAGATTTACAATCATCGAAATCCGTTTATCATTTGCGTTGGTCTGTATGTCGGTGTCTCTCTACGTTGGCGTTTTTGTAACGTAATATCAGTAACCGCTGCACCCATTTGGATCAAATTTGCTAAGCAATATGCCATCAAGTCGTATTAATCAGCAAAAAACACTGCTACACCTCATTTTTTGATTTTTATAAGATGCAGGTTTCTTGAACAATGTTTTGGGTTCTCAATTTTTTTAAGTTTGATTTGTGCTATCAACTGATTCACTGTCATACTTGGGTATAATGTACTTTGGGTCTACCATGTAATCGTATGAAACGTTGTTTGTTTCGACTCTTGCAGGATTAGGAAATAAATTATCAATTCACACCTCATTCAGAATGAAGTTTACTGCTTCGGCGAAACTATAAAAAAAGTTCGCAGGGAGCTTTGTATAAATAGTATGCTGGATCAAATAAGATTATTTTAAAAAAATCTGCTTATTCTCGCAATTAATCGTTACATAACAACATTACGCCGCCTTAGATCTCAATGAAAATAAATAATGTAACAGGCGTTCGATTATTTATACGCGATAGGAATCCTATACGAAGTGTATCAATCTCCACTGTACATCTGGTCTGCTATAAATGCTTGTGTCGTCTATTGCCTAGCTGAGGAGTACAGCGTCAACCTAAAGGAGAAAATAGGTTTGGTCCCCTTGATCCCTCCATCTACGCCACTGGATCAACAGTAATATAAGAACGCAGTAATAAAAATGATTTCGTTTGAATCTAACAACCAACCCTCTAAAATTTAATCAGATACAGACGAAGAGTACAAATCAAGGTCTTACGAATACCTACGTATTCTTCTTCACAGCGACTGTAGCTTTCTCCAGAGACATTTACGTAATTTCAGATTATCTTCAAGAACCGAGCCGTGTAGCCTGGCATTATTTCAGTTCGTAGACATTGTAATTCAACTACATGCCTTGTAACCAGATACGATGAAAAAACTATTGGGTTCATAAACCCTGTTGAAGCTGATAATATCTCATTGTGGGATCTAAGGTCTGGAAACTTTTTTTTTATATCGATAACCCCTCACAAAGGCAGAAAACCTATCTCTCCAAAAGCGCGTTCTGATGGGGGAAATGTACATAACTTTTGAAAAGGCTTGTTCAAGGTACTGGAAATTTCATCTGGTAAGTATAGTAGAATATATTGAGTACGGGTAGATCAGACACTTTTATTCGATTTCCCAGATTGGAATGGGTTCCTTTGTAATTTCAGGAGTGTCCAGTAAAGTGCTCCGGAGTGCATCCTCCCACAGCGAGCAGCATTTTAATTATGGTTTGATCTGAGCCTTAAAGAGTAGCAGTAGCTATTACAAGCTAATTCCTGGCCTCTGAGATGCCGACCTAATGAGGATAGTGGTAGTGCTGAGACCAGGATGTTAACGTTAACCCCTAGAAGCGTGATGGAAGATGATGTCATGGGTATGGATCACTGAGTCAAATTAATAAGGTTTAAGGAGCAGTCCTATAGTCCTAAATGGAGTTTCAGTTAGATTTCTATATGTGGTTAGCCCCCAATGAAACTTTCTGACGATTGCATATTTTGTAACAATCAAACCAAAATGGCTCAAAGCTTTGTGCCTCTGAAAGGTTTTAAAACCGGAAAAGAATTCGCCCAGCTCTTCGTGACTCCATTACGAACTATCCTTCATAACTTAAACTGCATGCGAAATAAGCATTTAATTATGCAGCACTCTGGATGCCTGCTAGATAAAATGATTCATATTTTCAATTTATCATATACCTAGCTTTACAATTCCAGTTCTAGCACCATAATAATAAATACACTGTTATCCAGACAAGAGATATATAAAGCGGTAGGACTTAAAAGTTTCTTGGACGTTTCACGTTATTATTGCGATGAAATTGGGGTTAATTACAAAATTAACATAGTTCTTTTTGTACCAACGCACTCAATGCTGGTCCATAAATTAGAATTTATCTCAGAATATATTTATGCAAATCTTGTCTCAGCACAATAAATTTATTCTTGCCATAACTGTGAGAATGTTTGTTCTGAAATCTTACATACTGTTCAAAATCATTACAAAACTCTTAAAGTTATTAGTTGAATTAGTAAGTTTAATAAATACTCCTCATGTTAATTTTATAATAAATATTATGCAACGTATTCATATTTTAAACAATATTGCTCCTGTTGTATTGACAATCATTAAAAATGTATGGAAGAACGACATACATTTTTTGCAATGTGTTTCTTCCTAGATGGGATAGCATTACACTTATCTCTTAATATTTTAACCTGTAGCTAGTGGGAAAATATTTTATTCCCAGTAACCAGTAATTATGAAGGGTTTTCATGCAGGAGAAAGCGATGAGTTGCAACAAATAAACTTTACCTATACAAGATAAATACTTAGATCGTGGAGACGATGCAGCGTGAACACATTTAAATATAGCAATACAATCAAAAAATATCTGCAATTGTATTTCTTAACTTCTGTTGAACATCGTACCGACTTCTCCATAAACTCACCATTCACTGAGCTGCCGTTATCCCCAAAACATCCCTTCACAATAATAACAGCCACGATCATCAAGTACTCTGACCACATCACTCATCGATTATAGGAAGCCTTTTCACCAACGAAATCCAATCACATACTATCAATCCTGGCAGCAAATCTTTGGGGAAATCCAAGATGAAGTTACATCCATAGTTCAACGCCGACAGTGGACAGTTCTTTCTTTGTGCAATATAGCAGGAAGCAGTGATATTAGCAAAAAGGTAACGGAACATGCACTCGCGAGCGGTCGTTCAAGAGGTAAATGTGGCAACGTGGAGCTGTGGTTCGCGAAGGCTGGAGCAATCCTCACGCGAGCGCGGTTCTTCGGCGACTGTCTGCTGTTTGTCGACGACCGCGGGACAGAGGTACCGACAGGACGATCACGTGATCATAACAAACAACCTGTTGCACTTTATAAGTGATGCTGGGCTATGGACCGTCGCAGTGGCGGTACCGCCGAATAGTGTAGTGGAAGCGGCGTTAGCTGAATCAAAATTTAATATATAATACAAAGATCTTATAGGAAAAAATATCTGAGACCACCTGAACGTGCTGAACTGGTATTTGGGAAAATCTGTTCGGTGCATAATGTGCAAATTAATCTAAATATTCGACAGACATCACATTTTGTCCATAATAATAATAATATACTTCTTTCAAATCTTTTATCACATATACAGCAATGAAATAGATATAAAAACACGTCACTCACTAAATTAGTAAATTGTTGCATCTAAAAATTCAGATTATAGCGTATGGTTCTAATTCGGTCAGGATCTGTTTCAAGTGTCTTTTGAAATGGTTTGTGCCATTCATAGCCTTAATATGTGTTGGTAGCATGTTGAGAAATTTGGAACCCGGCGCGTATCTGAGGGGGGGGGTAATGGGGGCAATAACCCCGCCCCCATGAACGAAAAAAATTACCAAAGAAACTGGTGGAATATAAATCAGTAAACATTCGGTTGATTACAGTACTGTCAGAGCCATCAGTAAATAATTGTTTAAATACGCACATAAACATGTAAATTGTTGCTTGGTATAGAAAACAGCTTTATTTTGTTTCTGTTATGAAAGAATATCTTTATCTTAATGAACGATATTAATCTAAGAGGCGGTAGAAGCACACATGCGACTCTTGTGCTATAGAAATGATCATCATGTATGCGAAACTTTTCTCTATTTTCGACAGTAAATATAATGCACTCAAACGGTTTTCAGTAGAGGGGAGGACACTAGATACGGACGAACTTTATGCTGTACTGTACATATTCATAAGAATAAAATATGTAGTACAAAAATATGAACAAAAATCAGTGGCGCAACTAGGAATGTTAGTGCCTAGGGGCAGGCATATCTGCCAGCGCCTATAATAAACTATGTAGCGGTGCCTATTTCCTCTTGGAGGCGTGGGGGACTTGCCTACCCTCAGGTTCACCCGGTAGCTACGCCACTGGCAAAAATAATATGCAGACATTGTACCATACATTTTGGACTGCTTTCCACTGAACTGAATTAAGAACGACCACGGAAAATAAAAATTGTATACAATTGGCGCACAACAAATGTTTATTGCTGCATTACGCGCGAAAGTACGTCAGGATCTCAGGTAGCTGCGAATTCAGATCTCTGAGTGTCCGCCTCCTATTTCATAGTCAACGGAAAAAGCTTGAATAACAATTTTTTGCGACTTTTGACTAGGTTTTTGAGTGTTGAGCACCGGTCAACTGAACGCTGTCAAAATTGTCAAGAGACTATTGTTAATGCAAGTTACAAGAACAGTTACTATTCTTGTACAGGTGGAAACACAATGATCTCAACAAGGAAGCAAAAAATGAATAAAATCACTCCACAAATTATGGAAGTATTATACAAATCGTTCCGAAGGACTACAAAAAAAGATATGTAGATTCTTCTACCTTAAAGAGACCTCGGAGATATATATTTTATATTACTTCATTTTTTTAATAGAAATAAATGATTATACCGTTTATACACGTGCAGTTATTTTTTAATTGTCTGCAATATCCATAATAAAAAAGGGATTACTTGTCTTCATACCTAGGCCAAATTGAGAGTTTGATCGGTCAAAATTTTCTCTCGACTGAAAAGAATTTGACTGATCAACTTCACAACACTAGGTTTTGAGATGCCATCCCACTGCGTCGTAAAAATGTACGTATTCATATCTTTTTTGACATACCTCTTGATCAAGCACTGCCGCCTCTAACCTTTCATGGGTATTTTAATGATAATATGAAAAGTCGGAATAGCATGGATTACGTCCCAAAGGTCCTCCTAAGCATATCTATATAATTTTAACTTCATTGATGAGGAAATTGTATAATGAATAAAAAATAAAATATGTTGGTCTTAATCCGTTTTATTGATTTTTCCGCCTTTAATTCGGGTGTGAATGTCATCCGATTTCAAAAAGTATATGTAGTAGCTGGCCCAGGCATATATCACTCCCACAGAACAGTAAGCTGATGTGATCATTAATGGCAAAAATGGAAACTTATTGTCCAACCTTAATAGTTGATGGACGACGTTTTCGTACATAAACACTGCTCCCAGTCCTAGAAGATAAGTGCTCTCCAATGGATTCAACAGGGGAAGTGAAAACCTGAAATTAGTAAATGTCTGGTTTATCAAAATATCCTCGGAATTCTAATCCCTGTAATAAGTATTAATTATTTTTTTTTGTTACATACCTCCTCTTAATTTAATTTCGAGTGTTGTTTTAGAACTTACATGAATGCTAAGCTTATAAAATATTATTAAGCATTCAAATGGGTACAAAAAAGGTCAAGTACCATTTATACAAAACATCGTCTAAGAGAAAGTTCACAACAAAATTAATCATGAAAAGTTTGATTTCGGACTTCCATTGTCTATAAAATTTGAGTATCACGACGTTTGAAGATAGCACATCAATCGAAACGTCGTGATACTCAAATTTTATAGACAATGGAAGTCCGAAATCAAACTTTTCATAAATCCACCTTGTCTACAAGTTTCAAACAAAATTAATCATTATTACACACTTGCATTTGATTGTTTCCAAAACAATAACCTACATAATTCTCTATGTAATAATAATTAGACTATTTACTATACCTGCAAATTGCAAGAGGATGCATCTTGTAGAGACTATGGAATGCATAGATTGTGTACAAAAGTAATAGGAGAACCTTGATCACTAATAATGAGGCAGGAAATAACAATGGAAATAGGGAGTAATGCCCCACAGTTGATAAGAACAAAAATGTCTTTCCATCTACTGTTTCCATTATCGACAAGATCCTAAAAAAAGATCTAATAAAAAAAACTCTATATCTTAATATCTTAGATTGTTGATGCTCATACTAGATTTGTAGAGTTTTATTTGTGGAACTGCGTGATAATTCCATAACTTTTTATCTACATTATATCTTAATGTATGTATAATGTTGCCAGAGAGAGAGGGCAAGTAAACACCAACCAAAAATGTGGACATGTCCTCTTAAAAACTATGACATCAATAAAAAAAATTATACTGTAGAGGCAAGAGCTCTGAACCTAAGGTTTTCAGTATGTCTGGAAATATGAAACACTAGCAGCATCATATCACAGATTTTTTTATATTTGAATTGAATTTTTATTTTGTACTGGAATGGTTTTATTCACACTGCATAGCTTCTAGGATGACATGTGGCCCTCAGATATACAGATTTGCAAGGTGAATCCAAGCATGCATGAACATGTAGAAATGGGCAGCATTACCTGACGATTGATTAGGATTGAGGACACAATAAACGGTCCGACGGATCTGTAGTCCTCAATGTCAACAGTTTGAGGTTGTCATGAATAATAGTGAATAAAAGTACTTACGCTAAAGGTATGATGGCCATGAGAATTGCCTTTTCATGGACATGCCATCCAAACAAAAAAGATGTCAAAGCACAGATTACCAAACATCTTAAAAAATTGCAAGGCTGTCTGTTCAAACGAAACAACTTTATCATAGCAGGTAGTGTGAATATCACAGTCAACAATATTGTTACAACAGGATGCACACTGGGCAAAATGGAATGCTCATATTCTTGAACCAATCCGCCAGTCATTGTAGCTGTTGCTCCATTTTCTTTTTTGATGTTGAATGTCTTGACTGAAAATGCAGAATAATGACGATATTAATGTGTAGCTCTTTAACTGATCAACAATTAAAAACATGACATATGTTCATCAAACAACTTTACTGATGATTCAGCTACATTGGCAGCTTTCCTTAAAGTAAAATAAAAATTATATTTTGAAATCTAAATTGAAATATGGATTTAATACCTAACAGAATAACATAAAGAAACTCTGGGCTAAAAATCAATAACTATCTATGGGAGAACAATGATTAGATATTTTCTTGAGGCCAAGGCAGCTAAAAATTTAATTGACTTATTGCACAAACCTAGGTGTTAGTTATATTGATTAAATGGCCAGTTAATAATATTTCGCTGATATTCATTACCTACTCATATTTCAAATTTTCTCAATCAGCTATGATGTGTGTATATATAAAATATAAATGAAGCAACTTTATTGTAGTATGATTTTAGTCATCATTTTTTTCTGAATCGGCATCATCAGACATTTTTTAACACAGTTACAGTACAAAAATTATGTTTTACAGATAAATATATAAGTCATGTCACTGGTGATAGTGAAACAGATTAACAAAGATAGTGATTTGGTTATATCATATGTTTGCAAAATTGTATGGAATATTAAGCTACATAGCTACATTACCTACTAAAAACCCAATCTTGTCTACTGTATTATAGAGAGCCCAGATATTTGGTGCCCAGTAAGCATGACTCAACCCCCTTTTGAAAGGAAATAACCTTGAAAAAACCTGTAAAATAGCTAAAATCATTGTTTTTCAATAAAACTCATATACAACCTTACTTGTGGCAGGTGATCAGAAAATGGCAAATAAGTAGCAATGAAAACACTAATAACCACACTTCCCAGAAGTGCCAAATTTTTAATAGTGTTCATTGAAGTCAACGTTTTCAAACTGAGTTGACCTCTCAAACAGTAGTGTCTTAATAAATATACAAAGTATGCTGGTGCCAAGTAGATGTATATGTGCTTCATGTTTAAAAGGACTGCAAACCAAAATGCTGACAAAATGTGTTTTCCCTGAAAAAAAAAACAGTGTAGTTATTTCTGTCAAAATATGAATTTATTCATAAGAAATAAATGTTTATCTACAAAAAATACATCTACAGAAGAATTGTGCACCAAAAACTGTTCAATTGAATGAGATGTAATTATGATAGGGGTACAATATTACTTGACAAAAATTATAGTTTCTACATATAAATTTTGAATGATGAAGATGAAGTTACTCACTTGAAGCATATATGCAATAGATATTAATAATATCCCAAACAGCATACCATTATACTGAAAGTGGATGTGATCAACCATAATTAATCCACAATTTGCTAGCAATAAAATTGGTAGCACAACATCCTTTTTCCAACTTTTTTTCAATGATGAACAGCACCTGAAAATGTATACTCATTTTCAACAAAATTTAAACTATTTCTAATATTCACTCACATATAAACTCCAAGAGAATATATCAAATCAGTTGTTATAACTGAAAGCCTTTGAAATAAGACTGTCATATCCGAAGAATAATTCAATCTATGTAAATCTAACATGTTTTTGTCGAACAGCTGTGCTATGTGTGAAAGTATGTACTCAAACCATGCGAAAAGTGGAGGATAATCTAATGTCCAGTGGGATGTTTGGTCAAAATACCATTGTTTCAAAGGAAGGCTGTGTGTTACTGCTAACCAATTCCTGTGTACCTCAAAATCAGTTGAATAACTGAAAAAAAAGGATCTTCGTGAATTCGACACTCAAACTCAGCAACATGTATACTTACTATGCAGGAATAAGTAGCAGCTTCACACAAGATGTTAAAATTGTCACTGTAGCAATCATTGTAATAATTTACAAACTTTCATAAAGGCAGATACAGGGAAATCGATTTTTCCATTTAATATAAATAAAACATTGGTAAGTGGGCTAGCAGGGCTAGAAATAATGAATTTAGTTGAAATACTGTTTACACAACAGTCAAACTATGAGATAAGGTTAAGTTCCGCATTTACAGGTTTCTGGTTTTTATATTACTTTTACTTTTATCACTAGTAAATAGATATCACAGAATATAATCTAGGGTTAGGTTAAGATAGATCGGTTGACAATTTTTAGCACCTTTTTGTAAAGAGCTCTTTGCCGTTCCACAGAAACTGTTAGAAATTTTGACAACTGACTGATTAATTTTGATAACTTCTTGTTCTGTGTCCCAACTAACCAAAAAGGAGAAAACAACTGACAAGTGATAATTAAATTGTGGTTTTTGTTATGGTTTAAAAAATAGGTTCTGTTTTTCGGACTAGATTTCATATTTACCACATTATAAGAGCCTCAGAAGATGTCTTCGGAGCTTGATAATTGGATAGACATAGCACAACAGTGTAAATACCTTCCCGAAAACGATTTGAAGAAATTATGTGATATAGTATGCAGTATTTTATTAGAAGAATCCAATGTTCAACCAGTTTCCACACCAGTTACCGTATGTGGCGATATCCATGGACAAGTTGGTGAAGACAATTCAATCAGTTTCTTACCATACTAACTGTATTTTTCCAGTTTTACGATTTAGAAGAATTGTTTAGACAAGGCGGTCAAGTACCAGATACAAACTATGTTTTTTTGGGAGACTTTGTTGATAGGGGGTACTACAGCTTGGAAACATTTACAAGACTTCTCACTCTGAAAGCTAAGTATCCGAATAAAATTACGCTATTGAGAGGCAACCATGAGAGTCGTCAGATAACTCAAGTATATGGATTCTATGATGAATGTATGACAAAGTATGGAAATGTTAATGCTTGGAAGTATTGCTGTAGTGTTTTTGATCTATTGACTGTTGCTGCTGTAAGTATTATCTTTATAACCCTCAGTTCCTAACATAGGTAACATAGTTTCGATTTATAAGGCTAGTTGGTATTATGTGCTAACAAAATTGCATTCTGTTTAAGAAAATACATTTGAATGGACATGCAAGACTCAGTGAATGAGTCATGATTTAGTGGATTCATAAGAATAAACATCATGACCTACATAGCAAAAAGTATATAATTCAAGTGGTAGAATGAGAGTTGACTGTTGATTTACTAATATATCAAATTGAGTATATTTTTCCAAAAGGACGTATACAGTTTATTTTATGACTAATGAAATACAACTAGAATTCTGTGTTTGCTAGTGCAACCAACATACTAATGAAAGAAAAACTTGTACGTTTCATCATATTTTCTATTGTGCATTCATTGAAATTGAATGTATGACTGAAAATATCTTCACTAATGTTTTTGTTGAATTCGTGACTGGTTTCAATTAGCAGTCAGTATAAAATATTATAAATTAGAGATACAACCACAGGATGACTTTCAGGAGATTAATTAATAACATGTGTATTTTTGTCTCAATACAAGCAATAATTATTTATATTCATTTTGTAAATTTCAAGTAAAAAATGTACACTAGAAGTGAGTAGCGCTATTGATTTATATTATATTGTTCATAATTATTCAAACATTGTTACTCTATACTGGGTAGCTTTTTGATGCCTGCATAATTTTCTGATCGCACCTTTTTTTAATCCGTTTTTTTTTTAGATTATAGACGAAAAAATATTTTGTGTCCATGGAGGTTTGAGTCCTGATATAAAAACTCTGGACCAAATTCGACTGCTTGAGAGAAATCAAGAAATACCACATAAAGGAGCATTCTGTGATTTGGTATGGTCTGATCCAGAAGAAGGTGACACTTGGTAGGTGTATTGTGATCAGGATGCAATTCTAAACTATTCAAGAGAAAAAAATGAGGGATAATGGGTTTTGTCATTGTAGGATTGAATGACTGATAATTTGATATTATATGAGTAAATGCGATAAGATTTCACTCAGATTTGTGATCCTTATTGTAATAAGACTTGGGCGTAGTAGTGGCAAATCAGGCTAATACATTTACATTTTTTTAAACACTTATTTCCAACAATATCTATTTGTTGAAATATATTTCCATTAGAACAAGATTAATTCTCGTCGATTATTATGCTCAGATGTTCGTTTGTGAAGCATTTTGTTATATATAGATGTGGACATCTAGGGACCATTAGGATCCATGCCTTTCAAACATGATTTGTCAGTGTTGTGTTCATATATTTTGGTTAAGTAAAAAAAACAATCAGGATTTCAAAGCTAACTTTGTTTTATGTTCTATATGATTAATTTTATTGATTCTGAAAACAATTCATTGGCAGAGAAAGACTTGCATTTATTAATGCAAAATATAAACAGATAAAAGAAAATGTGATATCAAAATGCACTTGAATACACCACAGAATTAATTAATAATATCACAAGGAATGAAGGAATTTGCTTTATATGTCCTTGAGCGATTTGTATGTTTGAAACAGTATTATATTGTGCTTACCAAAGATTCATATTTAACATTAATTTGCCTCAAAATCCTTATTTATGGTCTGAATGTCATGTTTTATATCTGATTGAACAACACTTATTGTCTCATTCATTTTGAAGGAGAAAAACAGTGAATAAAGTAATTAATTATTCCTTGTATTGTTTTTCAGGGCTACAAGTCCTAGAGGAGCTGGATATCTTTTTGGAGCTAAAGTAACACATGATTTTTTGAGAATCAATGCTTTATCACTAATTTGTAGAGCACATCAGCTGGTTCATGAAGGTAGGTTAATGAATTACTACTTCAATGTATCCTAACTATTTTAACTTAAACTTGCTTTTCAGTTATTTAGTTATCTAATGGAATCTTCCAACATAGTTTTTACTGATCTCAAGACAAATGATTAATTTTGCGCAACTATTAAAAACCGATAAAAAACCATCAAATGCAAATCGGCTCTCCATAGCTTATTTGGGTTTTTTAATATGGATTCAGCGTCCCTAAACACATACATGTGTACAGAGTTTTGGAAAGCTACCGCCGCTGACGATGAGCAAACTAGACTCGATATACTCCTTTATCTGGAGGCGCGAAATTAGAATATAATTAGAAAAGTACCAAGCTATACTACTTGTTCGCCATCGCCACACCTGCCGACCTTTTTTAAAATTTTTTTACAAAAAAATTATCACATTCATAAACACCCAAATTTGAAAAATTTGCGATTCTGTGTATGATATTTGAAGTTGGTTGAACTATTACATTTTTTTATTCAATTATTCTGTTTTAGGTTATAAATACATGTTTGACAACAAACTGGTGACAGTTTGGTCAGCACCAAATTACTGTTATCGCTGTGGTAATATAGCAAGCATTCTTGAATTTGCTACTCCAGAAAAAGTGGAACCCAAATTATTTAATGCTGTTCCTGACTCTGAAAGGGTTATTCCCAGCAGAAATGTTACCCCATATTTTCTATGAATCTGTGAACTTTATTTTAATCTGTGTATTGTAAGTTTATATTTACACTAAAAATTTGCAATAAAAAGCATGTAGATTATCTTACTTTTCATTCAACTAAACTTGCCGAAAACGTCACATTCTGCTTTAAGATGCTGTAGGAAGGAAGGAGGTATACTGTTGATGATGAAATTTTAGCATTATCCATTTTTTAAAAAACAGGCAAAGGGTACAGATTTTTATCGCGTCTGTTCAATCCTCCTTCCAAGAAGACATTAAATAATTTACTGGGCAAAATTCCATTTAGGTCTGGTATTTTCCAACAACTGAAAGCAGCAGTGAGGTAAATGCATGACTTGAACAAATATTGTGTTTTGATGTTTGATGAAGTATCTTTAGAGACAGGAATTCAATATAATAGTGTTGGTGATTGTTTAGAGGGTTTTGTTGACTTTGGAGGTAGTGAAAGAAGGGCTACTTATGCTGATCATGCTCTAGTGTTTCTCCTGAAAGGCATTTGTAGGAAATGGAAACAGCCTCTGTGCTTCTGTTTTTGTGAGCATTCTATCTGAACAGGAGACTTGACAGATGATAAAAGATGTGGTGAAAAATGTTCATGACACTGGTCTTAAAATATTAGCTAGTATAAGTGACCGAAGCACTAACAATGTGGCTGCAATTCAATATTTATTAAATGAAATGAAAGCCTATTGCCTCTCAAACAATATTGAAAATAGATTTCAGGGCTACTTAGTAAATGACAAGGAAATTGTTCATTTATATGACTACCCTCACTTGTTGAAAGGTATTAGGAACAGTCTTTTGGTGAAAGATTTTGAACAAGATGGAGAGAAAAAGGTTGCATCTTGGTCACATATATTAGATATATATCGCTTAGATCAGAAAATGGGTAAGTTAAGCCAATTTCATAAAGTTACTGATGAACATGTCTTACCCAAAAAGATCCGAAAGATGGAGGTGAAGCATTGCACACAAGTTTTTAGCACGACCGTAGCAGCTGCAATGAAAACTAGAGCAGAAATCAGCAGAAATTTAAGTCCTTCTTCCCCATTTTATATAACACCAGCTGCATCAGATACCGCTGATCTCCTCCTTTTTTTGATAGGTTGTTTGACAGTGTGAATGGAAGCTCACACAATCCTCCTCAAGGTAAAGAGCTCAGAGGTGTGGTAACACGAAAATCTAAACATGTGTCTGTCTGATAGTCTGCCATATCTGTCTTAAACCCGATGTATTTTACAACAGCTGGCAAACAGACACATGTTGTTATACCCTCAATCAAAAATTGGGTTTTCACATTACATGGCTTTATGTACATCTGGAAGAAAGTTAGGGATGAAGTTGGCTTGCAGTATATGGCACCAAGGTATTTCAATCAAGATCCTCTTGAGAACTTTTTTTCATGTGAACGGAGCTATGGACTAACAAATACGAATCCCACATGCTTCTCATTCATATGTTCTGCTGAAGCACTCATTATTTATAATTTGGTGTCCCCACATTCGATTGGCGTTCATATACTCGTATTATGGTACAAACACCAACCAAAAATGGCATCCAGTAGGTTTACGCTGTACTTCCCATTCCATGGTAATATTTAAAAAATAAGGATTTGCTGAAATTCTAGAACTGTTGATAGTCGGAAATGAATTGAAAAAAACAGTGGATAACTAAATTTTTTGCATTCCCGAAAGCTTCAGGTACTTAAAAATTTTTATTTTCCAAAATTTCAAGTATATCAGCAGAATCAACTTCATTCACACCATTTTTCCGTAACCTGTAGTAAAAGCCGATAGAACAGAAACAGGACAAATCATCTGCCTGAAGATGAAACCTCACTATGCCCCCTTCAGCTTAACTCACCACTTATATTGACAGCCAAGTCAAAAACTGTGCTCTAGTGACATTCTCACATCAAAAACATGATCTCCTGCAAAAGTAGGACTTGGCATCACTGTATACGTTACCAGTATCGCCGGCCTCGCTGAGATGCACCCGAAAAAAATACATGCTCAAATTTTTAGAGGGCGATGTGTGAAGAATCATCTGTGTTTAAAATTACTGGCAATTGCCGAGGCCAAATTTGTACAGACCAACGCCAAAAAAAAGTTTGACCGTTTTACTGTTATTCGTTATTTGATGATAGATAGCTCTGCCACATATTCCTCGGAAATGTCCAAACATAGGTTTGAGCGTTTTTCTATTTTTTTGTTATTTGACGATAGTTGCAAATTGAACTATTCCATTCTTTTGTTTTCGCCGATTTTTCTTTATAATAAATAAATATAGTCTGTTCTTTCATGAACACATTTTGAATGTTATTTCATCATCAATACCTACTTATAGAGCATAAATCGATAATTCAATACTTGAATGTTTGCTGCGTTGACTTTAGTTAACCATCCGGTATACATTCCGAACTCTCCTCTCACTAGCGAGCATAAAATAGGACATTAATCATCTTATGGTTTCGCCTTTTTATTGTAAGTGAAAAATTGAGGAAAAGGTATAAATTGTAGCGAATTTATTTGATTTCGTAATCAGGAAACTATTGAAAAAGAAATAGAATGATTTGAGTCTGGCTACTGATATGATTTTTTACTGCATGTTGCTGGTCGATAAATTTTCGGCATTCTATACATATGACTGCGCGGAACCTTGTAAGTTATTGATTATAGAGTAGAAAAAGGTTAATTAATACAAGAATTATATATCAACTGAGCCTTTGTGTATGGATCTAATAATACATACAGGCGTAAGGACATTGGGAACATATCGACCCATGCAACGAAGACTATTCTAACTCTCAAACTTAAATTTCATTTTCTGACGAAAAGTGTACTTCTTTCATCTCGCTTATTTTTATCTTTTCTCCGCCATCATCCTATCCCAATTTTGCGATTTTACCTTCTGTTTAAAACAAAAAAAGTCATTTTGTGCCATCTCTTTCACAATATATGGCTTTCCAGTCACTTTTGCCATGCGAATCAACATGATCCACTGATCGGTGGTATAAATTGCAGATTGCCGCTTTTTGGCATTCTCAATAACAGAGTGCATCCTGTCACCTTCGTTTTGTGTGTTTTTAGGAATCGATGGGTTCAGGGACATAGCAGCATAAGAAAACATTGAGAAAATAAAACGGTTATGATTTTGTCCGCCACAGTTATCAGAAAAAAGAATAAGCTTCTTGACTCCCTCTCAATTCTGCTTTTTCAAAAAATTTAAAATACAGCTGCTTATTTCGTTTGGTCGCCTCTTCGTAATTACCTCATGCCAAACATAATAGTAGCCTTCATGATTTCCCATATCATAAATTGTGAAGTTATATGTAGCGAGCTTGCTCTTGTAATAGAAGTCGCTCACAGCAGATTGGGGTGTTATGAGGACTGTTTGTACATCAAAACAATTCATCTCGGTTCGATTATAAACAGCTATTTTCACACATCTACTACTTAACGTTTACAGTCATTAATATCAACCTAACCTCCAATCGTACGGTGAAAATTATAGTAAATCAAACTCACTACACCTTTCGCCGTTTTTTGCAACGAAGACTAGAGTACCTAAGTTAACTTAATATAGTGTTCGCCTGTAGGAATGTGGGTTATTACACTTACTATACACGGAAGTTCTTTACTGGTTGCCTATCGTTCATGACCGACTTTAATTTTCACCAAAAAATCTATTGATGCCATATAGTAAGTCAAAACCCACGTTTTTGAGTTACTATAGTCTTCGTTGCATGGGTCGATATATAATCTAAAGTAATCTTTGCTCTTTGGAAAGGCTTCATGAACAGATAAACATTTTTTGTTAATAAAATCCATATTCGGACTGAATTCAATGACACATCATACACATTCAGATTTGACTGACTTTCCACGAAAATGTGGTATATTGTTAATGGATACGAAAATGGTGTATAATGTATTTCCCAATGTTTATGGTAGATCATCGTCTGAATTTCAGCATCAGATTCTTCGAAAAAAAGATTGAAAAACTTTGCTGACAATAATTAGGAAATTTGAAAAAAAATATAAGCATAAAGATATTTTGACTTTGGTTTAAAAATCATCCTCTAATTTTTCTCCAAACTACTGGATCAACTTCGAAGCCATCAACTGGTATCTATCAAGAACTATAATATAGTTTTCCAATAATCCGTTCTGCTAACCGTATTTTAACGTATGAAGGATTTTGACAACCACACTTTGCTGAAAGTTGATCTGCAACAGTCATTATACTAGGTGGCACAAAAGTATATATTTTTGCTTTATGTTCTAACACTTTGAGACTGAATATAAGCAGAATAAATATGAACAGGTTATGATATGAGAGATAATGGGATAAATATATCAATAATAAAGTCCGGTACACTTCATCACATATATCGCATCTGTTGGAGATCTTTTCACGGATGCCAGGGATGCCGTTTTGCGAAGAAAGAAATGTAAGCAACCGAATTAACATAATCAATATACATCTCTATAAAAAAACTGTATTCGGCCAAGGAAAAAAGCGAACCCAAACATATCCACGCATATCGCACGTGATTCAACGTGACACCGTCGTAAACACAACAGGTCCGCATTAAGATACTACATAACGAATTAAATTATCTAGAAAATTATAAGGAATAAAACATACTCATATACTCGTTCTAAATGATAAATCAAAATAACAATTTTTTATTTAAAAAGACTGCAATCATTTTTCCCAAGCTTATATTAATATACGTTAAAAACATCTTCCAAATCCATCATCTTTATTTAACTACACAGACATAAAAATAATAACAATACTCTGTAAAAAAATACAGACAGCGTAATTTGCATTTATTTTTCAATTAAACATCATAAAGATAACAGAAACATAAAAACACTAAGCTTTTCTGATGAATTCAAATTTAATGAACTGCTACTGCGTTTATCAGGTAGTTCTAACAACTTGAATAAGTAAGAGCATGAAGCAAGCCAATAAGTAAAAAGAAACTGATTGATTTACTCTGTAGAAGAACTTGAAGTATCATTATCATTGTTGATATCTATTATAAGGGGTTCATCTTGAATGTCAATAATATTATCTATGTCCCACATTTTGATTTCAATTTTTTCCTGAACATGATGAATGCAATCTTTCCATTTATCAGCCGAAACTCTGTTGACGGCATCATGAAAAGGATTTTCAACATCTGAAAATTTGAAGGTCGTGTTGTTTGACGCTAGGTATTGTTTTATATTAGCCCTAATCAACTCGATAGGCTTCAGTTCGCATTGGTAAGGAGGTAGTCGTAAAACAGTTTTATTTTGCTTTTTGGATATTTCATCAATAATATTTAAGTATACTTATATTTATGTTGTTTTACTAATTTTATTAAATCCGCTTTAACCATATTTTCATCAAAATTGATTTACTTAGAATTAAGCCATTCTTGGATATCCGCTTTTTTTGTACACATTGTAGAATTTTTTTCTAATTTCCTGGAATGGTATGGTGCATTATCTAACACAATTACTGAATTATCTTCAAGTTTTGGCAGAGTTTTTGAAAACCAAATTTGGAAAGATTTACCATCCATTTGTTCGTGATAGTCGCCTGTTTTCTTTGACTCAAATGCCCATAAACCATCGGGTACGAAGCCGTCCTCACCACCAATGTGACAAATTATTAGTCATTTTCCTAAAAGTAATTTATTGTTGACTTGCAGATTTGTTGTTGAAATTAAGTTCTTCCGAATTTCATAATCAAGGTTATAGAAAATATACAAACAAATTTTAAAAATCCGTTAGTTAGCAGGCCGGTTAACCAACCACGTTGTGTTATTTCGAACCATCTCCACATCTATCAAGTTTTTTAGTAAATCATTTTTTCCAGCAAAAATCAACTTATAAATATAATAAAATAGAGTAATCAAAACGTAAAACAGATGTAGAGCTGGGAGTCAATAAAAATCAGGAAAAATAAATGATAATATAATGATTAAATATTGAACAGCAAATTCAAATTTCAATTTTTTTGATGGTTTCTTGGTATTACAGCTAATCTAAACATTTATTACCAGTAGGATTTTTCGAAAATCCATCCAAGAAAGCTTGCCTCGATGATCTAACTGTCCACCCAAACTGTTGCATGAGTATGCCCAGCATTTACCCACGTTTCATCTAAATTTCTAAATAATATATTTTTCGACCTTCGTTACGAAATTGTCTAATTTTTCTGAGATATTTCCGTCTTCACACAACTATCTCTTCTTTCTCTAATAATCAACTGTTTCTTCCTCGTTTCAAGTCCGTGCCATCCTTAACTGCTTTTAAGATTTCATCAACTGTAGGTAGTTCATTTCTGAAGAAAAAATTATTTACTTCTTCCAATTGCATTCCCGTCAAAGTCATCGATTGCTTCGATTTTTTTTCTTGTGGGATACGATTTTGACCCTGACAATGAATGTTGATTTTTATACTCCCTAATAATTCGGTAAACAACTTGACCGAATGACTCCCGAAATCTCAGCTACCTTGCATACAACCTCTTCAATAGCCAAATCATCATATTCTTGCATTTGCTTTTTATAAATATTTAAAATGATTCGCTTTTCATTTGCGCTAAAATGCAGCTTTTCATCTCTTTTTTTTGGCGGGGTAAGGCTCATATCGACAATTTCGTCAGCTGTATCCGGGTCAGACATTTCCAAATGAAACAAAGTTAACTAATGAACAAAACGTACAATCACCAAACGCCTCTGAAGTATATGAGTTACTAATTGCGGTCCTGTGCCTAAAAGAATTCCTTACCGGCCACCGAAGGTTCTCTTACTCTGATTGGCCACCAACGATGGCGTTGTATGTCAGCTCGACCAATCCGGGCCAATAGAGCGGTGGGTGTGAGATGTTCACCTATCGATCACGCGTTCATCACGCACTGATCATTGAATATAGTTTACTTTCTGTTGCGAAAAACGTCTAGTAGATGGCGTGGCATGGTCTAATTCAGAGACCAGTGTCTCTAGAGTACTTCAGACAATTAAACCTGTAATTACCTTATGCCGTTGTAGCTTCTATTCTATTCTAATCATTCTCTTATGATATGGTTGGAATTCGTCGTGAAAATGTCGGGGGTTCTTTCTGTATTTTTTTCACTGGTCATTTCACACAGACAGTTGTATAATTATTGTGTGTGTGCTGGGGCTGGGAAGTATTGACTTTAGCAGTGATATGCGAAAAAATCAAGACTTCAACATCTCTTTAATACAGAGAAATGTCAATGAAATTGAATTTTTCTGAATGGATCGCGACGTAGAGAACAGCTTGATAATGTAGATAGGTATTGAAATATCTCCAAGTCTACATTTAGTTTATGTCGTTCATTAGTTGTTTTTGCCTGTTACTTATTATAAGCTCAGAAATTAGCGATATAAGATTTTTAATCTAAAATCCAAGAGAAGGGCCTTTAGAAGAAGTTTTTCTTTAGTATTCACAATACTTACAGTTAAAGCATATCAAGACACCAATTACAGCTATTTTCATAACTTCAAATTTGAAATCAGCAACCTTCAAAATCCTGGGATATAGTTTTTCATCGAATGCAATTTATTCTGTTATATTTGATCAGCCATTTTGTTTTTCAAGAAAATATTCTCAAATTCAAAATCAGCAACTATCAAAACCCTAATATAGCGATTTATATGAAATCCAAATGACTTTTCGTAAAACCCATCCACAATTTTCAAATCAGCGATTCCAAAGACTATGAGATACTACGTATTAATTGATCTTCATATTATTTCGGCCAGATATTCACGATTGTCAATTCTCACACGTGAGACGGTGTAAGAAATATTATTTTTCCCAATACCTGTTACCTACATACAAATTTTAAATTTGTTAGTAGCTTAACATATACCTAGTTCTTTGTTGAAAGTAATATAAACGGCTCCTATCCACAACTGAAGTTTTCATATTATCTTGGAAAATGTATAAAAGCGCAAGGATGTTTTTCATCAAAGAACAAATCAACCAAGAAAATTGAATTAGCGGATGCCAAATTGAAGCAAATCGCGAATCTCTGAGGTGATTAAATTACCAAGGGTTAACACCAGTTAAGTTTGTCACAGAAAATCTGGATTTGTGCAACTCGACTAATTGCTTACAGATGTAGATTTAAATCTTGCACTAAAATCAATTTATTCCTTATCGTTTCCGGAAATCCGTTTAAAATGTTCTCAGACGTTTTCGAATTAGCACCACATCCGATCCTTTTGAAACCTAGTAAGTATTCCATCGATTTTCATTTTTGTGTCATCATTTAAGTGCGATATCTCTATAAGGCTTTAATAAATTTTACTTTTACGACACATCCAGGGTCTTGGAAACACTATAGCTGAAACAATTCTTTAGAATAAATGAAATGTTATCAAACCGACAAAAGCTAAAACATGCAAAATAGTTGAAAAGTGAAAACAAAAAACTTCAAGCCCAGATGTGAGTTACTACTGTTACAGTGGTTGCCTAAACGTCATTGCCAAGTATATTAGATTTCACAGAGTACCTAGTTACCTACATATGATCGGAAAAAAACACCGGTAGGTATACAGAAAGGTAATGATAAACCAAGGTATCAGAAACCTATTTTTGGGACTGGTTATAGGAGAAATTTTCAAATGAATAAATTTCCTAACTAGGTATACCTACTTCCACATACTTGATAAACGTTCCGAGCGCTTGTATTTAAAATTTTTGAAACCATCAACTTAAATGGTCAGACGTTCAAAAAAACAGGCAAAAGCGTAGTTTTAGCGTTTCTCAAAAGTTATGAGCCACTAAAAATATTTTTCGAGTACGCCCAAAAATAGTCAAACTATACTAAAATGCAAGCTTTGTAAAATTTTGATTGAGTTTCTGTGTATTGCTTATCATTTCACCGAAAGTAGAAAATCATGTTTCCTAAAGCAAAGTGGCGATGATAACGCCTACTCCGAGCCCACATTTGCACTTGCACAGCAAATCTAGAATTCCTTCCCAAACATCAAAAGCCCTACGTTCAGGTGTTTGAAGTAAGAGCTCTAACAATCGGGTGTTATTTTTACGCATATTATTTCAATAGAAATATATAAACTGACAGCTATATTATTTTGAAATTTTATATCACTGTGATAAAACCCTTGACCCCCCCCCCCCCCCCTAGGAAAATGTCTGTGGGCGGTCTTGTATAGGTGTTATACATACAGGGTGTCCTAGAAGTCGACGTCAGGCCGAGATTAGGCGATCGGCCATGTCTTAGTCGTTATCAGAAAAATATTTAAAAAAATCTAAGTCATGCGTTTCTGAAATTATAGACATTTCAAAAACAATCTAAAAATCTAGACCCTAGGATGGTCTTTTAACTGCTGCTCATTCAAATTGTTAGTTTTTGTCAATTTTATTATTATTATGTAATCCTGAATATTGCGTTTGTTAGCTGTTGCATAAAACTGAAAGCCAACTGCTCCCGTTTGGAAGAAAATTTGCAATTTTTGCTGAATCGAGAACCAAAAATTAATACTTTGCCCAGCAATTGGAGCAATTAATAAGGATTTCAAAATGGTATGGCACTTGCGCGATTACTTCTTCAATTACGACAATTTTTTTTCTCGTAAGATACCCAATTTTGATCGATTTTTGTTTACTAACTTTAAATGATTTTAATACACCCAAGGAGAGAATATCTTGATGACGAATATCCGGGTAGATGGATAGGGCGGTCTGGAACGACCTCGTGGCCAGCTCGTTCACCTGATCTAAATCCATTGGATTTTTATTACTGGGGAGCAGTTAAAGGAAAAGTTTATTTCAAGCCAATTGAAAATTTAAATGGTCTACGGCACAGAATAACAGAGACAGTTGAAGTGGTCAATAATGGTAGATTTGCCCGTCTGATAAACCGATCTTTTTTTAAAACGATGTCGAGCTTATATTGCGGCTGAAGGAAGACAATTTGAACATCTTTTGTAAATTTTTTAAATTTGTTAAAATCTTAGATCTAAGTACCTAAACCTTTTAGAACATATGTCGTACATTTAATAAATCTTAGCATCCTAATAATTGCTGTTTAAATTCAAACATTCAAGAAGAAAATCTTCAAACCAAAAAAAGATGAGCTGTCATTACTATTACCCATGGTACACTTGGATTTTCCGAAAATATGATGTCTGTCTCTCTCACACTTCGAGAATCCTAGATTCGGCCTTAAGAAAAGCCTTGGGTACACTAAAATCACTTTAAGTAAGCAAACCAAAAAATGAACAAAACTGGGTATCTTACGAAAACATTTTTTTTTTCATAAATGAAGAGATAATCGAGCAAGTGCCATACCATTTTGGAATCCTTACTAAATGCTCCAACTTTTAAGATTACTTGCCAAGTTAGAGAAGAACAATATTTTCTCAATATAGTCAAAGTATTAATTTTTAGTACTTGATTCGACAAAAACTGCAATTTCCTTTCAAACTAGAGTAGCTAGCTTTCAATTTTATACAAAAGCTGATAAAAGCATTATTCAGGATTACACAATAATAATAAAATTGACAAAAACTAACGATTTGTATGAGCAGCAGTTAAAAGACCATCACAAGGTCTAGATTTTTCGATTTTTTTTAAATGCCTATACTTTCAGAAACGCATAACTTTTTAATGATTTTTTTAATATTTTTCTGATAACAACTAAGACATAGCCGATCGTCTGATCTCGGCTTGACGTCGACTTCTGGGACACCCTGTATATACATTTCACAAACGCTCCAGTCTCAGTACTGTCGAATGACAGACATACTTTGATTATACCGTAGGATAATCGCATTTATTCCTGACGAAACCGAAAACAAAGCTAAGAGCGATGATGTAAAAAATGAACTTTCCTACTGTCCTAATCTTCTACCAAACACGGAATGGCCCGTATTCCGAAGAACATTCGCGCATTCCTTTCGACAAAAAACAAACGGAGGCTTTTATGCGTTACTGACCAATCACATCGCATCTAGCGCCCACGGAAATTCGAAGAAACTATCAACCAGTAGCACTGGCAAAAAAGACAGTGGAAATATAAGAATAGGAATGCTATTGATTTGAATATTTATGCCAACTTTCAGGTGCTGTAAACTGAAAAGTATGGTTCGAAACTTAAAATGCCTTTTTGTGCACCACTATTTCGTCGGTCTATCGGTCTGTTGGCGTTTTTGAAACCGTGTTTTAAACAAATATAAAGCACATGAATATACCTAATTTACAATAATTATACGACATTTCAGAGCGTAGTTAAATTATTTTTCCAAAGGGGGCCAATTTGTTCGGTTTATGTTTTAACGACTTTTTCTGTAGATTACTGCATTTTAACTTATAGTGAACAGGACAGGTATTTTTCGTCTTAAAAGGTTGCGTCAAGTAGGTTGACTCTGCATTTCGCGAGCACTTGTGTCACTTTATTGACGATTTTGATCACATTCTTCTTAGATAGTGTCTAATCCTTGTCAAATAACGTTTGGCAATACTTCAATAATGGGATTTTCCGGAAACTTGAAAATTTTGAAGATTATACAAAGCGTTTCGATATTTTTTAAATTCAATCATCGATGAATATCTATCTCCAAATCCTTATTGTCAAACTGATAGTATTGCGTAGAACATATATACCTACATCATGGAATTTTATGTCAGTAATTCCCATTGGCCTGTCGATCTATGCCTTTTGAAGAAGATAGTGGAAACATCTGACATGATTTTTCAAAAAAAAAAATTCTTCATTTTTTCGAGTTTCGGACAGTTATCGCGCATAATCGATTTTTTTCAATGTTAATTATTTTTTGAAAGATATTGGCATGGGAGGTCAAAGCTTTTTGGCACGAAAGCTTACATTTCCGCGGTCACAATATTTGTTTAGCTTTTCCGTGTTGAATGTTGGTAATAGGTATACCGTATTTAATGTGTAGCTATTAATTTGCTACGATCTTCTATCTTCTCAAACTGCATCATTTTTTGATTACCTACCCGTTATTTCATAAAGTGTATTAGGCTTCTTATTCGGCCTTCGCAAACGTCTACATGGCAGTTAAGTGTCACTTAAAACTCGGTAACGACATCAACTGCAAAAATTCATAATATCTTTTTTGTCGCTTGTGGATTGCATGTGTTATGACTTATCTGTCATTAGTAATTTCAATCATTTTTACATATATAATATAATATATAACTACTTTACATATTTACAGTTCTAGCAACTACTTCCACGGATTACTGAATTTGAACTGCATAAATATTATAAATAGTTTTTAAGAGCAATATTAGCATTTTATGTCGGTGATGGTTCGGAACATATGAGAGAAGACATAGAGACCTGCGCCGCTGGTTTGTTTCAACCGTTTCACACAACCAACGGTTTCGTCGCTTATAAGTTCTATTCTATTGTCGTCGAAGAGTCAGTCTGTTCTTGTCTAAATCAGGTTTCAATTTTTCCGAACAATGAAGAAACGCGGATGGCGACATCATTCGACTCTTTAAATTGCTACGAATGTTTCACTGAAATATTATATTTTCCACTACAACGGGGAACTCCACTGTCTGTGTGTGCGATTCTTCTTTTTTCTCTAGTCAGAGGCATCAGCAACAATTTGAGGTTTCAAGGAGCAACGCTGGCTTTTATAGTGTCTTTTCCAGTAAGGAATTTCAGGAAAATGCTACTGATTTTCTTCGCGATACATGTGGTTTAAGCTTACCGAGAGCAATTCTTTGACATATAGGTCAGTATTAATCGGAAGAAATTATTTGGGTAGAACAGTGATTGTCATCGAATACCTATGCGCCAAAATTCGCATACGTTTTATAATGCAAAAGATCACGAGGAATTACAATTATTTAATTAATAGTACTTTGCTACAAAAAGTACGATTTTTCAATACTGTATAATTATCTTCCGGACTGTAATAGAACATTTAGGTACATAGGTACCAGTAGACGACGGCAGTGTCATGACTTTTCAGCGAATAACATGAAGGTCATATATAGGTGACATACTTCTCAAAAAATGCTAGGAATAGATGATGGAATCGCCCGGTCGCCGGCGCGGCCTCGGGCCGTGTGCAACGAAGATTTTCTGATGCTTTTCTTTGAATTTACAACGTTACCAAGCTCAATATCGCAATCCAGGGCCGGCCCCAGGGCAGGGCAATCCGGGCGGCCGCCCGGAGCGCAAAGCTCTAGGGGCGCCAAAATCATCATGGGAAATACAAAATAAATTGATAAAAAAAATACCATTGAGAGATCAACAGCTACGGGATTATCGGAGGTTTTAGTAGAAGAGCTAGAGAAAAATGAGCTTAAAGTAGAGAACATGCGCGGTCAAGGGTACGACAATGGTTCCAATATGAGAGGAGAAAAATCGGGAGTACAAACAAGAATCAGAAATATAAATCCCAGAGCATTTTATGTTCCATGCAGCAGTTATTCGCTAAATTTGGTTGTAAACGATATGGCAAAATCCTCGTTTGAGGCTGCAAACTTCTTCAATATTGTTCAGAAGTTATATACATTTTTTGCTTCGTCAACTTTTCGTTGGGCAATATTACCTGAATATATTGATAGTTGTACCCTAAAACCATTAAGTGATACGCGATGGGAAAGTCGAGTAGACTCATTAAAAGCTCTGCGATTTCAAATTGGACCAATTCACGATGCTTTGTACAGTATTTATGAAGATCCAGAAATCGATAATATGATTAGAGACGAGGCTAGCGGATTATTAAATAATTTGAAGCAGTTCAAATTTATATGCTCTATTGTGATTTGGTACAAAATTTTGAGTCGCATTAATCCCATCAGCAAACTTTTGCAAACCGTACATTTTGATATATCACAAGCTATTGATACGCTGTAACTCTTCTTTGAAAATCTGAGATCAGATGAAGCTTTTGAAAGCATCATTTTAGAAGCCACGGAGCTTGCTTCAGAGGTGGACGTGGAAGCTAATTTCGAAGCCACCACACCACGTCATCGTGTCAGAAACAAAACACGAAACTTTTTGTATGAGGGCCCAGATGAACCCGTTCAAGACCTCAAACAAAAATATAAAATAGAACTTTTCTTTCACACTGTAGATCAAGCAAAAAATGCCTTGGAAACCAGATATAATTTGCTAAATACTCACAGTAATTATTTCAGCTTTTTGTATAATATTTTTGGTTTAAAAGACATGCGTAGAAATAAGCTACTGGCTTATTGCAAAGATTTGGAAGTAGTTTTAACTGATGGAAATTCAAGCGATCTTAACGCCCTGGAACTGGCCGATGAAATAAGCATTGTTTCGTCATTATTAACAAAAAAGGAAACCCCCGTTGAAGTCCTCAAGTTTATTGCTGCACTTAAACTTGCACCAAACCTCAGTATAGCATTAAGAATCCTACTTACATTGCCAGTCACTGTGGCTTCAGGGGAGAGAAGCTTTTCAAAATTAAAAATAAAAAAAAATTATCTCAGAACGATGCAGACGCAAAGTCGTCTCAATGGATTGGCAATGATAGCTATAGAACACCAAATTAGTGACAAATTAGACTTAAAATCACTGGTTCGTGAGTTTGCCGAAAGAAAAGTTAGGAAAAAGGCATTCTAAATACTTTGGTTAGTTAGCATTCATTTATATTATAGGATATTAGTAAGCATTAGTTCATTTTAATTTTTGTTATTTTATTTTACCTTAGTGCTAAATTGCTCATCTGTTACATACCTGTTACCTAATGATCGAGTTTTCAATAAAATGTTTTTTTTTATTTAATTTTTTTCAACGTTTTCTTGACTTTCTGTTATGGTAGTATGAGATTTACTTTAATAAACGGAGAGGGGGGGCGCCAAATTCAAGTTTTGCCCGGAGCGCCAAAATGTCTAGGGCCGGCCCTGCGCAATCATTGGGGAACTGAAGACATTGTTATTAATGTACCTATTGTTCATTCGAATACTCAATAACCTAGTAGCTTAGGAGAATGATGAAAAGGATATTTTCTTTTTCATGCTCGGCATTTTCAATGAAGATATTGTTTGGGGCGAACGGAGCAAGTAATGCTTGAGTAAGAAAGTTTGATAGATAGTGGGATGGAAACTCTGCCTACGTAGTGCAGCAATTGTAGGTCACTCAAATAATTGTTTTATTAACGATTTCGCCTATTCATTGTTATGGAAGAAAATCGCATTGTAGGAAAATGTATAAGATAGTTATGATTGTTTGGGTGGCGTCAGTTTAGTCGGCAAATACTTCCAAAGCATAATCCATCAGTGAATTTGCCATTGAATAGCACGAGGAACCCTTATTTGCAAAACAACAATGAAGCTTCCTTAGAACCCTTGAAGGTTCCTCAACCATATTATCTCGGTAAATAAAACACCATGAAAGACTAGTTTTATTTCGAAGAATTGTTATACAATTTTTGTTTCTGAATAATGGTTAAACTAAATTGAATTGAACTAATCTAATCAGCGAAAATTATTGGCTATTATTTTATGGTGATAAAATCGGGATTAAAAAGTGAACTCATAGGATATATTATCAGAAGATTTAGGTTACAAATTATGACATTATAATTTCGAAATCAGATTCTCTCATTCTGTTTTGTAATTTGATGAAGGCTGCCCAGGCATAGACATTCGTTCAAATGTCGATTTTTCTTTTCGATCTTTTTGAACGCCATATCCTATACTTTTGTCCTTGTTACTTTCTAATTACATTCCCCACGTTATATCTTCAGAATTTTGTGCCCACTAAAACTTTGCACTCGATGCCTGGGCTACTAAGGCTTCTGCGCGCCACTGGAGTAACTTTAAAAAGGTACTCAGGGTCTCTAATTTTTTTCAAAATCCTACCTGTGTCCCAGTCTGTCTGTAAATTATCATTTTTGCGCTATTATTTCATATTAATTGCATGAGGGTGAATTATACCTAGTACATCTACTTGACTCCAATACTTTTGTTATCAAAAAGTCACGATCACTTATGTTTTCTCCCTGTACGTAATTCAGATATAGTTGATATATATGTTTTGGTAACAGATATCCAATAAATACCAATAGTAGAATCCATAATCTCATCCCAAAGAAATAAACAATCCTACTAAAAACGTATACCTACCCCTGAATAATCAAATTCTACAACTTCAACACTAATAATGAAAGTAGGTAGGTACCTTTTCTAACTCTGATCTGAGTACACACGCCGTAGTACCAATTAATTTGGCAACTTTGCCGACTTCTTATTCTTATTCTCAGAATTTCATTATGGTGGCAAACTGAAAACTTTAGGAAGAGGAAGAGAAGATCTCCAACGTTGCCACGTTCAAAACTTAGGCTATTTGAATTGAACTTTTTACATTATGTGTGATTAACGATGGAGATGCTAAAAAGCAGTACATGAAGTTGACGGTCAATAGGCAATTCCTATCCCACTTTTGGTACTCGGCTAATTTTATTCTTTTGTTATTTTTATTATTGCGACTACTAGAATTTTGAATTTGACGGCTTGTCTATTGCTATTTTTTTATTTCTGATTTATTATTAACATAATCTCAGTAACCGCTAAATCCATTGTGAAATCCATATAGTGCAGCAAATTGAATAGCAAAAAAGGAAACCGAGAAGTATTTGAATATTCACGAACTTTGTTATATTTACCGAGTTTGCGATCAACTTTCATGTATTTTTCCGGCGGTTAAAAAATTTTAAAAAATTCTGTACTCTTTTTTTATACTTTTTTCATGTGACTGGTATTTGACAAAAGAGCCTGGGGACATCAATGAACATTTAATATATCAAAAAGAGTTTTGAGGTAGTGCAAAATGTTTAGAAAGTGCGTACTTTTTAGTAGTGTCGGAATGAAATGTGATTTCTGGGGATAACAAATACATTTTTTAAGTTGTCAGAGCTTGTATGCGTACGTAATTTGAAAATCAATTCATATTCATAATATATCAAGTGGATCTCTTTTTGAGTATTATATGTGACATGGGAGTACGCTTTTGTCAAGTTAATTTTATATCCACTGAGCGAATAAAAAAAGGTAAAATATTCCATTATATATTTTTTATGACCGTAATCCAACTAGTAAATATATGAGATAATAGATACAAGAAGAGTCATGGTCAAAGCTTTAGGAGCAAGATTATGAAAACCTTTATTTGTGCATTGCATCATTATTCATATTTTATAAGCCTCTGATTCGAAATTAGGCTACATCCATTTTTACTCACAATACGTCACTCAGCTGCATGCGTATATATGCTGTAAGTACTTGCATGAACTCAATTTAGCAAGATCGCAAGAATGGATTGTCATTAAAAAAATAAAAATACTATAATTAAATCCCAACTATAAAAACAAGTTTCCTGACATGAACTATCAAACTATTATACATTGGCTTCAACATTGCACCAGTTTGTAATCCTACGAGATGGCAACCGTGCACTCTAGATCAACCATGCGCCAATGAAGTAGCATGATGAAAGAAGGACTAGGTTGGTGAATTGTTTTAATAATTCCATATTAATAAACATTATATTCCTCAAAGGCTTTATTAGGCTTTTAGGTATATCACGATAACTTATTATTTCATTCATTTTTCCCGTGTCTGTAGGTTTCAGTAGTCTTTACGCCCTAGGAAGTGGTATTTTATTAAGGAATATAATATGATTATATCATATATATTTATATGTGGGAAGAGTGAGATCACTTTGGAAAGTGCAGATCCGATTTTGGATCTCGCCTTTCTTTGCGTGTATATCGCGTTGTAATTGAAGTTGTCGCCTTGGCAGTGTTCTTTATCAGATAATTCGTCGGACCTCCTTTTTGCTTGTTTTCTATATTTTATACGCTACTAGTTTGTGGGTAATCGAGACAGAGAGCGTACGTGAGTCTGTATATTTGCGTGATACTTTCCACTTAGAGTGAGATCCGGAAATTTGGCAACGCGGCGGATCTCATCTTTGCGATAAAATAATTTCATTAGTGAGTCATAGTAGGCACTGTCGGCACAGAAAACGTTCGGCCCAGAAATTAGTGTGTAAGAAAAAGTCAGAAGGTGAAACATAAATGTAAGAGTGAGTGCGCGAATCTTGCAACGCGTGGCAACGCTGCCCTAGTCATGAGTAGTTCCAGATTGTTCCAGAAATAATGAATCCGATCAATTATAAGATTATTGCTCTCTCCCAAAGGTACAAAACATGAATATTGTAATAAGTTAGCCGTTACAGTTTTTTAACTATTTCGGCTCATTTTTGGATAGTCGTAAATTGGATCAATAATTCGTCTAATCAACAGAAGTATAACACATGCATGGCGTAATGAGTGGATGCCGTGCTTCGCAGTTACAAAACCGCGATACAGGCCCGTTGGAGTGAATCCTACTTTCAAACGTTGATGCTTTATTTTGAAAATACGCGCTCCGTGTAAAAATGAATTTTCCTTAATTTCAAAATGCAGTGTTTGTGCTATTATAGATTTTGTTCTACCGACGTGACTGCCGCAACGTATGTATCGTTCAGTACCTACCCACTGGAAAAAATATTAATTCCTGGATAGATATTTTTCACAAAAATAAACAATAGCGTTAAATCCTAAAAAAAATGTTTCTTGAACTATTTGATCTTCATCTTTCGCTTATTAGTGAATCAAGTACTGTCACCGCAAAACTTCATATGAAGTATTGATTTTATCTACGGTGATTATCAATCGGCTTGATTGCTTCAACAAACGTCGTGATGTGAGGCGTTTACTGCGATAAATTTCCGCTCAAACACCTAGGAAGTATGTGACAACAGTGTGTCGGACAAAACTAACGCTTTGCGCTTTATGATCTTCATTTCATAGTGTGTCGGTGATTCCTATCGCCGATCCGATGATCACTCTTTCCTAGACTACCGTTGGTGCGAAACGGAAACACTTCCGACAATGGGTTACACGCGCGAACAGAAAGCGAATCTCGTACTTTGGTACAGCAAGGCTACAGGTGCAGATGCCGTCGTTGCCCAGTTTGTATTTACATACCCTGATCAACCTGTACCGAGTTCATTATTACATTTTCCGTTTGAATATGGTACCCTGTACGGACAATGTAACAATAACTTTTATAGCAAAAATCATTGCGTATGAATCCGAGCTAGTAATTCATTTCAGACATCCTTAGACTACAACCTCCTACTCGCGTCAGGTGGATACTGAAGACAAATATAAAAGAAAAGATAAATGACATGTCCCCACTCACGGACCAACAACACACGTAGGTCGCGTGCGCGGTGACGGGAGGAGCGTATTTATAATACAGTCAAATTACGAAATTAGGATTTTTGATAATTGACGTTATTCTTAATAAATTGATTCTTATGTTATCATTCATCTGAGAGCGGAAATGTTTTATAACATGTCACAAGTGTTATTGCTATGTGCGAAGTATGGGCAACATTTACCAAGAATTTGTGGAATGTCTTAATAGTTTTGGTTCCTTACTCAAATGATAGCCTTGAATGATAAATTCTGGTTCGCAAATATATCTGACTGGTTGAAAAATACATTTGTTCGCATTATTTGTGATGTAGAATGTGTTATGAGCTTTTATTTTTTTGTATCGATATTGAAGATATAGTTAAATAGTTCATTTTAAATAGAGTCATGCAGTAATATCTTAAATATGATGAAAAATCACAAGCTTTAGGATGATAGTTACAAAAAAAAAAGTCAAAGTGACAAGAAAACACTTTGTAGCTAATTACATTAGTCAGTACTTATACGTTTCCTACGCATTCATTTTATAAATGTAGGGTTTTCCGTAAAACCACTATAGCATACTATCCCACCTTATCATGAACAAGTGTATGGTAAAATATCTTGATACCGTCCAGAATTTGTTGCCGATCTTGTTTACAAATGTTGATAATTGAAACTGCTAATTTGACTAGACTATAACGGACACCTATGAAGGTTTGATTACGAATCCTGCAAAAGAGAGATGAAAGTTGTTCGATGCTCGGCAGCCACAGATCCGTACACTTATTATGCCAGCGTTGCCACGCGTTGCAAGATTCGCGCACTCACTCTTACATTTGTGTTTCACCTTCTGACTTTTTCTTACACACTAATTTCTGGATCGAACTGCTTCTCTGCCGACCCGTATATAATTATGTACTTGTGTTTTGCTCTATGATAATATTAAAGCAAGCGTATTCGGCCTGTTTTGAAGCGGCGGCTCTTTCCACTACAGCACGCGGTAGCAATGCGCTGAAGCATTTGTAAAGCGGACAGGGTAATTTAGTTAGATGGAATTGAAACAGGATCCAAATAAAATTTGTATACTTCTATTGTTTTAATCTGTTATTATAAACGAATACTTTAATTTGTATCCAAGTTTTCTCTTGGAAAAGGAGAGGATACTTTTTTTTTAAATTCGAGGCATTCATCCTTTTTGGGGGAAATCCTATTTTTTCTTTGCATTTTGAAAAATTTCTTCATAGTAGTTTTTTGTTTTGGATCCCATGATCCTCGAGTTTGTTCCTTTTTTTTACTTGACCCTTGTGGTGCAATATTTCCTGGAACTAAACAAAAGTTATAGGTCAGCAAACATTTTTGGCATCATATTGTGAACACAGAACAGTACTGGATCCGGCTGCATGATGTCTACATTCATCGCGTTTTTAATCAAAATGTAATAGATAAATCATATATATATATATATATATATATATATATATATATATATATATATATATATATATATATATATATATATATACACCACTAAAATAGTTTTGGTTGCATTTACTCACCTGACCGCAATCTCTTGGCAACCTGTTATAATCAGGTACTACTCCGTTGAATGTTGAATTTTGACGTTCATAAGGTTTTTTCAATCATTGATATATCAAATTAGAGCTAATTTTTACCTCTATACGATGGTATAAAGTTCGCAGAACTTTTTAAGTTGGGTATATATCTATCTTTGAAATGATTGATGATTTAATTAAAAAAGAAATGAATAAAATTTTTCCAATAAAATCAATTATTTAATTGAAAATACTTGCCGGAACATTTTGTTAACCTTGCGGACACGTATTTCTCTATGAATAGTGTTTTATAAAAATTACATTTTGATTAAAAACGCGATGAACGTAGACATTATGCAGCCAGATCTTAGACTATAAGTACTGTTTTCTATTAGTAGTGTTTCAATAGAGGGAATATTAAAGTAATAAGGAAATATACATTTGTAAAAATCTGAATGATTAAGTTATAGAGGTATGTAGAAAAGATTATCATAAGTTTACCATCTTCTGATTTTTCTGATTCGGAATTTTTGCACCTAGTGGCACTCTGGGATAGTCCATCTGGCTGATGTATCTTGTCCATGTTGGATTCTGCAAAAAAAAACTTACAAAAATTAAACCACAGATAATAGAAACCTCCACAAAGCCTACTAGTATCTCTATCTACTTCTGCAACCAGGATGTTATCTCTGTTTAGGTCATTTAAGTTCATATCAATCTCCTCCAGAGTTTTTCCGTGGTGCACGGCTCATTTTCCTTCATCCATGATTAACAATAGTTTGGCTATTTTAGCTACAAAAAACCATGAAAATATTTATTAGTCCATTCCCGACGAAAGTGCATATTTAAAATATATTTTTGTGTATAAAATATGTTCAAAAGTACCTTGGACATACCTGAGGATACATTAATTGAGATATAAACCAAAATGATAGACTTCAAATGAATTATGACGATGAAAATTGCAATTGAAAAAATTTCGGGGTGTTGGATTCGAACCTACGCTCATTAAAAATCTGATTGTAAAAATTGACGCTTTAGACCACTCGACCAGTAACGCAGTTGTCAACAATGTTCTTTATTTGGCTATTTACTCTTATTATGTTTCCGGAAATAAAAAAGATCACAAGAATTTCATGTTCGAACAAAAATGTGAAGCATTAATTTGCTAAAAATGTATGTTTTCTCGAGAGAATGTTGGCAAAATTCAACACATTACTCGCTATTTTCCATCATTTGAATTCGCTCCAGGGGTCGCAATCCTCCTCAAGTTTAGTAATCGAGTATTCGTCATGTTCCACACTTTTAAGAATGCCGCTGCAACCTAAAAGTGGAGTTTAGTAAACGTGAAACTAAAAAGATGCAGAAATTTGATACAAACATCAACATATACATTTAAGGATTTCAGATGTTGCTATTATTTTGCTTCGGATCTCACTTTAGCTACTTTTTGAATGTACCCATAAATAATAAATTGCAACTACCATTTCCAGCATATAACTGAATCATTGGCCTAATAAAATCTATATATGAAAACAAACTATATTTCTTAAGAAAATTTTGTAAGGATCTCGTCTTGTTTCACATTTATACGGATCTCACCTTGGATAAAAAAACGTATATGTATATATGGTAAATTCACAGCTCTACAGCTCTATGTACCATCGAGTTATATGCAGCTACTTTATATGTATGTTCATAGGATGCCATGAATCTGCGGGAATTGTCGTGTCCATATGTTGGTTTCCTATATATTGAAAAATTCAGTTTGCATTCTGTATGCTTATATTTAAGTCCAAAAAAATAATTGATCCAGACAATTCTTCCTCTATTGTGTATTTGATGTTATGAATGGAATTTATTAACTGGAGGAGGTCTGTTAACTGATTTTAATTTCCTTTAAAAAATGCAATGATATCATCTACATATCTGTACCAGAATAAAATATGATGGTTTTTTGCGGATCTCATTATTTTTTGTTCTATATTTCCATGAATAAATCGGCTAAAAGAGGTGAAATGAGACTACCCATTGATAGCTCTTCATTCTGGATGTAAAATCTATTGTACGAGTAGCAGTTTTGCGATATGAAAGAGTTTCTCCAAGTAGGAGCATCTATAATCTACAGGAAATATCTACATTAAAACATAACGATCGGTATTCACTGTAAGGGTTGGGACTTGGTTTACTGCAAAAATGTTCTCCAATCTTCTGGCCGTAGTTTATTTATTACATTTTTAACATTGGCATTAATTGCTTACACACAATCTAATAAAACATATGAACTTTATACTGACTGCACTCAAATTATTTCCCACTTGAATCAAATCCTAGATGCCTATTTTTCGCATAGTGGAATTAAAATAATTAAAGCAGAATATAAGCCGGACTATTTAGACAATGAAAAAGCCCTTGAAGAAATTCCCATTTATCACAGTCAAGCACACAATGGAGTCAATGAGACTCACGAGCACCCAAAGATAAAATGTTGTACTCCTAATATGAACCAAGTAATTACAAATTATATTAACAAATGCGAACCTAGCAAGTATGACAGACGACCGATAAAACAAAAACAAAATGGACCTGTCTATATACGACACAGACAAGACGGCAGACCATAAAAAACCAACCAATGTTCCACAGAGAAACGGACCATACACAACACGAAGATCACATTATTTTGAAAAATAAAATTAAACATAGATCCCGAATCAAACCTTCACTAAGACCTCCTCCATTACCGGATTCTCCTGGTCCACCCCAGTAAACCTGGATCACTATTACAATGTTATTTTATTTCCGATCAAAATCCACATATTATTCAATTAACTAACAACAAATCTTTAGATACTATTTGCTCTATATCCATTAACGAAAGCTCAATTTTGAATATTAATTGCAGAAACAAAGTGAACAACCAAATTTTATTTCCTTCTTCACGAATGAAAACCAAAATATTAACAAGACAAATGTGACATGACATCTAAGACTACTAAGCTTTAGAGTCATATTCCGTTGTATCCACTTCTTGCCTCATGATTGTTATTGTAATACAATGTATTATTTACAAATTAGTGTTATATAAATTTAAAGGTTTAAGTAAGAATAATATTATATCGAGTCAACATATCGAGTCATCATATAGAATTGCTAAACTCTCCGAATACTAATATTGTATCGAGCCTTAAAGAAAGAATTTTTGATATAGAACTCGGAGAATCCGAATCTAAGGAGGGAGGAATTAAGAAACCCTCCCAAGAAACAGCCCTTCGTTTTGTTTATGTTATACTCAGATACTCAGATAAGAAGTGTTTATCTATAAAAGCCACATATATATCGCTGATATTATATATATATATATATATATATATATATATATATATATATATATATTTATATATAAACTAATAGATGCTGGGATGCTGCTCACTAAACAAAACAAAATTAGGCTGATGCAATATTATATCTACATGCAATGAAAGACGCAATGTTATTCTATTCTGTTTCATGCATTTAACAGTAATGTTGATTAAAATATGCCTTAACACCCTTCAACAATGTTGCGATTTTAGCATTACAAATGAAATATCTCTCAAGTGTTACTTATTTCATACAGGTATAGGCTTCACTATGTATCCTTCATTTATCTATGCGATATGTGATCTATAATGTGAAAAAATATATGGAATTATATCAGATTAAAAGAAAATTGTCTTGACTATTATAATAAAAATAATGCTTTAACTACATCTGAAATAAGATTCATAAAAGATTATCAATTTAAATGGTTTTATATTTTTCATAAGAATCTTCACTTGGAAAATGATGGACATATGAATAAATACAATACTTATTAGTACAATAATGGATTTCAGTGGCTGAGTAGGCTGGAGCCTAGGGCAGCAAATATGGCTCAATGTTTGACAAAACCCACTTGACATGCTTTCAATAATCTTATTTTAATTTTCCGACATAGCGGGATTACTTTCAACTAGTTGGCGAGCTCGGCTGCCGGGAACCGTTGCTTGGCATAAATACTCAATTTTGTCACAACATTCGATAGAACTGTGCTCGTGCACCTTTTTAAATTGCGCCCAAAAAAACTGCAACTTTCAAAGGAGACGATTCACGATCCACAGGAATGCTTAATAGAGAATAACAAACTCAAAAAGTCTACCTACCACGTTCCAGAAGCTCTACAGAAAGATAGATTTTTTTTTACAAATTTCGGCAACATTAATTTTGAAGATAAAATAATTGTGTATTTAACACACTTTCACGAATAAAGCTATTTTTTACAATATCTCAAATCATGGAATGTATTAAGAAGAATGAAATTGCTTAAGGAATAGAGTATCTTAAAACATGACATATTTTGAGAAATAAAATATTTTATAACATGAAATATCTCAAGGACATTTGTTCAAACACAGTCGCTAAAAAAATATTTCCCATAGACAGACAAATAAAAAAAATATTTAATAGAAAAATAGCTAAACAGCATAAATGGAATGCTAGACTTGCGAGCTGTAGTTTTATATCCATAACAGAAGCTAGTTAGTAAGTTAACCTGGATAGCCTTTATAAACAGTCAAATCTGACAGTACGATGATGCTTTCATTATAAATCGAAACGCGTCACTGTAAGACGGTGAAACTGTGTATCAGACACAATTATTCCATCTGCATGGTGGTAGGAGTTTCACCAAGTAAGAGCATCTACAATCTGCATTTATTTTATTTATTATAAATCCTCAATTTTGATAAAGCAAATCGTCAATCTAAACCAGCTTAAAATATCGCCGAAATATTAAATGCACCTCAACAAAACAATCTCATTCCGAGTACCGGCAGTTGTACGTGTGTCAAGGATATTTGCGTCTTGACACGCCACCACGTGCTGTTGATAGAGCATCAGAGAGGAAGTTAATTTCTTCAAAATATGAACCCGGCCGGGTCGGGCCGTCACACAGCACAGCACAGCTTCACGTAGCGTTTATCTCTGGACAGGTTATGTTAATAATTAATCTAGAAGGCTGGCGTTGTGGCGTTCGTTTTGGCACCGGTGATGGATTCTTTTGTTCGCTGCTGTCATCGATTTCCGATTCCGCCTCTCGCGTACGTGACCAAATCGTTTTTATTGAACTAGATTTTTTCATAGGCAACTTGAATAGCTTGCAGCTATTCGAAAAAGAAAATATCAAAGATTAAAAGTCAGTTCTTGAATTTTACAAGATGCGTCCCATATCGGGAGGAGGTTGGTACTCATTTCGAACACTATTTGAGTTTGTGAAAATGAAATGAAATGAAATCAAGTAGATTCACTCAGTATCCTTCGCTTAGTTATCCATTTAGAAAAAAAATTCTTGGAATGATGGAATCAGAATTTTACGAGAGGTTTTCGTAGGTCCTCTAGCCCAATTTCCTATTGCATTTTTTTGTAAATTTATTATTATATACATTTTCGAAGAATTGATTATTTGTAGGTATAACATAATTCAGGGAAATCAGAAATTCACGAACTAAACGGAATGTATTTCAAATTTCTGATCATCTCTCTACGATTATCTGCAAGAAATATATTTGCTCCGTTTACATTTTGTTTGAAACATAGTGGTAGGTACATATCAATGGTCCTTGAACATGACATTGATACCGCAATACCTCCATATATATTATTTAAAAAATACTATACTTCAGAATTTCATCATCCATATGGCTTACAAAGATATCATATAAATAGGAACGTGAAACTATATAGAGGATGGAAATTCCTAGTAATATTTTTGAAACATCCAGGTTGTCTACTATCAGGCAACGAACCATGGTAACTTTAACTCCCTCGAACGCACCACGATACATACACCTAGAGATAGGATGTTGCGCATAGTGGGCGGTCCTTATTTTGGCGTGTGACGTCATCTTGAGAGTTATTTACGTTCTTGGCCGTACTAGCAGTGTGCTTTTCAGTGGTTTTTCGACGGTTTAAATAATTTAACACAGTTTATAGACTTTATTTGGTTATCGAAGTGATAAAAATGCGGTGTGTTGTTGTGGGATGTGTTAAATTGTCAAATCAAATTAACATTAACTTCTTCACTAATTTGAATCAATTAATGTCATTCAATTCCAAAACTTATTATATTATGTATTCTGGTTGCAGAGGTAATCGGTGCATAAGTATAGTTTGTTTTACTTCATACATATGGTTTCGATAGGTGACCAGTTTATGAGAAACAGAGCCTCAGTGTATGTTTCAGATGGAGTCCAAGCACAGCTCTAAAAATACTTTGTGATTTGTATCTGGATCATAGGGTAATGGGATAACTTGTTCTGACTGGAAAATTCTTATGTTTTTCGCATTTATGCTAGGTATCGAGAATATTACTGGTAAAATTACCAAACGAGTATTCCCCTGATGGTAATATTACCTGAGACTCTGGTAATATTACCGTATTTACGTAATATAACCGTAAGTTATTTTGGTAATATTCTCCCTTGCCATCACTAGTCATAATGCGTTTATATTTTAGTTTTCATATATTTTGTTTATACATCTAACATTTATCATTTAGTCACAGGTTCAGTTTGGTGCATTTTATGAGGTTTGCTTTTACAAGTTCGAGTTTTAACACTTGGTAAGAAATTTTTCTATGAGCGTCCTTACTTGTTTGGGTGTGCGTACCTATATAAAGTGCATTAATAAAATCCTACCTTTAAAACCATGTGTTACTGTTATTTTTGTGTATATCCTACTTCCTTTTAATAAACCTTTTTGCAGTGAATTTTTGACCTGAATATTAATGTATTTGCAATTAATAATGAATATATATCTATCTTGCACCTTTCCTGCAAGATTCGTACCAAATACCTTAAGGCTTAAAGATTCCAATTTTGCAGTAAAAGAAACGTGTTAAGTAAAGTAAAAATACAAGAAATTTGTGATTTTACATTTTTAAGTTGAAAAATGAACCTTAACAAAATATATTTTGTAGTAGAAACTTTTTGTAACTGTGAAAATAAACGCGTTTCAAAAAAATCCGCACGATATCCATGATATCTACTTAATGAAAATCACGCTGTGGGTGACGTTATACCATAGTTATATGCACGGTCGATGAAAACTGGAAGCGGGAGCATTCGGCCCGAACATCAACAAACATTTTTTGTATTAGATATTATTTTGTAATTGTAAAAATAAACGCGTTTCAGAGACAATGAGCAATGATATCCATATCTCCCTAATGAGAATTACTCTCACGGTGACGTCATGCGCGTGGCAGACGAAAAGTGAACACGGGAGCATCAGGCCCTGGAACGCACAGACTTCATCAAAATCCTCTCTGCCTTTACCGGCCTCCGAAGGTTCTCTTACTGTGATTGGCCACCAACGTTGGCTCGACCAATCCGGGCCAATAGAGCGGTGGGTGTGAGATGTTCACCTATCGATCACGCGTTCATCACGCACTGATCATTGTTTATAGTTTACTTTCCGTTATAAAACCTTCTGTTCTAGCTTCTATTCTATTCTAATCATTCTCTTATGATATAGTTGGAATTCGTCGTGAAAATTTCGGCGTTTTTTTCTGTATTTTTTTCACTGGTCATTTCACACAGACAGTTGTATAATTATTATGTATGTGCTGGGGCTGGGAAGTATTGACTTTAGCAGTGATATGCGAAAAAATCAAGACTTCAACATCTCTTTAATACAGAGAAATGTTGATGAAATTGAATTTTCTGAATGGATCGCGACGTAGAGAACAGCTTGATAATGTAGATAGGTATTGAAATATCTCCAAGTCTACATTTAGTTTAGTGTTGTTCATTAGTTGTTTTTGCCTCTTACTTATTATAAGCTCAGGAATTAGCGATATAAGATTTTCAATCTAAAATCCAAGAGAAGGGCCTTTAGAAGAAGTTTTTCTCTAGTATTCACAATGCTTACAGTTAAAGCATATCAAGGCACCAATTACAGCTATTTACATAACTTCAAATTTGAAATCAGCAACCTTCAAAATCCTAGGATATAGTTTTTCATCGAATGTAATTTATTCTGCTATATTTGATCAGCCATTTTGTTTTTCAAGAAAATATTTTCAAATTCAAAATCAGCAACGCTCAAAATCCTAATATAGCGATTTATATGAAATCCAAATGACTTTTCGTAAAACCCATCCACAATTTTCAAATCAGCGAATTAATTGATCTTCATATTATTTCGGCCAGATATTCACGATTGTCAATTTTCACACGTGAAAAGGTGTAAGAAATATTATTTTTCACAATACCTGTTACCTACATACAAATTTTAAATTTGTCAGGAGCTTAACATATACCTAGTTCTTTGTTGAAAGTAATATAAACGGCTCCTGTCCAAAACTGAAGTTTTCATTAGGTATCATCTTGAAAAGTGTATAAAAGCGCAAGGATGTTTTTCATCAAAGAACAAATCAACCAAGAAAACTGAATTAGCGGATGCCAAATTGAAGAATTGATTTTTACTCATATTATTTCAATATAAATATATAAACTAACAGCTAGATTATTTTGGAATTTTATATCAGTGTGATAAAACCCTTGACTCCCCCCTACGAAAATGTCTGTGGGCGGGATTGTATAGGTGTTACATATATATATATATATATATATATATATATATATATATATATATATATATATATATATATGTATATGTGTATATATATTCACAAACGCTCCAGTCTCAGTACTGTCGAATGACACATACTTTAACTATACCGTAGGACAATCGCATTTATTCCTGATGAAACCGAAAACAAAGCTAAGAGCGATGATGTAAAAAATGAACTTTCCTACTGTCCTAATCCTCTACGAAACACATTCCTTTCGACAAAAAACAAACGAAGGCTTTTATGCGTTACTGACCAATCACATCGCATCTAGCGCCCACGGTAATTCCAAGAAACTATCAACCAGTAGCACTGTACCCAAAAAAGACAGTGGAAATATAAGAATAGGAATGCTATTGATTTTACATATTTATGCCAACTTTCAGGTGCTGTAAACTGAAAAGTATGGCTCGAAACTTAAAATGCCTTTTTGTGCACCACTTTCGTCGGTCTGTCGGTCTGTTGGCGTTTTTGAAACCGTGTTTTAAACAAATATAAAGCACATGAATATACCTAATTTACAAGAATTATACGACATTTCAGAGCGTATTTAAATTATTTTTCCAAAGGGGGCCAATTTGTTCGGTTTATGTTTTAACGACTTTTTCTGTAGATTACTGCATTTTAACTTATAGGGAACAGAACAGGTATTTTTCATCTTAAAAGGTTGCGTCAAGTAGGTTGACTCTGCATTTCGCGAGCAGTTGTGTCACTTTATTGACGATTTTGATCACATTCTTCTTAGAGAGTGTCTAATCCATTTTAAATAACGTTCGGCAATACTTCAATAATGGGAATTTCCGGAAACTTGAAAATTTTGAAGATTATACAAAGCGTTTCGATATTTTTTAGTTTCAATCATCGATGAATATCTATCTCCAAATCCTTATTGTCAAACTGATAGTATTGCGTAGAACATATACCGGTTGGGAAAAATCAAAGTTGGATATGGGAAATGCGTTAAGTAAGACAAAGATCATTAGCAAAGCGTGTTAATGCAAGAAAGATGGCCTAAGCGTAGTCGGCAACAGCGAGTTTGTGAGAAGCAGTGCTGGAAAAGACGATGGGTAAAGCGAGCCGCACATGTAGATACGGTTTCTGACTCGAATTTTGAATATGGAATACAGATATGGAATTCCGTGAACTTAGCGCAGCCGTATCTATTGTTTCATTTGGAAATACTACATCGTAAAGTATTTCTCAGTCGATTCGAGATCCCCAATTTTCAATCAGGAAATAATCCGTGTACCTCACTTTTTGCAGTATTGAGAATGAAAAAGTGCAGTCATTGTAGTAAAAAGAATAATCTTAATGTATTATTTATTCTCATGATAAAGAACTTTTATTAAGCGATAATGAATAACTACCGTGGCAGCGGTCAGCTATTCTTGTTGTATTTGGTACGCTACTAAATATTAGAGGAACTCTTGTGATTTTTGTGATTCACTATTAAGGGCATGCAGCAACAATTCAGTTTTCCAGGAAAATAATGAAATCTGGTTGCTAATTAAAAAACGGATAGTAACATTTAAATTTTGCCATCCGTAACGAATTTGTGACAAAATTTGACATTATCATGCGAGGGCACTTAAGAAATAACCCTCATATCTTGATCACGTATACATCGATATACTAATTTGCAGAAAAAGGTATCATCTGTAGTGATGTTACAGATTGCACAATTGTGCAGTATTGTGCATAATAGCTCACTTCACTGCACAAGCGCATCCTTTTGAAGCAAGGTGCACAATTTGGTTCCGTTGCTTCCACCATCCTACGATTCACTTCAGTATATCATGAAAGCAACTAATTTTTTTAAATTATGAAATGCGTTTTTTACTTGTTTACGCCTTAATTCCGTTTAGGCAATAGATTTTTACAAAGTCAACTATTCCTTTAGCTACGGCGACTTCTCTGCTCAGGTGCACCCGCGCATATAATGTTTTCGAGTTTTGTAGACTGAAGGTTTGTTTATAATTATTAAAAAAATATATACCCACGAAGAGAAGAAAAGTTTCAAATGCTAGTCTGGTACATCCAGAAAGATCTAATTTGGCTCTCGCAGTAGCTTATTTATTTTCTGTGTTCTTTCCAGATCGTCCAATACCTTCTCCTCAAACGGTTAGAATTTATTTGATTTATTATTGTGAAACATGTTGTTCATTATTTTGATAAGTATAACTTATTCAATAATAGGCAATTTGGCTTCCGCAAGGGTGTATCAACTAGTAAAGCAGTGACTCAATTTATAAAATGGCTCTATGACAACCTTGATATGCTCAAACAAAGTATTGGAATATTTATTGATCTAACCAAACCGTTTGACCTGGTGAATCATCGCCTGTTACTGTTGAAACTGGAAAGCTACGGGATTAGAGGACTCCCACTTGAATGGTTCCGTGATTATTTGAAGTCCAGAGTAAATTATGTGGAAATTAACAACTGTCAGTCGGAGAGACGTATCTGTGAATTAGTAGTACCTCAGGGCTCTATTTTGGGGCCATTGTTGTACATCATTTTTGTCAATTAGCTCCATTGTCATATTGTATCAGTCAGTTGCATTTTGTGGTTGATAGACCTTTGCTGTTGCCATACTATTTTTGTTACTTCCACTCAATTATGTCCTATGCCATAATTACATGGGGATGTTCCCCAGATGCTTCTAGAGTGTTCATAATGCAAAAAAGAATGGTCAGACTAATTATGTGTATAAGCAGGAGGATGAGTTGTAGGGATAGTTTTCGAAAGCTAGGAATAATGACATTGCCATCTATTTACATATTTGAGATATTGCAATATGTAAATAAAAATTTCTCGGAATTTCCTAAGCTTAATGATCACCATAGCTATTCAACCGGAAACTCTCTTGTGCTACAGATTCCCTCACATAAATTATCAGCCACCAAAAGCAGTCCAAAGCAAATGGCAAAAAGGTGTTCAATAAGCTACCAGACCACCTCAAAACCTTGCCACCAAATTTGTTCAATGAACGAATATCTCACGGATCCCCAATTTGCTTAAATATTACTCCTATAACTAATGTACTCAATGTGTCCAAACTATATTTATGTATTATTTCATTTATGTTTTAGATATATTTTTATTATTAATCAATGTTCTGTTAACGGATAACAATATCTGATGGTGTGTATATTTAACGGTTTTATAATGTTTTTAATCTGTTGTGTACGACTTGTAAGTGCCTTAATGAGTTTAAATGTTATTCATATCATTTTTTTTCTTTATTTTAAATGTTGACATGTTCAATGTCATCACTCGATGACCTTCTGAACCAATAAAGATATTATTATTAATGAAGAAACGCGGATGGCGACATCAGTCGACTCTTTAAATTGCTACGAATGTTTCACTGAAATATTATATTTTCCACTACAACGGGGAACTCCACTATCTGTGTGTGCGATTCTTCTTTTTTCTCTAGTCAGGGGCATCGGCAACAATTTGAGGTTTCAAGGAGCAACGCTGGCTTTTATAGTGTCTTTTCCAGTAAGGAATCTCAGGAAAATGCTACTGATTTTCTTCGCGATATATGTGGTTTAAGCTTACTGTGAGCAATTCTTTGACATATAGGTCAGTATTAATCGGAAGAAATTATTTGAGTAGAACAGTAATTGTCATGGAATACCTAGGCGCCAAAACGCGCATACGTTTTATAATGCAAAAGATCACGAGGAATTACAATTATTTAATTAATAGTACTTTGCAACAAAAAGTACGATTTTTCAATACTGTATAATTATCTTCCGGACTGTAATAGAACATTTAGGTACATAGGTACCAGTAGACGACGGCAGTGTCAGGACTTTTCAGCTAATAACATGAAGGTCATATATAGGTGACAGATATTTCTCAAAAAATGCTAGGAATAGATGATGGAATCGCCCGGTCGCCGGCGCGGCATCGGGCCGTGTGCAACGAAGATTTTCTTTTTCTTCTGTGAATTTACAACGTTGCCAAGCTTAATATCGCAATCAATGGGGAACTGAAGACATTGTTATTGATGTACCTATTGTTCATTCGGATACTCAATATTAATACCTAGTAGCTTAGGAGAATGATGAAAAGGATATTTTCTTTTTCATGCTCGGCATTTTCAATGAAGATATTGTTTGGGGTGAACGGGGCAAGTAATGCTTGAGTAAGAAAGTTTGATAGATAGTGGGATGGAAACTCTGCCTACGTAGTGCAGCAATTGTAGGTAACTCAAATAATTGTTTTATCAACGATTTCGCCTATTGATTGTTATGGAAGAAAAAGCGCGTTACAGGAAAATGTATGAGATAGTTATGATTGTTTGAGTGGCGTCCAACGACGATAAAACAACTGAAGACCTGGCATCTCATTTATAAATTCATTTACACTCGTTTCAACAGAACAAAATACGGGCTTTCTATGTGTGTGTATTAAACTGAATTAAAACAAACTTGTGTGGACATGAATGTACGTTTTATGGACTTCGGCGGACTATTAGTCTTATTTCAGTGTATGTTGTTTAGTCGTAAAGAGCAGACGTCTCTCGGAATGAGTGCGAAATACGCTAAACGTTTTGAAGCAGTTTTTTTTTCTACACACCGTTATGGATCTAAAATGTCCTCTGCAGCAGCTGCTAAAGTATTGAAAAAATCGAAAACCTTTGTACAAAAGTGGGTGAAACGATATTAAGCTACAAAAATAGTCTATGACCTGCTGGGAAGTGGAACAAATCGAGCAATGACGCAAAAAAAAGACAAAACGACTGTCAAACCTTTTCAAAATTGTCCTTCTTTAACGTAAAGTGTTGGAAGAGAAAAACTTATGGCACCAATACGATAAGACAACGTTTAGATGAGGCAGATATACAGTAACGTAGTTCAAAGCTGAAACCGTTGTTTTCGGAAGAGCAGATGCAAAAAAGCAAGGCCTGGGCTGTCGAAAATATTGATCGTGATTTTTCTAATGTAGTCTTCTCTGATGAAGCATCTTTTTTGGGCATGGATTCCTTATCAAACGAGCTTGGGCTGGGCCTGGTGTTCGTTTCATTCAACGTACTGTTAAGAGACCGGTAAAGGCTCATGATTGGGGATGTCTCAATCAGCGCGGATTTGGTTGTGTGGAGCTGTTCACAGAAAATCTTAATGCTCGAAAAATGGTTGAAAATTTATGAAAGCGGTCTTTTGAGGTCTGCAGAAGTGGTTTGGTGGTAAAAATGGAAAGTGGGTCTTACAGAAGGATAATGACCCTAAACACCGAAGTCGTTTGTGTACTAAGTGGGAAACCAAAAATAGTCTCGAGTACATAGATTGGCAGTCTCACTTGCTGGAAAACATCTGTATAGTGTAGCACAATTATCTCGTCGTATCAAAGAGATATAGCGCTCGTTGCCATTACATTACGCGGAAAAATTAGCTGAGAGCATACCTAGAAGGTGTCAAGCTATTATTGACAGCAATGGCGAGTGGACCGCGTATTAAGTCCGCCAAGGTCCTACAAACATACTTTCATATCAACACAAGTTTGCTTTGATTCGGTTTAATTAATAAATAGAAAGCTCGTATTTTGTTCTGTTGGAAAGGGTGTATGTCTATAGTCAAACATGACTTTGGGCGAGGGGACCAGCGGGGAGAGGGGAAGGTGGCAAGATGGCCGCTTGATGGGGATCGTAATTTCTGTTTGTAAACATCGATGATAGTTGGATGTATCACAAAATTTGACATGGCAGGAATTTGAAAAAGTACACAATTATACTTACTGATGGAAGGTTACACCTGCAGCTTTAGCCTGGGTGCTGAAGAGCTTACACACATAACAATATATCATCATTTTGGCAACAATAAGCAAAATTCAAACCAGATCAAACAGAGAAAATAAACAAAAACTACTATGTCCGATTCGAACGCTCACGTCAAAGTTCAAAGCGGTTGACAGTGACCTGACGTAGACGGTTCGGTTCTTTCAAATGGCGACAGACGTCAAATTTGCAAAATTATGAATGAAAATGGATACTTGGCGGCTAGTAGCAGTCAGAATTTACTATAAAGCCATGTTGCCAGCTAGTGTGCGAGGTGTGATTAACATTGCAGTTTGTTCTAAATTATGAAGTTATATTTAACTTCACTTACTATTCAATGGCTAAGATATTCATTGTAGAATATATTCATGAAATCTTGTGGACTAGATATGTAAAAAAATTAATGTTATTGTAGTCCTTTGATGAATTCTGGCAACTGTGCACCAATGTCTGACAAAAGTTTTTGTAAACATACGAGGTCTATCAATGTTCTATCGTCAGTGGTGGCGTCAGTTTAGTCAGCAAATACTTCCAAAGCATAATCAATCAGTGAATTTGCCATTGAATAGCACGAGGAACCCTTATTTGCAAAACAACAATGAAGCTTCCTTAGAACCCTTGAAGGTTCCTCAACCATATTATCTCGGTAAATAAACGACAATGAAGCTTCCTTAGAACCCTTGAAGGTTCCTCAACCATATTATCTCGGTAAATAAAACACCATGAAATAATAGTTTTATTTCGAAGAATTATTATACAATTTTTGTTTCTGAATAATGGTTAAACTAAATTAAATCGAACTACATCTAATCAGCGAAAATTATTGGCTATTATTTTATGGTGACAAAATTGGGATTAAAAAGTGAACTCATAGGATATATTATTAGAAGGTTTAGGATAAAAAAAATTATGACATTATAATTTCGAAATCAGATTCTCTCATTCTGTTTTGTAATTTGATGAAGGCTGTCCAGGCATAGACATTGGTTCAAATGTCGATTTTTCTTTTCGATCTTTTTGAACTCCATATCCTATACTTCTGTCCTTGTTACTTTCTAATTACATTCCCCACGTTATATCTTTCAGAATTTTGTGCCCCCTAAATCTTTGCACCCGATGCCTGGGCTACTAAGGCTTCTGCGCGCCACTGGAGTAACTTCAAAAAGGTACTCAGGGTATTTTCTTTAAAACCCTACCTGTGTCCCAGTCTGTCTGTAAATTATCATTTTTGCGCTATTATTGCAACAGCATCCAAAGAACCCAACTGGCTAGGAGAGAATCGTTTCGCTGATTGGTGTTAAATCCGCGCCGTAGATTCCTCCTACATATCCACCAGTCCTCTGTCAGCTGAGTGCTTCAGAAGCTGCCACAATCCCACAACAAGCAAGTAAAGCTATGAAAAGTTTCTGGGCAGGAAAAAAAACTAACACGATTTTACTTGCAGCCTGCAACCACAAGAGTAAACTGAAGTACTCACGAAACTAAAAAGAGAACAAGCTAGACTTGCCTCCGTAGAATGAATTAAATGAATGGTTAACACCAAAACAATACTTTTGGTGATCTTCCGCATACAACCTAGACAAGGAGCTCAGACGAGATGCAGTAATGACAGCAAGCATGTCGTCAAGTCTCCTCAGAGAACATTGACTACCGACTGGCATCCCCCACAAAACATCCTACCAGAGTATAGTGCTAATTAAAGCCGTTGCATCGGAACCTATCAACACCTACATTTAAAGTGGCCGTAAAATAACTACAAAGTAAACAAAAGCGACGACGAAGTTCTCAAGCAATAGTCTGATTATTACATGATAATAACCACAACTCAAAAAGAATATCGATTATTGAATTGATTTACGAAAATAAAAATAAAAAATTCATAAGTACCATAACATGTAGTATCAAGACCAGATAAAAAAAATAAATAGTTAACAAAGCTCACATGAGCATGTATATCCCAAAATGAAGTGAATTAATAAATTCAAAGTTTGCCATTAAGAGGAAAAATTATAACAAAATTAATAAGTCACTATTTGATCTAAAGTGACGTTCTGATTCTACAAAATAAAATGTTGGGCGCCAGCAGTCTAAAAGACTACAAAAATGTAAGAAAGAGTTCAATATAAGTATCTGACAATGAGTACGAAGTGATTTTTTAAAATTAATTAACAATATAAGCATCAATAATGAGATTCAGAAATAGTTCAAGATATCATGTGACAATATTACAATCAAATAAGATTTTCAGAGTTAATCTAATAAATGAACAAATCAGTTCTAATTGACCAATGAAGATGTTCCAAAAAAACTATTGAATAAGGAACGTAGTGAATTTATAGAGTGCATATGATATTTAAGTGTCAATCAAAAGCAAGCAAGTATAAAAATTTCAAAAGAAATTCATAGTTCATATGAGCATAAAAACAACAAGTCCAGATCAAGATGGAAACAACGAGGAAAATTAATGAACCAAAATATGAAGTTCATGTGAGCAAGAAAGCCATAATAAACAAATATGAAGTTCATATCAGCAAGTTGACCAACAAGATACGACAGCAAGATTGCGTAGGCAATATCGCTAGATATCACAAATCGTAATTTGAGACCTAAAAACATCAAAAGTGTGTTTCTCAAGTGCCAGACGTTTCAAGAGCTATATATTCCAATACACATAATTTATTATGCACTGCATATATGGACAGACACATAGAGAAAACACTTTCAATCAAATCGTCAGACGCGTCACAGGACTCACTAAGGCGCAACGCAGCGTGTCAACTGTAACACAACAGCGTGGAGGATCTCTCCACACCAAAATAATATATCCAAAACTCTCGAAGGCAACACGCAGCGATTTTTGGACACTACCAAAAAGTACCTACATCATAAAATACCACTCACGCAAACACGCGTAAGAAAACTTGATTGTCAAACTTCAAAATTCTCAAAATACTATGAGAAATGAAAACAATGAGTGCTCACATAACTTCAAGTATTTGCCGACACACATCATTACCAAAGAAACAGTGGACAAATCCAACAATAAGAGATGCATTACTGTTCAATAGGGATTATGGAAATATATGCTCAATGAAAAATAAAAATGAATAACCCTGTATGTTAAATACAGGGACATTATCAAAATCGTAGCCGGAATTTAAAATTCAAAATTATTTAATCATTTTTTAAGCATATACCATAGCATACACACGTATTTATATGGCTCCTACAGAAAATTGTTGAATTAACTGAGAAAAGAATGGAATAAACTAGTGAGTTTTGGCTATATGATAAACTGAGTTATACTCGTCCATATGAACGAAGCAAAAGTGATATAGATGCAGTGAGTACCTAGATTTTAATTAATTAACTAGTAAAAATAAACGAGGAATTCATATAACGTTGTTTTTGATACCAGCAAAAACAGCGCTCACGTATTTACTGTTTCTACCATTAGTATGGGCGACTCGGCCGAAAAAACCAACAACGAATTATATGAAATATTACGTGAAATCAAGGATGATATAAAACTGGTAAAAGAAGCACTTACCACACACAAACGTGATATTGCTCTATTGCATGATAAAGTACAGACCTTAGAAAATGAAAATAAGGTCCTAAATAAAAAAGTTAACATTCTTGAAAGAAAAATCATCAAAAACAACATCATTATTTTCGGATTCGAGGAACAGAGGGAATTGAATGTGTACGATCAATTCATTACTCTGATTGCTGATAAACTAGATATTCAGTTACTCGATCAAGATATCTCCTGCATATATCGTTTGGGCAACATAAATGCCACTAATCCAAGACCGGTGAAAGTCAAATTATTAAGAAACAAATTGAAACTAGACATTCTAAAGAATGCACATAAGTTGAAGGGGACAAAAATAGTCATTACTGGAGACCTGTCCGAAGAAGACCAAAAAGAGCAGAAGATATTACAAAGAAATTAAAAGAAATCCAGAAAACTCAATCTCAGCGCAAAAATAGTAAAAAAGAAGTTAATAGTTGATGGGGAAGAGTACACCGTCCAGAAATTGCTCGAAAGGGAGGCGCAAAAAAACTGCGAAATAGAGGAGGAGGAACCAGTCAGGGAAGTAGTTGGAGACAAAAAAGAAGAGGCTACATTCCAAGCAAAAAATAGAAATGCTGGGAATGACAATGCAATAAAACAAGATAGTAGTGCTTCAAAAAGTTCCATATTCACAAGATCAACTGGTAAGATTAGTGAAGAGAAGCAGCCACCTACAAAGAAATATAAAAAGTTTTAGACTTTCATCCTCATTTGAACTGATTTCCTTTTTTATTTTGAGCATACTATTGTTACTAATATTTTCTATGCCCATATTGTCACGTTATAACTAACGATTTACTTGAATTATTGATAATTATTGTACCACTGTCGTTAACTTTCATCGTGTTAGTTTGATTCAGTGTTGATGCTTCATCATGGATAAATATATCATTAACTTTCCTGTCAACGAAATATCGACAGTAAATGGAGACGCAGAACTGGAATACGCACTGGAATGTATAGGAATACGAGGTACGTCCCATGCTCTTCTCAAAAATGATTTGACGGATCGATTGCAGTGTGTTAAAGTCAATGACTCATTTAGCAAACGGTAAGATATGGAGTACCCCAGGGGACGACTGTGTTAGGCCCTTTACTGTTCAATATATATTTGAATGACCTGTATCTGTTATTAACTAAGGGAGACATTATTAGCTTCGCTGATGATACAGCAGTAGTTTATCAAGCTGATTCATGGACACAACTTAAAACTACGGTAGAAACAGACTTTCGCTTAATAATAGAGTGGTTTTGAAAAAAGGCTTCTTATATTGAACACCTCAAAAACTTATTATGTGCCATTCACTTCATATTCAAAATATCTGCCACCAAAAGAACCATTAATTATTAAGCTGGAAGATGCGTTCAAAATTGAACAAGTGCTTAGTATAAAATACTTAGGTATATATATTGATTCGCATTTGAGATGGGATGAGCATATACATTTCATGACAAAAAAACTAAGGTATATTTTGTACAAAATTAAATTTTTATCTGAGCTGCTCACCATACAACAAATGGAAATAATATATTATGCACTAGTAGAGAGCCACCTCTCATACGGTGTTATAGCTTAAGGAAATGCAACAAAAAATCATATCCATCCTCTGGAGCAAATCCAAAAAATAATACTGAAAAAATTTATAATAAACCTATATTATATCCCACGGAAACTCTTTATGAAGAGAGCAGTGTTAACGATATTAGGCAGTTGTAGGTATTTTCTCAAACTTATTTTGCACCAATATAAATCAAAAAGTAGTCTCCGTTACGTGGAGCATAGATACCTGACGCGCAATAGTGGCAATGCAGCTCTGGTTCCGAAGCCTGAAAAGAACAGCTTCACTCGTTCCTACCTGTTCATGGCACCTAAGATATTCAATCTAATACCTCCCGAAATAAAAAAACTTAATAACTACAATTCATTTAAGAAAAAAGTAAAAATGTGGATATTTTGCATCCCTAGATATAAAATAGGTACATAAATACATAGATTGCAGAAGTTTCTAGCGTCTATTGTCTGAAGCTAGTTAAATCGTTGATCCATGCAGCTGAGCCTATTTAAGAGTTGAAGGTGCAATAAGAATCAACTAAAACAATGTGCGTCTTTTAAATTTGTTAAATGTATTTTTATATGTGTATGTATGTTTTAGCCCCTAGTTTCATTGGGTCTTTTCTTTTCTTTTAATTGTTTTACCATTAGTACTATGTCGTGCCCACGCACAAGGTTTTACCTGTTGTGGGTTTGTCATCATATTTATTGGCGGAATAAGTGCTTTTTATGCTACTATTGTTATACTATGTCAATAAATATTATTATTATTATTATGTAGGTTGAATCAACCAAGACAGGAGTATTCTACACAATCATTATCACATGATTCTGTTACGAAAAATGTTAAACATCAAAAATTTGGAAAAATGAAAATGGTTTAAGCCGATGCTAGCGACTTACCACGGAAAACAAATTTTCAATGACTATAATTTCGAAAGGTTGACCAAGCAACGATGTTAAAGTGTCAAAAGAAACGAATCCCCCAACTTTCGACAGAGTGAGGTCAGTTGTGAAAAGGTAGAAATATCATGTAAAGCCAATGATTTGACAAAATCGGGAAGCAAATTTCTCCTAATGATGTTGACCATGTCTTTTTCTTGCTGGCAAGTTTATTGAACTGAGACTCCATGATTGATATAAAAATTGTAACATGCTCATGCTGAGTTTGCTTTCATCTGCGAATTTCGTCAATCAGATTCATATCATAATTTTCCCTCAAGAAAGCTTGTTTCAATTATCTTACTGAATCACCCCAATTATGAAAAATGCCTCTAACGTGTCCATTATGCCACCAAGTCCAAGCAATACCTTCAAAAAGGTCGCCTGCAGAAGAAAAGAGGTCCATCTCATTACAACCTCGGGAGGCCATTAAAGACACAACAAGCTCAAGGAATTCAATCACAGAGCTCTTGACAGAATTTTTTTAATTCCCCATTCAAAAACAGGAATTTTCTTCTGCTGAACAAAATTGACAGGAGAAAACGGCTGAGGAATTGTTGTCAAAGGAGGAGGAGTAGTCGCTGCAGTTGTAACAGGTTGTTGTTGGCAAAGGTTGTGTGAATTGAATAGGCAAGGGTTGAGAAACTGGAGAGGGTGATGACTGCCCTGTGGGAAATTGATTTTTTTCTAAAAGCGCAGATTCTGCAAGTACAAGCTTAGTCTTAAGTTTAATTTTCATGTTTGCATCTTCATCAGAAGAAGGAGTCATCCTGTCAATTCTGTTTGACAAATGAAGAAGTCTGGTGCAAATTCTATGATGTTCACTAGATTCATAGGCACCTGTGAACTGTGTGATCATATCCTCGAGTTTAGTGAGAGACAATCCAACATCAATTTGATCTTCATCAAATGGGATGGAAACTGAAGCTTCAGTAAAACTTCGACCATGTGCCTCCTGTGATAACAAGCCACGCAACATTTTGCGCTTGTCATCCATTGTGTTGGGAACTTCCAAGCCTCTAATTCTAATCTCATAAGATAGTACACTTGAGGACAGGTCATTGACATTGAGTTTAGTCTGAGCCATGTTTTCTGTAAATTTGGGGACAGCAATTAAAAACAAGATTAGAAGTTTTTCAAGATGATCTTAAACAAAACCAAGAATGAGATGACAATAATCAACGTCACCATAAAACAACAACACAATACTAGATACGTTTCCAGTACTAAGAGTCTGGGAGCACCAAAAATTTAATAAAAATTGAAAAAAAATCTGGCAGATAAGAATCATAAATGACCTTCTGGTCCTCAACAAATTTTTAGAGACTTAAATGCTCTAAACCAAAAATAAATGCCAGATATAAATACAATATAGGTATGAACTGCACTTGATAAAATGAATGCCCCAGAGCAACTATTATATAATAGACGTACTACACTTGAATGAGTAGCAAACTCAAGTTAGTTAATGAAAATATTCAAAATACGTGTTTGGAACTATGTTTTCAACCTTTTTAAGATACACCCCTTCTTAAAAATAAAGTCCTAAGACGTTAAAGAACCAATGTCAGCTTATTACAAGAATATGAAACGTTTAACAATGAGAAAATTGAGTATATGACATTAAAACTGTAAGAGAAATCAATTTAAAGACAATTAAATGGTAGATTATTGCCAGTAGAATAAAAAGATCTAAATATCAGAATCTAATCATGATTGTAGCATTTCAAATGGTGAATCATAAATAATTTGAAAACATACATTTCCTATGCACCAAAAAATGATGAGAATTGCTTCAATACACCAGATTTATAATTATGCATATGTGAAACGCCTCTACAAAAAAATCAAAATGCACATTAGGAAAAGTATTCAAATTTAAACAATCACATGGTCTCTCCAAGGCAGACAATGCAATGAAATCATGTAACATCAAAACAAAAAAAAGTCACCAAATGAAAAAAACTTGAAGAATTTAATAAGTACTAAATATGATAGTGAAAAATAAATTGACAATAATTACCCTGTAATAAAAACAATAAGCTGACAGAAGGTAATAAAATATTAAAACTAGAGAATATAAACAGAAAAAAATATGAATTTTGAAAAAAGTCTGTATTCTCCCCACTCAATCACCGATCATGCCTAGGATAAAAACTCGAGCCACGTTGGCAGCGCCAATTTGTATAACCCTACTTCCCCCAATATTCTTAAGAAAACTGGGTGAAGAGTGTCAACTAGCTACCAGCAGCTCGGTGGAGAAATGAGACTTAGTGTGAGCACCTAGGCATGATGAGGTGGAATGACTGGGAAGAAAAAATACAGAGCATTAATGTAAAGAATTTATTTTAAAAAAAAGATGTCTCTGATCACATAATGGCATCACAAAAAAAAACTTATCTTGAGGCTGGGGACATGTTGAGTTCCCCAGGTTGCCATGGCGTCAATGGTCTTTCCCTGCAGGTGCAAAGCAGGTTAGCGCCGATGAAATCTGCATTAAGGTCCGGTTAAAAGCTGAATGAGAAGGGCTCCTCTAAGGATCCTCCAGAAGAAAAAGGGGTCATCCCAAAAGGAAAGGGTCCTCAAAAAGGGTCCTCCCAAAAAAAGAAAAGGTCCTCCCGAAAAAAAAGTCCTTTCGGAAAAAGGGGTGTTCTATCTGGAGAGAAGGAAGACCATCGTTATTATGTGTTCTGTCCAAAATGCTCCTGATGTCTTGTGGCGATTACAAAGAATAGCTTATTGCTCACTTATGGCATCAGAAACATTTTGTATGTACAATAATCATTAAATGAAATAAAATATATATGGCCGAAGATGCAATGAATTTAGACATAAGAAAAAAATAAGGTTAAGATGTTACATAGCTATGAGTACAGGAAAATAATATGTGGGCGCTCATGTTTTAAATTGATAATGTAATCCCTCAATCACAATATCCCTGTAAAGCATAAATTTTCAAATAATAGAAATAAAAATTGTGGGCTGGGTACAGCTCATTTATGGAATTTTGCAGCACGTGGCAATGTAATTTGTGCAGTAAGGATACATGGTGTTAAGCCAAGAAAAATAATGATTTTGTACACCATTGGTGAAAATACATATAATATTTAATTCCTAAAATCGTTCGTATGATTTGTATAACATAAGATGGAAATAAGACACGAGGATCATCGAGATATAAAGTGATCTCGAGAATGGACATCTTTGATTAAGACAGTGTAAAATGCAAATTAATAGTACAATTAAATGTCTAGTAAACTTAATTAATTATCTAATACTCACAAAGGAATCAGCATATTCCGCACACTAGGAAAAATGATTTATATTTGCAAGTTATTACAATCAAGAAAAGAGACGACATGGCGTCACTGATTAATTAACAGCTAAACGTCTCGGCGGTCTGAATTCGAGTGGGAGTGGGATGATTCTCAGGTGCCGCCTGCTGCGTAATTGCGTATCCAAATCACACAATGCACGAAATAAGAGCGCAAGCGGAATGCCATACATGGGATTTAAAATCGGAAGGAGAGCAAAATAACAGATTGATTGACTTCCTGTTAATGACAGTAAATAGAGATGGGACATTGAATATAGCTATGATTGAACCAGATTAAAATCGGGGAAATATGAATGATTAGAAAATCATTACCAATAATAGATACAGGAGATTTACATATAAATTCAGGATTCTATATAAAATGAAATTTGTAAACGGCTGAACCGTTACATTATTTCATATTGATTGCATGAGGATGAATTATACCTAGTTCATCTACTTGACTTCAATACTTTTGTTATCAAAAAGTCACGATTACTTATGTTTTCTCCCTGTACGTAATTCAGATATAGTTGATATATATGTTTTGGAAACAGATATCCAATAAATACCAATAGTAGAATCCATAATCTCATCCCAAAGAAATAAACAATCCTACTAAAAACGTATACCTACCCCTGAATAATCAAATTCTACAACTTCAACATTAATACGTAATGAAAGTAGGTAGGTACCTATTCTAACTCTGATCTGAGTACACATGCCGTAGTACCAATTAATTTGGCGACTTTGCCGAATTCTTATTCTTATTCTCAGAATTTCATTATGCTGGCAGACTGAAAACTTCAGGAAGAGGAAGAGAAGATCTCCAACGTTGCCACGTTCAAAACTTAGGCTATTTGAATTGAACTTTGTACATTGTGTCGCTGTTTTATTCAATTCGGAGTATTTTTTAAAGGTACCTGTTTTTAACGATGGAGATGTTAAAAAGCAGTACATGAAGTTGACGGTCAATAGGCAATTCCTATTCCACTTTTGGTACTTGGCTCATTTTATTTTTTTGTTATTTTTATTATTGCGACTACTAGAATTTTGAATTTGACGGCTTGTCTATTGCTATTTTTTTATTTTCCATTTATTATTAACATACTCTCAGTAACCGCTAAGTCCATTGTGAAATCCATATAGTGTGGCAAATTGAATAGTGAAAAAGAAAACCGTGTCTGTAGGTTTCAGTAGTCTTTATGCCCTAGGAAGTGGTATTTTATTAAGAAATATAATATGATTAATATATATATATATATATATATATATATATATATATATATATATATACTGTCGGCACAGAAATCTTTCGGTCCAGAAATTAGTGTGTAAGAAAAAATCAGAAGGTGAAACACAAATGTAAGAGTGAGTGCGCGTTTCTTGCAACGCGTGGCAACGCTGCCCTAGTCATGAGTAGTAGTGGAAGTAAAACACGTTTCATCTCTTTTTGGCATGATTTATAATTTTCCACCAAAAAATCTATTGATGCCATATAGTAAGTCAAAACCCACGTTTTTTGAGTTACTGTAGTCTTCGTTGCATGGGTCGATATACAATGTAAAGTGATCTTTGCTCTTTGGAAAGGCTTCATGAACAGATAAACATTTTTTGTTAATAAAATCCATATTAGGACTGAATTTAATGACACGTCACACACATTCAGATTTGACTGACTTTCCACGAAAACGAGGTATATTGTTAATGGATACGAAAATGGTGTATAATGTATTTCCCAATGTTTATGGTAGATCATCGTCTGAATTTCAGTTGTCACAGCATCAGATTCTTTGAAAAAAAATATTTTGACTTTGCTTTAAAAATCATCCTGTAATTTTTCTCCAAGCTACTGGATCAACTTCGAAGCCATCAACTGGTATCTATCAAGAACTATAATATAGTTTTCCAATAATCCGTTCTGCTAACCGTATTTTAACGTATGAAGGATTTTGACAACCACACTTTGCTGAAAGTTGATCTGCAACAGTCATTATACTAGGTGGCACAAAAGTATATATTTTTGCTTTATGTTCTAACACTTTGAGACTGAATATAAGCAGAATAAATATGAACAGGTTATGATATGAGAGATAATGGGATAAATATATTAATAATAAATTCCGGTACACTTCGTCATATATATCGCATCTGTTGAAGATCTTTTCACGGATGCCAGGGATGCCGTTTTGCGAAGAAAGAAATGTAAGCAACCGAATTAACATAATCAATATACATCTCTATAAAAAAAACTGTATTCGGCCAAGGAAAAAAGTGCACTCAAACATATCCAGGCATATCGCACGTGATTCAACGTGAAACCGTCGTAAACACAACAGGTCCGCATTAAGATACTATATAACGAATTAAATTATCTAGAAAATTATAAGAAATAAAACATACTCATATACTCGTTCTAAATGAATAAACCAAAATAACGATTTTTTATTTGAAAAGACTGCAAACATTTTTTCCAAGCTTATATTAAAATACGTTAAAAACATCTTCCAAATCCATCATCTTTATTTAACTGCACAGATATAAAAATAATAACAACAATACTCTGTAAAAAAATACAGACAGCGTAATTTGCATTGATTTTTCAATTAAACATCATAAAGTTAACAGCAACACTAGTAAAAACACTAAGCTTTTCTGATGAATTCAAATTTAATGAACTGCTACTGCGTTTATCAGGTAGTTCTAACAACTTGAATAAGTAAGAGCATAAAGCAAGCCAATAAGTAAAAAGAAACTGATTGATTTACTCTGTAGAAGAACTTGAAGTATCATTATCATTGTTGATATCTATTATAAGGGGTTCATCTTGAATGTCAATAATATTATCTATGTCCCACATTTTGATTTCAATTTTTTCCTGAACATGATGAATGCAATCTTTCCATTTATCAGCCGAAACTCTGTTGACGGCATCATGAAACAGATTTTTAACATCTGAAAATTTGAAAGTCGTGTTGTTTGACGCTAGGTATTGTTTTATATTAGCCCTAATCAACTCGATAGGGTTCAGTTCGCAGTGGTAAGGAGGTAGTCGTAAAATAGTTTTACTTTGCTTTTTGGATATTTCATCAATAATATTTAAGTATACTTATATTTATGTTGTTTTACTAATTTTATTAAATCCGCTTTAACCATATTTTCATCAAAATTGATTTACTTAGAATTAGGCCATTCTTGGATATCCGCTTTTTTTGTACACATTGTAGAATTTTTTTCTAATTTCCTGGAATGGTATGGTGCATTATCTAACACAATTACTGTATTATCTTCAAGTTTTGGCAGAGTTTTTGAAAACCAAATTTGGAAAGATTTACCATCCATTTCTTCGTGATAGTCGCCCGTTTTCTTTGATTCAAATGCCCATAAACCATCGGGCACGAAGCCGTCCTCACCACCAATGTGACAAATTATTAGTCATTTTCCTTTCCCTAAAAGTAATTTATTGTTGACTTGCAGATTTGTTGTTAAAATTAATTTCTTTGGAATTTCATAATCAAGGTAATAGAAAATACACAAACAAATTTTAAAAATCCGTGAGTTAGCAGGCCGGTTAACCAACCACGTTATGTTATCTCGAACCATTACCACATCTGTCAAGTTTTTTAGTAAATCATTTTTTCCGGCAGAAATCAACTTATAATTATAATAAAATAGAACAATCAAAACGTAAAACAGATGTAGAGCTGGGAGTCAGTTCCAAATGGTATAACCTGATTGTTTAACTGGCCTGCTAACTAACGGCTTATTAAAATTATTTGTAAAGTTGGCCCTGAGTATAAGAAAAAATAAATGATAATATAATGATTAAATATTGAACAGCAAATTCAAACTATATTTCAGTTTTTTCCATGGTTTCTTGGAATTACAGCTAATCTAAATATATATTACCAGTAGGATTTTTCAGGCCAGTCGAAAGTCCATCCAAGAAAGCTTGCCTTGATGATCTAACTAACTGTCCTAACTTTTGCATGAGTATGCCCAGCATTTACCCACGTTTCATCTAAATAATATATTTTTCGACCTTCGTTACGAAATTGTCTAATTTTTCTGAGATATTCCCGTCTTAACACAACTATCTCTTCTTTTTCTAATAATAAACTGTTTTTTCCTCGTTTCAAGTCCGTACCATCCTTAACTGCTTCTAAGATTTCATCAACTGTAGGTAGTTCATTTCTGAAGAAGAAATTATGTACTTTTCTTCCATTTGCATTCCCGTCAAAGTAATCGATTGCTTCGATTTTTTTTCTTGTGGGATACGATTTTGACCCTGACAATGAATGTTGATTTTTATACTCCCTAATAATTCGGTAAACAACTTGACCGAATGACTCCCGAAATCTCAGCTACCTTGCATACAACCTCTTCAATAGCCAAATCATCATATTCTTGCATTTGCTTTTTATAAATATTTAAAATGATTCGCTTTTCATTTGCGCTAATATGCAGCTTTTCATCTCTTTTTTTTTGGCGGGGTAAGGCTGATATCGACAATTCCGTCAGCTGTATCCGGGTCAGACATTTCCAAATGAAACAAAGTTAACTAATGAACAAAACGTACAATCACCAAACGCCTCTGAAGTATATGAGTTACTAATTGCGGTCCTGTGCCTAAAAGAATTCCTTACCGGCCACCGAAGGTTCTCTTACTCTGATTGGCCACCAACGATGGCGTTGTATGTCAGCTCGACCAATCCGGGCCAATAGAGCGGTGGGTGTGAGATGTTCACCTATCGATCACGCGTTCATCACGCACTGATCATTGTTTATAGTTTACTTTCCGTTATAAAACCTTCTGTTCCAGCTTCTATTCTATTCTAATCATTCTCTTATGATATAGTTGGAATTCGTCGTGAAAATTTCGGGGTTTTTTTCTGTATTTTTTTCACTGGTCATTTCACACAGACAGTTGTATAATTATTATGTATGTGCTTGTGCTGGGAAGTATTGACTTTAGCAGTGATATGCGAAAAAATCAAGACTTCAAAATCTCTTTAATACAGAGAAATGTTAATGAAATTGAATTTTCTGAATGGATCGCGACGTAGAGAACAGCTTGATAATGTAGATAGGTATTGAGATATCTCCAAGTCTACATTTAGTTTAGTGTCGTTAATTAGTTGTTTTTGCCTGTTACTTATTATAAGCTCAGGAATTAGCGATATAAGATTTTCAATCTAAAATCCAAGAGAAGGGCCTTTAGAAGAAGTTTTTCTCTAGTATTCACAATACTTACAGTTAAAGCATATCAAGACACCAATTACAGCTATTTTCATAAATTCAAATTTGAAATCAGCAACCTTCAAAATCCTAGGATATAGTTTTTCATCGAATGTAATTTATTCTGTTATATTTGATCAGCCATTTTGTTTTTCAAGAAAATATTTTCAAATTCAAAATCAGCAACTATCAAAACCCTAATATAGCGATTTATATGAAATCCAAATGACTTTTCGTACAACCCATCCACAATTTTAAAATCAGCGATTCCAAAGGCTATGAGATACTACGTATTAATTGATCTTCATATTATTTCGGCCAGATATTCACGATTGTCAATTTTCACACGTGAGAAGGTGTAAGAAATATTATTTTTCCCAATACCTGTTACCTACATACAAATTTTAAATTTGTTAGTAGCTTAACATATACCTAGTTCTTTGTTGAAAGTAATATAAACGGCTCCTATCCACAACTGAAGTTTTCATATTATCTTGAAAAATGTATAAAAGCGCAAGGATGTTTTTGATCAAAGAACAAATTAACCAAGAAAATTGAATTAGCGGATGCCGAATTTAAGCAAATCGCTAATCTCTGAGGTGATTAAATTACCAAGGGTTAACAACAGTTAAGTTTGTCACAGAAAATCTGGATTTGTGCAACTCGACTAATTGCTTACAGATGTAGATTTAAATCTTGCAACTAAAATTCAATCTATTCCTTATCGTTCCCAGAAATCCGTTTAAAATATTCTCAGACGTTTTCGAATTAGCACCACTTCCGATCCTTTTGAAACCTAGTAAGTATACCATCGATTTTCATTTTTGTGTCATCATTTAAGTGCGATATCTCTATAGAGCTTTAATAAATTTTACTTTTACGACACATCCAGGGTCTTGGAAACACTATAGCTAAAACAATTCTTTAGAATACATGAAATGTTATCAAACCGACAAAAGCTAAAACATGCAAAATAGTTGAAAAGTGAAAACAAAAAACTTCAAGCCCAGATGTGCAGACTGCCTGTAGCGTAGTTTTAGCGTTTCTCAAAAGTTATGAGTCACTAAAAATATTTTTCGAGTACGCCCAAAAATAGTCGAACTATACTTAAATGCAAGCTTTGTAAAATTTTGATTGAGTCTCTGTGTATTGCTTATCATTTCACCGAAAGCAGAAAATCATGCTTCCTAAAGCAAAGTGGCGATGATAACACCTACTCCGAGCCCACATTTGCACTTGCTCAGCAAATCTAGAATTCCTTCCCAAACATCAAAAGCCCTACGTTCAGGTGTTTGAAGTAAGAGCTCTAACAATCAGGTGTTATTTTTACTCATATTATTTCAATATAAATATAGAAACTAACAGTTATATTATTTTGGAATTTCATATGTGTGATAAAACCCTTGACCCCTCCCCCCTGCGGAAATGTCTGTGGGCGGCCTTGTATAGGTGTTATATATATATATATATATATATATATATATATATATATACATACATTTCACAACATTTCACAAACGTTCCAGTCTCAGTACTGTCGAATGACAGACATGCTTTAATTATACCGTAGGATAATCGCATTTATTCCTGACGAAACTGAAAACAAAGCAAGAGAGCTAAGAGCGATGATGTAAAAAATGAACTTTCCTACTGTCATAATCCTCTACCAAACACGGAATGGCCCGTATTCCGAAGAACATTCGCGCATTCCTTTCGACAAAAAACAAACGAAGGCTTTTATGCGTTACTGACCAATCACATCGCATCTAGCGCCCACGGAAATTCCAAGAAACTATCAACCAGTAGCACTGTACCCAAAAAAGACAGTGGAAATATAAGAATAGGAATGCTATTGATTTGAATATTTATGCCAACTTTTAGGTGCTGTAAACTGAAAAGTATGGTTCGAAACTTAAAATGCCTTTTTGTGCACCACTATTTCGTCGGGCTATCGGTCTGTTGGCGTTTTTGAAACTGTGTTTTAAACAATTATAAAGCACATGAATATACCTAATTTACAATAATTATACGACATTTCAGAGCGTAGTTAAATTATTTTTCCAAAGGGGGCCAATTTGTTCGGTTTCTGTTTTAACGACTTTTTCTGTAGATTACTGCATTTTAACTCATAGGAAACTGGTATTTTGCGTCTTAAAAGGTTGCGTCAAGTAGGTTGACTCTGCATTTCGCGAGCAGTTGTGTCACTTTATTGACGATTTTGATCACATTCTTCTTAGATAGTGTCTAATCCATTTTAAATAACGTTTGGCAATACTTCAATAATGGGAATTTCCGGAAAATTTTGGAGATTATTCAAAGCGTTTCGATATTTCTTAAATTCAGTTTCAATCATCGATGAATATCTATCTCCAAATCCTTATTGTCAAACTGATAGTATTGCGTAGAACATATATACCTACATCATGGAATTTTATGTCAGTAATTTCCGTTGGCCTGTCGATCTATGCCTTTTGAAGAAGATAGTGGAAAAATCATGTCAGATGTTTCCACTATCTTCTTCATATTTTCGAGTTTCGGACAGTTATCGAGCATAATCGATTTTTTCAATGTTAATTATTTTTTGAAAGATATTGGCATGGGAGGTCAAAGCCTTTTGTCACGAAAGCTTAAATTTCCGCGGTCACAATATTTGTTTAGCTTTTCCGTGTTGAATGTTGGTAATAGGTATACCGTATTTAATGTCTAGCTACTAATTTGCTACGATCTTCTATCTTCTCAAACTGCATCATTTTTTAATTACCTACCCGTTATTTCATTAAGTGTATTAGGCTTCTTATACGGCCTTCGCAAACGTCTACATGGCAGTTAAGTGACACTTATAACTCGGTAACGACATCAACTGCAAACATTCATAATATCTTTCTCCTTTCCAGACATTAAAATTGAATTTATCTGTCATTAGTAATTTGAATCATTTTTACATATATAATATATTATATAAGTACTTTACATATTTACAGTATAAGTATTATAAATATTTTTTAAGAGCAATATTAGCATTTCATGTCGGTGATAGTCCGGAACATCTAAGTTCTGAATATATGAGAGAAGACATAGAGACCTGCGCCGCTGGTTTGTTTCAACTGTTTCACACAACCAACTGTTTCGACTTTCGTCGCTTATAAGTTCCATTCTATTGTCGTCGAAGAGTCAGTCCGTTCTTGTCTGAATCAGGTTTCAATTTTTCCGAACAATGAAGAAACGCGGATGGCGACATCATTCGACTCTTTAAATTGCTACGAATGTTTCACTGAAATATTATATTTTCCACTGCAACTGGGAACTCCACTGTCTGTGTGTGCGATTCTTCTTTTTTCTCTAGTCCGAAGCATCAGCAACAATTTGAGGTTTCAAGGAGCAACGCTGGCTTTTATAGTCTTTTCCAGTAAGGAATTTCAGGATAATGCTACTGATTTTCTTCGCGATATATGTGGTTTAAGCTTACTGTGAGCAATTCTTTGACATATAGGTCAGTATTAATCGGAAGAAATTATTTAGGTAGAACAGTAATTGTCATCGAATACCTAGGCGCCAAAATGCGCATACGTTTTATAATGCAAAAGATCACGAGGAATTACAATTATTCAATTAACAGTACTTTGCAACAAAAAGTACGATTTTTCAATACTGTATAATTATCTTCCGGACTGTGATAGCACATTTAGGTACATAGGTACCAGTAGACGACGGCAGTGTCAGGACTTTTCAGCGAATAACATGAAGGTCATATATTGGTGACAGATATTTCTCAAAAAATGCTAGGAATAGATGATGGAATCGTCCGGTCGCCGGCGCGGCCTCGGGCCGTGTGCAACGAATATTTTCTGATGCTTTTCTTTGAATTTACAACGTTGCCAAGCTTAATATCGCAATCATTGGGGAACTGAAGACATTGTTATTAATGTACCTATTGTTCATTCGAATACTCAATAACCTAGTAGCTTAGGAGAATGATGAAAAGGATATTTTCTTTTTCATGCTCGGCATTTTCAATGAAGATATTGTTTGGGGTGAACGGGGCAAGTAATTCTTGAGTAAGAAAGTTTGATAGATAGTGGGATGGAAACTCTGCCTACGTAGTGCAGCAATAGTAGGTCACTTAAATAATTGTTATATTAACGATTTCGCCTATTCATTGTTATGGAAGAAAATCGCGTTGTAGGAAAATGTATGAGATAGTTATGATTGTTTGAGTGGCGTCAGTTTAGTCAGCAAATACTTCCAAAGCATAATCCATCAGTGAATTTGCCATTTAATAGCACGAGGAACCCTTATTTGCAAAACAACAATGAAACTTCCTTAGAACTATTGAAGGTTCCTCAACCATATTATCTCGGAAAATAAAACACCATGAAAGATTAGCTTTATTTCGAAGAATTATTATACAATTTTTGTTTCTGAATAATGGTTAGACTAAATTAAATTGAACTACATCTAATCAGCGAAAATTATTGGCTATTATTTTATGGTGATAAAATAGGGATTAAAAAGTGAACTTATAGGATATATTATTAGAAGGTTAAGGTTACAAATTATGACATTATAATTTCTAAATCAGATTCTCTCATTCTGTTTTGTAAGTTGATGAAGGCTGCCCAGGCATAGACATTCGTTTAAATGTCGATTTTCCTTTTCGATCTTTTTGAACTCCATATCCTATATATTCAGAATTTTGTGCCCCCTAAAACTGCACCCGATGCCTGGGCTATTATAAGGCTTCTATGCGCCACAGGAGCAACTTTAAAAAGGTACTCAGGGTCTCTAATTTTTTTTTAAACCCTACCTGTGTCCCAGTCTGTCTGTAAATTATCATTTTTGCGCTATTATTTCAGATTAATTGCATGAGGGTGAATTATACCTAGTTCATCTACTTGACTTCAATACATTTGTTATCAAAAAGTCACGATTACTTATGTTTTTTCCCTGTACGTAATTCAGATATAGTTGATATATATGTTTTGGGAACAGATATCCAATAAATACCAATAGTAGAATCCATAATCTCATCCCAAAGAAATAAACAATTAGTCTTGTCGTTACACCCGTAGAGATCGGTTCGGTTTATTTACTGGCGTACGGACAAAAAGTGTCGAGCGTGTTTTTTCTTTTTTAAGGAAATTCCGTCGTGTTCATTCAGTTATATTCTGTGTTAATTAATTATCTTTAAATCGGGTAATATAGAATGGACAATAACGGTCCCCCCGACATTGGGGGGAACAATATGATCGTGGAAGATGCAAGGAGTAATGGAACGGAAAATAGGAGCCCAGGTTCAAATGGTGACCATAGTCCTCCAGATGCAGCAGAACCAGGATCTAGCCGCTCTGTTCAGACGGCTCCAGGTGACTCTGTACAAGAACCGAAATTATTCAATGTACAGAAGGCAAATATGTATTCAGACAATGTTTATGTCTATATTGAAAAAACTAACTCTCAAAATATCGGCCGTCTACATTCCATGGCCGTCGGTCACATTTTGCATAAAGAGCTCAGAGTTCAAAATATTTTGAGAATCACCAAAGTAGGCAATAACAGGATAAAAGTTCAACTGAAGTCAATCAGGGATGCAAACAACTTGATAAAAAATGTAGGTTTACAAGAAAAAAAATTTACGTGCATTCATTCCTAATAATTTACTACAACGAAAGGGTATAATAAGAGGGGTAGATACAAATTTTACGGATGATTATTTATTCAAAAATATTATGTCACCGTATAGTATAACGGAGGCTAGAAGATTTAAACGAAAAGATAATAAAAATGGAGAAGTAGTATATATTTCCAGACAAATGGTTCAGCTCACATTTGAAGGCAATCTGCTACCGAGTTACAAGTGCCTAAAATATGGACACGTAGCGAGGCAGTGCAACTGCTCGGAAATTCTATGTGTCAATTGTGGTAAAATTAAAGAGGAAGGTCACGACTGTAGAGACCCACAAGATAGCTTCTGTATTCACTGTAAGAATGATACTCATAAAACTATATCTAATAAATGTAATTTTTTTGAAAAACAAAAGATAATTAAAGAAATAATGGCAAATAATAATATAACGTTCATAGAAGCAAGATCTCGAATGCATGGTTCCTACTCAAACGCAGTAACCAATCAAAATAGGTTTGAGCCTCTTTGTAACCTTACAGAACAGAATTTCTCTTCGCTTCCTACCCCAGCTAGTTTGGAAAAAAATTCAAGAAGGAGTAATTTGGATCACTCTCTACCAAAGTCATCAACATCTCATGTTTCAAATGAAAATATGTCTGTAGGAAAGTCAACAAATGAGAATACTAATAAAAAAAGGAAAACTATGTCCCCTGTGGGGGAACAACCTAAAACCATGTTCCCTTTTCGTTTTGGGCCAGAACGACCTCTGCCTCCGAATTCCAATACTAGGGGGTCTTCGCAGGCTGACAGTGAAATTAATAAATTCACGACCTTCTTTTTTGATATTTTCAACAGTGCACTGAACGAAGTAAATTCATTTGAAGAACTCAAAAATATCAATATCGATTACATTAAAAATAAGATTGATGATCTCTATGGAAGAAACGTAAATGCTTTTTATGACTAACCCACCTAATAGGAAACTTGACATTATGCAGTGGAACGCACGTTCCGCTGTTAGTAACAAAAATAGTTTTTTGAATTACCTTCGTAGTAATCATATAGACATAGCACTAATCAGTGAAACATGGTTTAAACCTGACTATACAATAAGGTTTCAAGGGTACAATATCATTAGAAGGGACAGGAGCGATGGTAAGAGAGGCGTCGCAATATTTGTCAAACAGGGTATATCTTATAGAGAAATATTATTTAATAATAATTTCAATGAAAATATTTTAGTTTGTGGTGCTAGGCTGATTTGTGATGAGGTAGAGCTATCTCTTTTTTCTATCTACAAACCACCAAATGTAAATACAACTCCCATGGATTGTGAAAACATCTTTGCAAATATAAGTTCCCCATCTATTATAGGCGGAGATTTCAATGCACACTCTGGAGTGTGGGGATCATCTACTAATAACACCGCAGGAACTCAGATTGCCGAGATTTGTGAAGAGCTGGGGCTAGTGATCTTGAATGATGGGAAACCTACCAGACTCACTGCCCCAAACATTCAAATTTCTGCTCCAGATATCACTATTTGCACACCAGATATTGCTCTAGGAGCGCAGTGGGATGTACACATAGACACACTAGGCTCAGATCACTTTCCTATTCAAATCGTTGTGAATTCTTCAGTACCCTTCCATGATACAGTTTTTCCTACTTATAAGTGGAACTTAAAAAAATCAGACTGGTTTTTGTATTGCTCTTTATCACTCATTGCGTTCGAAAACACACCAAAATTTGACACAGCAGAGATGAAGTATGCGTACTTCGTAAGTAAAGTCAATGAAATTAATGAAATATGTATCCCTGTCTTCAAACCGTTCAAAATAAAATATCGTGCCCCACCTTCCTCGTGGGACGAGGAGTGTGTGAGTGCTGTCAATATCAGAGAGGGGTTATTAGCCGAATACAAGTTAAATGCTACTTTAGAAAACTACTTAAAGTGCAAAGAAATGTTTGCCAGAACAAAAAATATGTTTAAGAACAAGGCAAGACAGAGTTGGAGAAACTGGTGCTCGAACCTAAATCGAAGTACCCCGTCTACCCAGTTATGGCAACAGGCTCGCATAGCTAAGCGTATTGTAGTTCAGAAAAAAAAGTGTGACAACTATGACTGGATGAATGATTTTCACACCAAATGTGCCCCTATATCGGTGCATTTCTTAACAATTATTGATGCATTTTCCAAATTAGGACACGCAATCCCAATTCAGGCAAAAACTTCAGTTGAAATTTGTAGAGCATTCCTACAATACTTCTCATATTATGGCCTACCAGAACGTATTACTCTCGATAATGGCACTGAATTTAAAAACGAGACAGTTAGAGAACTTTTAAAATCTCATAAGATTAACGTTCATTTCACCACATCTTTACATCATGAGTCTAATTTACCCATAGAAAGATTTCATTCGTCGCTGATCGAACATCTTAGAATACTTTTGAAGAAATTTCCCAAAGAAAATACTATTAACCTAATGAATTACGCCTTAATAGCGTATAACAATTCCCTACACTCAGCAATCAAATTTACCCCATCCGAATTAACATTTGGTCACACAAACTCCAGAGACCCTTCCGACCTTATCGAAACCTCCTTTTATACCGATTATGCTTCAAATCACAAAGACAAAATGAAACACTTATATCAGCGTATTTCAGACAACCTGCAGGCAAATAAAACTAAAATACTCGGGAGAAGAAACAAGCAAGGTAGCTCACAATATCAATTTAAAGTAGGGCAAACAGTATATAAAGCCATGCGGAAAAGAAATAAAAAAGAGAATAAATTTAAAGGACCCTTCGAAATATTAGAAATTTTGGAACATAATAAAGCAAAAATTAAGAATAAATCCACTAACAAGATAGAAATTATTCTTTTGAAGGAACTCAAAGTCCCTTCTATTTCAGGATCCTCGCCTTCGGCAGAAGATCAACGTCAGAATTAGAACATCCTTAATTCCATAACCTCAGTGATAATCCTGGTCTCTTTCCCCTAAAATTAGGAAATGCTCAGAATATTGCTGATTATTGGTCATTTATTCATATTTTTGATATATCTTATATAGCTGAACAGTTTTTAGACTTGCAAAAAGTGTTTGAACAATTAAAGTTAGATATCGAAAATTCCACTTCATACTTTCCAGAACTAAAAAACTATTCTAATTTAATATTGTCCTTTGAATCAAGAATACACGATCAATTGCTACAAATAAATCCAGTTTTCAATCAGAGGCAAAAAAGAGGACTAATTAATGGGCTTGGTTCAGTTATAAAAATTATAACAGGCAATCTAGACGAATCAGATGCAAAACGTTATGATCAAGCATTATCCACATTATCAAGAAACCAAGGTAAATTAAAAACTTTGGTCCAGGAACAGGTTACAATTCTTAATCAATCCTTAGATAACTTCGAGAGAATATCTAGAAATATCACAAAAAACCAATTAATTCTGGAATCACGCATCTTACAATTTGAGAAATCACTTATGGATCTACAGACAAAAGATTTAAATATGAAAAGTGAATTATTTATACAAATTGTAGTCTCACAAATGTTAGCTCCATTTCGATACACTCATGATTTATTAGAAAAGCTGGAAGTTGCTATATCTTTTTCAAAACTTAATACCTTTCATAATTCTATATTGAGACCTCACGATTTGTTAGAAGAAATACAGCTCATCTTAGAAAATTTACATAATGTCAGATTACCGTTCGAACCTATTTTGGAAAATATTTTGCACTTCGAAAAAATTTTGGAAATAAAGAGTTACAGTAAAGGAAAAGTAATTTTCATTTTGGAAATCCCTCTGGTAGAAATCGATAGATATAGTTATTATCATTTGTATCCATTACCTATACCATCATCCAGAAAATTCAAAGTCATACTTCCTTTTTCAAATTTCCTCATCCTTAGTGAGCACAGCTATAGCCTTTTCGACAAAAGCTGCCAAGAAATTCAACATGAACAGTATATATGCCATGAAAATAATCCAATAAAACTAGGCAAAGAAAATCCTTGTGAAGTCCAAATGTTACTATATGAGAAGAATATTACTACATGCCTTCAAATACCGCTCCATGTACAAGAAGTAAAAGTCAAAAAGTTAGATGCAGAAAATTGGATGCTAATTATTCCTGACAGAACTATCATTACGTACCAATGTGGGGAAAGTCATAATAAAATCCCACTACGAGGAACATACCTGTTAGAGAATTACCAAAACTGCCAAATTCATATGGGTGCCACGACCATAAAAGGTTACAGGAATCCAAAACTAAAATTCAGTAATATTGGATTACCAAAATTAGCTTTCGAAGGTCTCAACAAAATGCAGCCTGCTACTTTGAAGCCTATTCAACTGGAGTCAATCAATTTCAATGGAATGAAAAGTATTAGAGCCGTCCTGGATGTACAAAAGCATAACCTCCAAGAAATTTCCACTAATCCAATTGATCTACAATCAGTGAGCATCTGGACCATCTTTCTATATGCCCTAATTGCAGTCGTTCTTGCCTACCTGGCTGTCAAGATTTATCTCAAGAGAAAAGAAGACGAAAAGAAGACAGAAAATCGAAAACCTGAAATCATTGTTTGACAAGAAAAGAATAAAGAAAAACCGAACTTCCAAACTTCACCGTTGGTTCAGTTTCTACGGCGGGAGGAGTTACGGACACCATATCTGCTCATACTGGGAATTACATTCCGCTTACCTTACATTTTTCATCGAGATTATAAATATGTGTAAAACTGTATTGTAGTCAGTCTTCCATTAATTTTGTCGGGTTTGGATCACTTCTCTGTACATTTTCGAAAAATAAAGTTTTTTAAAAACTTATTTTGGAGTTGTGCAAATTTAACTCGCGTCACTGTAAAACGGTGAAACTGTGTATCAGATACACAATTATTCCATCTGCATGATGGTAGGAGTTTCAGTGAGAGCATCTACAATCTGCATTTATTTTATTTATTATAAATTCTCAATTTTGATAAGGCAAATCGTCAATCTGAACCAGCTTAAAATATCGCCGAAATATTAAAAGCACCTCAACAAAACAATCTAATTCCGAGTACCGGCAGTTGTACGTGTGTCAAGGATATTTGCGTCTTGACACGCCACCACGTGCTGTTGATAGAGCATCAGAGAGGAAGTTAATTTCTTCAAAATATGAACCCGGCCAGATCGGGCCGTCACGCCGTCACACAGCACAGCACAGCTTCACGTAGCGTTTATCTCTGGACTGGTTAATCTAGAAGACTGGCGTTGTGGCGTTCGTTTTGGCACCGGTGATGGATTCTTTTGTTCGCTGCTGTCATCGATTTCCGATTCCGCCTCTCGCGTACGTGACCAAATCGTTTTTATTGAACTAGATTTTTTCATAGGCAACTTGAATAGCTTGCAGCTATTCGAAAAAGAAAATATCAAAGATTAAAAGTCAGTTCTTGAATTTTACAAGATGCTTCCCATATCGGGAGGAGGTTGGTACTCATTTCGAACACTATTTGAGTTTGTGAAAATGGAATGGAATGAAATCAAGTAGATTCACTCAGTATCCATCGATTAGTTATCCATCTAGAAAAAAAATTCTTGGAATAATGAAATCAGAATTTTACGAGAGGTTTTCGTAGGTCCTCTAGCCCAATTCTCCATTGCATTTGTGAATTTATATTCGAACATATTCCTATCTCATGAGATGGAGCAACACTTATAAGTGTGAATCCTCTTTTTTATAGGTACATTAGTATATTATTATGGCTTACATTTAATGGCTCACCAATAGTAATCCAAAGTTGTTACACTGCATCTTGATTTATAATAATATTAATGTACCTAACGATATTATAATCATAACATTCCAAACAGCTTTTTAGTAATTCAAACATTTTACTAAATAATATTTCAGACTGTGTACTTTCTGTAAAACAAGATTAGAGGGAAGCAGGAAACTGCAGCATTTTAAAAGGATTAAAAATCAGAAATTCACGAACAAAACGGAATGTATTTCAAATTTCTGATCATCTCTCTACGATTATCTGCAAGAAATATATTTGCTCCGTTTACATTTTGTTTGAAACATATTGGTAGGTACATATCAATGGTCCTTGAACATGACATTGATACCGCAATACCTCGATATATATTATTTAAAAAATACTATACTTTCATCATTCATATGGCTTACAAAGATATCATATAAATAGGAACGTGAAACTATATAGAGGACGGAAATTCCTAGTAATATTTTTTAAACATCCAGGTTGTCTGAATAAATTTCCTAACTAGGTATACCTACTTCCACATACTTGATAAACGTTCCGGGCGCTTGTATTTAAAATTTTTGTAACCATCAACTTAAATGGTCAGACGTTCAAAAAAACAGGCAAAAGCGTAGTTTAAGCGTTTCTCAAAAGTTATGAGTCACTAAAAATATTTTTCGAGTACGCCCAAAAATAGTCAAACTATACTAAAATGCAAGCTTTGTAAAATTTTGATTGAGTCTCTATGTATTGCTTATCATTTCACCGAAAGCAGAAAATCATGCTTCCTAAAGCAAAGTGGCGATGATAACGCCTACTCCGAGCCCACATTTGCACTAGCACAGCAAATCTAGAATTCCTTCCCAAACATCAAAAGCCCTACGTTCAGGTGTTTGAAGTGAGAGCTCTAACAATCAGGTGTTATTTTTACTCATATTATTTCAATATAAATATATAAACTAACAGCTATATTATTTTGGAATTTTATATCAGTGTGATAAAACCCTCGACCCCCCCCCCTACCCTACGAAAATGTCTGTGGGCGGCCTTGTGTAGGTGTTATATATATATATATATATATATATATATATATATATATATATATGTATGTATACATTTCACAAACGCCTCCAGTCTCAGTACTGTCGAATGACAGACATGCTTTAATTATACCGTAGGATAATCGCATTTATTCCTGACGAAACCGAAAACAAAGCCACAAAGCTAAGAGCGATGATGTAAAAAATGAACTTTCCTACTGTCATAATCCTCTACCAAACAGGAATGGCCGTATTGCGAGGAACATTCGCGCATTCCTTTCGACAAAAAACAAACGAAGGCTTTTATGCGTTACTGACCAATCACATCGCATCTAGCGCCCACGGAAATTCCAAGAAACTATCAACCAGTAGCACTGTACCCAAAAAAGACAGTGGAAATATAAGAATAGGAATGCTATTGATTTGAATATTTATGCCAACTTTCAGGTGCTGTAAACTGAAAAGTATGGCTCGAAACTTAAAATGCCTTTTTGTGCACCACTATTTCGTCGGTCTATCGGTCTGTTGGCGTTTTTGAAACCGTGTTTTAAACAATTATAAAGCACATGAATATACCTAATTTACAATGATTATAGGACATTTCAGAGCGTAGTTAAATTATTTTTCCAAAGGGGGCCAATTTGTTCGGTTTCTGTTTTAACGACTTTTTCTGTAGATTACTGCATTTTAACTCATAGGAAACAGGTATTTTGCGTCTTAAAAGGTTGCGTCAAGTAGGTTGACTCTGCATTTCGCGAGCAGTTGTGTCACTTTATTGACGATTTTGATCACATTCTTCTTAGATAGTGTCTAATCCATTTTAAATAACGTTTGGCAATACTTCAATAATGGGAATTTCCGGAAACTTGAAAATTTTGAAGATTCAAAGCGTTTCGATATTTCTTAAATTCAGTTTCAATCATCGATGAATATCTATCTCCAAATCCTCATTGTCAAACTGATAGTATTGCGTAGAACATATATACCTACATCATGGAATTTTATGTCAGTAATTTCCGTTGGCCTGTCGATCTATGCCTTTTGAAGAAGATAGTGGAAACATCTGACATGATTTTTCCAAACATTTTTTTCTTCATATTTTCGAGTTTCGGACAGTTATCGAGCATAATCGATTTTTTCAATGTTAATTATTTTTTGAAAGATATTGGCATGGGAGGTCAAAGCCTTTTGTCACGAAAGCTTAAATTTCCGCGGTCACAATATTTGTTTAGCTTTTCCGTGTTGAATGTTGGTAATAGGTATACCGTATTTAATGTCTAGCTACTAATTTGCTACGATCTTCTATCTTCTCAAACTGCATCATTTTTTAATTACCTACCCGTTATTTCATTAAGTGTATTAGGCTTCTTATACGGCCTTCGCAAACGTCTACATGGCAGTTGAATGTCACTTGAAACTCGGTAACGACATCACTGCAAAGATTCATAATATCTTTCTCCTTCCCAGACATTAAAATTGAATTTATCTGTCGTTAGTAATTTGAATCATTTTTACATATATAATATATTATATAAGTACTTTACATATTTACAGTATAAGTATTATAAATATTTTTTAAGAGCAATATTAGCATTTCATGTCGGTGATAGTCCGGAACATCTAAGTTCTGAATATATGAGAGAAGACATAGAGACCTGCGCCGCTGGTTTGTTTCAACTGTTTCACACAACCAACTGTTTCGACTTTCGTCGCTTATAAGTTCCATTCTATTGTCGTCGAAGAGTCAGTCCGTTCTTGTCTAAATCTGGTTTCAATTTTTCCGAACAATGAAGAAACGCGGATGGCGACATCATTCGACTCTTTAAATTGCTACGAATGTTTCACTGAAATATTATATTTTCCACTACAACTGGGAACTCCACTGTCTGTGTGTGCGATTCTTCTTTTTTCTCCAATCCGAGGCATCAGCAACAATTTGAGGTTTCAAGGAGCAACGCTGGCTTTTATAGTGTCTTTTCCAGTAAGGAATTTCAGGATAATGCTACTGATTTTCTTCGCGATATATGTGGTTTAAGCTTACTGTGAGCAATTCTTTGACATATAGGTCAGTATTAATCGGCAGAAATTATTTAGGTAGAACAGTAATTGTCACCGAATACCTAGGCGCCAAAATGCGCAAACGTTTTATAATGCAAAAGATCACGAGGAATTACAATTATTTAATTAATGGTACTTTGCAACGAAAAGTACGATTTTTCAATACTGTATAATTATCTTCCGGACTGTAATAGAACATTTAGGTACATAGGTACCAGTAGACGACGGCAGTGTCAGGATTTTTCAGCGAATAACATGAAGGTCATATATAGGTGACAGATATTTCTCAGAAAATGCTAGGAATAGATGATGGAATCGCCCGGTCGCCGGCGCGGCCTCGGGCGGTGTGCAACGAAGATTTTCTCATGTTTTTCTGTTAATTTACAACGTTGCCAAGCTCAATATCGCAATCATTGGGGAACTGAAGACATTGTTATTAATGTACCTATTGTTCATTCGAATACTCAATAACCTAGTAGCTTAGGAGAATGATGAAAAGGATATTTTCTTTTTCATGCTCGGCATTTTCAATGAAGATATTGTTTGGGGCGAACGGAGCAAGATATGCTTGAGTAAGAAAGTTTGATAGATAGTGGGATGGAAACTCTGCCTACGTCACTCAAATAATTATTTTATTAACGATTTCGCCTATTTATTGTTATGGAAGAAAATCGCGTTGTAGGAAAATGTATAAGATAGTTATGATTGTTTGAGTGGCGTCAGTTTAGTCAGCAAATACTTCCAAAGCATAATCCATCAGTGAATTTGCCATTGAATAGCACGAGGAACCCTTATTTGCAAAACAACAATGACGCTTCCTTAGAACCCTTGAAGGTTCCTCAACCATATTATCTCGGTAAATAAAACACCATGAAAGATTAGTTTTATTTCGAAGAATTATTATACAATTTTTGTTTCTGAATGATGGTTAAACTAAATTGAATTGAACTACATCTAATCAGCGAAAATTATTGGCTATTATTTTATGGTGATAAAATTGGGATTAAAAAGTGAAGTCATAGGATATATTATTAGAGAATTTAGGTTACAAATTATGACATTATAATTTGGAAATCAGATTCTCTCATTCTGTTTTGTAATTTGATGAAGGCTGCCCAGGCATAGACATTCGTTTAAATGTCGATTTTCCTTTTCGATCTTTTTGAACTCCATATCCTATACTTTTGTCCTTGTTACTTTCTGATTACATTCCCCACGTTATATCTTCAGAATTTTGTGCCCCCTAAAACTTTGCATCCGATGCCTGGGCTACTAAGGCTTCTGCGCGCCACTGGAGTAACTTTAAAAAGGTACTCAGGGTCTCTAATTTTTTTTAAAATCCTACCTGTGTCCCAGTCTGTCTGTAAATTATCATTTTTGCGCTATTATTTCAGATTAATTGCATGAGGGTGAATTATACCTAGTTCATCCACTTGACTTCAATACTTTTGTTATCAAAAAGTCACGATTACTTATGCTTTCTCCCTGTACGTAATTCAGATATAGTTGATATATATGTTTTGGGAACAGATATCCAATAAATACTAATAGTAGAATCCATAATCTCATCCCAAAGAAATAAACAATCCTACTAAAAACGTATACCTACTGCTGGATAGTCAAATTGTACAACTTCAACACTAATAATGAAAGTAGGTAGGTACCTATTCTAACTCTGATCTGAGTACACACGCCGTAGTACCAATTAATTTGGCAACTTTGCCGACTTCTTATTCTTATTCTCAGAATTTCATTATGGTGGCAAACTGAAAATTTTAGGAAGAGGAAGAGAAGATCTCAAACGTTGCCACGTTCAAAACTTAGGCTATTTGAATTGAACTTTGTACATTATGTGTGATTAACGATGGAGATTTTGAAAAGCAGTACATGAAGTTGACGGTCAATAGGCAATTCCTATTCCACTTTTGGTACTCGGCTAATTTTATTCTTTTGTTATTTTTATTATTGCGACTACTAGAATTTTGAATTTGACGGCTTGTCTATTGCTATTTTTTTATTTTTGATTTATTATTAACATAATCTCAGTAACCGCTAAATCCATTGTGAAATCCATATAGTGCGGCAAATTGAATAGCAAAAAAGGAAACCGAGAAGTATTTGAATATTCACGAACTTTGTTATATTTACCGACTTTGCGATCATTTTTCATGTATTTTTCCGAAAGTTAAAAAATGTTGGAAAATTCCGTACTTTTTTTATACTTTTTTCATGTGACAAAAGAGCCTGGGGACATCAATGAACATTTAATATATCAAAAAGAGTTTTGAGGTAGTGCAAAATGTTTAGAAAGTGCGTACTTTTTAGTAGTGTCGGAATGAAATGTGATTTCTGGGGATAACAAATACATTTTTTAAGTTGTCAGAGCTTGTATGCGTACGTAATTTGAAAATCAATTCATATTCATAATATATCAAGTGGATCTCTTTTTGAGTATTATATGTGACATGGGAGAACGCTTTTGTCAAGTTAATTTTATATCCACTGAGCGAATCAAAAAAAGGTAAAATATTCCATTATATATTTTTTTATGACCGTAATCGAACTAGTAAATATATGAGATAATAGATACAAGAAGAGTCATGGTCAAAGCTTTAGGAGCAAGATTATGAAAACCTTCATTTGTGTATTGCTTCATTATTCATATTTTATAAGCCTCTGATTCGAAATTAGGCTACATCCATTTTTACTCACAATACGTCACTCAGCTGCATGCGTATATATGCTGCAAGTACTTGCATGAACTCAATTTAGCAAGATCGCAAGAATGGATTGTCATTAAAAAAATAAAAATACTATAATTAAATCCCAACTATAAAAACAAGTTTCCTGACATGAACTATTAAACTATTATACATTGGCTTCAACATTGAACCAGTTTGTAATCCTACAACATGGCAACCGTGCGCTCTAGATGAACGATGCGCCAATCCTAGGAACCCATTGAAGTAGCATGATGAAAGAAAGACTAGGTTGGTGAATTGTTTTAATAATTCCATATTGATAAACATTATATTCCTCAAAGGCTTCATTAGGCTTTTAGGTATATCACGATAACTTATTTCATTCATTTTTCCCGTGTCTGAGGGTTTCAGTAGTCTTTATGCCCTGGGAATTGGTATTTTATCAAGAAATATAATATGATTATATTATATATATATATATATATATATATATATATATATATATAAATCTGTTGTGCAAGATGACACCCATTCAGAAATAGGACAGGACTAGAGCCGCCAGTATATTACCTGTATATTGAAAGCTTTCGATATAGTACAATTTGACACCGGTCCATGTAACAGTTGAGTCAACAGCCGTATAAGTTATCACATATAAGTACTAGGTTACATCCGTATACTGCATTTTCGTGCAAGGTAGCAGCCACCGCTGTTGCCAAATCAGCTGCAGTTTACATGTACATTTTGTTACTTCTGTTACTGTGGCTCAATGTGTGAAAGCATTTCCTGCAATCAATTTCACCATTCATATATATATTCTTAAATGCAGCTGACGTATCGAAATTAATATGAACGGTCCTCTGATGGCCACCGAAATTGATATACTACTTTTCAATTTCTCATTCTTAAAAAGCGAAAGTGGATCATTAGGTATTTTTTTGGCAATTCCTTTTTATTCTAAATGACATTTTGAAAATGTTGTTATTCTACATGATATTACTGAAATTTAATATTTCATATTTCAGTACCACCCCACACCTGATACATACAGAGTATTTTTTTAGTATTTGGATGGTCAATAACTCCATTGTTATATGCTCGCTATCAAAAATTGTCTAAGAAAAGTTCTACGCAGTATTGAGGTGCATAAACTAAAACTATTACAGGAGGAATCAAAAATAGTTTTTAATAACTCCTATATTTTTGCAACTTTCTGATTGATTTGATATAACGTAATATATGATTATATTACATTATACAGAGTGATTTAAGAGATATAAATAGTTTGATGATAAAATCGTATCCTCATCAACACTCTGTAGTTCGACACAATTTCTGAAGAAAAAGGAATAATTGGTTGCTGTTTATGTTTTTGACTATGGTAACGGTGTATTTGAGGTGCAGAAATTCTATGTAAAATAGCTTATTATTCTATTACAAATATTTTTTCACGAGACGGAACGGTAAAAAATTTTCTATCACAAACCGAAACGGCGTTCCGGTCCAATTCGAGCCCTGCTTATATGCGTTTCCTTCATTACACTTACATTATGTTTTGTATACGGTGTGGCTCAAAATTCGAACACCAATTTTCTATCATATCTTAAATGGAACGTCCTGTATTTTATATGACATATTTTTTAACCATTTTATATACCTAAGTAGAGTAAATTTTTGAGAAATTTAATATTATTTCTTTTGTCATATCCAATGACAATTTTTATTTGATAAGTACTTAAACCTTAAAACAATAACTACTTACTAAGATATTCAATAAAGTATATACTTTGGAAAAGATTCAATGTTTACACATCTAGTTGGCGTTGTATTGGATGAACTAATCTTCCTGGTAAATTTTGCTCAGATGAAAGGACAAATACTTTGTTTTAGACATATTTCTCTATAAGCGAATTAGCAAGTAGCTTTTGGTGTAATTGAACGCCAGAAGAATACATTTCACGTAGTGACAAGTTTTTTACCATCTGTATTATAATTCATGGTCTGACTTTTGATTCACCATGTGTACAAAATATAATATAATGTAACAAAAATGAAAGAAACCTGATACTAGAACACTATCCTAAACTCGAGCAGTCAATTATTCTCTTTTATTTTCAAAGTGTTTGAAGTAAAAGCTGTTGATTAGGAGACGATTTTAACATAAAACTATCCATATTTGTTAGATCATCCTGAACAATGCAGTCAAATGTTATATCAAATTAATGTGTGCTATATAAATATGGAATAGAATATGACCATCTAGACACTAAAAACTCACCTTGTATATCACAAACCTGCCGCCATTTACGATTATAGAAATTGATACTGAGCTGGAATAAAAATGCTGCAAGGATGATTCTTGTTTGCTATTTTGATTGTACAATCCATGTCAATCTTCCACAGCTGGCTATAACAGTTACATAGCTTGCTTATAGACATGATAAATATTTACACTAAGAGATGATAATAATATAATGAGTATTATTCTACCTCCCCAAAAAGGAGAGGAGACTTATATTATGAATATTATTCAGGATATGAGTACCATTGTTTTTAGATGTAAACGTCACTGAGGACACAAGTCAACAATATTGGACTTGGGTGAGAGCTTAAGAAAGATCATTGTAAGCTTTTATTGGTAAAATGTCATCAGTTGTCCTATTCACCATTTATGAACTGGTAGATTGAAAATAAAAATAAAAAACTTTTTAATGTGAGGTAATATAGGTATATAGGGCATTTGCGGAAGAAGTTTCACATTTAAGTTAAACGATAAGATTTTCCAAAACCATCATGGAATTGGCTGTATCGCAAAAAATACAGGATTGAGGGCTAGTTTAAAAAATATGCTGGAGTTGCTTACGACGGTGGCAAATGCATTCATTGAAATAAAACAGCTTATTTTGAAATACATTTTGACACGTTGAGAATATCTATTTTCAAAAGTTTGATTTCGGACTTCCATTGTCTATAAAATTTTTTGAGTATCACGACGTTTCGATTGATATGCTATTTTCAGTCGTCGTCAGGTGAACCTATCGTTGACTCACCCTGTACAGCTATTGAAAATGATCGACTTTCCTTTCAATGCGTATGTTCGGTTAGAATTGGAAAATACAGGACATTACAAGTGTCAAACCTCTATAGGGCAATAAATACAAGCTTTTTTGTTTCCCCATCCCACCTCAATAACATTTCCTCCCAAAACATTTTGGGAGATGATCAGGGACTCTTAAAATGTCTAAAAATGAGGTTGGAGCATTTTTCTTTTTTATTCATACTCCGCTGTCACTGGAACAATTTCCAAAAATGATATACTTTTCTGTCATCGTTACAGTAGCAACAATATTTCAAAATTTAATTACAATCAATTCAGTAGTTTCCGAGTTATATAGATATCAAAGGAAATATGTATACAAAATTTTACAGAACAGAAATGATTCGTTTTCCTTTGAATGCGTATGTTTTTCTAGATTTGAAAGTGCATGACATTACAAGGGCAATAAATACAAAAAATGCGTTCCTTCTAACCCCCACCCCCTCACACACCAATTTCATTACTACTACTACTACTACTACTACTATCTCAAATTCGAATATTTTCGCGATAACTATACTTTTCCCGCTATGCGAGAGAAGTAAAATGTGTAATTTATATGCCTACTAGAGGCCATACTATTAAATTTCACAAAAAACTACTATTTCAATAAATATCTTTCAGTCTCTGAAGAGCCGCTCTACTTAGGTATAGGGAATGCTTAACAAAAATCAAAGCAGCATTATATCTGATATAAAATACAGGACGTTCCATTTAAAATAAGAAAGCATGATGGTCCAGGTTCCGAATCACCCTGTACACAAAATATAATGTAACACATTCCTACACTCAAACAGTCGATTATTCCCTTTTCTCTGAAAGTGGCGCTAACTACAGGTTGTTGATTGAGATAGGATTTTAAGATAAAACTCCATATCTCTTGAATAGCCCTGTATAATATGCCTAGTTAAATGTTATATCAAATTAATTAGAAAGGGCTATGCAAATGAATATTGAATTTAATGTAGGGGGTTGCACTTTATTGATTTGTCCTGAAATTATAAAACTCACAATAATCTTAAGTTTGAGCTCTCGGTACAACTTTGTTGTCGGAAAATTTTTAATAGATGCTGGGATGCTGCTCACTAAACAAAACAAAATTAGGCTGCTGCAATATTATATCTACATGCAATGAAAGACGCAATGTTATTCTATTTTGTTTCATTTATTTCACAGTAATATTGATTAAAATATGCATAAACACCCTTCAACAATGTTGCGATTTTAGCATTACAAATGAAATATCTCTCAAGTGCTACTACAATATTTCATACAGGTATAGGTTTCACTATGTATCCTTCATTTATCTATGTGATATGTGATCTATAATGTGAAAAAATATATGGAACTATATCAGATTAAAATAAAATTGTCTTGACTATTATAATAAAAATAATGCTTAACTACATCTGAAATAAGATGAGCAATTTATGGTTTTATATTTTTCATAAGAATCTTCACACTTGGAAAATGATGGACCTATAAATACAATACTTATTAGTACAATAATGGATTCAGTGGCTGAGTAGGCTGGAGCCTAGGGCAGCAAATATGGCTCAATTTTCTACAAAACCCACTTGACATGCTTTCAATAATCTTATTTTAATTTTCCGACATAGCGGGATAACTTTCAACTAGTTGGCGAGCTCGACTGCCGGGAACCGTTGCTTGGCAGAAATACTCAATTTTGTCACAACATTCAATAGAATTATCCTCGTGCACCTTTTTAAATTGCGCCCAAAAAACGAACTAGCCTTTTATGGCGCCATCATACCGTTTAAGCTCTATTCTGGGTAATTTAAATATACGCATACCTGAGTTCTCCACTGGATTTGAAACACTAGTACCATTATTTGTGCCTGTGTTACTTTCTCCACCTGCTACGGATACAGAGGCCTCCATCATTTTGTTGTATTTAATCCTCATGGTGATGAACTTCTTCTCATCCGTGTCACAGGTTTCCATTTCACTTTCAAGCTCATGTTCAGATGTACTCTTTAATAACAACTCGTATATGTCACGGTCAAACACCTGTACGCTATCTTATTTGCCAATCACCAGTTCAAACGCGGCTTCAAGACTCCAATTTTCGCGCGATTCGGCGTTTAACAAAGTGTCCAGATAATTTAACGCCTTTGTAACCGACCCACGGAGCACTTTACGGCTTTTTCTTTTGTTTTCGATCTCGCTAGCCATTTTTTAAACTCGGTCAAACCACCTGTCGTTTCAACAGAACAAAACAATGTAAAACGCGGTAAAAGTTTACTTTAGGCTTCTCCGGAAACACCTAATTGAGTCTACACAAAACTACATTCTTTTTTTCCACTCAGTGTACCGCAAATGTCTTGCCGGAAAAACTGCACTCTCTAGTTTTATCTCACTTTTACTTGATAAAAGGCGGTCGTGTTAAAATATCTATCCTCAGAACACCAGTGGTAAATCCCCAACAATTATATTTCGGGAAAATACAAATTATTCTAGCCGATTTGATAATCCTTCCCCCCCGGTTGTCGAACGAATAACGAAAATCGAAAAATGCATTTTGTGACTGACCGACTCTCACCAACTTCGCTCTGGAACCGATCTATACGTAGAACGTAGACCTCGGCGAGGTTGCCGGCTTGCCGCGTTGAGCAGTTTTTCTCACATGCATGGATGATCTACAATCTGAAATGTACTGAGGAATATCTTGACAGAATAAATAGTTTGCTAGATTTGAGAACTTCAGTTTTGTTTCCATTATAGGATCTAGTTAGCTAGTTGACAAGTAATCTGGGTAGCCTTTGTTACAAGTCAAATCTGACAGTTCGACGATGATTTAAATATAAATCGGAACGCGTCTGTGATAGAAAAAGAGTTTTACCTGCGAAACTGTGTGTTAAACAGGTACACAATCCTTTTATCTCCATTGATTGTAGCCTATGCTTTTCAAAGTGCTGTTTCCTCTTGTAATCTAGTGCATGGTGCTCACAGATGAAGTGAAATGCTCTTTGTCTACAATTTAGGTCTTCAGCCCTATGAACCAGAGCCCGAAGTTGCCATTACACAAAATCGACTGTTAATGTGTTGTAGAGTATCCATTCATCAAATAAAAAACAACTTTGTTGCAAGATAAGCACTAAACGAAATCACTCACCACTGTAGAGACAAAAAAACCGATTGGGTTAAAAGCAGTTTATTTTTAAGCCGAACACAACAAACGGGATTTCTCTCTCCCTCTGAATTATTTCGATAGCTTTGCTCATTCGATTAATTTATAGCGTAAGTCTAATTGGAATTACAACGGCGGCTGATGTTATTTTCATAGCTGATTTTAATGAATACATACCAGAGCTCTTTTAATTGGGCGATACGTATTTATGTTGTTCGATTTTAAAGAGTAAAACTGAAACTGCAACTTCCAAAGGAGACGATTCACGATCCACAGGAATGCTTAATGAAGAATAACAAAATCAGAAAGTCTATCACGTTCCAGAAGCTCTACAGAAAGATAGATTTTTTTTTACAAATTTCGGCAACATTTATTTTGAAGATAAAATAATTGTGTATATTACACACTTTCACGAATAAAGGTATCTTTTACAATATCTCAAGTCATGGAATGTATTAGGAAGAATGAAATTGCTTAAGGAGTAGAATATCTTAAAACATGACATATCTTGAGAAATAAATTATTTTATAACATTAAATATATCAAGGACATTTGTTAATGTTTTCTATGGGTTTCCTTTAGCAGTAGTTCAAACACAGTCGCTAAAAAAATATTTCCCATAGACAGACAAATAAAAAAAATATTTAATAGAACAATAGCTAAACAGCATAAATGGAATGATAGACTTGAGAGCTGTAGTTTTGTATCCATAACAGAAGCTAGTTAGTTAGTTAACCTGAATAGCCTTTATAAACAGTCACATCTGACAGTACGATGATGCTTTCATTATAAATCGAAACGCTTCACTGTAAAACGGTGAAACTGTGTATCAGATACACAATTATTCCATCTGCATGATGGTAGGAGTTTCACCAAGTGAGAGCATCTACAATCTGCATTTATTTTATTTATTATAAATTCTCAATTTTGATAAAGCAAATCGTCAATCTAAACCAGATTATAATATCGCCGAAATATTAAATGCACCTCAACAAAACAATCTAATTCCGAGTACCGGCAGTTGTACGTGTGTCAAGGATATTTGCGTCTTGACACGCCACCACGTGCTGTTGATAGAGCATCAGAGAGGAAGTTAATTTCTTCAAAATATGAACCCGGCCGGTTCGGCCGTCACGCCGTCACACAGCACAGCACAGCTTCACGTAGCGTTTATCTCTGGACTGGTTAATCTAGAAGGCTGGCTGGCTGGCGTTGTGGCGTTCGTTTTGGCACCGGTGATGGATTCTATTGTTCGCTGCTGTCATCGATTTCCGATTCCGCCTCTCGCGTACGTGACGAAATCGTTTGTATTGAATTAGATTTTTTCATAGGCAACTTGAATAGCTTGCAGCTATTCGAAAAATAAAATATCAAAGATTAAAAGTCAGTTCTTGAATTTTACAAGATGCTTCCCATATCGGGAGGAGGTTGGTACTCATTTCGAACACTATTTGAGTTTGTGAAAATGAAATGGAATGAAATCAAGTAGATTCACTCAGTATCCTTCGAGTAGTTATCCATTTAGAAAAAAAATTCTTGGAATAATGAAATCAGAATTTTACGAGAGGTTTTCGTAGGTCCTCTAGCCCAATTTCCCATTGCATTTTTTTGTAAATTTATATTCGAACATATTCCTTTCTCATGAGATGGAGCAACACTTATAAGTGTGAATCCTCTTTTTTATAGGTACATTAGTATATTATTATGGCTTACATTTAATGGCTCACCAATAGTAGTCCAAAGTTGTTACACTGCATCTTGATTTATAATAATATTAATGTACCTAACGATATTATAATCATAACATTCCAAAAAGCTTTTTAGGAATTCAAACATTTTACTAAATAATATTTCAGACTGTGTACTTTCTGTAAAACAAGATTAGAGGGAAGCAGGAAACTGCAGCATTTTGAAAGGATTAAATATCACTTTGTCTACATTTTCGAAGAATTGATTATTTGTAGGTATAACATAATTCAGAGAAATCAGAAATTCACGAACTAAACGGAATGTATTTCAAATTTCTGATCATCTCTCTACGATGATCTGCAAGAAATATATTTGCTCCGTTTACATTTTGTTTGAAACATAGTGGTAGGTACATATTAATGGTCCTTGAACATGACATTGATACCGCAATACCTCGATATATATTATTTAAAAAATACTATACTTTCATCATTCATATGGCTTACAAAGATATCATATAAATAGGAACGTGAAACTATATAGAGGACGGAAATTACTAGTAATATTTTTGAAACATCCAGGTTGTCTACTATCAGGCAACGAACCATGGTAACTTTAACTCCCTCGAACGCACAGACTTCATCAAAATCCTCTCTGCCTTTACCGGCCACCGAAGGCTCTCTTACTCTGATTGGCCACCAACGTTGGCGTTGTATGATGGCTCGACCAATCCGGGCCAATAGAGCGGTGGGTGCGAGATGTTCACCTATCGATCACGCGTTCATCACGCACTGATCTAGTTTCTGTTGCGAAAAACGTCTAGTAGATGGCGTGGCATGGTCTAATTCAGAGACAAGTGTCTCCAGAGTACTCCAGACAATTGAACCTGTAATTACCGTATGGCGTTTTAGCTTCTATTCTATTCTAATCATTCTCTTATGATATAGTTGGAATTCGTCGTGATAATTTCGGGGTTTTTTTCTGAATTTTTTTCACTGGTCATTTCACACAGACAGTTGTATAATTATTATGTATGTGCTGGTGCTGGGAAGTATTGACTTTAGCAGTGATATGCGAAAAATGAAGACTTCAAAATCTCTTTGATTCAGAGAAATGTTAATGAGATTGAATTTTTCTGAATGGATCGCGACGTAGAGAACAGCTTGATAATGTAGATAGGTATTGAAATATCTCCAAGTCTACATTTAGTTTAGTGTCGTTCATTAGTTGTTTTTGCCTGTTACTTATTATAAGCTTAGGAATTAGCGATATAAGATTTTCAATCTAATATCCAAGAGAAGGGCCTTTAGAAGAAGTTTTTCTCTAGTATTCACAATGCTTACAGTTAAAGCATATCAAGACAGCAATTACAACTATTTACATAACTTCAAATTTGAAATCAGCAACCTTCAAAATCCTAGGATATAGTTTTTCATCGAATTTAATTTATTCTGCTATATTTGAGCAGCCACTCTGTTTTTCAAGATAATATTTTCAAATTCAAAATCAGCAACGATCAAAACCCTAATATAGCGATTTATATGAAATCCAAATGACTTTTCGTAAAACCCATCCAAAATTTTCAAATCAGCGATTCCAAAGACTATGAGATACTACGTATTAATTGATCTTCATATTATTTCGGCCAGATATTCACGATTGTCAATTTTCACACGTGAGAAGGTGTAAGAAATATTATTTTTCCCAATACCTGTTACCTACATACAAATTTTAAATTTGTTAGGAGCTTAACATATACCTAGTTCTTTGTTGAAAGTAATATAAACGGCTCCTATCCACAACTGAAGTTTTCATATTATCTTGTAATGTAGAAAAGCGCAAGGATGTTGTTTGAAACTTGTAGACAACGTGGATTTATGAAAAATTTGATTTCGGACTTCCATTGTCTATAAAACCGCATTGGTATCGAAGAAAATTCAAGGAGGCGGCATTCATCACCAACAACAGCAAAGTGAACAGCAAACCCAGCGTATTCATTAAACCAATCTGGCAGCCACTCATAAAAAAGATCAATAGACTACAACTGGACCAGACAACAAACAATGACCGACAAACAGCCACGTCAGCAGACCGGAATACCGCGCATCGGGAACCAATCAGAACAGACCGAGCACAACGACACGTCACCGGACGGGGTATAAATAGGCATGAAAGGAACGTGTGCGCCAGTTCACCTGAAGACGATTGAAGAGAGCACATCAATCGAAACGTCGTGATACTCAAAATTTTATAGACAATGGAAGTCCGAAATCAAATTTTTCATAGCGCAAGATGTTTTTCATCAAAGAACAAATTAACCAAGAAAATTGAATTAGCGGATGCCAAATTAAAGCAAATCGCGAATCTCTGAGCTGATTAAATTACCAAGGGTTAACACCAGTTAAATTTGTCACAGAAAATCTGGATTTGTGCAACTCGACTAATTGCTTACAGATGTAGATTTAAATCTTGCAACTAAAATTCAATTTATTCCTTATCGTTCCCGGAAATCCGTTTAAAATGTTATAATGTGTAATATATATATATATATATATCAAAAGTTTGATTTCGGACTTCCATTGTCTATAAAATTTTGAGTATCACGACGTTTCGATTGATGTGCTATCTTCAATCGTCTTCAGGTGAACTGAATGATATATATATATATATATATATATATATATATATATATATATATATATATATATATATATATATATATATATATATATACATGCAAAAATGTTCTCCAATCTTCTGGCCGTAGTTTATTTATTACATTTTTAACATTAGCATTAATTGCTTCTTCGGCCGATGCAAAACGTAAAACGAGGTTAGTTAGAATTTGGAGGAGACACAGACACTTCCGTTTACATATAAAAACAACGCATCATCCAACGCCGGTCGCCAAATGTGCGATGATGCCGCATAGACGTTAAGTAGGTATAGCCGCCGGATTCATATACAGCGTTTGAATATTTGAACGAAAGAAAATTCGTATTCTATTCGAAAATTGAATTCACATAAAGTTCAACCTAGTTTTACTGCCGAATATTTTCAGGGCGTTTTCGCGTTCCTATAAGGATCATGAATAATAAGGAACATTTTATTCGATCTTCTACATTTGGAATTTTCTGACGCTGCGAAAGATTTAGTTTTTTATATTTATTCAATTAAAACCCAAGAATCAAAGGTTAAAAAATCTAAGTAATAATTCTTCTTCTTTTTGTTCCTTCCTACTTATTTCTAAACTAAAAGCATTGCGTGATTAGTACAGCGTGAACCTTCTTGACGCATTCATTTCTGTGCGGCTATTGATAACGGACGGTCTTATTTACCTGCGAAATATTATTATAATAAGAAAGGGGTAATCAAAATGGTGGACATCTTTTCAACAGAATACCTCATGCGAGCAATCGGAGCTATAAATGATAAACTGTTATTCAAAACGCGCATTAAACGTTTACCCTAGAACAACACCTTTGTTAACCTCTACTATAGCATCTAGCAGAAACCCAAATAAACATTTTACAAGCACAAACATACGCTACTGTAGAAAATGATAGACAATCTAATTACCATCAAATAACTCTTAAAACACATGTTCAACTTGAAGACAACAATGCATGTGTGAGAAAAAATCTTGGCAAAAACAATGAACTTTCCATTGTTGTTGGCTGAATAAATTCAATTTTTTCGTAACGTCCGAGATTGATAGACGAAAACTATAGTCGTTTAGCAAGGTGCATCAGTCTGTTCACTTCAGGTCACTGCTACGGTGCTACGGATGTTAGGATAATAGGAGAAGGGCATAGGTATAAACATATTAATTAGCTGATTTTCCATATGGATAATTATATTACAAGTTACATTATATCACAGTGGATGAAGGCTCACCAACAACGAACTGCGAGCGACACGTACAGATCGGTTAGGATACTTTTTTTAAGGAAAACCAAATGAATAAGTGTAGTAACCGCCCACTGGCTCACCAACACATCGTACACCAATAGCGTTCGGGTGTCCACTCCCGGCCGGCTCGGCAGTTGTGTACCGCGGTACCCCTACCCTTCTCAGTACTCTCAGGACTGCCGTATTGTACGTATGCGCTTGAGACAGTGTAAGTGGGAAATCACATACACTACAAATAGGATTGTAGGTGAGTCTATTACTACTCGCTCAAAAAAGTACTTGCTACAAGAAATGTCAGGGGTTATGCACTCGCGACTTTCTTTTTTGTATTTCGATACAGGTAATTTCGATTGATGTTACACTAATTTTGCGAATTCTGATATTTTCCTGCAGGCACTGCGGGAAGTATGAAATATGATTCATTGTTAAACGCTCTCCAATTTGATTTGAGGTGCAATTCGCTAAGATTTTTAGGCATTAGATCTTAAATATATGTTTTCGAATCGAAACGTCGTGATACTCAAAAATTTTATAGACAATGGAAGTCCGAAATCAAACTTTTGATAAATCCACCTTGTCTACAAGTTTCAAACAAAAGTTAATTATTGATCTGATTGATTTTAATTTTAAAAATTTTCAGACTAAATAAATACGAGTATTTTAATCTCGGGACAAGCTTTGATATCATATAAATTGTGTAATGACATTAGAAGTTGATAGTAAAAGTTTTAAAGGGAAAGTTTATTTTATTATTTTTAGCGCATTTAAATAGCTTGATTTTAAAAAAGTTTTTTTTTTACTTTCAATTTATTTGTTTTATCAACTGACCGGAAAACCGTAGAAAACATATTCATTATCAGAATACAGTTATGAATCACATTTTCATTATAAAAAAATACGGTGTCGCTTCCCATTATATAGTATTCAAATAAATCCGTCAACAATTCTTATCAAAACTCTTACGGTGATAGTTTGGTAGTATATGCGGATGAAGACATACATTAGTTAATAAGAACTTAGCATGAACAAAATCCCGAATCTATATGTATAATTGTGATACCAACCAGGCATAACAAAAAAAACAACAAACAAAAGTCACCAAATCACGAGAATTACAATGGTAGAAAGATAAATTACATGTAATTTGGTGGATTCCATAGTATTTTTAACAGTCGCCAAGCTACGAAGTCTTATTTAAAATCACACAACGTCCGATAGATGGACAAATCGCAATTTCCATTCCGCCATGATAATTTCAACGGTCGCTTCGTAACGATTGATATTTGACTTCCCATACCGGTAAGTGCAGGAGGTATTGTAAAAATTCGAATTTTTACATGTTCGTCAGTATGCCCATAATTGTCTGATTTCGATAAAATTTTGACACTAGGTAACTACGTCTAAAGAGGCGGGGCAGTGTAGAAAAAATAGAGCGCTGGGTTGAGAAAAAAATTGAAAAGGATATAAAGTAGGTTAGTGGTTAGTGGATTGAGTTTTTTTTATAAGTGTAACAACAAATTTCTAATCTACCTAACTGTTATTTGATGCTTCTGCATAATGTAATTTTATCGCGTTTCGACTACAAAAGTTAAAATCCAGGGAGGCAGACCCCCTTATCTTCATAACGGCGCCACTGATGGCATTCCTTGTAGGAAAATTCATACCAAAGTAACATGAACTTCGTTCTTATAAAAGGTTATCCGCAATTCAGGAAGAATAATTAGGCCGCCGCGCCGTCTTAATAAGTTCGAAAAATACCTTGGATAAAAGCCTTATTAAAATTATGAAATAGTTGCTTTTCAGTTATTTACATTGATATATAGAAAACGGATACAACATACAATGCAAAGCGATCATGTATTTCCCCAATAAAAGAATGCGATTCCATACACAATCTGTCCAATTACGAAGCGCATCTTTGTACTGCGGTTAGGTATGGAGCGATGTGCATATTGAATTGCCTAACCATTTTTGTTGACGACCTGAAATATGCTCGATGGCTTAATACCTATACTGTTTCTTTCCCTACTTTTGCCAACAATCGTATGCTCGTTGTGTAGCAATGACGTGATCTGTCTGCCTAGATACGTTCACCACATTCTTTTAGCCGCATTGCATATACTACAGACTATAATACACTTAGGTCTGTGTGTAGATACATTTGAATGACACTCCCATCGCTACGTGGTATACCAACAACGCAACGTATACAGGGTGATCCCTTAGTAACCTCCTCGTGTAGAGTGTGTGGTATTATTGAAAATGAAGATAACTAAAGTAGAGCAGGCCCAATACATTTATTTTCTTTGTTATAGAAAAATAGTATTAGCATCATAATCACTCAGAAAAACAATCCTCCAAAACACAAGAAAGAGTTCAAAACTTTTTGAAAACGTTAAGATAATTATTTCTGTCAATGTGTTAAAAAAAAGTCCGCTGCTTTTGAAAATATTTGGCTAGGGTTTTAAAATTACAGATTATTAATTCAGACAGATTTCAGGTAGAGATTTTATTGGCCCCTGTTAGGATAAAAGCTTATCCACTATCTGTATTTATTATCTGAAGGGTGGGACTCCGAAATTCGATATACTCAATGGAGTCGCTGAATGTTTTACTATATCCCCACCATTGCAGTGCTTACTGCATTCCATTATTATGGTTTTAATCCTGTTAAAATTAGTACCAATGATATTTGTCATTTTACCGTACTTGAAAAACTTAAAAATTGGAATTGCATATGCGATGTATAAAATCTATATATTTTTATTTTCGTACCTACCCAATTTATGTATCATTTTTAATGATAAAGTAACCTATACTTCACATTTGATCTACTTTTTAAAAAAATAATCACTTTTGACAGTGATAACGTGATACTGGTAAATTGTATGTTTTGAAACACACATTAATTATTACAAACTAACAGAAAATTGTAGGTTCTCTACATGAGTTCAAAAACGTTTCCAGTATCTCAGAATGACCATTAACTTTAGAGCAAATTTAAGTTTACTCACTTGTTGTTTTTGTGAGACAGCATCAGAATCTCTTTAGCTGCAACTTTGATCGCTATGCTGAAAATATGACAATCACAACTAGGGGTAGGTGTGATCTAAGCATTCCGCTTCATGCCTCAACTTTTTATGAAAGGACCCCAATATACATGGCTGTAAGAGCCTATAACATGTTACCACTAGAAATCAAAAATGAAACCAGTTTTACTTCCTTCAAGAAAGCCACAAACAAATATTTGTTGGAAAAGTGTTTGTATAATTTCAGTTTAAATTTTAACGTGTATATTGTAAATGTGTCTGAAAAACAATCATCTTTTATTACAATGTACCATATATGATTTCATTCTAAATTTTTGAAGTGTGAGTTGTAAATGTGTCTTATTCTTACTCAAACTACTACACTGTATCAATGAACTATGGAAAATAATTCATTTTATGTCGATTGACACGACATCACTCTGTTGCTTTTGACGTTGCTATGTCGTTTTTTGTTTCGATTGTGCTGGCAATAAAGGATTTAAAAAAAAGTATGCAAGTGCTAAATGCATAAAGAAGATAATAAAAATGGTGATAAAAAGCCCATAAAATGAATTAATATTCCTTCTTTCTAATCAGTTTTGAAATGAGGGAGTATATCATCATAATATATTATTAATTATAATCATACTATATTATGCCCTCAGTTTTTTTGGAAAACTTTCAATTCATTTGAATGTTTTGACCACACCTCGTATTCGAGAAGCTGTAGTTGTATATCTCTGTATGGTAATACACTTGAGTTTACTCTGAAAATTACGCTTATTAGGGAGAGAGACAATTGCGCTGTGTCGTAGTCGCAGCAGGCTTTTAAATGTTCCACTAATGTAGCCAAGGTGAGAGTCGAAAGTAAGGAAAACAAAAAGTTTAATTAGGAAAATTGTGAACGTATAGCATGACTTTGATTATAGTTTTACATGGATGTTGAATTCAGGTAATTTTATGCGCTTTCTGATCAGTCTAATTTACTGTCCCTCTTAAAAATAATGAACTAGGTTGGTATTGATTGATTTATTTGAAATTAAGCTTCCACATTTAATTAGGGGTTATAGGCGGAAGTTGGTTAATATCGATTTGAGGTTTTTAGTAATGTATTCTCTTAGTTATGTTCAGAAAAATAGCGTTAAGTTGATCTTGATGTCAATTTTTGAGATGCTAAATAGAACTTTCTTCATTCATTACGAACCTTTGATCCTTATTCAGTTAGTTTGAAGTAATCTATAGCTGTACCTGTTAAAACAAGCCAAATGCAATCCAATATCATGTCATCTTACCAAACAGTTGTTTATTTTCCCTGAGTAGATTTCTCATAGACATGATCTCTTTCTTCATATCGCATCGCAATGATCCACTTCAGTCAGCTTGACTGCTACTTACTGATTATGGGAGACTTCATAACTGCATTTTAAGATTAAAGTGAGTAGCGAGTTTTAATTTTTTTATTATGCATTATGAGGGAATGTTTAACATCAATACAAAAATGTGCGTAACTCCACACAATTTGATCTTCGCAACGCAACAGCTCAATAAGTTCGAATCAACAGTTTTAGTTTTTCTTGGCTGTCTTTCCTGTGCAACTTTTGATTATTTACCCACCAAATATTTTTATCTATTCCAGCCTTACATTAATTAACCAAAATCTCGTCAACAGCTTCAGAATCGATGAGAATGAAGTTAGGCATTTGTCGCTATGAACTCCCCAAAATGAGTTATGATTACGTTGAGGAATGATCAGGGACTTAAGAACAAAACAAAAATTGTTATCGATCATTCAAATACAATATGAATTGAAATAATATTTGTTTTACTCTTGGCGTATTTACAGTTTTTTAAAACTCTTATTATGCTACTAAACATCACATGCAGAATGATATTGAGAGCATATCTTTTATTCGGAATGGAATTGTGTCGTTATTGGCCTTCATGTGTATGCAGTTCTAGTTTATGTCCTCCGTGTTAACCATAGTTATCGGTTACAGAAAATATACCGTGAAATGGTAGCAATTCGCAATCTAACTGGGAGAAATATTCTCAAAAACGATCTGATGCAGTTACCACTAATAATTGCAATTATTTTTCTGAATAGTACCAATTAACATTCTAAACCAGGGTCGGCTCTGTAAATTATACGGAAGGTAATGCGCCAAATGTCAGGTTGAGATCCTTTGTTGTTTTTCTCTCATATACTTTGGTGTGAAAAATTGTGGAAGATATTTCCCGGAAATAGACTCATACAGTAGATTATCACCCAGTTTGGTTGAATATGCTTCAGGAAAATATCCAATATCCAGGGAAATATTAAATTAAATATCCATAAAATAGCTTGGGACGACGCTAAGGTTATTGCCAAGGACCGCATTGGTATCGAAGGAAATTCAAGGAGGCGGCGTTCATCACCAACAACAGCAAAGTTGTCAAAGAAGATCAATAGACTACGACTGGACCAGACAACAAACAATGACCGACAAACAGCCACGTCAGCAGACCGGAATACCGCGCATCGGTAACCAATCAGAACAGACCGCGCACAACGACACGTCACCGGACGGGGTATAAATAAGCGTGAAAGGAACGTGTTCGCCAGTTCACCTGAGACGATTGAAGATAGCACATCAATCGAAATGTCATGATACTCAAAATTTTATAGACAATGGAAGTTCGAAATCAAACTTTTGATAAATCCACCTTGTCTACAAGTTTCAAACAACATCCAATTAATGTTCTTTATCACTACACGTCTTATTATTATTACTGATGTATAGATACTTATAGAAAAAATACTACACATGCATTTGGTACTAATTGATTGAACAATTCTGAAACTGATCCTAAACATAACTCTTTGGGGGGAACATCATTATTCTGGAGTATATCTGTCTATCTATCTTCTACTGTTTTTATGCATAAAAAGGGTTACTAATACAATACTACTTTTTGATCCTAAATCAAGGGATCATATCTGAGATACGTGGTGACAAACATTGGAAGGATGGCAGACAGATTGACAGATATTGGTGGCATGTATTTTTATGATGCATATGCCATAGAACATCAGTAAAACATATATCAATTTCGAAAATGAACATCGTTCTTTCCCCACCTATAGTATGGGAAGTGAAAATGGATAGAAAACAATTGGGCATACATTTCAAACCAAGTAACTGTGCATCAAAATCAATACTATAAATAATAGTCATAAGTTTCAAGTTCAGGCCAGCATTTCAAGCGTACCTCCAAACGTCATTCACGGCTTTCACTGCTTTTTGTTGTTGCGTTCTCATTTAAAAATTCCTTTTTCATTTGGAAATGGAACTAATCAGTATTTCCTACCCCCAATTCGTATCGTGGAACCGGCTCTGATTTCATCCCTAACGTGAGTTTTCGGTCTGTTGCGATCATATAATCGCTTAATAACTGTCGAGGTGTAGGTGCCTTTTAAAACTGGCCACTGCATCGCAACTAGAAACCAGATGATCATAGACTAGTTATAATAACAGCGGCGAAAAGTTATTTGATGCGCTGAGATTGGAATCGGATTATGCTCATCTAAACGGAATGAACGGCGTTTGCTGCTGGAATTGAAACAGTTACGTTGATATAGCAGATTCTGAAGATTGACGAGAGAGATTTAGGTATTATAGGGTATTAGCTTGGGAGGAATAAGTTTGTTTGAGAAATTTTGTACGCCAAAATATATAGAATTTATATGTGTAAGTTGAACCGTATCCCGGGATTTATCGTAATGCTATTTGGCTCTTTTTACAACCATTATAGGAATCAAAATACATCAGTTATTGTATTAATTGAATGATAATCAAAATATTTTTCCGGTTAACCACCATAGGTAGTGCATAAGCATTAGTTTTTACTCTGCACATATATGCGAGCAAAGTATTGTTATCGCGAAATTTTTCAAATGTAATGATGTCAATTTTTGAGATGCTAAATAGAACTTTCTCCATTCATTACCAACCTTTGATCCTTTTTCAGTTAGTTTGAAGTAACCTATAGCTGTACCTGTTAAAACAAGCCAAATGCAGTCCAATGTCATGTCATCTTACCAAACAGTTGTTTGTTTTCCCTGAGTAGATTTCTCATAGACATGATCTCTTTCTTCATATCGCATCGCAATGATCCACTTCAGTCAGCTTGACTGCTATTTACTGATTATGGGAGATTTCATAACTGCATTTTAAGATTAAAGTGAGGAAACAATGTTTACATTAATCACAAGGTAATAAAATGTGAGTCGTTTACTAAGTACCTACAACACGACTGTACGCGAGAAACATACGTAAACTATTTTAATTTGCTACAAGCGTTTCTTCAGGTCAGGTACGACAGACGTGTAGCGAGTTTTAATTTTTTTATTATGCATTATGAGGGAATGTTTAACATCAATACAAAAATGTGCGTAACTCCACACAATTTGATCTTCGCAACGCAACAGCTCAATAAGTTCAAATCAACAGTTTTAGTTTTTGTTGGCTGTCTTTCCTGTGTCACTTTTAATTATTTACCCACCAAATACTTTTATCTATTCCAGCCTTACATTAATTAACCAAAATCTCGTCAACAGCTTCAGAATCGATGAGAATGAAGTTAGGCATTTGTCGCTATGAACTCCCCAAAATGAGTTATGATTACGTTGAGGAATGATCAGGGACTTAAGAATAAAACAAAAATTGTTATCGATCATTCAAATACAATATGAATTGAAATAATATTTGTTTTACTCTTGGCGTATTTACAGTTTTTTAAAACTCTTATTATGCTACTAAACATCACATGCAGAATGATATTGAGAGCATATCTTTTATTCGGAATGGAATTGTGTCGTTATTGGCCTTCATGTGTATGCAGTTCTAGTTTATGTCCTCCGTGTTAACCATAGTTATCGGTTACAGAAAATATACCGTGAAATGGTAGCAATTCGCAATCTAACTGGGAGAAATATTCTTAAAAACGATCTTATGCAGTTACCACTAATAATTGCAATTATTTTTCTGAATAGTACCAATTAACATTCTAAACCAGGGTCGGCTCTGTAAATTATACGGAAGGTAATGCGCCAAATGTCAGGTTGAGATCCTTTGTTGTTTTTCTCTCATATACTTTGGTGTGAAAAATTGTGGAAGATATTTCCCGGAAATAGACTCATACAGTAGATTATTACCCAGTTTGGTTGAATATGCTTCAGGGAAATATCCAATATCCAGGGAAATATTAAATTAAATATCCATAAAATAGCTTGGGACGACGCTAAGGTTATTGCCAAGGACCGCATTGGTATCGAAGGAAATTCAAGGAGGCGGCGTTCATCACCAACAACAGCAAAGTTGTCAAAGAAGATCAATAGACTACGACTGGACCAGACAACAAACAATGACCGACAAACAGCCACGTCAGCAGACCGGAATACCGCGCATCGGTAACCAATCAGAACAGACCGCGCACAACGACACGTCACCGGACGGGGTATAAATAAGCGTGAAAGGAACGTGTTCGCCAGTTCACCTGAGACGATTGAAGATAGCACATCAATCGAAATGTCATGATACTCAAAATTTTATAGACAATGGAAGTTCGAAATCAAACTTTTGATAAATCCACCTTGTCTACAAGTTTCAAACAACATCCAATTAATGTTCTTTATCACTACACGTCTTATTATTATTACTGATGTATAGATACTTATAGAAAAAATACTACACATGCATTTGGTACTAATTGATTGAATAATTCTGAAACTGAGCCTAAACATAACTCTTTGGGGGGAACATCATTATTCTGGAGTATATCTGTCTATCTATCTTCTACTGTTTTCTATGCATAAAAAGGGTTACTAATACAATACTACTTTTTGATCCTGAATCAAGGGATCATATCTGAGATACGTGGTGACAAACATTGGAAGGATGGCAGACAGACTGACAGATATTGGTGGCATGTATTTTTATGATGCATATGCCATAGAACATCAGTAAAACATATATCAATTTCTAAAATGAACATCGTTCTTCCCCCACCATGGGAAGTGAAAATGGATAGAAAACAATTGGGCATACATTTCAAACCAAGTAATTGTGCATCAAAATCAATACTATAAATAATAGTCATAAGTTTCAAGTTCAGGCCAGCATTTCAAGCGTACCTTCAAACGTCATTCACGGCTTTCACTTTTTTTTGTTGTTGCGTTCCCATTTAAAAATTCCTTTTTCATTTGGAAATGGAACTAATCAGTATTTCCTACCCCCAATTCGTATCGTGGAACCGGCTCTGATTTCATCCATAACGTGAGTTTTCGGTCTGTTGCGATCATATAATCGCTTAATAACTGTCGAGATGTAGATGCCTTTTAAAACTTGCAACTGCATCGCAACTAGACACCAGATGATCATATACTAGTTATAATAACAGCGGCGAAAAGTTGTTTGATGCGCTGAGATTGGAATCGGATTATGCTCATCTAAACGGAATGAACGGCGTTTGCTGCTGGAATTGAAACAGTTACGTTGATATAGCAGATTCTGAAAATTGACGAGAGAGATTTAGGTATTATAGGGTATTAGCTTAGGAGAAATAAGTTTGTTTGGGAAATTTTGTACGCCAAAATATATAGAATTTATATGTGTAAGTTGAACCGTATCCCGGAATTTATCGTAATACTATTTGGCTCTTTTTACAACCATTATAGGAATCAAAATACATTAGTTATTGTATTAATTGAATGATAATCAAAATATTTTTCCGGTTAACCACCATAGGTAGTGCATAAGCATTAGTTTTTACTCTGCACATATATGCGAGCAAAGTATTGTTATCGCGAAATTTTTCAAATGTAATGATGTCAATTTTTGAGATGCTAAATAGAACTTTCTCCATTCATTACGAACCTTTCATCCTTGTTCAGTTAGTTTGAAGTAATCAATAGCTGTACCTGTTAAAACAAGCCAAATGCAGTCCAATGTCATGTCATCTTACCAAACAGTTGTTTGTTTTCCCTGAGTAGATTTCTCATAGACATGATCTCTTTCTTCATATCGCATCGCAATGATCCACTTCAGTCAGCTTGACTGCTATTTACTGATTATGGGAGATTTCATAACTGCATTTTAAGATTAAAGTGAGAAAACAATGTTTACATTAATCACAAGGTAATAAAATGAGAGTCGTTTACTAAGTACCTACAACACGACCGTACGCGAGAAACATACGTAAACTATTTTAATTTGCTACAAGCGTTTCTTCAGGTCAGGTACGACAGGCGTGTAGCGAGTTTTAATTTTTTTATTATGCATTATGAGGGAATGTTTAACATCAATACAAAAATGTGCGCAACTCCACACAATTTGATCTTCGCAACGCAACAGCTCAATAAGTTCAAATCAACAGTTTTAGTTTTTGTTGGCTGTCTTTCCTGTGTCACTTTTAATTATTTACCCACCAAATACTTTTATCTATTCCAGCCTTACATTAATTAACCAAAATCTCGTCAACAGCTTCAGAATCGATGAGAATGAAGTTAGGCATTTGTCGCTATGAACTCCACAAAATGAGTTATGATTGCGTTGAGGAATGATCAGGGACTTAAAAATAAAACAAAAATTGTTATCGATCATTCAAATACAATATGAATTGAAATAATATTTGTTTTACTCTTGGCGTATTTACAGTTTTTTAAAACTCTTATTATGCTACTAAACATCACATGCAGAATGATATTGAGAGCATATCTTTTATTCGGAATGGAATTGTGTCGTTATAGGCCTTCATGTGTATGCAGTTCTAGATTATGTCCTCCGTGTTAACCATAGTTATCGGTTACAGAAAATATACCGTGAAATGGTAGCAATTCGCAATCTAACTGGGAGAAATATTCTCAAAAACGATCTTATGCGGTTACCACTAATAATTGCGATTACTTTTCTGAATAGTACCAATTAACATTCTAAACCAGGGTCGGCTCTGTAAATTATACGGAAGGTAATGCGCCAAATGTCAGGTTGAGATCCTTTGTTGTTTTTCTCTCATATACTTTGGTGTGACAAATTGTGGAAGATATTTCCCGGAAATATACTCATACAGTAGATTATCACCCAGTTTGGTTGAATATGCTTCAGGGAAATATCCAATATCCAGGGAAATATTAAATTAAATATCCATAAAATAGCTTGGGACGACGCTAAGGTTATTGCCAAGGACCGAATTGGTATCGAAGGAAATTCAAGGAGGCGGCGTTCATCACCAACAACAGCAAAGTGTACAGCAAACCCATCAGCGTAGACATTAAACCAATCTGGCAGCCACTCATAAAGAAGATCAATAGACTACGACTGGACCAGACAACAAACAATGACCGACAAACAGCCACGTCAGCAGACCGGAATACCGCGCATCGGTAACCAATCAGAACAGACCGCGCACAACGACACGTCACCGGACGGGGTATAAATAAGCGTGAAAGGAACGTGTTCGCCAGTTCACCTGAAGACGATTGAAGATAGCACATCAATCGAAACGTCGTGATACTCAAAATTTTATAGACAATGGAAGTCCGAAATCAAACTTTTGATAAATCCACATTGTCTACAAGTTTCAAACAACATCCAATTAATGCTCTGCATCACTACACGTCTTATTATTATTATTGATGTATAGATACTTATAGAAAAAGTACTACACATGCATTTGGTACTAATTGATTGAATAATTCTGAAACTGACCCTAAACACAACTCTTTGGGGGGAACATCATTATTCTGGAGTATATCTGTCTATCTATCTTCTACTGTTTTTATGCATAAAAAGGGTTACTAATACAATACTACTTTTTGATCCTAAATCAAGGGATCATATCTGAGATACGTGGTGACAAACTTCGGAAGGATGGCAGACAGATTGACAGATATTGGTTGCATGTATTTTTATGATGCATATGCCATAGAACATCAGTAAAACTTATATCTATTTCGAAAATGAACATCGTTCTTTCCCCGCCTATAGTATGGGAAGTGGAAATGGATAGAAAACACTTGGGCATACATTTCAAGCCAAGTAACTGTGCATCAAAATCAATACTATAAATAATAGTAATAAGTTTCAAGTTCAGGCCAGCATTTCAAGCGTACCTCCAAACGTCATTCACGGCTTTCACTTCTTTTTGTTGTTGCGTTCCCATTTAAAAATTCCTTTTTCATTTGGAAATGGAACTAATCAGTATTTCCTACCCTTAATTCGTATCGTAGAACCGGCTCTGATTTCATCCATAACGTGAGTTTTCGGTCTGTTGCGATCATATAATCGCTTAATAACTGTCGAGGTGTAGATGCCTTTTAAAACTGGCCACTGCATCGCAACTAGACACCAGATGATCATATACTAGTTATAATAACAGCGGCGAAAAGTTATTTGATGCGCTGAGATTGGAATCGGATTATGCTCATCTAAACGGAATGAACGGCGTTTGCTGCTGGAATTGAAACAGTTACGTTGATATAGCAGATTCTGAAGATTGACGAGAGATATTTAGGTATTATAGGGTATTAGCTTGGGAGGAATAAGTTTGTTTGAGAAATTTTGTACGCCAAAATATATAGAATTTATATGTGTAAGTTCTGAACCGTATCCCGGGATTTATCGTAATGCTATTTGGCTCTTTTTACAACCATTATAGAAATGAAGATTTGGATATGATTTTTGAAATCATGTATTTTCACAACACCTCCCTCAATCATGTACAAAAAGTCTGTCTAAAATTCCACATATTCCGTAGGTACAATAATTCGTTACTAAACTCACAAATTTTTCTATAGATAACGTTCAGTAAATAATGACATTTCCGTCTTGTGTACCGACGTCGTTATCCTACTTAAACATCGTTTGAATATTGACTGGAATAACAACAAATATGTATAATTATATGACTCCACCGTATATTAATTATTTTTATTTTTGATTTACTAAGACGCAAATTATATAAAGAATTGTTATGCGAGATGCATTATCTATGCTGATATAAAAAATGCAAGCAAAGCGTTTGCCGAGAGTATTTATACAATGAACAATAACGCATCTCGCAGTTGGTCGTCTTATAGCCGATAATGATGTTATAAGATTCCAATAAAGTGTTCGTAAATATTCCGGCGTTGATATTTTCCTGGTGGATACGAGGGACCCACGAAACTGTATACTATTATCGTAATGGAATCTGCTTTGGAATCATAATGTGTTGGTCATTTACCAAGAATTTATTAAAGAAAAAACTTTGGGGACGTTATATCAGATATTTTACCATGTTGTATGTTGTAATTTTACATCAACTTGATTGATGATTATTAAATTCTGGTTATGCTAAAATATACGTGCATTCGGAAGATTTTCATTTTTTTAGGCTAAACTTTCATGATTTTTCCGTATATTGATAACCTGTGGTTGTCTCCATGAATCGTGTGTCTTTCTAAATCTTTAAGATTTCTCCTGAGCGTAGCAACTATTCCGATCATTCCCAATAAGTTTTCGGAGACCTTCCAATAGAAATGTACGCTCAAAATAGGGATTTTGAGATTGGACTATTCAATAAATATAAAAAACGGTATTCTGTGAATTGTTTACAATAAAACTGCTCATTGAATTGAAGTGACAACAGCTCCAAACACTTAAAATGCTGCAGTTAGTCGAAATCAATTAGGACTAGTAGCAGTAGTAATCTAGACATCTTTTAAAATAAAAAAGCGCTTGAAATTTTCCGTGGAATGAGCCGTTTGAGGATTGTATTAATAGGTTAGAAGAAATAAAGCATGGTAAAGTCTATATGATGACAAGGGACTATGTGTTGACAAGATCATGTAAACGGTTTCTACATTCCTCAATTAATAAACCATATATACCTTTACCGTTAACATTTTGTATGTGATTGTAATCTAGACATATATCTAAGTATATGTATATTTATCAATTTACAATTCATTAATAGACTTTCAAAGAAATTTTTTGTATGGGGCGGCAAAAGTTCTTGCAAAATGCTTGGCACTGTAACGACATTATGATGGCTCCAAATAATCATGTTCTAATATATGGGTTTTGCTCTTTCTAACTTATTGAAAATTCATTGATTGTTTGATATTTATCTCTGACAGAGAAATTTGAAACACTCTGTATGTTTGAAAATGGCATTATTTCTTTTGCAATGGATGCATGTTCTCTCTAATGGGATCAATTAACGATAGTGATATTACAAAGAAAGAAACAAGCCATAAATTCAGAGTGATTCAACGTCTTGTTATTCTTGGCCCCAGGCTGAAGGCTTGGTGTTGGTTTTACAGTTCGATCTGGTAAGTGCGTTTAAGTAAGATACATAAAGCGTGTTATTTGAGTATTGAGTAGCTGACGGTTGCATAATTTTGTATCTGTGAGCGTGCTGAAATTGGAAATGTTTTCAGCTGATAATCCAAACCTCATTATCACCTGTTTCAAAAGTATTTGAATAATTTGGGGTGTACACATAAAAATAAATTTCCAATTCCATAATTGTGATATTCTTGTAAAGATATACTCACGACATAATTATCTGATCTCACTCTAAGGCCATTTGCTTGATGAGAAAATTATGGTTTGTTTTAACCACGCAAATTATATTTTCGAATTCAATACTCATTCAAAAATAAATATTATTTTCTTCACAACTAAGATTTTAATGCTTTCCATATTTTTTTGTAAGGCTATGTTGAATGGCTGGCTCAAGAATACGAACATCTTGGGATTCGCTACAAGTAATTCATTCATTTCGCATCGCCATCTTCGTCAACAGCATTTCTGCGGTACGCGTATGTCTGTATTGGTTTTTATTTTTATCAACCCAATCAATGTGCTATTTAAAAGTTGGGGTTGTGGCTGTTTCGAGGATCTCATACAAGTGTACAGGCGTTGATGTGATATGTAAGTTGCGATTAAGCTGTATACCAATGATGGACGTATATCTGCTGGCTTAAGTGCAGGTACATATTTTTAAATTCTGTATACTTAATATACTTTTCAAACTTGAATTAGGAAAAATACTATATTGCACAGAGAAATGTAAGTAAGAAGTCATATTGGTACAGTTTTGACACGTTCTTTCAAAATGGATAAAGACTACGGACTTATTTGAAAAATGCTTCCTATGGATAAATTCAAACAAACTGAACTTATATGATATCAAGGAGAAGGTGTATAGGAGCAAATCAGCACAGTTACACTTTCCTTTATAGGCATCTTATCGTTCTGCAGCTGCTGAGCGTAATTTTGAATCATATTGTATAAGCTAGGTAAGATTGAAAGTGTATCCCCATTATCTAGTATCCTGGTTTCTATCAAATTCCTTCCTATCTAGATATTTTGGATACAGTGTAACATATTTACGTCTGGACTCACTAAAAATAAACGATAAAGTTCATTAAACTGTCTTTGAGCGCCTAACAAAAATAATTATCACTAACCAACTTCCTTGTCGTATTTATCGGAGCTGTAGGAACGTTGCGGAAGAACTACAAAATAGTTTTGTTCCATTCCATATTCCTAAATTCTTGTCATTACATGACAGGAAATATATTTCACTGGCTGTCTAGTGAGTGAAAAGATGCAAGAGGAATATTGTCTTTGAAAATACCGAAAGGTTTAAAAACGGACGCTTGTTTTGTATTTTTAAATTCTTTCTTCCCCTTATTGTATGCATAACATGTGTATTCCTACTATTTTCTAACGCTTATTATATGAGAATATGCACCTTCCTTAAAATCATTTGGATATATATCACAAACAAGCAAGGGATGTTTTGTAATCGCTAAAATTGTGTTTAATATCATGTCTACATCGCGATAATCCGTCTGTCTATTTGTAGGCCTGTCTGTCGGTCTGTCTGTTGGCGTTTTTGTAATCGCGCCATATAGTAACCGCTGCAGATATTTTGATGACATTTGGAGGGTGATATTACGTAGAAATGTTGCAGTTTCTGCTGCTTCATTATTTTAAATTAGCGCAATAGCGGATTTATGATTAATAAGCAAATAATTATCAGAAATTCCCCAAATACACATTATTGAAAATGAAAATGTCCTGAACTCGTCAAATTTTTATGTTTTTTGAGTTTGCAATCATCTTCCGGCGCAGTAAAAACATTTTATAATCAATTTGGGGCGTAACCAACACTTTTAGTAGGTTAAAGAATTTGGATATTCATCAAATTCCTTTTTCAGTTAGTGAGTCACTTTATACGTCCTCAAAAAATTGGAAGCTTAAAAACTTTATAACGCGCTGGTTGCTTCCATTTGCCAGTTTCATCACCTCTTGATCCTAATCTTTTCAATGCTTCATTCAGTGTTTATGGATGTTATATCCAAACTAGTAATAAATCAAAGTTTGTTACGACAAAACTACTTCGAGGTTTTGGTACTACTCTTATCCTGCTAGTGTACTGGAATTTATTTTTAATCTTCGATAATGTTTTGTGCAAATAAAACGTTTCGAGTTGCCTGAACGGAACAAAATCATATGAAAGTGTAAAATCAGGCAAGTCCAACTAGGAGATCTACTCGTATGAGGGGAAATGATCTTTTCCAGCGAACTGCAGCGTTGGATGTAGTTATTCTACTAGCTTCATTTTCAAAATATGAGTTAAATAATGGGAACAAATCATACCAGTAAATACAATAGTTGTCTAGCTTGAGGGCCTGTTCTCAAGTTGCTTGAAAGTAGGAAATGGTATAATTTGTATATGATCATTCGCTATCTACTATCGCTTCACATATTTAAGCTTAACAAGATATAGTCCATAGAGTTTGGCGGTCATAGGAAATATATCCGATATTGTCAATAGTCTCAGGCATACCTTAGGATAAAGGAATACTTCTACTGCTTATACGAACAAAGAAAGAAAAAGGTAATATCAATTTTTCAGTGTCTTTTATAATGCATTGTCATCGTAAAAAATATAGCTAAATCCTTTAACCTGTCACAACCGTCGCGTCACGGTAAACACTCTTAATCTAGATAGCTACATACGATTATTTAAATTTAGATTTTGATCTCGACTTTTTGGCTGCGACCCAAGAGGATAATTGTTGGAAGCTCAGGAATTATATTTATTTTTTCATCGTTTTTATATATGTGTATTGGTATCAGACATTATAATCTCATTTTGAATAATTAGTGCCTTATCAAATTAAGTCACCTCTTAGATGAAGATCAGCTAGTATATGTAGTTGTTAAGCATACTATTTCAAGCGAATTACAGTGAGAAGGTCTGGGTCGATCTACTTGTGCAAGAAAATTTCAGCACGAATTGTGATCACTTTTTCATTTGCTTTCTGATTCCTACCACGGAGTACCATGTCATTCATTCTGTCGGTCCATCTGTGTTTGTTGTCTCCGCGTAATTTCACTAGCTGCTGCACTGGCTTTGATAAAATTTGGGTAGGGGTATATAATGAGCTCGTTCTATTTTAAAATAAAAAAATTGTTTGGAGGTATTCGATATTTTTATAACTTCCTATCTGTTTTTGTACATTATTCGGGTTTTTAGTAGTTTCGGGACGTAGTCAACAAAATTTTTAGGTAGCGCAAAAATTTTGAAATTTTCCCAATAATTATTTTCTATAATTTTCAAGCAGCGACACGTTAGATGTTTATAACAGTATAATTATAGAATTTGACACATAATTGTTGGATTTTGTTTATTTCACATAACCGCCCTTACAAAAATGGGCTTAAATCCAAAATATATCTAAAATATTATTCCTATTAAACAATAAAACTCCTTAACCCCGCACTGTGCTAAAATGTTTAATTTAATACTGTAGTCAGGTCAATGAATCATATACTTTCTGTTCACTTTTTACATGTACGTTGCTCAAATTCAGCTTCGACTTTCAATAACCAAGAATGTTGTACTTTATTCACATCAATTCACGTGGGGAGCTCATAAAATTCTAACTAACCATACCAAATAATATTTCTCTCTATCCTTGCAGCCTTGGAAATAACGAGTTAATCTTCTGCACAACCATTCCATTTCCCGCTATTAAATAATAATAAAAATAATGATAGCGTCAAGTAGGGTGAGTCTGTATTTCACGTGCAGATACCAGTTTATTAAATATTCATATTGGATTTCACAATTACTAATCCAGTTGCAGTCAGTTTTGAAGATATTCGAAGTTTCGAATAACTGGATACTTTTCATAAATCATAACATATTTAAAGTTTTGTAGTAGTGTCGGTTCTCCTTGCAATTAAAAAAATCTACAGCTCCTAAATATGGTTCAAAGCTTTATTTCATAACTGATGTGATTGCGTTGCGTTTTTTGTCAAAACAATATTTTTCCTGTACTATTCACCTTCTGTTCAAGCATACATTCTGTGAGATAGTGCCTATGGTATCAAAGGTTATCGCAAGTACAAAAAACTAAAGTAAACCAACGCTGAATCAAGGTTGCTGCTGGGTACGGTAGGATTGCAATAACTGATGACTTATAAGAAACAGAACAGGAGCGGGCTTACTCGAAAGTTAATTTTTATCAGCTTTTACCATATATCACAGCCTTTAGAAGCTCGCCTAGGTAAGGTCAACAATGTTTTGTTGACAGAGAATTCTGCAATAATCTAGTGCCATTGAGATGCAATAATATCATGCAATACTAATTTTATAATATATTATTGGTATTTTCTTGTTAGCACATTCACTCAACATCCCTCCTTTGTAACACAAAGCCAACAAATTAAAATGCTTATTCAAGCAATTGATTGATTGACAAAATCTGTCGATGCAGCCGAACCGTTAGTAATGTTCTTATAATTAGTCGTATGTAGGTTTAATTAGCGTTCAGTACAAGTAAGTTGAATATTTGTATTTTGTCCTTCAAGAATGTGGAAAATTTGTGCGACCATACGTTAAAATAGATTAAAAGTAATTTTTTTAAAACACGCTTTTATTTAAATGCGCTAAAAAGAATAAAATAAACTTTTACTATCAACTTAGAACGTCATTACGCAATTTATATGATATAAAAACTTGTCACGAGATTTAAGTACTCGTATTTACTTAGTTTGAAAATTTTATATATTAAATTCAATCAGATGCAGTTGTTTAATTTCCTTGTTTATCTACACAGGTAAATATCGCGACAAGCTTTTATCTCATATAAATTGTGTGATGACGTTATAAGTTAGTAAAAGTTCTGAAGGAAAAGTTTATTTTATTCTTTTTAGCGCATTTTCATAAAAGCTTGTTTCAAAAAAAAACATTTCATTTAATTTATTTTTTAGTTTTTAGTTATCGCTGGGCAGATCTACCAAAACACCAGTACAGCAAAATTTCAGACGGATTGGAGTAACGGAGTTTATGATCAACATCTTTTTTTTTACTCTCATTCGTATACTCAGCAGGTTCTTTCATTTCATACCTACCTATAATGTAGGAAAACATAAAAGCTTAGTCCTCCATATCGGATTGAGTGACGTGACTGTATTTTTCGAGTTATTCTCTGCAAGCCCTTTTATTTGATAATCATGTTGTAGGAGAGCATTTGAAATAATTAGTCCGTCATCTTGGGTGTTCCGCCATATTGGCTCTGAGAGTTCATTTTTCGAGTTATTCTCTGCAAGCCCTTTTATTTGATAATCATTTTGTAGGAGAGCATTTGAAATAATTAGTCCGTCATCTTGGGTGTTCCGCCATATTGGCTCTGAGAGTTCATTTTTCGAGTTATTCTCTGCAAGCCCTTTTATTCGATAATCCTTTTGTAGGAGAGCATTTGAAATAATTAGTCCGTCATCTTGGGTGTTCCGCCATATTGAATCTAAGAGTTCGTTTTTCGAGTTATTCTCTGCAAGCCCTTTTATTCGATAATCATTTTGTAGGAGAGCATTTGAAATAATTAGTCCGTCATCTTGTGTGTTCCGCCATATTGAATCTAAGAGTTCATTTTTCGAGTTATTCTCTGCAAGCCCTTTTATTCGATAATCATTTTGTAGGAGTGCATTTGAAATAATTAGACCGTCATCTTGGGTGTTCCGCCATATTGAATCTAAGAGTTCATTTTTCGAGTTATTCTCTGCAAGCCCTTTTATTCGATAATCATTTTGTAGGAGTGCATTTGAAATAATTAGTCCGTCATCTTGGGTGTTCCGCCATATTGAATCTAAGCGTTCATTTTTCGAGTTATTCTCTGCAAGCCCTTTTATTTGATAATCATTTTGTAGGAGTGCATTTGAAATAATTAGTCCGTCATCTTGGGTGTTCCGCCATATTGAATCTAAGCGTTCATTTTTCGAGTTATTCTCTGCATGCCCTTTTATTTGATAATCATTTTGTAGGAGTGCATTTGAAATAATTAGTCCGTCATCTTGGGTGTTCCGCCATATTGAATCTAAGCGTTCATTTTTTGAGTTATTCGCTGCAAGCCCTTTTATTCGATAATCATTTTGTAGGAGTGCATTTGAAATAATTAGTCCGTCATCTTGGGTGTTCCGCAATATTGAATCTAAGCGTTCATTTTTCGAGTTATTCTCTGCAAGCCCTTTTATTTGATAATCATTTTGTAGGAGAGCATTTGAAATAATTAGTCCTTCATCTTGGGTGTTCCGCCATATTGAATCTAAGAGTTCATATTTCTAGTTATTCTCTGCAAGCCCTTTTATTCGATAATCATTTTGTAGGAGTGCATTTGAAATAATTAGTCCGTCATCTTGGGTGTTCCGCCATATTGAATCTAAGCGTTCATTTTTCGAGTTATTCTCTGAAAGCCCTTTTATTTGATAATCATTTTGTAGGAGTGCATTTGAAATAATTAGTCCGTCATCTTGGGTGTTCCGCCATATTGAATCTAAAAGTTCATTTTTCGAGTTATTCTCTGCAAGCCCTTTTATTTGATAATCATGTTGTAGGAGTGCATTTGAAATAATTAGTCCGTCATCTTGGGTGTTCCGCCATATTGAATCTAAGAGTTCATTTTTCGAGTTATTCTCTGCAAGCCCTTTTATTTGATAATCATTTTGTAGGAGAGCATTTGAAATAATTAGTCCGTCATTTTGGGTGTTCCGCCATATTGAATCTAAGAGTTCATTTTTCGAGTTATTCTCTGCAAGCCCTTTTATTCGATAATCATTTTGTAGGAGTGCATTTGAAATAATTAGTCCGTCATCTTGGGTGTTCCGCCATATTGAATCTAAGAGTTCGTTTTTCGAGTTATTGTCTGCAAGCCCTTTTATTCGATAATCATTTTGTAGGAGTGCATTTGAAATAATTAGTCCGTCATCTTGGGTGTTCCGCCATATTGAATCTAAGAGTTCATTTTTCGAGTTATTCTCTGCAAGCCCTTTCATTCGATAATCATTTTGTAGGAGTGCATTTGAAATAATTAGTCCGTCATCTTGGGTGTTCCGCCATATTGAATCTAAGCGTTCATTTTTCGAGTTATTCTCTGCAAGCCCTTTTATTCGATAATCCTTTTGTAGGAGAGCATTTGAAATAATTAGTCCGTCATCTTGGGTGTTCCGCCATATTGAATCTAAGAGTTCATTTTTCGAGTTATTCTCTGCAAGCCCTTTTATTTGATAATCATGTTGTAGGAGTGCATTTGAAATAATTAGTCCGTCATCTTGGGTGTTCCGCCATATTGAATCTAAGAGTTCGTTTTTCGAGTTATTCTCTGCAAGCCCTTTTATTCGATAATCATTTTGTAGGAGTGCATTTGAAATAATTAGTCCGTCATCTTGGGTGTTCCGTCATATTGAATCTAAGAGTTCGTTTTTCGAGTTATTCTCTGCAAGCCCTTTTATTCGATAATCATTTTGTAGGAGAGCATTTGAAATAATTAGTCCGTCATCTTGGGTGTTCCGCCATATTGAATCTAAGAGTTCATTTTTCGAGTTATTCTCTGCAAGCCCTTTTATTCGATAATCATTTTGTAGGAGTGCATTTGAAATAATTAGTCCGTCATCTTGGCTGTTCCGCCATATTGAATCTAAGAGTTCATTTTTCGAGTTATTCTCTGCTAGCCCTTTCATTCGATAATCATTTTGTAGGAGTGCATTTGAAATAATTAGTCCGTCATCTTGGGTGTTCCGCCATATTGAATCTAAGCGTTCATTTTTCGAGTTATTGTCTGCAAGCGCTTTTATTCGATAATCATTTTTTAGGAGAGCATTTGAAATAATTAGTCCGTCATCTTGGGTGTTCCGCCATATTGAATCTAAGAGTTCATTTTTCGAGTTAATCTCTGCAAGCCCTTTTATTTGATAATCATTTTGTAGGAGAGCATTTGAAATAATTAGTCCGTCATCTTGGGTATTCCGCCATATTGAATCTAAGAGTTCATTTTTCGAGTTATTCTCTGCAAGCCCTTTTATTCGATAATCATTTTGTAGGAGTGCATTTGAAATAATTAGTCCGTCATCTTGGGTGTTCCGCCATATTGAATCTAAGAGTTCGTTTTTCGAGTTATTCTCTGCAAGCCCTTTTATTCGATAATCATTTTGTAGGAGTGCATTTGAAATAATTAGTCCGTCATCTTGGGTGTTCCGTCATATTGAATCTAAGAGTTCGTTTTTCGAGTTATTCTCTGCAAGCCCTTTTATTCGATAATCATTTTGTAGGAGAGCATTTGAAATAATTAGTCCGTTATCTTGGGTGTTCCGCCATATTGAATCTAAGAGTTCGTTTTTCGAGTTATTCTCTGCAAGCCCTTTTATTCGATAATCATTTTGTAGGAGAGCATTTGAAATAAATAGTCCCTCATCTTTGGTGTTCCGCCATATTGAATCTAAGCGTTCATCTTTCGAGTTATTCTCTGCAAGCCCTTTTATTCGATAATCATTTTGTAGGAGTGCATTTGAAATAATTAGTCCGTCATCTTGGGTGTTCCGCCATATTGAATCTAAGAGTTCGTTTTTCGAGTTATTCTCTGCAAGCCCTTTTATTCGATAATCATTTTGTAGGAGAGCATTTTAAATAATTAGTCCGTCATCTTGGGTGTTCCGCCATATTGAATCTAAGAGTTCGTTTTTCGAGTTATTCTCTGCAAGCCCTTTTATTCGATAATCATTTTGTAGGAGAGCATTTGAAATAAATAGTCCCTCATCTTTGGTGTTCCGCCATATTGAATCTAAGCGTTCATCTTTCGAGTTATTCTCTGCAAGCCCTTTTATTCGATAATCATTTTGTAGGAGTGCATTTGAAATAATTAGTCCGTCATCTTGGGTGTTCCGCCATATTGAATCTAAGAGTTCGTTTTTCGAGTTATTCTCTGCAAGCCCTTTTATTCGATAATCATTTTGTAGGAGAGCATTTTAAATAATTAGTCCGTCATCTTGGGTGTTCCGCCATATTGAATCTAAGAGTTCATTTTTCGAGTTATTCTCTGCAAGCCCTTTCATTCGATAATCATTTTGTAGGAGTGCATTTGAAATAATTAGTCCGTCATCTTGGGTGTTCCGCCATATTGAATCTAAGCGTTTATTTTTCGAGTTATTCTCTGCAAGCCCTTTTATTCGATAATCCTTTTGTAGGAGAGCATTTGAAATAATTAGTCCGTCATCTTGGGTGTTCCGCCATATTGAATCTAAGAGTTCGTTTTTCGAGTTATTCTCTGCAAGCCCTTTTATTCGATAATCATTTTGTAGGAGAGCATTTGAAATAATTAGTCCGTCATCTTGGGTGTTCCGCCATATTGAATCTAAGAGTTCATTTTTCGAGTTATTCTCTGCAAGCCCTTTTATTCGATAATCATTTTGTAGGAGTGCATTTGAAATAATTAGTCCGTCATCTTGGGTGTTCCGCCATATTGAATCTAAGAGTTCATTTTTCGAGTTATTCTCTGCAAGCCCTTTTATTCGATAATCATTTTGTAGGAGTGCATTTGAAATAATTAGTCCGTCATCTTGGGTGTTCCGCCATATTGAATCTAAGCGTTCATTTTTCGAGTTATTCTCTGCAAGCCCTTTTATTGGATAATCATGTTGTAGGAGTGCATTTGAAATAATTAGTCCGTCATCTTGGGTGTTCCGCCATATTGAATCTAAGAGTTCGTTTTTCGAGTTATTCTCTGCAAGCCCTTTTATTCGATAATCATTTTGTAGGAGAGCATTTGAAATAATTAGTCCGTTATCTTGGGTGTTCCGCCATATTGAATCTAAGAGTTCGTTTTTCGAGTTATTCTCTGCAAGCCCTTTTATTCGATAATCATTTTGTAGGAGAGCATTTGAAATAATTAGTCCCTCATCTTGGGTGTTCCGCCATATTGAATCTAAGCGTTCATTTTTCGAGTTATTCTCTGCAAGCCCTTTTATTCGATAATCATTTTGTAGGAGTGCATTTGAAATAATTAGTCCGTCATCTTGGGTGTTCCGCCATATTGAATCTAAGAGTTCGTTTTTCGAGTTATTCTCTGCAAGCCCTTTTATTCGATAATCATTTTGTAGGAGAGCATTTGAAATAATTAGTCCGTCATCTTGGGTGTTCCGCCATATTGAATCTAAGAGTTCATTTTTCGAGCTATTCTCTGCAAGCCCTTTCATTCGATAATCATTTTGTAGGAGTTCATTTGAAATAATTAGTCCGTCATCTTGGGTGTTCCGCCATATTGAATCTAAGCGTTTATTTTTCGAGTTATTCTCTGCAAGCCCTTTTATTCGATAATCCTTTTGTAGGAGAGCATTTGAAATAATTAGTCCGTCATCTTGGTTGTTCCGCCATATTGAATCTAAGAGTTCGTTTTTCGAGTTATTCTCTGCAAGCCCTTTTATTCGATAATCATTTTGTAGGAGAGCATTTGAAATAATTTGTCCGTCATCTTGGGTGTTCCGCCATATTGAATCTAAGAGTTCATTTTTCGAGTTATTCTCTGCAAGCCCTTTTATTCGATAATCATTTTGTAGGAGTGCATTTGAAATAATTAGTCCGTCATCTTGGGTGTTCCGCCATATTGAATCTAAGCGTTCATTTTTGAGTTATTCTCTACAAGCCCTTTTATTTGATAATCATGTTGTAGGAGTGCATTTGAAATAATTAGTCCGTCATCTTGGGTGTTCCGCCATATTGAATCTAAGCGTTCATTTTTCGAGTTATTCTCTGCATGCCCTTTTATTTGATAATCATTTTGTAGGAGTGCATTTGAAATAATTAGTCCGTCACCTTGGGTGTTCCGCCATATTGAATCTAAGCGTTCATTTTTCGAGTTATTCGCTGCAAGCCCTTTTATTCGATAATCATTTTGTAGGAGTGCATTTGAAATAATTAGTCCGTCATCTTGGGTGTTCCGCAATATTGAATCTAAGCGTTCATTTTTCGAGTTATTCTCTGCAAGCCCTTTTATTCGATAATCATTTTGTAGGAGTGCATTTGAAATAATTAGTCCGTCATCTTGGGTGTTCCGCCATATTGAAACTAAGAGTTCATTTTTCGAGTTATTCTCTGCAAGCCCTTTTATTCGATAATCATTTTGTAGGAGTGCATTTGAAATAATTAGTCCGTCATCTTGGCTGTTCCGCCATATTGAATCTAAGAGTTCAGTTTTCGAGTTATTCTCTGCTAGCCCTTTCATTCGATAATCATTTTGTAGGAGTGCATTTGAAATAATTAGTCCGTCATCTTGGGTGTTCCGCCATATTGAATCTAAGCGTTCATTTTTCGAGTTATTGTCTGCAAGCGCTTTTATTCGATAATCATTTTGTAGGAGAGCATTTGAAATAATTAGTCCGTCATCTTGGGTGTTCCGCCATATTGAATCTAAGAGTTCATTTTTCGAGTTATTCTCTGCAAGCCCTTTTATTTGATAATCATTTTGTAGGAGAGCATTTGAAATAATTAGTCCGTCATCTTGGGTGTTCCGCCATATTGAATCTAAGAGTTCATTTTTCGAGTTATTCTCTGCAAGCCCTTTTATTTGATAATCATTTTGTAGGAGAGCATTTGAAATAATTAGTCCGTCATCTTGGGTGTTCCGCCATATTGAATCTAAGAGTTCATTTTTCGAGTTATTCTCTGCAAGCCCTTTTATTCGATAATCATTTTGTAGGAGTGCATTTGAAATAATTAGTCCGTCATCTTGGGTGTTCCGCCATATTGAATCTAAGAGTTCGTTTTTCGAGTTATTCTCTGCAAGCCCTTTTATTCGATAATCATTTTGTAGGAGTGCATTTGAAATAATTAGTCCGTCATCTTGGGTGTTCCGCCATATTGAATCTAAGAGTTCGTTTTTCGAGTTATTCTCTGTAAGCCCTTTTATTCGATAATCATTTTGTAGGAGAGCATTTGAAATAACTAGTCCGTTATCTTGGGTGTTCCGCCATATTGAATCTAAGAGTTCGTTTTTCGAGTTATTCTCTGCAAGCCCTTTTATTCGATAATCATTTTGTAGGAGAGCATTTGAAATAATTAGTCCCTCATCTTGGGTGTTCCGCCATATTGAATCTGAGCGTTCATTTTTCGAGTTATTCTCTGCAAGCCCTTTTATTCGATAATCATTTTGTAGGAGTGCATTTGAAATAATTAGTCCGTCATCTTGGGTGTTCCGCCATATTGAATCTAAGAGTTCGTTTTTCGAGTTATTCTCTGCAAGCCCTTTTATTCGATAATCATTTTGTAGTAGTGCATTTGAAATAATTAGTCCGTCATCTTGGGTGTTCCGCCATATTGAATCTAAGATATTCATTTTTCAAGTTATTCTCTGCAAGCCCTTTCATTCGATAATCATTTTGTAGGAGTGCATTTGAAATAATTAGTCCGTCATCTTGGGTGTTCCGCCATATTGAATCTAAGCGTTCATTTTTCGAGTTATTCTCTGCAAGCCCTTTTATTCGATAATCCTTTTGTAGGAGAGCATTTGAAATAATTAGTCATCTTGGGTGTTCCGCCATATTGAATCTAAGAGTTCGTTTTTCGAGTTATTCTCTGCAAGCCCTTTTATTCGATAATCATTTTGTAGGAGAGCATTTGAAATAATTAGTCCGTCATCTTGGGTGTTCCGCCATATTGAATCTAAGAGTTCATTTTTCGAGTTATTCTCTGCAAGCCCTTTTATTCGATAATCATTTTGTAGGAGTGCATTTGAAATAATTAGTCCGTCATCTTGGGTGTTCCGCCATATTGAATCTAAGAGTTCATTTTTCGAGTTATTCTCTGCAAGCCCTTTTATTCGATAATCATTTTGTAGGAGTGCATTTGAAATAATTAGTCCGTCATCTTGGGTGTTCCGCCATATTGAATCTAATCGTTCATTTTTCGAGTTATTCTCTGCAAGCCCTTTTATTTGATAATCATTTTGAAGGAGTGCATTTGAAATAATTAGTCCGTCATCTTGGGTGTTCCGCCATATTGAATCTAAGCGTTCATTTTTCGAGTTATTCTCTGCATGCCCTTTTATTTGATAATCATTTTGTAGGAGTGCATTTGAAATAATTAGTCCGTCATCTTGGGTGTTCCGCCATATTGAATCTAAGCGTTCATTTTTCGAGTTATTGTCTGCAAGCGCTTTTATTCGATAATCATTTTGTAGGAGAGCATTTGAAATAATTAGTCCGTCATCTTGGGTGTTCCGCCATATTGAATCTAAGAGTTCATTTTTCGAGTTATTCTCTGCAAGCCCTTTTATTTGATAATCATTTTGTAGGAGAGCATTTGAAATAATTAGTCCGTCATCTTGGGTGTTCCGCCATATTGAATCTAAGAGTTCATTTTTCGAGTTATTCTCTGCAAGCCCTTTCATTCGATAATCATTTTGTAGGAGTGCATTTGAAATAATTAGTCCGTCATCTTGGGTGTTCCGCCATATTGAATCTAAGCGTTCATTTTTCGAGTTATTCTCTGCAAGCCCTTTTATTCGATAATCCTTTTGTAGGAGAGCATTTGAAATAATTAGTCCGTCATCTTGGGTGTTCCGCCATATTGAATCTAAGAGTTCGTTTTTCGAGTTATTCTCTGCAAGCCCTTTTATTCGATAATCATTTTGTAGGAGAGCATTTGAAATAATTAGTCCGTCATCTTGGGTGTTCCGCCATATTGAATCTAAGAGTTCATTTTTCGAGTTATTCTCTGCAAGCCCTTTTATTCGATAATCATTTTGTAGGAGTGCATTTGAAATAATTAGTCCGTCATCTTGGGTGTTCCGCCATATTGAATCTAAGAGTTCATTTTTCGAGTTATTCTCTGCAAGCCCTTTTATTTGATAATCATTTTGTAGGAGAGCATTTGAAATAATTAGTCCGTCATCTTGGGTGTTCCGCCATATTGAATCTAAGAGTTCATTTTTCGAGTTATTCTCTGCAAGCCCTTTTATTCGATAATCATTTTGTAGGAGTGCATTTGAAATAATTAGTCCGTTATCTTGGGTGTTCCGCCATATTGAATCTAAGAGTTCGTTTTTCGAGTTATTCTCTGCAAGCCCTTTTATTCGATAATCATTTTGTAGGAGAGCATTTGAAATAATTAGTCCTTCATCTTGGGTGTTCCGCCATATTGAATCTAAGCGTTCATTTTTCGAGTTATTCTCTGCAAGCCCTTTTATTCGATAATCATTTTGTAGGAGTGCATTTTAGATAATTAGTCCGTCATCTTGGGTGTTCCGCCATATTGAATCTAAGAGTTCGTTTTTCGAGTTATTCTCTGCAAGCCCTTTTCTTCGATAATCATTTTGTAGGAGTGCATTTGAAATAATTAGTCCGTCATCTTGGGTGTTCCGCCATATTGAATCTAAGAGTTCATTTTTCGAGTTATTCTCTGCAAGCCCTTTCATTCGATAATCATTTTGTAGGAGTGCATTTGAAATAATTAGTCCGTCATCTTGGGTGTTCCGCCATATTGAATCTAAGCGTTCATTTTTCGAGTTATTCTCTGCAAGCCCTTTTATTCGATAATCCTTTTGTAGGAGAGCATTCGAAATAATTAGTCCGTCATCTTGGGTGTTCCGCCATATTGAATCTAAGAGTTCATTTTTCGAGTTATTCTCTGCAAGCCCTTTTATTTGATAATCATGTTGTAGGAGTGCATTTGAAATAATTAGTCCGTCATCTTGGGTGTTCCGCCATATTGAATCTAAGAGTTCGTTTTTCGAGTTATTCTCTGCAAGCCCTTTTATTCGATAATCATTTTGTAGGAGTGCATTTGAAATAATTAGTCCGTCATCTTGGGTGTTCCGCCATATTGAATCTAAGCGTTCATTTTTCGAGTTATTCTCTGCTAGCCCTTTCATTCGATAATCATTTTGTAGGAGTGCATTTGAAATAATTAGTCCGTCATCTTGGGTGTTCCGCCATATTGAATCTAAGAGTTCATTTTTCGAGTTATTCTCTGCAAGCCCTTTTATTCGATAATCATTTTGTAGGAGTGCATTTGAAATAATTAGTCCGTCATCTTGGGTGTTCCGCCATATTGAATCTAAGCGTTCATTTTTGAGCTATTCTCTACAAGCCCTTTTATTTGATAATCATGTTGTAGGAGTGCATTTGAAATAATTAGTCCGTCATCTTGGGTGTTCCGCCATATTGAATCTAAGCGTTCATTTTTCGAGTTATTCTCTGCATGCCCTTTTATTTGATAATCATTTTGTAGGAGTGCATTTGAAATAATTAGTCCGTCACCTTGGGTGTTCCGCCATATTGAATCTAAGCGTTCATTTTTCGAGTTATTCGCTGCATGCCCTTTTATTCGATAATCATTTTGTAGGAGTGCATTTGAAATAATTAGTCCGTCATCTTGGGTGTTCCGCAATATTGAATCTAAGCGTTCATTTTTCGAGTTATTCTCTGCAAGCCCTTTTATTCGATAATCATTTTGTAGGAGTGCATTTGAAATAATTAGTCCGTCATCTTGGGTGTTCCGCCATATTGAATCTAAGAGTTCATTTTTCGAGTTATTCTCTGCAAGCCCTTTTATTCGATAATCATTTTGTAGGAGTGCTTTTTAAATAATTAGTCCGTCATCTTGGCTGTTCCGCCATATTGAATCTAAGAGTTCATTTTTCGAGTTATTCTCTGCTAGCCCTTTCATTCGATAATCATTTTGTAGGAGTGCATTTGAAATAATTAGTCCGTCATCTTGGGTGTTCCGCCATATTGAATCTAAGCGTTCATTTTTCGAGTTATTGTCTGCAAGCGCTTTTATTCGATAATCATTTTGTAGGAGAGCATTTGAAATAATTAGTCCGTCATCTTAGGTGTTCCGCCATATTGAATCTAAGAGTTCATTTTTCGAGTTATTCTCTGCAAGCCCTTTTATTTGATAATCATTTTGTAGGAGAGCATTTGAAATAATTAGTCCGTCATCTTGGGTGTTCCGCCATATTGAATCTAAGAGTTCATTTTTCGAGTTATTCTCTGCAAGCCCTTTTATTTGATAATCATTTTGTAGGAGAGCATTTGAAATAATTAGTCCGTCATCTTGGGTGTTCCGCCATATTGAATCTAAGAGTTCATTTTTCGAGTTATTCTCTGCAAGCCCTTTTATTCGATAATCATTTTGTAGGAGTGCATTTGAAATAATTAGTCCGTCATCTTGGGTGTTCCGCCATATTGATTCTAAGAGTTCGTTTTTCGAGTTATTCTCTGCAAGCCCTTTTATTCGATAATCATTTTGTAGGAGAGCATTTGAAATAATTAGTCCGTTATCTTGGGTGTTCCGCCATATTGAATCTAAGAGTTCGTTTTTCGAGTTATTCTCTGCAAGCCCTTTTATTCGATAATCATTTTGTAGGAGAGCATTTGAAATAATTAGTCCCTCATCTTGGGTGTTCCGCCATATTGAATCTAAGCGTTCATTTTTCGAGTTATTCTCTGCAAGCCCTTTTATTCGATAATCATTTTGTAGGAGTGCATTTGAAATAATTAGTCCGTCATCTTGGGTGTTCCGCCATATTGAATCTAAGAGTTCGTTTTTCGAGTTATTCTCTGCAAGCCCTTTTATTCGATAATCATTTTGTAGTAGTGCATTTGAAATAATTAGTCCGTCATCTTGGGTGTTCCGCCATATTGAATCTAAGAGTTCATTTTTCGAGTTATTCTCTGCAAGCCCTTTCATTCGATAATCATTTTGTAGGAGTGCATTTGAAATAATTAGTCCGTCATCTTGGGTGTTCCGCCATATTGAATCTAAGAGTTCGTTTTTCGAGTTATTCTCTGCAAGCCCTTTTATTCGATAATCATTTTGTAGGAGAGCATTTGAAATAATTAGTCCGTCATCTTGGGTGTTCCGCCATATTGAATCTAAGAGTTCATTTTTCGAGTTATTCTCTGCAAGCCCTTTTATTCGATAATCATTTTGTAGGAGTGCATTTGAAATAATTAGTCCGTCATCTTGGGTGTTCCGCCATATTGAATCTAAGAGTTCATTTTTCGAGTTATTCTCTGCAAGCCCTTTTATTCGATAATCATTTTGTAGGAGAGCATTTGAAATAATTAGTCCCTCATCTTGGGTGTTCCGCCATATTGAATCTAAGCGTTCATTTTTCGAGTTATTCTCTGCAAGCCCTTTTATTCGATAATCCTTTTGTAGGAGAGCATTTGAAATAATTAGTCCGTCATCTTGGGTGTTCCGCCATATTGAATCTAAGAGTTCGTTTTTCGAGTTATTCTCTGCAAGCCCTTTTATTCGATAATCATTTTGTAGGAGAGCATTTGAAATAATTAGTCCGTCATCTTGGGTGTTCCGCCATATTGAATCTAAGAGTTCATTTTTCGAGTTATTCTCTGCAAGCCCTTTTATTCGATAATCATTTTGTAGGAGTGCATTTGAAATAATTAGTCCGTCATCTTGGGTGTTCCGCCATATTGAATCTAAGAGTTCATTTTTCGAGTTATTCTCTGCAAGCCCTTTTATTCGATAATCATTTTGTAGGAGAGCATTTGAAATAATTAGTCCCTCATCTTGGGTGTTCCGCCATATTGAATCTAAGCGTTCATTTTTCGAGTTATTCTCTGCAAGCCCTTTTATTCGATAATCATTTTGTAGGAGTGCATTTGAAATAATTAGTCCGTCATCTTGGGTGTTCCGCCATATTGAATCTAAGAGTTCGTTTTTCGAGTTATTCTCTGCAAGCCCTTTTATTCGATAATCATTTTGTAGTAGTGCATTTGAAATAATTAGTCCGTCATCTTGGGTGTTCCGCCATATTGAATCTAAGAGTTCATTTTTCGAGTTATTCTCTGCAAGCCCTTTCATTCGATAATCATTTTGTAGGAGTGCATTTGAAATAATTAGTCCGTCATCTTGGGTGTTCCGCCATATTGAATCTAAGCGTTCATTTTTCGAGTTATTCTCTGCAAGCCCTTTTATTCGATAATCCTTTTGTAGGAGAGCATTTGAAATAATTAGTCCGTCATCTTGGGTGTTCCGCCATATTGAATCTAAGAGTTCGTTTTTCGAGTTATTCTCTGCAAGCCCTTTTATTCGATAATCATTTTGTAGGAGAGCATTTGAAATAATTAGTCCGTCATCTTGGGTGTTCCGCCATATTGAATCTAAGAGTTCATTTTTCGAGTTATTCTCTGCAAGCCCTTTTATTCGATAATCATTTTGTAGGAGTGCATTTGAAATAATTAGTCCGTCATCTTGGGTGTTCCGCCATATTGAATCTAAGAGTTCATTTTTCGAGTTATTCTCTGCAAGCCCTTTTATTCGGTAATCATTTTGTAGGAGTGCATTTGAAATAATTAGTCCGTCATCTTGGGTGTTCCGCCATATTGAATCTAAGCGTTCATTTTTCGAGTTATTCTCTGCAAGCCCTTTTATTTGATAATCATTTTGAAGGAGTGCATTTGAAATAATTAGTTCGTCATCTTGGGTGTTCCGCCATATTGAATCTAAGCGTTCATTTTTCGAGTTATTCTCTGCATGCCCTTTTATTTGATAATCATTTTGTAGGAGTGCATTTGAAATAATTAGTCCGTCATCTTGGGTGTTCCGCCATATTGAAACTAAGCGTTCATTTTTCGAGTTATTCGCTGCAAGCCCTTTTATTCGATAATCATTTTGTAGGAGTGCATTTGAAATAATTAGTCCGTCATGTTGGGTGTTCCGCAATATTGAATCTAAGCGTTCATTTTTCGAGTTATTCTCTGCAAGCCCTTTTATTTGATAATCATTTTGTAGGAGAGCATTTGAAATAATTAGTCCTTCATCTTGGGTGTTCCGCCATATTGAATCTAAGAGTTCATATTTCTAGTTATTCTCTGCAAGCCCTTTTATTCGATAATCATTTTGTAGGAGTGCATTTGAAATAATTAGTCCGTCATCTTGGATGTTCCGCCATATTGAATCTAAGCGTTCATTTTTCGAGTTATTCTCTGCAAGCCCTTTTATTTGATAATCATTTTGTAGGAGTGCATTTGAAATAATTAGTCCGTCATCTTGGGTGTTCCGCCATATTGAATCTAAGAGTTCATTTTTCGAGTTATTCTCTGCAAGCCCTTTTATTTGATAATCATGTTGTAGGAGTGCATTTGAAATAATTAGTCCGGCATCTTGGGTGTTCCGCCATATTGAATCTAAGAGTTCATTTTTCGAGTTATTCTCTGCAAGCCCTTTTATTTGATAATCATTTTGTAGGAGAGCATTTGAAATAATTAGTCCGTCATTTTGGGTGTTCCGCCATATTGAATCTAAGAGTTCATTTTTCGAGTTATTCTCTGCAAGCCCTTTTATTCGATAATCATTTTGTAGGAGTGCATTTGAAATAATTAGTCCGTCATCTTGGGTGTTCCGCCATATTGAATCTAAGAGTTCATTTTTCGAGTTATTCTCTGCAAGCCCTTTTATTCGATAATCATTTTGTAGGAGTGCATTTGAAATAATTAGTCGTCATCTTGGGTGTTCCGCCATATTGAATCTAAGAGTTCGTTTTTCGAGTTATTCTCTGCAAGCCCTTTTATTCGATAATCATTTTGTAGGAGAGCATTTGAAATAATTAGTCCGTCATCTTGGGTGTTCCGCCATATTGAATCTAAGAGTTCGTTTTTCGAGTTATTCTCTGCAAGCCCTTTTATTCGATAATCATTTTGTAGGAGAGCATTTGAAATAATTAGTCCATCATCTTGGGTGTTCCGCCATATTGAATCTAAGCGTTCATTTTTCGAGTTATTCTCTGCAAGCCCTTTTATTCGATAATCATTTTGTAGGAGTGCATTTGAAATAATTAGTCCGTCATCTTGGGTGTTCCGCCATATTGAATCTAAGAGTTCGTTTTTCGAGTTATTCTCTGCAAGCCCTTTTATTCGATAATCATTTTGTAGGAGTGCATTTGAAATAATTAGTCCGTCATCTTGGGTGTTCCGCCATATTGAATCTAAGAGTTCATTTTTCGAGTTATTCTCTGCAAGCCCTTTCATTCGATAATCATTTTGTAGGAGTGCAATTGAAATAATTAATCCGTCATCTTGGGTGTTCCGCCATATTGAATCTAAGAGTTCGTTTTTCGAGTTATTCTCTGCAAGCCCTTTTATTCGATAATCCTTTTGTAGGAGAGCATTTGAAATAATTAGTCCGTCATCTTGGGTGTTCCGCCATATTGAATCTAAGAGTTCATTTTTCGTATTATTCTCTGCAAGCCCTTTTATTTGATAATCATGTTGTAGGAGTGCATTTGAAATAATTAGCCCGTCATCTTGGGTGTTCCGCCATATTGAATCTAAGAGTTCGTTTTTCGAGTTATTCTCTGCAAGCCCTTTTATTCGATAATCATTTTGTAGGAGTGCATTTGAAATAATTAGTCCGTCATCTTGGGTGTTCCGCCATATTGAATCTAAGAGTTCGTTTTTCGAGTTATTCTCTGCAAGCCCTTTTATTCGATAATCATTTTGTAGGAGTGCATTTGAAATAATTAGTCCGTCATCTTGGGTGTTCCGCCATATTGAATCTAAGAGTTCGTTTTTCGAGTTATTCTCTGCAAGCCCTTTTATTCGATAATCATTTTGTAGGAGAGCATTTGAAATAATTAGTCCGTCATCTTGGGTGTTCCGCCATATTGAATCTAAGAGTTCGTTTTTCGAGTTATTCTCTGCAAGCCCTTTTATTCGATAATCATTTTGTAGGAGTGCATTTGAAATAATTAGTCCGTCATCTTGGGTGTTCCGCCATATTGAATCTAAGAGTTCGTTTTTCGAGTTATTCTCTGCAAGCCCTTTTATTCGATAATCATTTTGTAGGAGTGCATTTGAAATAATTAGTCCGTCATCTTGGGTGTTCCGCCATATTGAATCTAAGAGTTCATTTTTCGAGTTATTCTCTGCAAGCCCTTTTATTCGATAATCATTTTGTAGGAGTGCATTTGAAATAATTAGTCCGTCATCTTGGGTGTTCCGCCATATTGAATCTAAGAGTTCATTTTTCAAGTTATTCTCTGCAAGCCCTTTCATTCGATAATCATTTTGTAGGAGTGCATTTGAAATAATTAGTCCGTCATCTTGGGTGTTCCGCCATATTGAATCTAAGCGTTCATTTTTCGAGTTATTCTCTGCAAGCCCTTTTATTCGATAATCCTTTTGTAGGAGAGCATTTGAAATAATTAGTCCGTCATCTTGGGTGTTCCGCCATATTGAATCTAAGAGTTCGTTTTTCTAGTTATTCTCTGCAAGCCCTTTTATTCGATAATCATTTTGTAGGAGAGCATTTGAAATAATTAGTCCGTCATCTTGGGTGTTCCGCCATATTGAATCTAAGAGTTCATTTTTCGAGTTATTCTCTGCAAGCCCTTTTATTCGATAATCATTTTGTAGGAGTGCATTTGAAATAATTAGTCCGTCATCTTGGGTGTTCCGCCATATTGAATCTAAGAGTTCATTTTTCGAGTTATTCTCTGCAAGCCCTTTTATTCGATAATCATTTTGTAGGAGTGCATTTGAAATAATTAGTCGTCATCTTGGGTGTTCCGCCATATTGAATCTAAGAGTTCGTTTTTCGAGTTATTCTCTGCAAGCCCTTTTATTCGATAATCATTTTGTAGGAGAGCATTTGAAATAATTAGTCCGTCATCTTGGGTGTTCCGCCATATTGAATCTAAGAGTTCGTTTTTCGAGTTATTCTCTGCAAGCCCTTTTATTCGATAATCATTTTGTAGGAGAGCATTTGAAATAATTAGTCCATCATCTTGGGTGTTCCGCCATATTGAATCTAAGCGTTCATTTTTCGAGTTATTCTCTGCAAGCCCTTTTATTCGATAATCATTTTGTAGGAGTGCATTTTAAATAATTAGTCCGTCATCTTGGGTGTTCCGCCATATTGAATCTAAGAGTTCGTTTTTCGAGTTATTCTCTGCAAGCCCTTTTATTCGATAATCATTTTGTAGGAGTGCATTTGAAATAATTAGTCCGTCATCTTGGGTGTTCCGCCATATTGAATCTAAGCGTTCATTTTTCGAGTTATTCTCTGCAAGCCCTTTTATTCGATAATCCTTTTGTAGGAGAGCATTTGAAATAATTAGTCCGTCATCTTGGGTGTTCCGCCATATTGAATCTAAGAGTTCATTTTTCGAGTTATTCTCTGCAAGCCCTTTTATTTGATAATCATGTTGTAGGAGTGCATTTGAAATAATTAGTCCGTCATCTTGGGTGTTCCGCCATATTGAATCTAAGCGTTCATTTTTCGAGTTATTCTCTGCAAGCCCTTTTATTCGATAATCCTTTTGTAGGAGTGCATTTGAAATAATTAGTCCGTCATCTTGGGTGTTCCGCCATATTGAATCTAAGAGTTCATTTTTCGAGTTATTCTCTGCAAGCCCTTTTATTTGATAATCATGTTGTAGGAGTGCATTTGAAATAATTAGTCCGTCATCTTGGGTGTTCCGCCATATTGAATCTAAGAGTTCGTTTTTCGAGTTATTCTCTGCAAGCCCTTTTATTCGATAATCATTTTGTAGGAGTGCATTTGAAATAATTAGTCCGTCATCTTGGGTGTTCCGCCATATTGAATCTAAGAGTTCGTTTCTCGAGTTATTCTCTGCAAGCCCTTTTATTCGATAATCATTTTGTAGGAGAGCATTTGAAATAATTAGTCCGTCATCTTGGGTGTTCTGCCATATTGAATCTAAGAGTTCATTTTTCGAGTTATTCTCTGCAAGCCCTTTTATTCGATAATCATTTTGTAGGAGTGCATTTGAAATAATTAGTCCGTCATCTTGGCTGTTCCGCCATATTGAATCTAAGAGTTCATTTTTCGAGTTATTCTCTGCTAGCCCTTTCATTCGATAATCATTTTGTAGGAGTGCATTTGAAATAATTAGTCCGTCATCTTGGGTGTTCCGCCATATTGAATCTAAGCGTTCATTTTTCGAGTTATTGTCTGCAAGCGCTTTTATTCGATAATCATTTTGTAGGAGAGCATTTGAAATAATTAGTCCGTCATCTTGGGTGTTCCGCCATATTGAATCTAAGAGTTCATTTTTCGAGTTATTCTCTGCAAGCCCTTTTATTTCATAATCATTTTGTAAGAGAGCATTTGAAATAATTAGTCCGTCATCTTGGGTGTTCCGCCATATTGAATCTAAGAGTTCGTTTTTCGAGTTATTCTCTGCAAGCCCTTTTATTCGATAATCATTTTGTAGGAGAGCATTTGAAATAATTAGTCCGTTATCTTGGGTGTTCCGCCATATTGAATCTAAGAGTTCGTTTTTCGAGTTATTCTCTGCAAGCCCTTTTATTCGATAATCATTTTGTAGGAGAGCATTTGAAATAATTAGTCCCTCATCTTGGGTGTTCCGCCATATTGAATCTAAGCGTTCATTTTTCGAGTTATTCTCTGCAAGCCCTTTTATTCGATAATCATTTTGTAGGAGTGCATTTGAAATAATTAGTCCGTCATCTTGGGTGTTCCGCCATATTGAATCTAAGAGTTCGTTTTTCGAGTTATTCTCTGCAAGCCCTTTTATTCGATAATCATTTTGTAGGAGAGCATTTGAAATAATTAGTCCGTCATCTTGGGTGTTCCGCCATATTGAATCTAAGCGTTTATTTTTCGAGTTATTCTCTGCAAGCCCTTTTATTCGATAATCCTTTTGTAGGAGAGCATTTGAAATAATTAGTCCGTCATCTTGGGTGTTCCGCCATATTGAATCTAAGAGTTCATTTTTCGAGTTATTCTCTGCAAGCCCTTTTATTCGATAATCATTTTGTAGGAGTGCATTTGAAATAATTAGTCCGTCATCTTGGGTGTTCCGCCATATTGAATCTAAGAGTTCGTTTTTCGAGTTATTCTCTGCAAGCCCTTTTATTCGATAATCATTTTGTAGGAGAGCATTTGAAATAATTAGTCCCTCATCTTGGGTGTTCCGCCATATTGAATCTAAGCGTTCATTTTTCGAGTTATTCTCTGCAAGCCCTTTTATTCGATAATCATTTTGTAGGAGTGCATTTGAAATAATTAGTCCGTCATCTTGGGTGTTCCGCCATATTGAATCTAAGAGTTCATTTTTCGAGTTATTCTCTGCAAGCCCTTTCATTCGATAATCATTTTGTAGGAGTGCATTTGAAATAATTAGTCCGTCATCTTGGGTGTTCCGCCATATTGAATCTAAGCGTTTATTTTTCGAGTTATTCTCTGCAAGCCCTTTTATTCGATAATCCTTTTGTAGGAGAGCATTTGAAATAATTAGTCCGTCATCTTGGGTGTTCCGCCATATTGAATCTAAGAGTTCGTTTTTCGAGTTATTCTCTGCAAGCCCTTTTATTCGATAATCATTTTGTAGGAGAGCATTTGAAATAATTAGTCCGTCATCTTGGGTGTTCCGCCATATTGAATCTAAGAGTTCATTTTTCGAGTTATTCTCTGCAAGCCCTTTTATTCGATAATCATTTTGTAGGAGTGCATTTGAAATAATTAGTCCGTCATCTTGGGTGTTCCGCCATATTGAATCTAAGAGTTCATTTTTCGAGTTATTCTCTGCAAGCCCTTTTATTCGATAATCAATTTGTAGGAGTGCATTTGAAATAATTAGTCCGTCATCTTGGGTGTTCCGCCATATTGAATCTAAGCGTTCATTTTTGAGTTATTCTCTACAAGCCCTTTTATTTGATAATCATGTTGTAGGAGTGCATTTGAAATAATTAGTCCGTCATCTTGGGTGTTCCGCCATATTGAATCTAAGCGTTCATTTTTCGAGTTATTCTCTGCATGCCCTTTTATTTGATAATCATTTTGTAGGAGTGCATTTGAAATAATTAGTCCGTCACCTTGGGTGTTCCGCCATATTGAATCTAAGCGTTCATTTTTCGAGTTATTCGCTGCAAGCCCTTTTATTCGATAATCATTTTGTAGGAGTGCATTTGAAATAATTAGTCCGTCATCTTGGGTGTTCCGCAATATTGAATCTAAGCGTTCATTTTTCGAGTTATTCTCTGCAAGCCCTTTTATTCGATAATCATTTTGTAGGAGTGCATTTGAAATAATTAGTCCGTCATCTTGGGTGTTCCGCCATATTGAATCTAAGAGTTCATTTTTCGAGTTATTCTCTGCAAGCCCTTTTATTCGATAATCATTTTGTAGGAGTGCATTTGAAATAATTAGTCCGTCATCTTGGCTGTTCCGCCATATTGAATCTAAGAGTTCATTTTTCGAGTTATTCTCTGCTAGCCCTTTCATTCGATAATCATTTTGTAGGAGTGCATTTGAAATAATTAGTCCGTCATCTTGGGTGTTCCGCCATATTGAATCTAAGAGTTCATTTTTCGAGTTATTCTCTGCAAGCCCTTTTATTCGATAATCATTTTGTAGGAGTGCATTTGAAATAATTAGTCGTCATCTTGGGTGTTCCGCCATATTGAATCTAAGAGTTCGTTTTTCGAGTTATTCTCTGCAAGCCCTTTTATTCGATAATCATTTTGTAGGAGAGCATTTGAAATAATTAGTCCGTCATCTTGGGTGTTCCGCCATATTGAATCTAAGAGTTCGTTTTTCGAGTTATTCTCTGCAAGCCCTTTTATTCGATAATCATTTTGTAGGAGAGCATTTGAAATAATTAGTCCATCATCTTGGGTGTTCCGCCATATTGAATCTAAGCGTTCATTTTTCGAGTTATTCTCTGCAAGCCCTTTTATTCGATAATCATTTTGTAGGAGTGCATTTTAAATAATTAGTCCGTCATCTTGGGTGTTCCGCCATATTGAATCTAAGAGTTCGTTTTTCGAGTTATTCTCTGCAAGCCCTTTTATTCGATAATCATTTTGTAGGAGTGCATTTGAAATAATTAGTCCGTCATCTTGGGTGTTCCGCCATATTGAATCTAAGCGTTCATTTTTCGAGTTATTCTCTGCAAGCCCTTTTATTCGATAATCCTTTTGTAGGAGAGCATTTGAAATAATTAGTCCGTCATCTTGGGTGTTCCGCCATATTGAATCTAAGAGTTCATTTTTCGAGTTATTCTCTGCAAGCCCTTTTATTTGATAATCATGTTGTAGGAGTGCATTTGAAATAATTAGTCCGTCATCTTGGGTGTTCCGCCATATTGAATCTAAGCGTTCATTTTTCGAGTTATTCTCTGCAAGCCCTTTTATTCGATAATCCTTTTGTAGGAGTGCATTTGAAATAATTAGTCCGTCATCTTGGGTGTTCCGCCATATTGAATCTAAGAGTTCATTTTTCGAGTTATTCTCTGCAAGCCCTTTTATTTGATAATCATGTTGTAGGAGTGCATTTGAAATAATTAGTCCGTCATCTTGGGTGTTCCGCCATATTGAATCTAAGAGTTCGTTTTTCGAGTTATTCTCTGCAAGCCCTTTTATTCGATAATCATTTTGTAGGAGTGCATTTGAAATAATTAGTCCGTCATCTTGGGTGTTCCGCCATATTGAATCTAAGAGTTCGTTTCTCGAGTTATTCTCTGCAAGCCCTTTTATTCGATAATCATTTTGTAGGAGAGCATTTGAAATAATTAGTCCGTCATCTTGGGTGTTCTGCCATATTGAATCTAAGAGTTCATTTTTCGAGTTATTCTCTGCAAGCCCTTTTATTCGATAATCATTTTGTAGGAGTGCATTTGAAATAATTAGTCCGTCATCTTGGCTGTTCCGCCATATTGAATCTAAGAGTTCATTTTTCGAGTTATTCTCTGCTAGCCCTTTCATTCGATAATCATTTTGTAGGAGTGCATTTGAAATAATTAGTCCGTCATCTTGGGTGTTCCGCCATATTGAATCTAAGCGTTCATTTTTCGAGTTATTGTCTGCAAGCGCTTTTATTCGATAATCATTTTGTAGGAGAGCATTTGAAATAATTAGTCCGTCATCTTGGGTGTTCCGCCATATTGAATCTAAGAGTTCATTTTTCGAGTTATTCTCTGCAAGCCCTTTTATTTCATAATCATTTTGTAAGAGAGCATTTGAAATAATTAGTCCGTCATCTTGGGTGTTCCGCCATATTGAATCTAAGAGTTCGTTTTTCGAGTTATTCTCTGCAAGCCCTTTTATTCGATAATCATTTTGTAGGAGAGCATTTGAAATAATTAGTCCGTTATCTTGGGTGTTCCGCCATATTGAATCTAAGAGTTCGTTTTTCGAGTTATTCTCTGCAAGCCCTTTTATTCGATAATCATTTTGTAGGAGAGCATTTGAAATAATTAGTCCCTCATCTTGGGTGTTCCGCCATATTGAATCTAAGCGTTCATTTTTCGAGTTATTCTCTGCAAGCCCTTTTATTCGATAATCATTTTGTAGGAGTGCATTTGAAATAATTAGTCCGTCATCTTGGGTGTTCCGCCATATTGAATCTAAGAGTTCGTTTTTCGAGTTATTCTCTGCAAGCCCTTTTATTCGATAATCATTTTGTAGGAGAGCATTTGAAATAATTAGTCCGTCATCTTGGGTGTTCCGCCATATTGAATCTAAGCGTTTATTTTTCGAGTTATTCTCTGCAAGCCCTTTTATTCGATAATCCTTTTGTAGGAGAGCATTTGAAATAATTAGTCCGTCATCTTGGGTGTTCCGCCATATTGAATCTAAGAGTTCATTTTTCGAGTTATTCTCTGCAAGCCCTTTTATTCGATAATCATTTTGTAGGAGTGCATTTGAAATAATTAGTCCGTCATCTTGGGTGTTCCGCCATATTGAATCTAAGAGTTCGTTTTTCGAGTTATTCTCTGCAAGCCCTTTTATTCGATAATCATTTTGTAGGAGAGCATTTGAAATAATTAGTCCCTCATCTTGGGTGTTCCGCCATATTGAATCTAAGCGTTCATTTTTCGAGTTATTCTCTGCAAGCCCTTTTATTCGATAATCATTTTGTAGGAGTGCATTTGAAATAATTAGTCCGTCATCTTGGGTGTTCCGCCATATTGAATCTAAGAGTTCATTTTTCGAGTTATTCTCTGCAAGCCCTTTCATTCGATAATCATTTTGTAGGAGTGCATTTGAAATAATTAGTCCGTCATCTTGGGTGTTCCGCCATATTGAATCTAAGCGTTTATTTTTCGAGTTATTCTCTGCAAGCCCTTTTATTCGATAATCCTTTTGTAGGAGAGCATTTGAAATAATTAGTCCGTCATCTTGGGTGTTCCGCCATATTGAATCTAAGAGTTCGTTTTTCGAGTTATTCTCTGCAAGCCCTTTTATTCGATAATCATTTTGTAGGAGAGCATTTGAAATAATTAGTCCGTCATCTTGGGTGTTCCGCCATATTGAATCTAAGAGTTCATTTTTCGAGTTATTCTCTGCAAGCCCTTTTATTCGATAATCATTTTGTAGGAGTGCATTTGAAATAATTAGTCCGTCATCTTGGGTGTTCCGCCATATTGAATCTAAGAGTTCATTTTTCGAGTTATTCTCTGCAAGCCCTTTTATTCGATAATCAATTTGTAGGAGTGCATTTGAAATAATTAGTCCGTCATCTTGGGTGTTCCGCCATATTGAATCTAAGCGTTCATTTTTGAGTTATTCTCTACAAGCCCTTTTATTTGATAATCATGTTGTAGGAGTGCATTTGAAATAATTAGTCCGTCATCTTGGGTGTTCCGCCATATTGAATCTAAGCGTTCATTTTTCGAGTTATTCTCTGCATGCCCTTTTATTTGATAATCATTTTGTAGGAGTGCATTTGAAATAATTAGTCCGTCACCTTGGGTGTTCCGCCATATTGAATCTAAGCGTTCATTTTTCGAGTTATTCGCTGCAAGCCCTTTTATTCGATAATCATTTTGTAGGAGTGCATTTGAAATAATTAGTCCGTCATCTTGGGTGTTCCGCAATATTGAATCTAAGCGTTCATTTTTCGAGTTATTCTCTGCAAGCCCTTTTATTCGATAATCATTTTGTAGGAGTGCATTTGAAATAATTAGTCCGTCATCTTGGGTGTTCCGCCATATTGAATCTAAGAGTTCATTTTTCGAGTTATTCTCTGCAAGCCCTTTTATTCGATAATCATTTTGTAGGAGTGCATTTGAAATAATTAGTCCGTCATCTTGGCTGTTCCGCCATATTGAATCTAAGAGTTCATTTTTCGAGTTATTCTCTGCTAGCCCTTTCATTCGATAATCATTTTGTAGGAGTGCATTTGAAATAATTAGTCCGTCATCTTGGGTGTTCCGCCATATTGAATCTAAGCGTTCATTTCCGAGTTATTGTCTGCAAGCGCTTTTATTCGATAATAATTTTGTAGGAGAGCATTTGAAATAATTAGTCCGTCATCTTGGGTGTTCCGCCATATTGAATCCAAGAGTTCATTTTTCGAGTTATTCTCTGCAAGCCCTTTTATTTGATAATCATTTTGTAGGAGAGCATTTGAAATAATTAGTCCGTCATCTTGGGTGTTCCGCCATATTGAATCTAAGAGTTCATTTTTCGAGTTATTCTCTGCAAGCCCTTTTATTTGATAATCATTTTGTAGGAGAGCATTTGAAATAATTAGTCCGTCATCTTGGGTGTTCCGCCATATTGAATCTAAGAGTTCATTTTTCGAGTTATTTTCTGCAAGCCCTTTTATTCGATAATCATTTTGTAGGAGTGCATTTGAAATAATTAGTCCGTCATCTTGGGTGTTCCGCTATATTGAATCTAATAGTTCGTTTTTCGAGTTATTCTCTGCAAGCCCTTTCATTCGATAATCATTTTGTAGGAGTGCATTTGAGATAATTAGTCCGTCATCTTGGGTGTTCCGCCATATTGAATCTAAGAGTTCGTTTTTCGAGTTATTCTCTGTAAGCCCTTTTATTCGATAATCATTTTGTAGGAGAGCATTTGAAATAATTAGTCCGTTATCTTGGGTGTTCCGCCATATTGAATCTAAGAGTTCGTTTTTCGAGTTATTCTCTGCAAGCCCTTTTATTCGATAATCATTTTGTAGGAGAGCATTTGAAATAATTATTCCCTCATCTTGGGTGTTCCGCCATATTGAATCTAAGCGTTCATTTTCCGAGTTATTCTCTGCAAGCCCTTTTTTCGATAATCATTTTGTAGGAGTGCATTTGAAATAATTAGTCCGTCATCTTGGGTGTTCCGCCATATTGAATCTAAGAGTTCGTTTTTCGAGTTATTCTCTGCAAGCCCTTTTATTCGATAATCATTTTGTAGTAATGCATTTGAAATAATTAGTCCGTCATCTTGGGTGTTCCGCCATATTGAATCTAAGAGTTCATTTTTCGAGTTATTCTCTGCAAGCCCTTTCATTCGATAATCATTTTGTAGGAGTGCATTTGAAATAATTAGTCCGTCATCTTGGGTGTTCCGCCATATTGAATCTAAGCGTTCATTTTCCGAGTTATTCTCTGCAAGCCCTTTTATTCGATAATCCTTTTGTAGGAGAGCATTTGAAATAATTAGTCCGTCATCTTGGGTGTTCCGCCATATTGAATCTAAGAGTTCGTTTTTCGAGTTATTCTCTGCAAGCCCTTTTATTCGATAATCATTTTGTAGGAGAGCATTTGAAATAATTAGTCCGTCATCTTGGGTGTTCCGCCATATTGAATCTAAGAGTTCATTTTTCGAGTTATTCTCTGCAAGCCCTTTTATTCGATAATCATTTTGTAGGAGTGCATTTGAAATAATTAGTCCGTCATCTTGGGTGTTCCGCCATATTGAATCTAAGAGTTCATTTTTCGAGTTATTCTCTGCAAGCCCTTTTATTCGATAATCATTTTGTAGGAGTGCATTTGAAATAATTAGTCCGTCATCTTGGGTGTTCCGCCATATTGAATCTAAGCGTTCATTTTTCGAGTTATTCTCTGCAAGCCCTTTTATTTGATAATCATTTTGAAGGAGTGCATTTGAAATAATTAGTCCGTCATCTTGGGTGTTCCGCCATATTGAATCTAAGCGTTCATTTTTCGAGTTATTCTCTGCATGCCCTTTTATTTGATAATCATTTTGTAGGAGTGCATTTGAAATAATTAGTCCGTCATCTTGGGTGTTCCGCCATATTGAATCTAAGCGTTCATTTTTCGAGTTATTCGCTGCAAGCCCTTTTATTCGATAATCATTTTGTAGGAGTGCATTTGAAATAATTAGTCCGTCATGTTGGGTGTTCCGCAATATTGAATCTAAGCGTTCATTTTTCGAGTTATTCTCTGCAAGCCCTTTTATTTGATAATCATTTTGTAGGAGAGCATTTGTAATAATTAGTCCTTCATCTTGGGTGTTCCGCCATATTGAATCTAAGAGTTCATATTTCTAGTTATTCTCTGCAAGCCCTTTTATTCGATAATCATTTTGTAGGAGGGCATTTGAAATAATTAGTCCGTCATCTTGGATGTTCCGCCATATTGAATCTAAGCGTTCGTTTTTCGAGTTATTCTCTGCAAGCCCTTTTATTTGATAATCATTTTGTAGGAGTGCATTTGAAATAATTAGTCCGTCATCTTGGGTGTTCCGCCATATTGAATCTAAGAGTTCATTTTTCGAGTTATTCTCTGCAAGCCCTTTTATTTGATAATCATGTTGTAGGAGTGCATTTGAAATAATTAGTCCGGCATCTTGGGTGTTCCGCCATATTGAATCTAAGAGTTCATTTTTCGAGTTATTCTCTGCAAGCCCTTTTATTTGATAATCATTTTGTAGGAGAGCATTTGAAATAATTAGTCCGTCATTTTGGGTGTTCCGCCATATTGAATCTAAGAGTTCATTTTTCGAGTTATTCTCTGCAAGCCCTTTTATTCGATAATCATTTTGTAGGAGTGCATTTGAAATAATTAGTCCGTCATCTTGGGTGTTCCGCCATATTGAATCTAAGAGTTCATTTTTCGAGTTATTCTCTGCAAGCCCTTTTATTCGATAATCATTTTGTAGGAGTGCATTTGAAATAATTAGTCGTCATCTTGGGTGTTCCGCCATATTGAATCTAAGAGTTCGTTTTTCGAGTTATTCTCTGCAAGCCCTTTTATTCGATAATCATTTTGTAGGAGAGCATTTGAAATAATTAGTCCGTCATCTTGGGTGTTCCGCCATATTGAATCTAAGAGTTCGTTTTTCGAGTTATTCTCTGCAAGCCCTTTTATTCGATAATCATTTTGTAGGAGAGCATTTGAAATAATTAGTCCATCATCTTGGGTGTTCCGCCATATTGAATCTAAGCGTTCATTTTTCGAGTTATTCTCTGCAAGCCCTTTTATTCGATAATCATTTTGTAGGAGTGCATTTGAAATAATTAGTCCGTCATCTTGGGTGTTCCGCCATATTGAATCTAAGAGTTCGTTTTTCGAGTTATTCTCTGCAAGCCCTTTTATTCGATAATCATTTTGTAGGAGTGCATTTGAAATAATTAGTCCGTCATCTTGGGTGTTCCGCCATATTGAATCTAAGAGTTCATTTTTCGAGTTATTCTCTGCAAGCCCTTTCATTCGATAATCGTTTTGTAGGAGTGCATTTGAAATAATTAGTCCGTCATCTTGGGTGTTCCGCCATATTGAATCTAAGAGTTCGTTTTTCGAGTTATTCTCTGCAAGCCCTTTTATTTGATAATCATGTTGTAGGAGTGCATTTGAAATAATTAGTCCGTCATCTTGGGTGTTCCGCCATATTGAATCTAAGAGTTCGTTTTTCGAGTTATTCTCTGCAAGCCCTTTTATTCGATAATCATTTTGTAGGAGTGCATTTGAAATAATTAGTCCGTCATCTTGGGTGTTCCGCCATATTGAATCTAAGAGTTCGTTTTTCGAGTTATTCTCTGCAAGCCCTTTTATTCGATAATCATTTTGTAGGAGAGCATTTGAAATAATTAGTCCGTCATCTTGGGTGTTCCGCCATATTGAATCTAAGAGTTCATTTTTCGAGTTATTCTCTGCAAGCCCTTTTATTCGATAATCATTTTGTAGGAGTGCATTTGAAATAATTAGTCCGTCATCTTGGCTGTTCCGCCATATTGAATCTAAGAGTTCATTTTTCGAGTTATTCTCTGCTAGCCCTTTCATTCGATAATCATTTTGTAGGAGTGCATTTGAAATAATTAGTCCGTCGTCTTGGGTGTTCCGCCATATTGAATCTAAGCGTTCATTTTTTGAGTTATTGTCTGCAAGCGCTTTTATTCGATAATCATTTTGTAGGAGAGCATTTGAAATAATTAGTCCGTCATCTTGGGTGTTCCGCCATATTGAATCTAAGAGTTCATTTTTCGAGTTATTCTCTGCAAGCCCTTTTATTTGATAATCATTTTGTAGGAGAGCATTTGAAATAATTAGTCCGTCATCTTGGGTGTTCCGCCATATTGAATCTAAGAGTTCATTTTTCGAGTTATTCTCTGCAAGCCCTTTTATTTGATAATCATTTTGTAGGAGAGCATTTGAAATAATTAGTCCGTCATCTTGGGTGTTCCGCCATATTGAATCTAAGAGTTCATTTTTCGAGTTATTCTCTGCAAGCCCTTTTATTCGATAATCATTTTGTAGGAGTGCATTTGAAATAATTAGTCCGTCATCTTGGGTGTTCCGCCATATTGAATCTAAGAGTTCGTTTTTCGAGTTATTCTCTGCAAGCCCTTTTATTCGATAATCATTTTGTAGGAGTGCATTTGAAATAATTAGTCCGTCATCTTGGGTGTTCCGCCATATTGAATCTAAGAGTTCGTTTTTCGAGTTATTCTCTGCAAGCCCTTTTATTCGATAATCATTTTGTAGGAGTGCATTTGAAATAATTAGACCGTCATCTTGGGTGTTCCGCAATATAGAATCTAAGAGTTCGTTTTTCGAGTTATTCTCTGCAAGCCCTTTTATTCGATAATCATTTTGTAGGAGAGCATTTGAAATAATTAGTCCCTCATCTTGGGTGTTCCGCCATATTGAATCTAAGCGTTCATTTTTCGAGTTATTCTCTGCAAGCCCTTTTATTCGATAATCATTTTGTAGGAGAGCATTTGAAATAATTAGTCCGTTATCTTGGGTGTTCCGCCATATTGAATCTAAGAGTTCGTTTTTCGAGTTATTCTCTGCAAGCCCTTTTATTCGATAATCATTTTGTAGGAGAGCATTTGAAATAATTAGTCCCTCATCTTGGGTGTTCCGCCATATTGAATCTAAGCGTTCATTTTTCGAGTTATTCTCTGCAAGCCCTTTTATTCGATAATCATTTTGTAGGAGTGCATTTGAAATAATTAGTCCGTTATCTTGGGTGTTCCGCCATATTGAATCTAAGAGTTCGTTTTTCGAGTTATTCTCTGCAAGCCCTTTTATTCGATAATCATTTTGTAGGAGAGCATTTGAAATAATTAGTCCCTCATCTTGGGTGTTCCGCCATATTGAATCTAAGCGTTCATTTTTCGAGTTATTCTCTGCAAGCCCTTTTATTCGATAATCATTTTGTAGGAGTGCATTTGAAATAATTAGACCGTCATCTTGGGTGTTCCGCAATATAGAATCTAAGCGTTCATTTTTCGAGTTATTCTCTGCAAGCCTTTTTATTTGATAATCATTTTGTAGGAGAGCATTTGAAATAATTAGTCCTTCATCTTGGGTGTTCCGCCATATTGAATCTAAGAGTTCATATTTCTAGTTATTCTCTGCAAGCTCTTTTATTCGATAATCATTTTGTAGGAGTGCATTTGAAATAATTAGTCCGTCATCTTGGGTGTTCCGCCATATTGAATCTAAGCGTTCCTTTTTCGAGTTATTCTCTGCAAGCCCTTTTATTTGATAATCATTTTGTAGGAGTGCATTTGAAATAATTAGTCCGTCATCTTGGGTGTTCCGCCATATTGAATCTAAGAGTTCATTTTTCGAGTTATTCTCTGCAAGCCCTTTTATTTGATAATCATGTTGTAGGAGTGCATTTGAAATAATTAGTCCGTCATATTGGGTGTTCCGCCATATTGAATTTAAGAGTTCGTTTTTCGAGTTATTCTCTGCAAGCCCTTTTATTCGATAATCATTTTGTAGGAGAGCATTTGAAATAATTAGTCCGTCATCTTGGCTGTTCCGCCATATTGAATCTAAGAGTTCATTTTTCGAGTTATTCTCTGCAAGCCCTTTTATTCGATAATCATTTTGTAGGAGTGCATTTGAAATAATTAGTCCGTCATCTTGGCTGTTCCGCCATATTGAATCTAAGAGTTCATTTTTCGAGTTATTCTCTGCTAGCCCTTTTATTCGATAATCATTTTGTAGGAGTGCATTTGAAATAATTAGTCCGTCATCTTGGGTGTTCCGCCATATTGAATCTAAGCGTTCGTTTTTCGAGTTATTCTCTGCAAGCCCTTTTATTTGATAATCATTTTGTAGGAGTGCATTTGAAATAATTAGTCCGTCATCTTGGGTGTTCCGCCATATTGAATCTAAGAGTTCATTTTTCGAGTTAATCTCTGCAAGCCCTTTCATTTGATAATCATGTTGTAGGAGTGCATTTGAAATAATTAATCCGTCATCTTGGGTGTTCCGCCATATTGAATCTAAGAGTTCGTTTTTCGAGTTATTCTCTGCAAGCCCTTTTATTCGATAATCATTTTGTAGGAGAGCATTTGAAATAATTAGTCCGTCATCTTGGGTGTTCCGCCATATTGAATCTAAGAGTTCATTTTTCGAGTTATTCTCTGCAAGCCCTTCTATTCGATAATCATTTTGTAGGAGTGCATTTGAAATAATTAGTCCGTCATCTTGGGTGTTCCGCCATATTGAATCTAAGCGTTCATTTTTCGAGTTATTCTCTGCAAGCCCTTTTATTCGATAATCCTTTTGTAGGAGAGCATTTGAAATAATTAGTCCGTCATCTTGGGTGTTCCGCCATATTGAATCTAAGAGTTCATTTTTCGAGTTATTCTCTGCAAGCCCTTTTATTCGATAATCATTTTGTAGGAGAGCATTTGAAATAATTAGTCCCTCATCTTGGGTGTTCCGCCATATTGAATCTAAGCGTTCATTTTTCGAGTTATTCTCTGCAAGCCCTTTTATTCGATAATCATTTTGTAGGAGTGCATTTGAAATAATTAGTCCTACATCTTGAGTGTTCCGCCATATTGAATCTAAGAGTTCGTTTTTCGAGTTATTCTCTGCAAGCCCTTTTATTCGATAATCATTTTGTAGGAGTGCATTTGAAATAATTAGTCCGTCATCTTGGGTGTTCCGCCATATTGAATCTAAGAGTTCATTTTTCGAGTTATTCTCTGCAAGCCCTTTCATTCGATAATCATTTTGTAGGAGTGCATTTGAAATAATTAGTCCGTCATCTTGGGTGTTCCGCCATATTGAATCTAAGCGTTCATTTTTCGAGTTATTCTCTGCAAGCCCTTTTATTCGATAATCCTTTTGTAGGAAAGCATTTGAAATAATTAGTCCGTCATCTTGGGTATTCCGCCATATTGAATCTAAGAGTTCGTTTTTCGAGTTATTCTCTGCATGCCCTTTTATTTGATAATCATTTTGTAGGAGTGCATTTGAAATAATTAGTCCGTCATCTTGGGTGTTCCGCCATATTGAATCTAAGCGTTCATTTTTCGAGTTATTCGCTGCAAGCCCTTTTATTTGATAATCATTTTGTAGGAGTGCATTTGAAATAATTAGTCCGTCATCTTGGGTGTTCCGCCATATTGAATCTAAGCGTTCATTTTTCGAGTTATTCTCTGCATGCCCTTTTATTTGATAATCATTTTGTAGGAGTGCATTTGAAATAATTAGTCCGTCATCTTGGGTGTTCCGCCATATTGAATCTAAGCGTTCATTTTTCGAGTTATTCGCTGCAAGCCCTTTTATTCGATAATCATTTTGTAGGAGTGCATTTGAAATAATTAGTCCGTCATCTTGGGTGTTCCGCAATATTGAATCTAAGCGTTCATTTTTCGAGTAATTCTCTGCAAGCCCTTTTATTTGATAATCATTTTGTGGGAGAGCATTTGAAATAATTAGTCCTTCATCTTGGGTGTTCCGCCATATTGAATCTGAGAGTTCATACTTCTAGTTATTCTCTGCAAGCCCTTTTATTCGATAATCATTTTGTAGGAGTGCATTTGAAATAATTAGTCCGTCATCTTGGGTGTTCCGCCATATTGAATCTAAGCGTTCATTTTTCGAGTTATTCTCTGCAAGCCCTTTTATTTGATAATCATTTTGTAGGAGTGCATTTGAAATAATTAGTCCGTCATCTTGGGTGTTCCGCCATATTGAATCTAAGAGTTCATTTTTCGAGTTATTCTCTGCAAGCCCTTTTATTTGATAATCATGTTGTAGGAGTGCATTTGAAATAATTAGTCCGTCATCTTGGGTGTTCCGCCATATTGAATCTAAGAGTTCATTTTTCGAGTTATTCTCTGCAAGCCCTTTTATTTGATAATCATTTTGTAGGAGAGCATTTGAAATAATTAGTCCGTCATTTTGGGTGTTCCGCCATATTGAATCTAAGAGTTCATTTTTCGAGTTATTCTCTGCAAGCCCTTTTATTCGATAATCATTTTGTAGGAGTGCACTTGAAATAATTAGTCCGTCATCTTGGGTGTTCCGCCATATTGAATCTAAGAGTTCATTTTTCGAGTTATTCTCTGCAAGCCCTTTTATTCGATAATCATTTTGTAGGAGTGCATTTGAAATAATTAGTCGTCATCTTGGGTGTTCCGCCATATTGAATCTAAGAGTTCGTTTTTTGAGTTATTCTCTGCAAGCCCTTTTATTCGATAATCATTTTGTAGGAGAGCATTTGAAATAATTAGTCCTTCATCTTGGGTGTTCCGCCATATTGAATCTAAGAGTTCGTTTTTCGAGTTATTCTCTGCAAGCCCTTTTATTCGATAATCATTTTGTAGGAGAGCATTTGAAATAATTAGTCCATCATCTTGGGTGTTCCGCCATATTGAATCTAAGCGTTCATTTTTCGAGTTATTCTCTGCAAGCCCTTTTATTCGATAATCATTTTGTAGGAGTGCATTTGAAATAATTAGTCCGTCATCTTGGGTGTTCCGCCATATTGAATCTAAGAGTTCGTTTTTCGAGTTATTCTCTGCAAGCCCTTTTATTCGATAATCATTTTGTAGGAGTGCATTTGAAATAATTAGTCCGTCATCTTGGGTGTTCCGCCATATTGAATCTAAGAGTTCATTTTTCGAGTTATTCTCTGCAAGCCCTTTCATTCGATAATCATTTTGTAGGAGTGCATTTGAAATAATTAGTCCGTCATCTTGGGTGTTCCGCCATATTGAATCTAAGCGTTCATTTTTCGAGTTATTCTCTGCAAGCCCTTTTATTCGATAATCCTTTTGTAGGAGAGCATTTGAAATAATTAGTCCGTCATCTTGGGTGTTCCGCCATATTGAATCTAAGAGTTCATTTTTCGAGTTATTCTCTGCAAGCCCTTTTATTTGATAATCATGTTGTAGGAGTGCATTTGAAATAATTAGTCCGTCATCTTGGGTGTTCCGCCATATTGAATCTAAGAGTTCATTTTTCGAGTTATTCTCTGCAAGCCCTTTCATTCGATAATCATTTTGTAGGAGTGCATTTGAAATAATTAGTCCGTCATCTTGGGTGTTCCGCCATATTGAATCTAAGCGTTCATTTTTCGAGTTATTCTCTGCAAGCCCTTTTATTCGATAATCATTTTGTAGGAGTGCATTTGAAATAATTAGTCGTCATCTTGGGTGTTCCGCCATATTGAATCTAAGAGTTCGTTTTTCGAGTTATTCTCTGCAAGCCCTTTTATTCGATAATCATTTTGTAGGAGAGCATTTGAAATAATTAGTCCGTCATCTTGGGTGTTCCGCCATATTGAATCTAAGAGTTCGTTTTTCGAGTTATTCTCTGCAAGCCCTTTTATTCGATAATCATTTTGTAGGAGAGCATTTGAAATAATTAGTCCATCATCTTGGGTGTTCCGCCATATTGAATCTAAGCGTTCATTTTTCGAGTTATTCTCTGCAAGCCCTTTTATTCGATAATCATTTTGTAGGAGTGCATTTGAAATAATTAGTCCGTCATCTTGGGTGTTCCGCCATATTGAATCTAAGAGTTCGTTTTTCAAGTTATTCTCTGCAAGCCCTTTTATTCGATAATCATTTTGTAGGAGTGCATTTGAAATAATTAGTCCGTCATCTTGGGTGTTCCGCCATATTGAATCTAAGAGTTCATTTTTCGAGTTATTCTCTGCAAGCCCTTTCATTCGATAATCATTTTGTAGAGTGCATTTGAAATAATTAGTCCGTCATCTTGGGTGTTCCGCCATATTGAATCTAAGAGTTCATTTTTTGAGTTATTCTCTGCAAGCCCTTTTATTTGATAATCATGTTGTAGGAGTGCATTTGAAATAATTAGTCCGTCATCTTGGGTGTTCCGCCATATTGAATCTAAGCGTTCATTTTTCGAGTTATTCTCTGCAAGCCCTTTTATTCGATAATCATTTTGTAGGAGTGCATTTGAAATATTTAGTCCGTCATCTTGGGTGTTCCGCCATATTGAATCTAACAGTTCGTTTTTCGAGTTATTCTCTGCAAGCCCTTTTATTCGATAATCATTTTGTAGGAGTGCATTTGAAATAATTAGTCCGTCATCTTGGGTGTTCCGCCATATTGAATCTAAGAGTTCATTTTTCGAGTTATTCTCTGCAAGCCCTTTCATTCGATAATCATTTTGTAGGAGTGCATTTGAAATAATTAGTCCGTCATCTTGGGTGTTCCGCCATATTGAATCTAAGCGTTCATTTTTCGAGTTATTCTCTGCAAGCCCTTTTATTCGATAATCCTTTTGTAGGAGAGCATTTGAAATAATTAGTCCGTCATCTTGGGTGTTCCGCCATATTGAATCTAAGAGTTCATTTTTCGAGTTATTCTCTGCAAGCCCTTTTATTTGATAATCATGTTGTAGGAGTGCATTTGAAATAATTAGTCCGTCATCTTGGGTGTTCCGCCATATTGAATCTAAGAGTTCGTTTTTCGAGTTATTCTCTGCAAGCCCTTTTATTCGATAATCATTTTGTAGGAGTGCATTTGAAATAATTAGTCCGTCATCTTGGGTGTTCCGCCATATTGAATCTAAGCGTTCCTTTTCGAGTTATTCGCTGCAAGCCCTTTTATTCGATAATCATTTTGTAGGAGTGCATTTGAAATAATTAGTCCGTCATCTTGGGTGTTCCGCAATATTGAATCTAAGCGTTCATTTTTCGAGTTATTCTCTGCAAGCCCTTTTATTTGATAATCATTTTGTAGGAGAACATTTGAAATAATTAGTCCTTCATCTTGGGTGTTCCGCCATATTGAATCTAAGAGTTCATATTTCTAGTTATTCTCTGCAAGCCCTTTTATTCGATAATCATTTTGTAGGAGTGCATTTGAAATAATTAGTCCGTCATCTTGGGTGTTCCGCCATATTGAATCTAAGCGTTCCTTTTTCGAGTTATTCTCTGCAAGCCCTTTTATTTGATAATCATTTTGTAGGAGTGCATTTGAAATAATTAGTCCGTCATCTTGGGTGTTCCGCCATATTGAATCTAAGAGTTCATTTTTCGAGTTATTCTCTGCAAGCCCTTTTATTTGATAATCATGTTGTAGGAGTGCATTTGAAATAATTAGTCCGTCATCTTGGGTGTTCCGCCATATTGAATCTAAGAGTTCGTTTTTCGAGTTATTCTCTGCAAGCCTTTTTATTCGATAATCATTTTGTAGGAGTGCATTTGAAATAATTAGTCCGTCATCTTGGGTTTTCCGCCATATTGAATCTAAGAGTTCGTTTTTCGAGTTATTCTCTGCAAGCCCTTTTATTCGATAATCATTTTGTAAGAGAGCATTTGAAATAATTAGTCCGTCATCTTGGCTGTTCCGCCATATTGAATCTAAGAGTTCATTTTTCGAGTTATTCTCTGCAAGCCCTTTTATTCGATAATCATTTTGTAGGAGTGCATTTGAAATAATTAGTCCGTCATCTTGGCTGTTCCGCCATATTGAATCTAAGAGTTCATTTTTCGAGTTATTCTCTGCTAGCCCTTTTATTCGATAATCATTTTGTAGGAGTGCATTTGAAATAATTAGTCCGTCATCTTGGGTGTTCCGCCATATTGAATCTAAGCGTTCATTTTTCGAGTTATTCTCTGCAAGCCCTTTTATTTGATAATCATTTTGTAGGAGTGCATTTGAAATAATTAGTCCGTCATCTTGGGTGTTCCGCCATATTGAATCTCAGAGTTCATTTTTTGAGTTAATCTCTGCAAGCCCTTTCATTTGATAATCATGTTGTAGGAGTGCATTTGAAATAATTAGTCCGTCATCTTGGGTGTTCCGCCATATTGAATCTAAGAGTTCGTTTTTCGAGTTATTCTCTGCAAGCCCTTTTATTCGATAATCATTTTGTAGGAGTGCATTTGAAATAATTAGTCCGTCATCTTGGGTGTTCCGCCGTATTGAATCTAAGAGTTCGTTTTTCGAGTTATTCTCTGCAAGCCCTTTTATTCGATAATCATTTTGTAGGAGAGCATTTGAAATAATTAGTCCGTCATCTTGGGTGTTCCGCCATATTGAATCTAAGAGTTCATTTTTCGAGTTATTCTCTGCAAGCCCTTTTATTCGATAATCATTTTGTAGGAGTGCATTTGAAATAATTAGTCCGTCATCTTGGGTGTTCCGCCATATTGAATCTAAGAGTTCATTTTTCGAGTTATTCTCTGCAAGCCCTTTCATTCGATAATCATTTTGTAGAGTGCATTTGAAATAATTAGTCCGTCATCTTGGGTGTTCCGCCATATTGAATCTAAGCGTTCATTTTTCGAGTTATTCTCTGCAAGCCCTTTTATTCGATAATCCTTTTGTAGGAGAGCATTTGAAATAATTAGTCCGTCATCTTGGGTGTTCCGCCATATTGAATCTAAGAGTTCATTTTTTGAGTTATTCTCTGCAAGCCCTTTTATTTGATAATCATGTTGTAGGAGTGCATTTGAAATAATTAGTCCGTCATCTTGGGTGTTCCGCCATATTGAATCTAAGCGTTCATTTTTCGAGTTATTCTCTGCAAGCCCTTTTATTCGATAATCATTTTGTAGGAGTGCATTTGAAATAATTAGTCCGTCATCTTGGGTGTTCCGCCATATTGAATCTAACAGTTCGTTTTTCGAGTTATTCTCTGCAAGCCCTTTTATTCGATAATCATTTTGTAGGAGTGCATTTGAAATAATTAGTCCGTCATCTTGGGTGTTCCGCCATATTGAATCTAAGAGTTCATTTTTTGAGTTATTCTCTGCAAGCCCTTTCATTCGATAATCATTTTGTAGGAGTGCATTTGAAATAATTAGTCCGTCATCTTGGGTCTTCCGCCATATTGAATCTAAGCGTTCATTTTTCGAGTTATTCTCTGCAAGCCCTTTTATTCGATAATCCTTTTGTAGGAGAGCATTTGAAATAATTAGTCCGTCATCTTGGGTGTTCCGCCATATTGAATCTAAGAGTTCATTTTTCGAGTTATTCTCTGCAAGCCCTTTTATTTGATAATCATGTTGTAGGAGTGCATTTGAAATAATTAGTCCGTCATCTTGGGTGTTCCGCCATATTGAATCTAAGAGTTCGTTTTTCGAGTTATTCTCTGCAAGCCCTTTTATTCGATAATCATTTTGTAGGAGTGCATTTGAAATAATTAGTCCGTCATCTTGGGTGTTCCGCCATATTGAATCTAAGCGTTCCTTTTCGAGTTATTCGCTGCAAGCCCTTTTATTCGATAATCATTTTGTAGGAGTGCATTTGAAATAATTAGTCCGTCATCTTGGGTGTTCCGCAATATTGAATCTAAGCGTTCATTTTTCGAGTTATTCTCTGCAAGCCCTTTTATTTGATAATCATTTTGTAGGAGAACATTTGAAATAATTAGTCCTTCATCTTGGGTGTTCCGCCATATTGAATCTAAGAGTTCATATTTCTAGTTATTCTCTGCAAGCCCTTTTATTCGATAATCATTTTGTAGGAGTGCATTTGAAATAATTAGTCCGTCATCTTGGGTGTTCCGCCATATTGAATCTAAGCGTTCCTTTTTCGAGTTATTCTCTGCAAGCCCTTTTATTTGATAATCATTTTGTAGGAGTGCATTTGAAATAATTAGTCCGTCATCTTGGGTGTTCCGCCATATTGAATCTAAGAGTTCATTTTTCGAGTTATTCTCTGCAAGCCCTTTTATTTGATAATCATGTTGTAGGAGTGCATTTGAAATAATTAGTCCGTCATCTTGGGTGTTCCGCCATATTGAATCTAAGAGTTCGTTTTTCGAGTTATTCTCTGCAAGCCTTTTTATTCGATAATCATTTTGTAGGAGTGCATTTGAAATAATTAGTCCGTCATCTTGGGTGTTCCGCCATATTGAATCTAAGAGTTCGTTTTTCGAGTTATTCTCTGCAAGCCCTTTTATTCGATAATCATTTTGTAAGAGAGCATTTGAAATAATTAGTCCGTCATCTTGGCTGTTCCGCCATATTGAATCTAAGAGTTCATTTTTCGAGTTATTCTCTGCAAGCCCTTTTATTCGATAATCATTTTGTAGGAGTGCATTTGAAATAATTAGTCCGTCATCTTGGCTGTTCCGCCATATTGAATCTAAGAGTTCATTTTTCGAGTTATTCTCTGCTAGCCCTTTTATTCGATAATCATTTTGTAGGAGTGCATTTGAAATAATTAGTCCGTCATCTTGGGTGTTCCGCCATATTGAATCTAAGCGTTCATTTTTCGAGTTATTCTCTGCAAGCCCTTTTATTTGATAATCATTTTGTAGGAGTGCATTTGAAATAATTAGTCCGTCATCTTGGGTGTTCCGCCATATTGAATCTCAGAGTTCATTTTTTGAGTTAATCTCTGCAAGCCCTTTCATTTGATAATCATGTTGTAGGAGTGCATTTGAAATAATTAGTCCGTCATCTTGGGTGTTCCGCCATATTGAATCTAAGAGTTCGTTTTTCGAGTTATTCTCTGCAAGCCCTTTTATTCGATAATCATTTTGTAGGAGTGCATTTGAAATAATTAGTCCGTCATCTTGGGTGTTCCGCCATATTGAATCTAAGAGTTCGTTTTTCGAGTTATTCTCTGCAAGCCCTTTTATTCGATAATCATTTTGTAGGAGAGCATTTGAAATAATTAGTCCGTCATCTTGGGTGTTCCGCCATATTGAATCTAAGAGTTCATTTTTCGAGTTATTCTCTGCAAGCCCTTTTATTCGATAATCATTTTGTAGGAGTGCATTTGAAATAATTAGTCCGTCATCTTGGGTGTTCCGCCATATTGAATCTAAGAGTTCGTTTTTCGAGTTATTCTCTGCAAGCCCTTTTATTTGATAATCATTTTGTAGGAGAGCATTTGAAATAATTAGTCCGTCATCTTGGGTGTTTCACCATATTGAATCTAAGAGTTCATTTTTCGAGTTATTCTCTGCAAGCCCTTTTATTCGATAATCATTTTGTAGGAGTGCATTTGAAATAATTAGTCCGTCATTATGGGTGTTCCGCCATATTGAATCTAAGGGTTCATTTTTCGAGTTATTCTCTGCAAGCCCTTTTATTTGATAATCATTTTGTAGGAGAGCATTTGAAATAATTAGTCCGTCATCTTGGGTGTTCCGCCATATTGGCTCTAAGAGTTCATTTTTCGAGTTATTCTCTGAGAGCCCTTTTATTTGATAATCATTTTGTAGGAGAGCATTTGAAATAATTAGTCCGTCATTATGGGTGTTCCGCCATATTGAATCTAAGAGTTCATTTTTCGAGTTATTCTCTGCAAGCCCTTTTATTTGATAATCATTTTGTAGGAGAGCATTTGAAATAATTAGTCCGTCATTATGGGTGTTCCGCCATATTGAATCTAAGCGTTCATTTTTCGAGTTATTCTCTGCAAGCCCTTTTATTCGATAATCATTTTGTAGGAGTGCATTTGAAATAATTAGTCCGTCATCTTGGGTGTTCCGCCATATTGAATCTAAGCGTTCATTTTTCGAGTTATTCTCTGCAAGCCCTTTTATTCGATAATCATTTTGTAGGAGTGCATTTGAAATAATTAGTCCGTCATCTTGGGGGTTCCGCCATATTGAATCTAAGAGTTCATTTTTCGAGTTATTCTCTGCAAGCTCTTTTCTTCGATAATCATTTTGTAGGAGTGCATTTGAAATAATTAGTCCGTCATCTTGGGTGTTCCGCCATATTGAATCTAAGCGTTCATTTTTCGAGTTATTCTCTGCAAGCCCTATTATTCGATAATCATTTTGTAGGAGAGCATTTGAAATAATTAGTCCGTCATCTTGGGTGTTCCGCCATATTGAATCTAAGAGTTCATTTTTCGAGTTATTCTCTGCAAGCCCTTTTATTCGATAATCATTTTGTAGGAGTGCATTTGAAATAATTAGTCCGTCATCTTGGGTGTTCCGCCATATTGAATCTAAGAGTTCGTTTTTCGAGTTATTCTCTGCAAGCCCTTTTATTCGATAATCATTTTGTAGGAGTGCATTTGGAATAATTAGTCCGTCATCTTGGGTGTTCCGCCATATTGAATCTAAGAGTTCATTTTTCGAGTTATTCTCTGCAAGCCCTTTCATTCGATAATCATTTTGTAGGAGTGCATTTGAAATAATTAGTCCGTCATCTTGGGTGTTCCGCCATATTGAATCTAAGAGTTCGTTTTTCGAGTTATTCTCTGCAAGCCCTTTTATTCGATAATCATTTTGTAGGAGTGCATTTGAAATAATTAGTCCGTCATCTTGGGTGTTCCGCCATATTGAATCTAAGAGTTCATTTTTCGAGTTATTCTCTGCAAGCCCTTTCATTCGATAATCATTTTGTAGGAGTGCATTTGAAATAATTAGTCCGTCATCTTGGGTGTTCCGCCATATTGAATCTAAGAGTTCATTTTTCGAGTTATTCTCTGCAAGCCCTTTTATTCGATAATCATGTTGTAGGAGTGCATTTGAAATAATTAGTCCGTCATCTTGGGTGTTCCGCCATATTGAATCTAAGAGTTCGTTTTTCGAGTTATTCTCTGCTAGCCCTTTTATTCGATAATCATTTTGTAGGAGTGCATTTGAAATAATTAGTCCGTCATCTTGGGTGTTCCGCCATATTGAATCTAAGAGTTCGTTTTTCGAGTTATTCTCTGCAAGCCCTTTTATTCGATAATCATTTTGTAGGAGTGCATTTGAAATAATTAGTCCGTCATCTTGGGTGTTCCGCAATATTAAATCTAAGCGTTCATTTTTCGAGTTATTCTCTGCAAGCCCTTTTATTTGATAATCATTTTGTAGGAGAGCATTTGAAATAATTAGTCCTTCATCTTGGGTGTTCCGCCATATTGAATCTAAGAGTTCATATTTCTAGTTATTCTCTGCAAGCCCTTTTATTTGATAATCATGTTGTAGGAGTGCATTTGAAATAATTAGTCCGTCATCTTGGGTGTTCCGCCATATTGAATCTAAGCGTTCATTTTTCGAGTTATTCTCTGCAAGCCCTTTTATTCGATAATCCTTTTGTAGGAGAGCATTTGAAATAATTAGTCCGTCATCTTGGGTGTTCCGCAATATTGAATCTAAGCGTTCATTTTTCGAGTTATTCTCTGCAAGCCCTTTTATTTGATAATCATTTTGTAGGAGAGCATTTGAAATAATTAGTCCTTCATCTTGGGTGTTCCGCCATATTGAATCTAAGAGTTCATTTTTCGAGTTATTCTCTGCAAGCCCTTTTATTTGATAATCATGTTGTAGGAGTGCATTTGAAATAATTAGTCCGTCATCTTGGGTGTTCCGCCATATTGAATCTAAGAGTTCGTTTTTCGAGTTATTCTCTGCAAGCCTTTTTATTCGATAATCATTTTGTAGGAGTGCATTTGAAATAATTAGTCCGTCATCTTGGGTGTTCCGCCATATTGAATCTAAGAGTTCGTTTTTCGAGTTATTCTCTGCAAGCCCTTTTATTCGATAATCATTTTGTAGGAGAGCATTTGAAATAATTAGTCCGTCATCTTGGCTGTTCCGCCATATTGAATCTAAGAGTTCATTTTTCGAGTTATTCTCTGCAAGCCCTTTTATTCGATAATCATTTTGTAGGAGTGCATTTGAAATGATTAGTCCGTCATCTTGGCTGTTCCGCCATATTGAATCTAAGAGTTCATTTTTCGAGTTATTCTCTGCTAGCCCTTTTATTCGATAATCATTTTGTAGGAGTGCATTTGAAATAATTAGTCCGTCATCTTGGGTGTTCCGCCATATTTAATCTGAGCGTTCATTTTTCGAGTTATTCTCTGCAAGCCCTTTTATTTGATAATCATTTTGTAGGAGTGCATTTGAAATAATTAGTCCGTCATCTTGGGTGTTCCGCCATATTGAATCTAAGAGTTCATTTTTCGAGTTAATCTCTGCAAGCCCTTTCATTGGATAATCATGTTGTAGGAGTGCATTTGAAATAATTAGTCCGTCATCTTGGGTGTTCCGCCATATTGAATCTAAGAGTTCGTTTTTCGAGTTATTCTCTGCAAGCCCTTTTATTCGATAATCATTTTGTAGGAGTGCATTTGAAATAATTAGTCCGTCATCTTGGGTGTTCCGCCATATTGAATCTAAGAGTTCGTTTTTCGAGTTATTCTCTGCAAGCCCTTTTATTCGATAATCATTTTGTAGGAGAGCATTTGAAATAATTAGTCCGTCATCTTGGGTGTTCCGCCATATTGAATCTAAGAGTTCATTTTTCGAGTTATTCTCTGCAAGCCCTTTTATTCGATAATCATTTTGTAGGAGTGCATTTGAAATAATTAGTCCGTCATCTTGGGTGTTCCGCCATATTGAATCTAAGAGTTCGTTTTTCGAGTTATTCTCTGCAAGCCCTTTTATTTGATAATCATTTTGTAGGAGAGCATTTGAAATAATTAGTCCGTCATCTTGGGTGTTCCGCCATATTGAAGCTAAGAGTTCATTTTTCGAGTTATTCTCTGCAAGCCCTTTTATTCGATAATCATTTTGTAGGAGTGCATTTGAAATAATTAGTCGTCATCTTGGGTGTTCCGCCATATTGAATCTAAGAGTTCGTTTTTCGAGTTATTCTCTGCAAGCCATTTTATTCGATAATCATTTTGTAGGAGAGCATTTGAAATAATTAGTCCGTCATCTTGGGTGTTCCGCCATATTGAATCTAAGAGTTCATTTTTCGAGTTATTCTCTGCAAGCCCTTTTATTCGATAATCATTTTGTAGGAGTGCATTTGAAATAATTAGTCCGTCATCTTGGGTGTTCCGCCATATTGAATCTAAGAGTTCATTTTTCGAGTTATTCTCTGCAAGCCCTTTTATTCGATAATCATTTTGTAGGAGTGCATTTGAAATAATTAGTCGTCATCTTGGGTGTTCCGCCATATTGAATCTAAGAGTTCGTTTTTCGAGTTATTCTCTGCAAGCCATTTTATTCGATAATCATTTTGTAGGAGAGCATTTGAAATAATTAGTCCGTCATCTTGGGTGTTCCGCCATATTGAATCTAAGAGTTCGTTTTTCGAGTTATTCTCTGCAAGCCCTTTTATTCGATAATCATTTTATAGGAGAGCATTTGAAATAATTAGTCCATAATCTTGGGTGTTCCGCCATATTGAATCTAAGCGTTCATTTTTCGAGTTATTCTCTGCAAGCCCTTTTATTCGATAATCATTTTGTAGGAGTGCATTTGAAATAATTAGTCCGTCATCTTGGGTGTTCCGCCATATTGAATCTAAGAGTTCGTTTTTCGAGTTATTCTCTGCAAGCCCTTTTATTCGATAATCATTTTGTAGGAGTGCATTTGAAATAATTAGTCCGTCATCTTGGGTGTTCCGCCATATTGAATCTAAGAGTTCATTTTTCGAGTTATTCTCTGCAAGCCCTTTCATTCGATAATCATTTTGTAGGAGTGCATTTGAAATAATTAGTCCGTCATCTTGGGTGTTCCGCCATATTGAATCTAAGCGTTCATTTTTCGAGTTATTCTCTGCAAGCCCTTTTATTCGATAATCCTTTTGTAGGAGAGCATTTGAAATAATTAGTCCGTCATCTTGGGTGTTCTGCCATATTGAATCTAAGAGTTCATTTTTCGAGTTATTCTCTGCAAGCTTTTTTATTTGATAATCATGTTGTAGGAGTGCATTTGAAATAATTAGTCCTTCATCTTGGGTGTTCCGCCATATTGAATCTAAGAGTTCGTTTTTCGAGTTATTCTCTGCAAGCCCTTTTATTCGATAATCATTTTGTAGGAGTGCATTTGAAGTAATTGGTCCGTCATCTTGGGTGTTCCGCCATATTGAATCTAAGAGTTCGTTTTTCGAGTTATTCTCTGCAAGCCCTTTTATTCGATAATCATTTTGTAGGAGAGCATTTGAAATAATTAGTCCGTCATCTTGGGTGTTCCGCCATATTGAATCTAAGAGTTCATTTTTCGAGTTATTCTCTGCAAGCCCTTTTATTCGATAATCATTTTGTAGGAGTGCATTTGAAATAATTAGTCCGTCATCTTGGCTGTTCCGTCATATTGAATCTAAGAGTTCATTTTTCGAGTTATTCTCTGCAGGCCCTTTCATTCGATAATCATTTTGTAGGAGTGCATTTGAAATAATTAGTCCGTCATCTTGGGTGTTCCGCCATATTGAATCTAAGCGTTCATTTTTCGAGTTATTGTCTGCAAGCGCTTTTATTCGATAATCATTTTGTAGGAGAGCATTTGAAATAATTAGTCCGTCATCTTGGGTGTTCCGCCATATTGAATCTAAGAGTTCATTTTTTGAGTTATTCTCTGCAAGCCCTTTTATTCGATAATCATTTTGTAGGAGTGCATTTGAAATAATTAGTCCGTCATCTTGGGTGTTCCGCCATATTGAATCTAAGAGTTCATTTTTCGAGTTATTCTCTGCAAGCCCTTTTATTCGATAATCATTTTGTAGGAGTGCATTTGAAATAATTAGTCCGTCATCGTGGGTGTTCCGCCATATTGAATCTAAGCGTTCATTTTTCGAGTTATTCTCTGCAAGCCCTTTTATTTGATAATCATTTTGTAGGAGTGCATTTGAAATAATTAGTCCGTCATCTTGGGTGTTCCGCCATATTGAATCTAAGCGTTCATTTTTCGAGTTATTCTCTGCATGCCCTTTTATTTGATAATCAGTTTGTAGGAGTGCATTTGAAATAATTAGTCCGTCATCTTGGGTGTTCCGCCATATTGAATCTAAGCGTTCATTTTTCGAGTTATTCGCTGCAAGCCCTTTTATTCGATAATCATTTTGTAGGAGTGTATTTGAAATAATTAGTCCGTCATCTTGGGTGTTCCGCAATATTGAATCTAAGAGTTCATTTTTCGAGTTATTCTCTGCAAGCCCTTTTATTTGATAATCATTTTGTAGGAGAGCATTTGAAATAATTAGTCCTTCATCTTGGGTGTTCCGCCATATTGAATCTAAGAGTTCATATTTCTAGTTATTCTCTGCAAGCCCTTTTATTCGATAATCATTTGTAGGAGTTCATTTGAAATAATTAGTCCGTCATCTTGGGTGTTCCGCCATATTGAATCTAAGCGTTGATTTTTCGAGTTATTCTCTGCAAGCCCTTTTATTTGATAATCATTTTGTAGGGGTGCATTTGAAATAATTAGTCCGTCATCTTGGGTGTTCCGCCATATTGAATCTAAGCGTTGATTTTTCGAGTTATTCTCTGCAAGCCCTTTTATTTGATAATCATTTTGTAGGGGTGCATTTGAAATAATTAGTCCGTCATCTTGGGTGTTCCGCCATATTGAATCTAAGAGTTCGTTTTTCGAGTTATTCTCTGCAAGCCCTTTTATTCGATAATCATTTTGTAGGAGAGCATTTGAAATAATTAGTCCGTCATCTTGGGTGTTCCGCCATATTGAATCTAAGCGTTCATTTTTCGAGTTATTCTCTGCAAGCCCTTTTATTCGATAATCATTTTGTAGGAGTGCATTTGAAATAATTAGTCCGTCATCTTGGGTGTTCCGCCATATTGAATCTAAGCGTTCATTTTTCGAGTTATTCTCTGCAAGCCCTGTTATTCGATAATCATTTTGTAGGAGAGCATTTGAAATAATTAGTCCGTCATCTTGGGTGTTCCGCCATATTGAATCTAAGAGTTCATTTTTCGAGTTATTCTCTGCAAGCCCTTTTATTCGATAATCATTTTGTAGGAGTGCATTTGAAATAATTAGTCCGTCATCTTGGCTGTTCCGCCATATTGAATCTAAGAGTTCATTTTTCGAGTTATTCTCTGCTAGCCCTTTTATTCGATAATCATTTTGTAGGAGTGCATTTGAAATAATTAGTCCGTCATCTTGGGTGTTCCGCCATATTGAATCTAAGAGTTCGTTTTTCGAGTTATTCTCTGCAAGCCCTTTTATTCGATAATCATTTTGTAGGAGTGCATTTGAAATAATTAGTCCGTCATCTTGGGTGTTCCGCCATATTGAATCTAAGAGTTCATTTTTCGAGTTATTCTCTGCAAGCCCTTTCATTCGATAATCATTTTGTAGGAGTGCATTTGAAATAATTAGTCCGTCATCTTGGGTGTTCCGCCATATTGAATCTAAGAGTTCATTTTTCGAGTTATTCTCTGCAAGCGCTTTTATTTGATAAGCATGTTGTAGGAGTGCATTTGAAATAATTAGTCCGTCATCTTGGGTGTTCCGCCATATTGAATCTAAGAGTTCGTTTTTCGAGTTATTCTCTGCATGCCCTTTTATTTGATAATCATTTTGTAGGAGTGCATTTGAAATAATTAGTCCGTCATCTAGGGTGTTCCGCCATATTGAATCTAAGCGTTCATTTTTCGAGTTATTTGCTGCAAGCCCTTTTATTCGATAATCATTTTGTAGGAGTGCATTTGAAATAATTAGTCCGTCATCTTGGGTGTTCCGCAATATTGAATCTAAGCGTTCATTTTTCGAGTTATTCTCTGCAAGCCCTTTTATTTGATAATCATTTTGTAGGAGAGCATTTGAAATAATTAGTCCTTCATCTTGGGTGTTCCGCCATATTGAATCTAAGAGTTCATATTTCTAGTTATTCTCTGCAAGCCCTTTTATTTGATAATCATGTTGTAGGAGTGCATTTGAAATAATTAGTCCGTCATCTTGGGTGTTCCGCCATATTGAATCTAAGCGTTCATTTTTCGAGTTATTCTCTGCAAGCCCTTTTATTCGATAATCCTTTTGTAGGAGAGCATTTGAAATAATTAGTCCGTCATCTTGGGTGTTCCGCAATATTGAATCTAAGAGTTCGTTTTTCGAGTTATTCTCTGCAAGCCCTTTTATTCGATAATCATTTTGTAGGAGAGCATTTGAAATAATTAGTCCGTCATCTTGGCTGTTCCGCCATATTGAATCTAAGAGTTCATTTTTCGAGTTATTCTCTGCAAGCCCTTTTATTCGATAATCATTTTGTAGGAGTGCATTTGAAATGATTAGTCCGTCATCTTGGCTGTTCCGCCATATTGAATCTAAGAGTTCATTTTTCGAGTTATTCTCTGCTAGCCCTTTTATTCGATAATCATTTTGTAGGAGTGCATTTGAAATAATTAGTCCGTCATCTTGGGTGTTCCGCCATATTGAATCTGAGCGTTCATTTTTCGAGTTATTCTCTGCAAGCCCTTTTATTTGATAATCATTTTGTAGGAGTGCATTTGAAATAATTAGTCCGTCATCTTGGGTGTTCCGCCATATTGAATCTAAGAGTTCATTTTTCGAGTTAATCTCTGCAAGCCCTTTCATTGGATAATCATGTTGTAGGAGTGCATTTGAAATAATTAGTCCGTCATCTTGGGTGTTCCGCCATATTGAATCTAAGAGTTCGTTTTTCGAGTTATTCTCTGCAAGCCCTTCTATTGGATAATCATTTTGTAGGAGTGCATTTGAAATAATTAGTCCGTCATCTTGGGTGTTCCGCCATATTGAATCTAAGAGTTCGTTTTTCGAGTTATTCTCTGCAAGCCCTTTTATTCGATAATCATTTTGTAGGAGAGCATTTGAAATAATTAGTCCGTCATCTTGGGTGTTCCGCCATATTGAATCTAAGAGTTCATTTTTCAAGTTATTCTCTGCAAGCCCTTTTATTCGATAATCATTTTGTAGGAGTGCATTTGAAATAATTAGTCCGTCATCTTGGGTGTTCCGCCATATTGAATCTAAGAGTTCGTTTTTCGAGTTATTCTCTGCAAGCCCTTTTATTTGATAATCATTTTGTAGGAGAGCATTTGAAATAATTAGTCCGTCATCTTGGGTGTTCCGCCATATTGAATCTAAGAGTTCATTTTTCGAGTTATTCTCTGCAAGCCCTTTTATTCGATAATCATTTTGTAGGAGTGCATTTGAAATAATTAGTCCGTCATTATGGGTGTTCCGCCATATTGAATCTAAGAGTTCATTTTTCGAGTTATTCTCTGCAAGCCCTTTTATTTGATAATCATTTTGTAGGAGAGCATTTGAAATAATTAGTCCGTCATCTTGGGTGTTCCGCCATATTGGCTCTAAGAGTTCATTCTTCGAGTTATTCTCTGAGAGCCCTTTTATTTGATAATCATTTTGTAGGAGAGCATTTGAAATAATTAGTCCGTCATTATGGGTGTTCCGCCATATTGAATCTAAGAGTTCATTTTTCGAGTTATTCTCTGCAAGCCCTTTTATTTGATAATCATTTTGTAGGAGAGCATTTGAAATAATTAGTCCTTCATCTTGGGTGTTCCGCCATATTGAATCTAAGAGTTCATATTTCTAGTTATTCTCTGCAAGCCCTTTTATTCGATAATCATTTTGTAGGAGTGCATTTGAAATAATTAGTCCGTCATCTTGGGTGTTCCGCCATATTGAATCTAAGCGTTCATTTTTCGAGTTATTCTCTGCAAGCCCTTTTATTTGATAATCATTTTGTAGGAGTACATTTGAAATAATTAGTCCGTCATCTTGGGTGTTCCGCCATATTGAATCTAAGAGTTCATTTTTCGAGTTATTCTCTGCAAGCCCTTTTATTCGATAATCATTTTGTAGGAGTGCATTTGAAATAATTAGTCGTCATCTTGGGTGTTCCGCCATATTGAATCTAAGAGTTCATTTTTCGAGTTATTCTCTGCAAGCCCTATTATTCGATAATCATTTTGTAGGAGAGCATTTGAAATAATTAGTCCGTCATCTTGGGTGTTCCGCCATATTGAATCTAAGAGTTCGTTTTTCGAGTTATTCTCTGCAAGCCCTTTTATTCGATAATCATTTTGTAGGAGAGCATTTGAAATAATTAGTCCATAATCTTGGGTGTTCCGCCATATTGAATCTAAGCGTTCATTTTTCGAGTTATTCTCTGCAAGCCCTTTTATTCGATAATCATTTTGTAGGAGTGCATTTGAAATAATTAGTCCGTCATCTTGGGTGTTCCGCCATATTGAATCTAAGAGTTCGTTTTTCGAGTTATTCTCTGCAAGCCCTTTTATTCGATAATCATTTTGTAGGAGTGCATTTGAAATAATTAGTCCGTCATCTTGGGTGTTCCGCCATATTGAATCTAAGAGTTCATTTTTCGAGTTATTCTCTGCAAGCCCTTTCATTCGATAATCATTTTGTAGGAGTGCATTTGAAATAATTAGTCCGTCATCTTGGGTGTTCCGCCATATTGAATCTAAGCGTTCATTTTTCGAGTTATTCTCTGCAAGCCCTTTTATTCGATAATCCTTTTGTAGGAGAGCATTTGAAATAATTAGTCCGTCATCTTGGGTGTTCCGCCATATTGAATCTAAGAGTTCATTTTTCGAGTTATTCTCTGCAAGCCCTTTTATTTGATAATCATGTTGTAGGAGTGCATTTGAAATAATTAGTCCTTCATCTTGGGTGTTCCGCCATATTGAATCTAAGAGTTCGTTTTTCGAGTTATTCTCTGCAAGCCCTTTTATTCGATAATCATTTTGTAGGAGTGCATTTGAAATAATTGGTCCGTCATCTTGGGTGTTCCGCCATATTGAATCTAAGAGTTCGTTTTTCGAGTTATTCTCTGCAAGCCCTTTTATTCGATAATCATTTTGTAGGAGAGCATTTGAAAAAATTAGTCCGTCATCTTGGGTGTTCCGCCATATTGAATCTAAGAGTTCATTTTTCGAGTTATTCTCTGCAAGCCCTTTTATTCGATAATCATTTTGTAGGAGTGCATTTGAAATAATTAGTCCGTCATCTTGGCTGTTCCGTCATATTGAATCTAAGAGTTAATTTTTCGAGTTATTCTCTGCAGGCCCTTTCATTCGATAATCATTTTGTAGGAGTGCATTTGAAATAATTAGTCCGTCATCTTGGGTGTTCCGCCATATTGAATCTAAGCGTTCATTTTTCGAGTTATTGTCTGCAAGCGCTTTTATTCGATAATCATTTTGTAGGAGAGCATTTGAAATAATTAGTCCGTCATCTTGGGTGTTCCGCCATATTGAATCTAAGAGTTCATTTTTCGAGTTATTCTCTGCAAGCCCTTTTATTTGATAATTTTTTTGTAGGAGAGCATTTGAAATACTTAGTCCGTCATCTTGGGTGTTCCGCCATATTGAATCTAAGAGTTCATTTTTCGAGTTATTCTCTGCAAGCCCTTTTATTTGATAATCATTTTGTAGGAGAGCATTTGAAATAATTAGTCCGTCATCTTGGGTGTTCCGCCATATTGAATCTGAGAGTTCATTTTTCGAGTTATTCTCTGCAAGCCCTTTTATTCGATAATCATTTTGTAGGAGTGCATTTGAAATAATTAGTCCGTCATCTTGGGTGTTCCGCCATATTGAATCTAAGAGTTCGTTTTTCGAGTTATTCTCTGCAAGCCCTTTTATTCGATAATCATTTTGTAGGAGAGCATTTGAGATAATTAGTCCGTTATCTTGGGTGTTCCGCCATATTGAATCTAAGAGTTCGTTTTTCGAGTTATTCTCTGCAAGCTCTTTTATTCGATAATCATTTTGTAGGAGAGCATTTGAAATAATTAGTCCCTCATCTTGGGTGTTCCGCCATATTGAATCTAAGCGTTCATTTTTCGAGTTATTCTCTGCAAGCCCTTTTATTCGATAATCATTTTGTAGGAGTGCATTTGAAATAATTAGTCCGTCATCTTGGGTGTTCCGCCATATTGAATCTAAGAGTTCGTTTTTCGAGTTATTCTCTGCAAGCCCTTTTATTCGATAACCATTTTGTAGGAGTGCATTTGAAATAATTAGTCCGTCATCTTGGGTGTTCCGCCATATTGAATCTAAGAGTTCATTTTTCGAGTTATTCTCTGCAAGCCCTTTCATTCGATAATCATTTTGTAGGAGTGCATTTGAAATAATTAGTCCGTCATCTTGGGTGTTCCGCCATATTGAATCTAAGCGTTCATTTTTCGAGTTATTCTCTGCAAGCCCTTTTATTCGATAATCCTTTTGTAGGAGAGCATTTGAAATAATTAGTCCGTCATCTTGGGTGTTCCGCCATATTGAATCTAAGAGTTCGGTTTTCGAGTTATTCTCTGCAAGCCCTTTTATTCGATAATCATTTTGTAGTAGGTGCATTTGAAATAATTAGTCCGTCATCTTGGGTGTTCCGCCATATTGAATCTAAGAGTTCATTTTTCGAGTTATTCTCTGCAAGCCCTTTTATTCGATAATCATTTTGTAGGAGTGCATTTGAAATAATTAGTCCGTCATCTTGGGTGTTCCGCCATATTGAATCTAAGCGTTCATTTTTCGAGTTATTCTCTGCAAGCCCTTTTATTTGATAATCATTTTGTAGGAGTGCATTTGAAATAATTAGTCCGTCATCTTGGGTGTTCCGCCATATTGAATCTAAGCGTTCATTTTTCGAGTTATTCTCTGCATGCCCTTTTATTTGATAATCATTTTGTAGGAGTGCATTTGAAATAATTAGTCCGTCATCTTGGGTGTTCCGCCATATTGAATCTAAGCGTTCATTTTTCGAGTTATTCGCTGCAAGCCCTTTTATTCGATAATCATTTTGTAGGAGTGCATTTGAAATAATTAGTCCGTCATCTTGGGTGTTCCGCCATATTGAATCTAAGAGTTCATTTTTCGAGTTATTCTCTGCAAGCCCTTTTATTCGATAATCATTTTGTAGGAGTGCATTTGAAATAATTAGTCCGTCATCTTGGGTGTTCCGCAATATTGAATCTAAGCGTTCATTTTTCGATTTATTCTCTGCAAGCCCTTTTATTTGATAATCATTTTGTAGGAGAGCATTTGAAATAATTAGTCCTTCATCTTGGGTGTTCCGCCATATTGAATCTAAGAGTTCATATTTCTAGTTATTCTCTGCAAGCCCTTTTATTCGATAATCATTTTGTAGGAGTGCATTTGAAATAATTAGTCCGTCATCTTGGGTGTTCCGCCATATTGAATCTAAGAGTTCATTTTTCGAGTTATTCTCTGCAAGCCCTTTCATTCGATAATCATTTTGTAGGAGTGCATTTGAAATAATTAGTCCGTCATCTTGGGTGTTCCGCCATATTGAATCTAAGCGTTCATTTTTCGAGTTATTCTCTGCAAGCCCTTTTATTCGATAATCCTTTTGTAGGAGAGCATTTGAAATAATTAGTCCGTCATCTTGGGTGTTCCGCCATATTGAATCTAAGAGTTCATTTTTCGAGTTATTCTCTGCAAGCCCTTTTATTTGATAATCATGTTGTAGGAGTGCATTTGAAATAATTAGTCCTTCATCTTGGGTGTTCCGCCATATTGAATCTAAGAGTTCGTTTTTCGAGTTATTCTCTGCAAGCCCTTTTATTCGATAATCATTTTGTAGGAGTGCATTTGAAATAATTGGTCCGTCATCTTGGGTGTTCCGCCATATTGAATCTAAGAGTTCGTTTTTCGAGTTATTCTCTGCAAGCCCTTTTATTCGATAATCATTTTGTAGGAGAGCATTTGAAAAAATTAGTCCGTCATCTTGGGTGTTCCGCCATATTGAATCTAAGAGTTCATTTTTCGAGTTATTCTCTGCAAGCCCTTTTATTCGATAATCATTTTGTAGGAGTGCATTTGAAATAATTAGTCCGTCATCTTGGCTGTTCCGCCATATTGAATCTAAGCGTTCATTTTTCGAGTTATTCTCTGCAGGCCCTTTCATTCGATAATCATTTTGTAGGAGTGCATTTGAAATAATTAGTCCGTCATCTTGGGTGTTCCGCCATATTGAATCTAAGCGTTCATTTTTCGAGTTATTGTCTGCAAGCGCTTTTATTCGATAATCATTTTGTAGGAGAGCATTTGAAATAATTAGTCCGTCATCTTGGGTGTTCCGCCATATTGAATCTAAGAGTTCATTTTTCGAGTTATTCTCTGCAAGCCCTTTTATTTGATAATTTTTTTGTAGGAGAGCATTTGAAATACTTAGTCCGTCATCTTGGGTGTTCCGCCATATTGAATCTAAGAGTTCATTTTTCGAGTTATTCTCTGCAAGCCCTTTTATTTGATAATCATTTTGTAGGAGAGCATTTGAAATAATTAGTCCGTCATCTTGGGTGTTCCGCCATATTGAATCTGAGAGTTCATTTTTCGAGTTATTCTCTGCAGGCCCTTTCATTCGATAATCATTTTGTAGGAGTGCATTTGAAATAATTAGTCCGTCATCTTGGGTGTTCCGCCATATTGAATCTAAGCGTTCATTTTTCGAGTTATTGTCTGCAAGCGCTTTTATTCGATAATCATTTTGTAGGAGAGCATTTGAAATAATTAGTCCGTCATCTTGGGTGTTCCGCCATATTGAATCTAAGAGTTCATTTTTCGAGTTATTCTCTGCAGGCCCTTTCATTCGATAATCATTTTGTAGGAGTGCATTTGAAATAATTAGTCCGTCATCTTGGGTGTTCCGCCATATTGAATCTAAGCGTTCATTTTTCGAGTTATTGTCTGCAAGCGCTTTTATTCGATAATCATTTTGTAGGAGAGCATTTGAAATAATTAGTCCGTCATCTTGGGTGTTCCGCCATATTGAATCTAAGAGTTCATTTTTCGAGTTATTCTCTGCAAGCCCTTTTATTTGATAATTTTTTTGTAGGAGAGCATTTGAAATACTTAGTCCGTCATCTTGGGTGTTCCGCCATATTGAATCTAAGAGTTCATTTTTCGAGTTATTCTCTGCAAGCCCTTTTATTTGATAATCATTTTGTAGGAGAGCATTTGAAATAATTAGTCCGTCATCTTGGGTGTTCCGCCATATTGAATCTGAGAGTTCATTTTTCGAGTTATTCTCTGCAGGCCCTTTCATTCGATAATCATTTTGTAGGAGTGCATTTGAAATAATTAGTCCGTCATCTTGGGTGTTCCGCCATATTGAATCTAAGCGTTCATTTTTCGAGTTATTGTCTGCAAGCGCTTTTATTCGATAATCATTTTGTAGGAGAGCATTTGAAATAATTAGTCCGTCATCTTGGGTGTTCCGCCATATTGAATCTAAGAGTTCATTTTTCGAGTTATTCTCTGCAAGCCCTTTTATTTGATAATTTTTTTGTAGGAGAGCATTTGAAATACTTAGTCCGTCATCTTGGGTGTTCCGCCATATTGAATCTAAGAGTTCATTTTTCGAGTTATTCTCTGCAAGCCCTTTTATTTGATAATCATTTTGTAGGAGAGCATTTGAAATAATTAGTCCGTCATCTTGGGTGTTCCGCCATATTGAATCTGAGAGTTCATTTTTCGAGTTATTCTCTGCAAGCCCTTTTATTCGATAATCATTTTGTAGGAGTGCATTTGAAATAATTAGTCCGTCATCTTGGGTGTTCCGCCATATTGAATCTAAGAGTTCGTTTTTCGAGTTATTCTCTGCAAGCCCTTTTATTCGATAATCATTTTGTAGGAGAGCATTTGAGATAATTAGTCCGTTATCTTGGGTGTTCCGCCATATTGAATCTAAGAGTTCGTTTTTCGAGTTATTCTCTGCAAGCTCTTTTATTCGATAATCATTTTGTAGGAGAGCATTTGAAATAATTAGTCCCTCATCTTGGGTGTTCCGCCATATTGAATCTAAGCGTTCATTTTTCGAGTTATTCTCTGCAAGCCCTTTTATTCGATAATCATTTTGTAGGAGTGCATTTGAAATAATTAGTCCGTCATCTTGGGTGTTCCGCCATATTGAATCTAAGAGTTCGTTTTTCGAGTTATTCTCTGCAAGCCCTTTTATTCGATAACCATTTTGTAGGAGTGCATTTGAAATAATTAGTCCGTCATCTTGGGTGTTCCGCCATATTGAATCTAAGAGTTCATTTTTCGAGTTATTCTCTGCAAGCCCTTTCATTCGATAATCATTTTGTAGGAGTGCATTTGAAATAATTAGTCCGTCATCTTGGGTGTTCCGCCATATTGAATCTAAGCGTTCATTTTTCGAGTTATTCTCTGCAAGCCCTTTTATTAGATAATCCTTTTGTAGGAGAGCATTTGAAATAATTAGTCCGTCATCTTGGGTGTTCCGCCATATTGAATCTAAGAGTTCGGTTTTCGAGTTATTCTCTGCAAGCCCTTTTATTCGATAATCATTTTGTAGTAGGTGCATTTGAAATAATTAGTCCGTCATCTTGGGTGTTCCGCCATATTGAATCTAAGAGTTCATTTTTCGAGTTATTCTCTGCAAGCCCTTTTATTCGATAATCATTTTGTAGGAGTGCATTTGAAATAATTAGTCCGTCATCTTGGGTGTTCCGCCATATTGAATCTAAGCGTTCATTTTTCGAGTTATTCTCTGCAAGCCCTTTTATTTGATAATCATTTTGTAGGAGTGCATTTGAAATAATTAGTCCGTCATCTTGGGTGTTCCGCCATATTGAATCTAAGCGTTCATTTTTCGAGTTATTCTCTGCATGCCCTTTTATTTGATAATCATTTTGTAGGAGTGCATTTGAAATAATTAGTCCGTCATCTTGGGTGTTCCGCCATATTGAATCTAAGCGTTCATTTTTCGAGTTATTCGCTGCAAGCCCTTTTATTCGATAATCATTTTGTAGGAGTGCATTTGAAATAATTAGTCCGTCATCTTGGGTGTTCCGCCATATTGAATCTAAGAGTTCATTTTTCGAGTTATTCTCTGCAAGCCCTTTTATTCGATAATCATTTTGTAGGAGTGCATTTGAAATAATTAGTCCGTCATCTTGGGTGTTCCGCAATATTGAATCTAAGCGTTCATTTTTCGATTTATTCTCTGCAAGCCCTTTTATTTGATAATCATTTTGTAGGAGAGCATTTGAAATAATTAGTCCTTCATCTTGGGTGTTCCGCCATATTGAATCTAAGAGTTCATATTTCTAGTTATTCTCTGCAAGCCCTTTTATTCGATAATCATTTTGTAGGAGTGCATTTGAAATAATTAGTCCGTCATCTTGGGTGTTCCGCCATATTGAATCTAAGCGTTCCTTTTTCGAGTTATTCTCTGCAAGCCCTTTTATTTGATAATCATTTTGTAGGAGTGCATTTGAAATAATTAGTCCGTCATCTTGGGTGTTCCGCCATATTGAATCTAAGAGTTCATTTTTCGAGTTATTCTCTGCAAGCCCTTTTATTTGATAATCATGTTGTAGGAGTGCATTTGAAATAATTAGTCCGTCATCTTGGGTGTTCCGCCATATTGAATCTAAGAGTTCGTTTTTCGAGTTATTCTCTGCAAGCCTTTTTATTCGATAATCATTTTGTAGGAGTGCATTTGAAATAATTAGTCCGTCATCTTGGGTGTTCCGCCATATTGAATCTAAGAGTTCGTTTTTCGAGTTATTCTCTGCAAGCCCTTTTATTCGATAATCATTTTGTAGGAGAGCATTTGAAATAATTAGTCCGTCATCTTAGCTGTTCCGCCATATTGAATCTAAGAGTTCATTTTTCGAGTTATTCTCTGCAAGCCCTTTTATTCGATAATCATTTTGTAGGAGTGCATTTGAAATAATTAGTCCGTCATCTTGGCTGTTCCGCCATATTGAATCTAAGAGTTCATTTTTCGAGTTATTCTCTGCTAGCCCTTTTATTCGATAATCATTTTGTAGGAGTGCATTTGAAATAATTAGTCCGTCATCTTGGGTGTTCCGCCATATTGAATCTAAGCGTTCATTTTTCGAGTTATTCTCTGCAAGCCCTTTTATTTGATAATCATTTTGTAGGAGTGCATTTGAAATAATTAGTCCGTCATCTTGGGTGTTCCGCCATATTGAATCTAAGAGTTCATTTTTCGAGTTAATCTCTGCAAGCCCTTTCTTTTGATAATCATGTTGTAGGAGTGCATTTGAAATAATTAGTCCGTCATCTTGGGTGTTCCGCAATATTGAATCTAAGAGTTCGTTTTTCGAGTTATTCTCTGCAAGCCCTTTTATTCGATAATCATTTTGTAGGAGTGCATTTGAAATAATTAGTCCGTCATCTTGGGTGTTCCGCCATATTGAATCTAAGAGTTCGTTTTTCGAGTTATTCTCTGCAAGCCCTTTTATTCGATAATCATTTTGTAGGAGAGCATTTGAAATAATTGGTCCGTCATCTTGGGTGTTCCGCCATATTGAATCTAAGAGTTCATTTTTCGAGTTATTCTCTGCAAGCCCTTTTATTCGATAATCATTTTGTAGGAGTGCATTTGAAATAATTAGTCCGTCATCTTGGGTGTTCCGCCATATTGAATCTAAGAGTTCGTTTTTCGAGTTATTCTCTGCAAGCCCTTTTATTGGATAATCATTTTGTAGGAGAGCATTTGAAATAATTAGTCCGTCATCTTGGGTGTTCCGCCATATTGAATCTAAGAGTTCATTTTTCGAGTTATTCTCTGCAAGCCCTTTTATTTGATAATCATTTTGTAGGAGTGCATTTGAAATAATTAGTCCGTCATCTTGGGTGTTCCGCCATATTGAATCTAAGCGTTCATTTTTCGAGTTATTCTCTGCATGCCCTTTTATTTGATAATCATTTTGTAGGAGTGCATTTGAAATAATTAGTCCGTCATCTTGGGTGTTCCGCCATATTGAATCTAAGCGTTCATTTTTCGAGTTATTCGCTGCAAGCCCTTTTATTCGATAATCATTTTGTAGGAGTGCATTTGAAATAATTAGTCCGTCATCTTGGGTGTTCCGCCATATTGAATCTAAGAGTTCATTTTTCGAGTTATTCTCTGCAAGCCCTTTTATTCGATAATCATTTTGTAGGAGTGCATTTGAAATAATTAGTCCGTCATCTTGGGTGTTCCGCAATATTGAATCTAAGCGTTCATTTTTCGATTTATTCTCTGCAAGCCCTTTTATTTGATAATCATTTTGTAGGAGAGCATTTGAAATAATTAGTCCTTCATCTTGGGTGTTCCGCCATATTGAATCTAAGAGTTCATATTTCTAGTTATTCTCTGCAAGCCCTTTTATTCGATAATCATTTTGTAGGAGTGCATTTGAAATAATTAGTCCGTCATCTTGGGTGTTCCGCCATATTGAATCTAAGAGTTCATTTTTCGAGTTATTCTCTGCAAGCCCTTTCATTCGATAATCATTTTGTAGGAGTGCATTTGAAATAATTAGTCCGTCATCTTGGGTGTTCCGCCATATTGAATCTAAGCGTTCATTTTTCGAGTTATTCTCTGCAAGCCCTTTTATTCGATAATCCTTTTGTAGGAGAGCATTTGAAATAATTAGTCCGTCATCTTGGGTGTTCCGCCATATTGAATCTAAGAGTTCATTTTTCGAGTTATTCTCTGCAAGCCCTTTTATTTGATAATCATGTTGTAGGAGTGCATTTGAAATAATTAGTCCTTCATCTTGGGTGTTCCGCCATATTGAATCTAAGAGTTCGTTTTTCGAGTTATTCTCTGCAAGCCCTTTTATTCGATAATCATTTTGTAGGAGTGCATTTGAAATAATTGGTCCGTCATCTTGGGTGTTCCGCCATATTGAATCTAAGAGTTCGTTTTTCGAGTTATTCTCTGCAAGCCCTTTTATTCGATAATCATTTTGTAGGAGAGCATTTGAAAAAATTAGTCCGTCATCTTGGGTGTTCCGCCATATTGAATCTAAGAGTTCATTTTTCGAGTTATTCTCTGCAAGCCCTTTTATTCGATAATCATTTTGTAGGAGTGCATTTGAAATAATTAGTCCGTCATCTTGGCTGTTCCGCCATATTGAATCTAAGCGTTCATTTTTCGAGTTATTCTCTGCAGGCCCTTTCATTCGATAATCATTTTGTAGGAGTGCATTTGAAATAATTAGTCCGTCATCTTGGGTGTTCCGCCATATTGAATCTAAGCGTTCATTTTTCGAGTTATTGTCTGCAAGCGCTTTTATTCGATAATCATTTTGTAGGAGAGCATTTGAAATAATTAGTCCGTCATCTTGGGTGTTCCGCCATATTGAATCTAAGAGTTCATTTTTCGAGTTATTCTCTGCAAGCCCTTTTATTTGATAATTTTTTTGTAGGAGAGCATTTGAAATACTTAGTCCGTCATCTTGGGTGTTCCGCCATATTGAATCTAAGAGTTCATTTTTCGAGTTATTCTCTGCAAGCCCTTTTATTTGATAATCATTTTGTAGGAGAGCATTTGAAATAATTAGTCCGTCATCTTGGGTGTTCCGCCATATTGAATCTGAGAGTTCATTTTTCGAGTTATTCTCTGCAGGCCCTTTCATTCGATAATCATTTTGTAGGAGTGCATTTGAAATAATTAGTCCGTCATCTTGGGTGTTCCGCCATATTGAATCTAAGCGTTCATTTTTCGAGTTATTGTCTGCAAGCGCTTTTATTCGATAATCATTTTGTAGGAGAGCATTTGAAATAATTAGTCCGTCATCTTGGGTGTTCCGCCATATTGAATCTAAGAGTTCATTTTTCGAGTTATTCTCTGCAGGCCCTTTCATTCGATAATCATTTTGTAGGAGTGCATTTGAAATAATTAGTCCGTCATCTTGGGTGTTCCGCCATATTGAATCTAAGCGTTCATTTTTCGAGTTATTGTCTGCAAGCGCTTTTATTCGATAATCATTTTGTAGGAGAGCATTTGAAATAATTAGTCCGTCATCTTGGGTGTTCCGCCATATTGAATCTAAGAGTTCATTTTTCGAGTTATTCTCTGCAAGCCCTTTTATTTGATAATTTTTTTGTAGGAGAGCATTTGAAATACTTAGTCCGTCATCTTGGGTGTTCCGCCATATTGAATCTAAGAGTTCATTTTTCGAGTTATTCTCTGCAAGCCCTTTTATTTGATAATCATTTTGTAGGAGAGCATTTGAAATAATTAGTCCGTCATCTTGGGTGTTCCGCCATATTGAATCTGAGAGTTCATTTTTCGAGTTATTCTCTGCAGGCCCTTTCATTCGATAATCATTTTGTAGGAGTGCATTTGAAATAATTAGTCCGTCATCTTGGGTGTTCCGCCATATTGAATCTAAGCGTTCATTTTTCGAGTTATTGTCTGCAAGCGCTTTTATTCGATAATCATTTTGTAGGAGAGCATTTGAAATAATTAGTCCGTCATCTTGGGTGTTCCGCCATATTGAATCTAAGAGTTCATTTTTCGAGTTATTCTCTGCAAGCCCTTTTATTTGATAATTTTTTTGTAGGAGAGCATTTGAAATACTTAGTCCGTCATCTTGGGTGTTCCGCCATATTGAATCTAAGAGTTCATTTTTCGAGTTATTCTCTGCAAGCCCTTTTATTTGATAATCATTTTGTAGGAGAGCATTTGAAATAATTAGTCCGTCATCTTGGGTGTTCCGCCATATTGAATCTGAGAGTTCATTTTTCGAGTTATTCTCTGCAAGCCCTTTTATTCGATAATCATTTTGTAGGAGTGCATTTGAAATAATTAGTCCGTCATCTTGGGTGTTCCGCCATATTGAATCTAAGAGTTCGTTTTTCGAGTTATTCTCTGCAAGCCCTTTTATTCGATAATCATTTTGTAGGAGAGCATTTGAGATAATTAGTCCGTTATCTTGGGTGTTCCGCCATATTGAATCTAAGAGTTCGTTTTTCGAGTTATTCTCTGCAAGCTCTTTTATTCGATAATCATTTTGTAGGAGAGCATTTGAAATAATTAGTCCCTCATCTTGGGTGTTCCGCCATATTGAATCTAAGCGTTCATTTTTCGAGTTATTCTCTGCAAGCCCTTTTATTCGATAATCATTTTGTAGGAGTGCATTTGAAATAATTAGTCCGTCATCTTGGGTGTTCCGCCATATTGAATCTAAGAGTTCGTTTTTCGAGTTATTCTCTGCAAGCCCTTTTATTCGATAACCATTTTGTAGGAGTGCATTTGAAATAATTAGTCCGTCATCTTGGGTGTTCCGCCATATTGAATCTAAGAGTTCATTTTTCGAGTTATTCTCTGCAAGCCCTTTCATTCGATAATCATTTTGTAGGAGTGCATTTGAAATAATTAGTCCGTCATCTTGGGTGTTCCGCCATATTGAATCTAAGCGTTCATTTTTCGAGTTATTCTCTGCAAGCCCTTTTATTAGATAATCCTTTTGTAGGAGAGCATTTGAAATAATTAGTCCGTCATCTTGGGTGTTCCGCCATATTGAATCTAAGAGTTCGGTTTTCGAGTTATTCTCTGCAAGCCCTTTTATTCGATAATCATTTTGTAGTAGGTGCATTTGAAATAATTAGTCCGTCATCTTGGGTGTTCCGCCATATTGAATCTAAGAGTTCATTTTTCGAGTTATTCTCTGCAAGCCCTTTTATTCGATAATCATTTTGTAGGAGTGCATTTGAAATAATTAGTCCGTCATCTTGGGTGTTCCGCCATATTGAATCTAAGCGTTCATTTTTCGAGTTATTCTCTGCAAGCCCTTTTATTTGATAATCATTTTGTAGGAGTGCATTTGAAATAATTAGTCCGTCATCTTGGGTGTTCCGCCATATTGAATCTAAGCGTTCATTTTTCGAGTTATTCTCTGCATGCCCTTTTATTTGATAATCATTTTGTAGGAGTGCATTTGAAATAATTAGTCCGTCATCTTGGGTGTTCCGCCATATTGAATCTAAGCGTTCATTTTTCGAGTTATTCGCTGCAAGCCCTTTTATTCGATAATCATTTTGTAGGAGTGCATTTGAAATAATTAGTCCGTCATCTTGGGTGTTCCGCCATATTGAATCTAAGAGTTCATTTTTCGAGTTATTCTCTGCAAGCCCTTTTATTCGATAATCATTTTGTAGGAGTGCATTTGAAATAATTAGTCCGTCATCTTGGGTGTTCCGCAATATTGAATCTAAGCGTTCATTTTTCGATTTATTCTCTGCAAGCCCTTTTATTTGATAATCATTTTGTAGGAGAGCATTTGAAATAATTAGTCCTTCATCTTGGGTGTTCCGCCATATTGAATCTAAGAGTTCATATTTCTAGTTATTCTCTGCAAGCCCTTTTATTCGATAATCATTTTGTAGGAGTGCATTTGAAATAATTAGTCCGTCATCTTGGGTGTTCCGCCATATTGAATCTAAGCGTTCCTTTTTCGAGTTATTCTCTGCAAGCCCTTTTATTTGATAATCATTTTGTAGGAGTGCATTTGAAATAATTAGTCCGTCATCTTGGGTGTTCCGCCATATTGAATCTAAGAGTTCATTTTTCGAGTTATTCTCTGCAAGCCCTTTTATTTGATAATCATGTTGTAGGAGTGCATTTGAAATAATTAGTCCGTCATCTTGGGTGTTCCGCCATATTGAATCTAAGAGTTCGTTTTTCGAGTTATTCTCTGCAAGCCTTTTTATTCGATAATCATTTTGTAGGAGTGCATTTGAAATAATTAGTCCGTCATCTTGGGTGTTCCGCCATATTGAATCTAAGAGTTCGTTTTTCGAGTTATTCTCTGCAAGCCCTTTTATTCGATAATCATTTTGTAGGAGAGCATTTGAAATAATTAGTCCGTCATCTTAGCTGTTCCGCCATATTGAATCTAAGAGTTCATTTTTCGAGTTATTCTCTGCAAGCCCTTTTATTCGATAATCATTTTGTAGGAGTGCATTTGAAATAATTAGTCCGTCATCTTGGCTGTTCCGCCATATTGAATCTAAGAGTTCATTTTTCGAGTTATTCTCTGCTAGCCCTTTTATTCGATAATCATTTTGTAGGAGTGCATTTGAAATAATTAGTCCGTCATCTTGGGTGTTCCGCCATATTGAATCTAAGCGTTCATTTTTCGAGTTATTCTCTGCAAGCCCTTTTATTTGATAATCATTTTGTAGGAGTGCATTTGAAATAATTAGTCCGTCATCTTGGGTGTTCCGCCATATTGAATCTAAGAGTTCATTTTTCGAGTTAATCTCTGCAAGCCCTTTCTTTTGATAATCATGTTGTAGGAGTGCATTTGAAATA